>CM023483.1:146417600-147074717 GCA_013339685.2 Hyalomma asiaticum
CTTCCTTGAAATAGATATCGGGTGTTTCGTCAAACCACAGAAATCTGAACATGTCACGGTCCTCTATAAGTATATCAACTTGTAGGAACGCGTTCTCGATGTCTGCAGTCATAGGCACTAGGTTAAATCTGAAGCGAAGGAGAACTTGCAATAGGTCCGGTTTAGATTCGGGCCAATTTCGAGCCAACTGTTCAGAGATCTCACTCCTTTGGCGTGAGAGGAGGCATCAAAGACTACGCGCAGCTTGGTTGTGACCGAGTCCTCGCGGATAACCTCGCTGTGGGGCACGTAGTACGCAGAGCCACGTATGTTTTGTTCCAGTCCTTGAGCTTCTTCGGCTTGCACTCGCATGACGCAGATCATTACTTCGTTGCTCCGTTTACGAAGCTCGTTTTCTTCACAGGACCTTGTAGCGTCCAGACGAGAGTGGTCTTCACAGCGACCAATCCTTCCACTTCCGTGCTACGTATGATGTCGTCACTCACGATCTTCCAGAGTTGGTCGGATGCTATAAGCATACTTATGGCTCTCTCCCAGATCCTCGAGGCACAGTTTCTTCGTCCGCTAGTTGAAATCTTTGCTCACGCAACTTCGTTGCGAAGGAACATTCTATAGCCGTTGCAGATATGTCGTGGCAAATCACTGGCATGGCTATCGCTTCAATGATATGCTCGCTGCCATCAAACTGGCTACGTAGAAGAACCTCCACGACATTGCAGTTTCTAACCTGAGAAGGCGCGTCTGATCCAAAGGTGTTCACAGCTAGGCTCATCTCTCTTACAATCTTCAGTCGCAATCGTGTCGCCTTTATGAACGTGCGTTGACTGCCTCCGTCGAAAATGCCTCTGATATAAGACGTCTCGTTGAAACCGACGATCCAGGAACGGAAGGTCTGTAGATTGACGGCTTCATCAAGTTGACAGCTTGTGACGCCAGTCGACTGCGGACGCTCTACTTTTGTTGGCTTGGTAGCATCAGACACGACCTTGACGTTAAGTGACTTCGCACTACTTGTTGCTCGAAAAACTGGGTCGCACATCGTAGAAGCATGTCTGCGTTTGCATGCTGTGCACACCAACCTCCGCCTCAAGAGTTGGTATCAAGAGTTGGTCGAGTTTCTTGCAAAACGCTGTACTTGCAGCCTCAGAAGGGGTTGTCGTGCAGTATGCGTCATCTCGGAGACGGCTATCGCGGTGGAACGCAACCACGATCTCTTGGGGCAGGGATGAAGCATAATGTCGTAGAGCATTGCCGCAAAACTGCTAGTCGGAACGTCCAGGACATTGAGGCTTCGGACATTCAGTTGGACCCCACCGTAAAGCATGCGCAGCTTTCTCGTGTCTGACTGAGACCTCACAGGCTGTAGTTCGCGGAGTGGTCTGAAGTGTTGCTGTACAATGCGGCTCTCATCCCCGAACCTCTCCTTTAGCAGCTGGATGGCACTCTCATAACAAGCTTCAGGCGTTGGTAGTCCGGCGATGGCAGCTGCTGCTTCCCCTACCAAGTAGTCGCGGAGGTAATGAAGTTATCCGTCGTGTTCAGAGTTGAATTCGCGTGGACAGCAGCACTAAATTGCTCCCAAAACGATGTCCATTGACACACGTCCCCATGAATGGTTTATGGTCAGCGTCGGGAGGCGCGGTCAAGGCTTTGGACGCGAATGGCGTTGGAGCATGCGGCGTACTAAGCGTTGTCGAGGGAGCATTCTGCACCATATTGCTTACGCTGATTTCTTCGAGCTGGCACCGGAGACGCGTTAGTGTCTCAAGCGTCTGATCGTCAAAATTGGCTGCCGATTCGCATTCCCTTTCAAGATTTTCAACGGGGATCACGTCCTCGAGCTCAGCATTTATCTTCCGAAGCTCGTCTCGGCTCACTTCGAGCTTATCTAGAACCTTGGTGATCGCCGTTCGATCGTTGCAGCTACTCTCCAACAGCGTCGTGGCCTCGTTTATAATTCTCGTTGACTGGGTTCGTCTAGCAGCGCGTTTAGCTTTCATGCGTTCCGCGGTTCGTTACGGCTTACTTGTACGGTCGCCCGCTTCGCCCGTTGATTCCCTGGGCGCGGTTCCGATGAGGATCAGGTTGCTCCGGCTGTAGCTTACAGAAGGAACTCGTCGTCGCCGTCGCTCGTTGTGGAAGTCGTTGGGAGCCGCTTGTTGTCCCGTAGGGTTGAAACCATGAAATGTGTAGATTTGGGCTTGTTGGTAAGACATGACTGAAGTGACTACAGCGCTGTGTGTGTCCTCTTCTCTTGTCCTTGTGTCTTGCGCGCTGTAGTCACTTCAGTCCCGTAGGGTTTCGGCACCATATATTGCGGAACGCCGAGCTCGGTCGGTAGCGTCGCCATTAAGGAGGAGGCCGCTAGACAACCTTCGAAAGACTTTAATGGCGAGAATGCGACGCTATACACATGATGATGATAGATGCGCCCGAGCTCCTTGGCGCCAGTTGCGGAAGCAGCCGCCCCTGATGTCTTCTTCTGTTAATTTCCAACACCTATCACACTTAGGAACAATGCAGTTGGGTGTGCCTGATCTCCGCAGCTCGCATACCTGACCGCTATCCGCACCTACATCGTCCTCCCTACAATATGCCTCATCGCGCTCTCCAAAACTTGCACTGGCTTTCTTTCCTAGCGAGCCGACATAATCTTGAACTTCGCAGGCAAGATCCACTCTCGCGAAGCACTCCCTATGTATATGCGCCAAATCGTCCGGGGCCTGCCCAGGTGCTTCCCTCTCATCCCCTCGGCCCGATACCTCGTCGCGTTCACTTTGGCCATGAACGGCCTCAGCTACCACTCGGGCATTGTTAACAGCTGAGAACTCTCTTGCACTCGCGAGTGTGTTTTTACCCTCACACACTCGGCCATTGTGAACAGCTGATAAATCCATTTCACACGCGAGCGCCCTGCTACTTTCGCACGTATCGGCACGAGCTTCCGCGACACCCCCTAGTGATGCATGTGCCAACTCATCCACATCCCATTGGCACATCACCACGTCGCGCTCGATTTGCCCTTGAACTGCCTCAACCGCTAGCGCGTCATGTTTACTCGCTGATGAGTTTTCCTCCCGCACTAACACGCTGCTGCTACTACGCGGCTAGCCTTTTCTTCGGCCCTGAACTGTACCGCACTACTGCGCACCTTTCGTGCGCTACTTCTACCGATGCACTACCCCTCTGCTGCCTTGATTGGAACTGGCTAACATCCAACTTCATTAGCAAGGTCGACCTAACCTGTTCGTAGTCGTCTGCTTCCTCCTCTGTCAAACGGGCAATTATATCGGCAGCCTCACACAGTAATAAGGTCTGCAAATATTGCGGCCACATTATTTAAGTGACACCCGCCTTCTCGCACGCTTGCTCAAAGGTTACCAAGTACCGACCTATGTCCTCTCCGGAGCGGTAGGGTTCCCACGATCTCCTCTAAGTGCGGGTTCCATAAGGTCCTCAACTTTGAACGGAATTCGTTCTACTCCGCTAGAAGCTTTGCCACCTCCTCTATTTTGAGCCTTGAGCAGCTCGAGTTCAAGAAGCTTCATCTCAAGCTCCGCTTCAAGACGCTTGTCCTTCCTTTCTTCTGAAAGGGGTTCCTCATTTCTTTCCTCTGATTCACGTCTTAACTTCTCATTTCTTTCTTCCGCTTTGCGTCTCTCATTTTTTCCCCTCCTTAATCAGCTCCAGACACTGAGAGCTCGTCATCGTCTGCCTCAAGGTTGTCGATAGCCTCGATGACTTTTTACTTTCTCATTTGCTCCCGAACCTCCAAACGGAAGCATTTCGCTAACTCTAGCAAGAGCGGTTTTTTCAGTGCCTTTAAATTTATGGTTGCTGCAAGAGCTGCTAATTCTTCACTGACACAAAAAATTACAGCATATCCACGGAGTGAATGATGATGAGTGGGCGAAGCTCGGGATGTTCATGGTACATCGTGCCGAGTTCCGGATTAATTTAGTTAACGCACACGCTACGAATCCTCATGGTTCAACTATGCACAAGTGAAATCTCCCACCGGAACTTCATTGCAAGTCAAGATCCAGTGCATATATATATATATATATATATATATATATATATATATATATATATATATATATATATATATATATATATATATATATATATGGGTTGCCGGTGAACGCTTCTCCACCACCAGCAGTCGGTATTTCTCAATCAAGAAACTCGCTAGGAGACGCTGCCTGCGCCAACATCGTCTGTCGCGGGTGAGGGCGCGTTCTCCTTCTTTGCTAGCTGGTAGAGCGTTCCTCAAAGAAAGAGCGTTTCCATAGCCAACACGCGCCTTTCGCTCTCTCTCTCTGCCGGGAGGCACGCGCCGAGGGTGAGCGCGTGCCTCCCGGCACGCGGGTTACGCCTGACGACTGACGACTGACGCCTGACAAGGTTAGACTAAGAGGAGCTTCGCCCCTAAAAATGCTGCTCCCGTTCTCAGCTTAACGTAGAACAATAGCTACCAAAATTACCATCTTTGCTAACACAAATCAAAACAAAGCTTGGTAAAATCTCAGCGAAGAAATGCCAAGCACTACCACCCTACAGCCATGATCCCGGCGGAGTCGATTCCGACGCTTGCGCCAGTCCGCTGCGGACTGCAAGGATCTGCCATGCCGACCTCGGACCCCCGGGTAATGAATCGCGCAGCTGCCAACCACTTTCGACTGGCCTGCTGAATTAGCCGACCAGCTGGTAGTGTGTTGCGGAGTGGCGGAGACCACTCGCAGGCACTTGAACTGCGGGAGTAGAGAGCCGAGGCAGAGGTAGAGAAAACTTAAAGGAGTACTGGCACGAATTTTCGACATTCTCGTATGGTTGCTGTAAATGAAAGCAAGGGCGTAGAGAACCCAAAAAAGAGCATCATGGTGCGTCGCAACGCAATGAATATATATTTAATATGGCTCCCTTAAAAGCCCACTTTCGGTTTCGATGTCGAGGGGGCGGTTTCCTTGTGACGTATCAGCACAGTCGGACGTACATCTAAGTCACGTACATGGGACAGCAATTCGAGATAGCGTCGCTGCAACTCTGTCGTCTGTGGTCAATTACACTTGGGGCACAAAAACAACGAAAATTTCATGGTCGTCCAGCAACTCTTACTGCGATTTTGGGCGACTTTTAAGAGCTTGTGTTCACACGACATCGTAGTGTCCATTGCGCTAGGGCTGGCTTGCAGTGATAGGCGACGAAAACTTTAAAACCAAACTAAAATACTTTGTACGTGTTTCCTGTCTTCCGTGCTTGGAGGGAGATAACAATACATGGCTAGAAAACGAAAACTGTATATTTTGCGCCGCAGCAAAATCGTGTCAATACTCTCTTAAAAGAGGTTTATTTACATATTTACAGGCAGCTTGCTTCCGCAAGACCGCACTAGCAAGAGGGTTCTCTTCTGAGCTTTCTTTTCGGAGGAAACCCCCCTTCTCTGGGTCCCGCGCTTCTTGTTGCCCGGGCTTCTCCCCCATTGGCTCCTGGGCTAGGGAGGAAGAAGAGGATGGGAGGGGTCCAGTGTTACGACCGAGATATCGGAGACGGAGCGGCGCCACCAGAAGCTCGTTTGTGGCTACAGAAAACCGGAGACGAGATGACGGAGCCGGTAACTAGCCGGGCTCCGGTACGACTTCCAGGTTACCACAGCAGGGGATGGCGAGTGATCTTCACCGAAAGGGGTCCTACTGCGTCGTATGGTCCGACTGCGAGATGGATGGCCTCGGCGACCTTCGTAGTAAAAGGGGCGGTCTGCAACCTTCTCCCCCTTCAGACCCTCAACCTCGTATTGGAAGAGAAACGTCAACTGGATCGTCCATAGAAGGCGTCACAGGACGGCGCGGACTATTTAATCCATAGGAGAACCCCGGGATCCAAGATTCGACATGATATTTGGCATGGAGATTCGGCATTCAGCTACCATGTAAATAAACCTGGTAAATATTTACCTCTCCCAACTCCTCGTACTCTTCGCTCCTGTCCCGTGGACTCCTGGCCTAAAGGCGACACAAGTCCATCACAAATGGTGGCAGCGATGAACCACGACAACTAGTGGTAGCTTGAGATCACGACAGCTGGTGGAAGCGGTGAGGTCACGACAACTGCTGGCAGCGGTGAGGTCGATCGCGACACCAGTACGAACGTACTTGACCCGCCCATGGCTGTAATTACCAATCACGTCAGCGGCCAGCACCACAGTTTTGACACGTGCACGTGCGGAGACATTACGTGTGTAAACAGTTTGTGTGGTGCGATGCTGATACTGTGGGCCCTCGCCAGTCGAACCACTTGCTGATATGCCGGACGGGGTCGACTCTCCGGCTCGGGAACTGACGTTCTTCCAGTGTGGCCTTTTCTTAAATGCGAAGCATTTCTTAGCGAACTTCGGCGACTTTGAGCGTATCTATCTATCTATCTATCTATCTATCTATCTATCTATCTATCTATCTATCTATCTATCTATCTATCTATCTATCTATCTATCTATCTATCGGCACCATATATTCTTTTTTTTTTAACCGCAACGGTGGCGCAATGGTAGAGCGTCCGCTTCCGATGCGGTAGGTACCGGGTTCAAATCCCAGTGCCGGCCGGACACCCAC
The DNA here is from genome assembly GCA_013339685.2 of Hyalomma asiaticum. NCBI lineage: Eukaryota > Metazoa > Arthropoda > Arachnida > Ixodida > Ixodidae > Hyalomma > Hyalomma asiaticum. Next base: position 146,424,209 of record CM023483.1, read on the forward strand.
CGGTTTAAAAACGGGTAGAGGAGTACACACCTGGCGCTCGGTTTACGTGTACTTATCTCGAAAGGTGGCCCCATAAGGACGTGGCAGGTCCCCTGGGCACACCTTACCCACCACGGCCTTGGTGAAATAGTTGAGCGTCCGCCTTGCTGTGGTAGGCAGAGAGGCATCCGCCACTGCCGCCGGGTACCTACCGGTAAAATAGGGACAAGCGCGCTTCCGTCTGGTGCTCGGCTGTTGGAAGGTACTGTACGCTTGGGAGGTCACCCACCCTTGTGGGAAATGGGCGGCATGGGACCGCCCGACCTTAAATTGAGGTCACTCCTCTTTTGACCGCAACGGTGGCGCAATGGTAGAGCGTCCGCTTCCAATGCGGTAGGTACCGGGTTCAAATCCCAGTGCCGGCCGGACACCCACCGGTTTAAAAATGGGTAGAGGAGTACACACCTGGCGCTCGGTTTACATACTTATCTCGAAAGGTGGCCCCATAAGGACGTGGCAGGTCCCCTGGGCACACCTTACCCACCACGGCCTTGGTGGAATAGTTGAGCGTCCGCCTTGCTGTGGTAGGCAGAGAGGCATCCGCCACTGCCGCCGGGTACCTACCGGTAAAATAGGGACAAGCGCGCTTCCGCCTGGTGCTCGGCTGTTGGAAGGTACTGTACGCTTGGGAGGTCACCCACCCTTGTGGGAAAGGGGCGGCATCGGACCACCCGACCTTAAATTAAGGTCACTCCTCTTTTTTATCTATCTATCTATCTATCTATCTATCTATCTATCTATCTATCTATCTATCTATATCTATCTATCTATCTATCTATCTATCTATCACAACGTCAAAGCGCAAGTGTGCTTTGACGTTGTGATGTTTTCGGAAACGTGGTTTGCTTCGGAAGACAATGTATTTACGTTTCCAACTTATAAATCGTACTACATGAACCGCACAGGCAAAATGGGTGGTGGCGTAGCTATGCTAATCTCAAGTTCAATAGACTGTGAGTTGGTGTCAGAATTCTGCTGCATTTCTCCTGTATTTATTTTATTTTTATTTATTTATACATACTGCAGCCCGATTCAGGGCTATAGCAGGAGTGGGAAGTTATATAATACTAGGCAACAGAACACAAAAAAACCGAAAAAAATAGAAAAGAAGTTGCAAGCAAATAATACAAGTTGTAAAGCAAGTACACACGTAACAAAGCAAAAATGAAGTTGATTACACGTTAGTAAGATGTTCGTCGACTGCAACTATGAAGTCTTTTAGTGGTAAGGAGCGGATGTGTCCAGGCAGGGAATTCCACAGTTCTATGGTGCGTGGAAAAAAACTTTATTTATTTATTTATTTATTTATTTATTTACTTATTTTCATACTCTCAGGGCCCGAGGGCATTACAGAGAGGAGTGGCTTAAAAGTGACACTTTGAAGACGGCAGGTTCTTCGATAGCAGCAACTGATCAGGAAGGTGGTTCCAGTCACTGCTTGTTTGTGGCAAAAAAGAAGCATAATAAGTGTTAGTGCGGCACAAGGGAACCTGAACTTTAATATGATGATCTAACCCAGGAGATACGTAGTCTGGAGGAAGGAAAAGATCGTTTTTGAGTATTGGGTTGGTGTGAAAAATTTTATGAAAAGGGTTTAAGCGGAAGGACTGACGGCGTCACTTAAGTGTCGGTAGACCTAATGTAGCTGTCATTGAAGACACACTGGCGTAGCGGGAGTAATTGGAAAGCACAAAACGAACTGCACGATTCTGAACGGATTCTAGGGCTGTACATAATACGGAGCTAGATGGATCCCATATAGAGCAAGCGTATTCTAATTTGGATCTAACAAGCGTGGTGTACAATTTAAGCTTTAAGTCTGAAGGGACAGATGAAAAATTACGGCGTAGAAATTAAAGCATGCGATTACCGTTATTAACTACATGTTCAACATGCATATTCCAGGAAAGGTTGTGGGTTAAATGTACGCCAAGATAACGGTAACTACTAACTGTACTTAAAGTGGAATTGTTGAGGGTATAAGAAAAGTTGTCGCTAACTTTGTTGTGATGCATTACTATCATAACTTTGCCCTTACTAATGTTGAGTTTCATGAGCCACTTGTCGCACCAGTGAGAAACAACGTCAAGGTCGGACTGCAAAGTGGAAACGTGATATGGATTATGAATGACACGATAGAGCACGCAATCGTCAGCGAAGAGCCTAATTGTTGAGTGAATACCAACAGATAAATCATTCGTATAAATAAGAAAAAGTAATGGGCCTAAAACCAAGCCCTGTGGTACGCCTGATGTGACAGCAACGGTAGGAGAGCTGTGATTATTTGCATGAACGTACTGAAGTCGGTTGGTTAGAAAACACTGAATCCAGTCTAGGACGTTGGGATCTATATTGAACTTGCTCATTCTAAGGAGAAGGAGTGTATGCGAAACAGTGTCGAAGGCTTTAGCGTAATCTAAAAATATGCGGTCGGTTATGAAATTATCGTCGAACGCACGAAAAATATCTTTGGTGAAACAAAGTAACTGCGTTTCACAAGAGAAGTGCTTCCTAAAACCGTGTTGACAAGGTGAAAAAAACGAATTGGACTCAAGAAAAGATACTAAGTTCGAATATATGACGCGCTCGAGAAGTTTGCAGGGTACACTGGTCAAATATATTGGCCTGTAATTTAAGGGAGAATGGGTGTTGCCTGATTTGTGAAGTGGAACCACCTTACCCACCTTCCAATCATCTGGCAAAGTGGAACACTGCAAAGACTGCGAAAAAAGTTCAGCAAGTATAATGGAGGAATAAAGCTTAGTATTTTTTAGGAACTTTGAATTAATGTCGTCATTACCTGCAGAGCTGGATACTTTCAGCTTTTCTATCAGACGGCACACCCCCGATGCATCGACAGAGATGAAGTCCATAGGAAAAAAAGAAGAGTCCTCGACAGAAGGCATAACAGAGATCATTGTACCAGAAAAACAGGAAACAAAAACATCATTGATAACATTGCAGCACCACGACTAGAAACAGGATCACCGTTGCCATCGAGTAAGTAAAGCGTCGTAGATCTGCTGCCACGAACTACATTCCAAAACTGCCGAGGATTGTCTTTCAGTAAGGCGGGCAGGGTAGAATTGTGGAATATGTTTTTAGCCTGCGCAATGGCATTTTTGTACTCGTGTTCAGCGAGGAAGTAGGCGTGCCAACGTTCCGACTTCATCGCCGCTTTTGCTCTGCGGAAATTTTTTTTCCTTTTGTTTAGTAAGCGCTTGAGATGTGCATTAAACCAAGGGGCTTCGGAAGAAGAAACAATCTGCTTTTTAGGAATGTAGGGGTCGATCAAAGAAGAAATCTTTTCTTTGAACATCAACCAATTTTCGTGAATGGTGCGACTGTAAAAACACGGCATGTAGTCTGTGATGAAATCTGCAAGCTCATTATTGATTGCAGAATAATTGGCATTTTTATAATCCTTAATAGATTTAACTTGCTTCGTGCTAGGCAAATGGGCATAAATACTGCAGTGAATAAAACAATGATCACTGAGACCGGGCATAAAAACTAAGGGTGAGACGAGGTAAGCAGCAGATCTAGTACTTTAGCTGAATGAGAAGAGCAACGAGTAGGCTGAAGTACCAGTTGCTTAAGGTTAAAATCCAAACAAACATTTAAAAATGACGAACATTCCATCGAACTTCCTTCAAGGCTTGGCGGATCAGTAGTCCAGATTATAGAAATTAAAATCACCAAAAAGAAATAAAGGGCATTTGGGAATTCGCACAGTCAAACTATTTAGGACGTCATGCAATTCTTGACAAAATGTTGTTGGAGACTGTGGTGGTCTGTAACACACACTGAAGATAAACTTTCTATGTCCTATAAATGCACATGCGCTTATAAATTCTAAGTTGTAGTCGACCATAATTACATTAGAAACCAAGCTATCACGGGCCGCTATCAACACACCACCGCCTGGACGACCAGTACGATCCGAACGATAAATTTTGTAACCCGATTCACACTGCAGTATTTCAGAGTCACCAATTTCGGAAGATAACCACGTTTCCCTGAAGAGTACCACATCCGCGGAACACGTGTCAATAATGGAAGACAAGCCGTCGCGTTTGTTACACAGACTACGTACGTTGGAATATAGCAGAGACACCTGACCGGCAGATTGCGTCCGTGTTAGCTATGTTGGCGGTGCGCGTGAACTGGCAGCGCTTGAAGGAACGACGGGGGAAGCATTACCGGTGTTGCGTTCCTCGCGAGTCTCAAGTTCACACACACGGTCGGTAACGTGTTTTAAATTTAAAGGTATTAGTGCGAGCAAAGAAAGGTGCTACGTTCAAAGCGTGGGAACTACGGGTGCAAGTTTCATCGGTAAACGTGATGAGATTACCATGAGAAAGGCCGGAAGATGAGTTAATAATTTCGTGTAAAAATTTTAAAGCTTCGTTTTGGTATCTCGAGAGTTGTGATGGAATGTTTAGTGATTGAAGGGCTGTGGTCGGTGAGAAATTGCGGCTATAATTGTGATAAATAAAACGGATAGATTTTCGCTCTATGTTTTCCAGAAAGCTCATTTCGCAGTGTTTGTAAGGGAACCAAACTACGGATGCATATTCGAGAACAGGGCGAATGAGTGATTTATATAAAAGCGGTTTAGTATTACGTGGGGCGTTAGGTAAGGTGCGGCGCAAATAACCTAATTTTTAAAAGCTTTACTGCATACATAATCAATGTGACTAGTCCATGAAATGTGTTCGGTTAGAATTACTCTTAAATATTTATACTGTGAAACTCTGTTAAGCTGGTTGGCACCTAGAGAATAATCAAAATGCAAGGGGTTACGCCGATTGGTGAAAGACATTACGACTGTTTTAGCGCAGTTAATGTTCATTTGCCACGAGTCACACCAGTTACTAAAAGACGTGAGTGAATGCGCAAGACGGTAATGATCATCAATGGAAATCATAATTCCATAGAAAACACAATCATCTGCGTAGAGTCTTATTTTAGATGAAATACTATCAGGTAAATCATTAATGAATAGTAAAAATATAAAAGGGCCTAGACCGGATCCCTGAGGTACACCGGAAGTGACGTCAATGGAAGATGAATCTGTGGAGCTGAAACAGACTGTGTGCGCGAATGAAGAAAACTGGCTATCCATGAAACGATGCGAGAGTTATCGAGAATGACGTTTAGTTTTAACAATAGCTTAGAATCAATGACGGAATCGAAAGCTTTGGAGAAATCAATAAAAATAGCGTCTATTTGATTACCTAGGTCCAGATTATAAGCAACGTCATGCGTGAAATCGACTAATTGTGTTACAGTACTATTACCGCGACGGAAACCATGCTGAGCTGATGATAAGATATTATTAGAGTCAAGGAATTCGACGATATGTTTATGAATGATGTGTTCTGACATCTTACAAGAATAAGGTGTAAGAGATATTGGCCTGTAGTTAGAAAGAAGTTGTTTATCGCCTGATTTATACAAGCGAAGTACTTTAGCAGATTTCCATGAGCGTGGTACTACACCAAAGTCCAGGGATTTTATTTATTTATTGATACTGCAGTCTCAAGCAGAGACTATAGCAGGTGTGAAATATTGATACATGATAATATAAAAAGGCACAATAGTATACAAAGAAAATACATGAAGTGAAAAATACAAGGCACACATGTAAGAACAATACGGCTAAGAAAATGAACAAGAAACACAATGAAATTTAACAGCAAATAGTAACTGTAAAATCCATAAATACGAGAACAAGCTGAATAAACAGAAAAGAAACCAAAATTTCAAGGAGAAAATTTGTCGGATATATAATCGATTTGAACAAGATTATGCAGAAAATGGGAACGAATAATAAAAGAAGTATATTCAACTGTGCTAACGAACTACTGCAAGTATTTTTCGAACAAAGAAAGCGAGTCTTGTGTTACAATATTGTCGGTTAGGTTGTTCCAATCAACAATAGTTCTAGGGAAAAAAGAGTATTTAAAGCAGTTATTTCGTGGAAGTAAAGGCGTTATCGTGAAAGAATGTCTTTGCCTGGTTGCGTAACCCTGAGAATAATTGATAATGTGAGAGGAGTCTATGTTGTAATGTCCTTTAACTATTTGGTAAAATAATTTCAGTCGGAAAATTCTACCTCTATTGGTAACTGAGGGCAACCCAGATCGTTTGATGAGTTCAGTAATTGAGGAACGACCGTATGAGTTATATATGTAACGAACTACTTTTTTTGTATTCTTTCGAGTTTGCCGATACTTGATTTGGTGTATGGGTCCCAAATTGGCACTGCATATTCAAGCATAGGAGATATAATGGACTGGTATGCAAGGAAACGAACGGAAGGAGTTGATAATCTTAAGGATCGTCTTAAAAAGAATAATTTACGTAATGCCTTATTTGTAACAACATCTATATGTTTTGACCATGATAAATTATTTGTGAACCATAAACCCAGGTATTTATATTCATCGACCTCCGAGAGAGTGTTTCCGTTTGCTCCGTAATGAAATAAAAGGGGTTTCTTTTTGTGGGTGATTCGCATAAAGACCGTCTTGTCGTAATTAATAGTCATCTGCCACTGTTCACACCATGATATGATTCTTTGGAAGTTTTCATTTAACCTAATCTGATCCTCGATTGACCTAACTGTTTCATAAATCACGCAGTCGTCTTCATAGAGTTTAATCTTAACATTAATATCAGTGGTGATGTCATTTATAAACATTAAAAATAACAGAGGCCCAAGTACGGACCCCTGAGGGACGCCAGAAACAACTTCAACTCGACCTGAGCAGGTGCCATTTAGGGAAACGTATTGGTAGCGGTTCATCAGGTAAGCTCTAATCCATGCCAGTAGAGTATGATTTGCTATAATAAAACCTAGTTTGTGAAGTAATTTATTATGCGATACTTTATCAAAGGCCTTACTAAAATCCATGTATATAGCGTCTGTTTGATATCCTTTATTTATAGCTTCGGCAAAATCATGCGTAATTCCGAGTAATTGTGTATTTGTAGAATAACCGCGTCTAAAGCCGTGTTGTGCATCTGTTAGAACTTTATACTTTTCAAGAAATTCGACTATATGCTTATAAATTATGTGCTCGAATATTTTACATGAAGTAGATGCTAATGAAATGGGCCGATAATTCGCGATGTTGGATTTATCACCAGATTTAAACAGTGGTTTGATTCTCGCGGTTTTCCAGTCATCCGGCAATGCACCGTCACCGAGAGATTTCTTAAAAATTAACGTAAGGTATTGTGCTGTCCATAAAGAGTATCGTACGAGGAAAGAATTAGGAATGCCATCGGAACCGGGACACTTTTTAGTATCAAGTTTCAGGATAAGGTTTAAGACACCATCACAACTTATTGTGATATTTTCTAGCTTATCAGTCAGAGCAATAGAACTAAACTCTGGAACTACATGGTTATGGAGAGTGAAAACAGATTGAAAGTATGAGTTGAAAGCATTTGAAATGACAACAGGGTCGTTAGTTATAGCGTCGTTAATCTTAAAACAGGTACTGCCTGTCGTGATAGGCGATACCGACGTCCAGAGCTTGCGAGGATTTGATTTGAGTAGTTGACGAATTTGCACTGAAAAATAGAAGTCTTTAGCATTTTTAGTAATGCGGCGAAGTTCGTCCTTAGCTTGTTCGAAGGACGCGAGAGCCTCGGGATTAGAATGTTTAGATTTTGCGCAGCCTGTTAACACGTCGTGACAGGTGCAGAATATCACGGTTTATCCAAGGGAGTTTACTGTTTAGCTTCTTAGTTTTCAGCGGAACGTGATGAGCGATGCATGCCTTGACTAGCGACTCAAAGTAATCAACGAGCACGTCAACATGACACTCGGTACTGAGCGACGCAAAATGATCAAAGTTATCTGCCAGGGTGTCAGTTATAGACGTATCATCAGCCTTAGTAAAATCATGATATGTGGTATACCTGAAACGTTTATGTGGAATGGGACAGTTAATGTGCACAAGAACTGCGTTGTGATCAGAGATACCTTCTAAGATCTCGTATCGGTAACCTAAATGAGCAAGACAGTTGCTGATAAACACTAAATCAAGAATGGAATTCTGCCGAGTATTTTCATGAACCAATTGTATTAGATTATGTAACAAGGAAAAGGTAAGCAGATCCCTGCACTTATTGTTATACTTACTGTTAGATGTGGTACATCGGTGTTTTGTGTATGTTATCGCCCTCCCTCAAATAATGTCCGTTTGTTTATTTTTCTTTTTTAGACTCTCTGTTAGAATTTGTGAGTGAAAAGAAATATGCCTTAATATTAGGTGGCGATCTCAACATCAACCTGTTAGCTGACAGCAGTGTTAAATTAGAACTTGAATCAATGTTAAGCTCGCATTATTGTCAGAATGTCATAGCGGCTCCTACGCGAATCACTTCACAATCACCAACACTGTTAGATCTTTTTATAACCAACTTTGATCCTTCGCTCGTTACGGCAGGCACTTTGATTCACAATATTAGTGACCACAACCCTATATTCATGTTCGTAAGTCAACTCATTAACGTACCCAAGCAAGTGCGCGCAGAATTTTCCTATAGACTTATAAATCCTGAAACACCGACCCTTTATAGAGATCGCTTAACCGACTGGAGCGATGTGTTCGCTGCAAGCGCTCCCATCTTAGCATACGATTTATTTATGAACAAGTTCTCCGAAATATACCTTCAATGTTTTCCCCTAAAAACATTTAAAACATCTAAAAAAAGTCCAAAGCCTTGCATAAATAAAGAATGTCTTAAGCTCATAAGAAAGCGGGATCAATTGTTCAAGGCATTTATAGTGAGTAAGTCCCCTGAAGCTCTGAAAGTATTTAAAAAAGTACCGAAACTTTGTCACCAAATGCCTTCGTTAGGAAAAAAAAAACTATATTATTCGAACCTGTTTAACTCAACACAAGGGCGTACAGAAAACGTTTGGAAGACACTTAACAGTATGCTTAGTAATCAACCGGAGGCATTAACAAAAATTGTGAAAGATGGGATACAAATTCAAGGGCCTCAATTAGCTGATGCATTTAACGACTTCTTTTTATCAGTTGGTGGCACTACAACCAGTAGTACTGCTCTACGATATGAATAATAGAGGCAGCCAAACAATATTTTTAGAGCCAGTTTCAGAGAGTGAAATAGTAGCGACATTTTTGACACTCAGTAATAGCAAAGCCACTGACGCGAGCAATATTCAAATGAAACCTGTTAAATATGTTATTGACATACTAGTACCCTGCCTTACCTACATTTTGAACATATGTTTGTCCACTGGACATTTCCCGCGAAACATGCAAATAGCAAAAGTGACAGTTATCTATAAAAAGGGTCCCAGAAATGACATGTCTAACTACCGTCCTATATCGATTCTGCCTGTGTTCTCGAAAGGTTTGGAGAAAATAATTTTGAAATGCTTGACCTCTTTTACTGACAACACGACCGAAAAGCTGTTTATGATGAATGCCACCGCGTCGTTTCTTTCCGACCTGGTGATGAAGTACTTCTCCTGACTCCTCCCCGTACTTCTGGTCTGTGCGCCAAATTTCAGCCACGGTTCATCTGACCGTACACCGTCATCGAACAAATTTCACCTGTTAACTATCGCGTCACTCCCCTTGACGTCCCAACAGACGGCCGTTGCCGCAACACGGAGGTTGTGCACGTGTCCCGAATGAAACTCTTAACGCGGCGTTCATCAACGTGTTGAATCGCGTCCAGGATGGCCGCTTCCACGTGGGGGGCAATAGTGTGGGCTTTTATTAAGCACGTCTTCATCATCTGTATTTTATCATCATCACCATGCGTTTTGCGTATCTTCTTCATCGATGGTGTGTGATCATCATCATAGTGTTTTACGCCCAGCGCGTTGGCATCATCGAGCGACCTGCCGAGCTACTGAGAATAAACGTCGTCCAAACCGAGGCCTCATATAAGTTCAACTTGATCACTTCAGCACAGTATGGCTTCCGAAAAAATAAATCTACCGAGCTCGCGCTACTGGCACAAAAAGAATACATTGTAGAAAATTTTGAATCCCAGTATATGGTACTCGGTCTTTTTCTGGACTTTTCAAAGGCCTTCGACCTCATTAATCATAAAGTTCTCCTGCAAAAGTTGGATCATTATGGTATAAGAGGCGTTGCGCACAAATTAATCACGTCATACTTACAACACCGCACTCAATTTGTCGTAATTGAAGGCAAACATTCCGCAACAAAACCCATTAAAACAGGCGTCCCGCAGGGAAGCATCCTTGGACCATTTCTGTTTATACTTTATGTTAATGAGATAGTTCGTATTGATGCATCAGCCCATTACATTATATATGCTGATGATACCAGTTTGTTTTTTTCGGGCAGATGCAGCAGCGATCTGGGTAGTCGAGCGAATATTGCACTGTCTGAAATTAACTCCTGGGCCCAAGTAAACTCCCTAAAACTAAACATAAATAAAACGAAAGCTGTTTTATTTCACCCCCGCCACACACAAGTTCAGTTTCCCATCATTTCGTTAAACAACTCAGAAATTGAAGTTGTCAAAAGTTTTAAATCATTAGGCGTGTATTTTCCACAAAACATGGGATGGGATGATCACGTGAACCACATTATTACTAAACTATCTCGGATAATCGGCGTTATGCGCCGCCATTGCTACTACTTTCCTGTTTCTGTTAACATGCTCATATATAACTCGTTGTTTTCTTCTTCATTGAATTATGCCTTTCTTGTATGGTCCACAACGACAACTGGAAACATTAGCAAACTTACCATCTTGCAAAAGAAAGCCTTGCGTCTGGCCTGTAAAGTCCCATATCGCTGCCACACAGGAGAGTAATTAAAAAAATACTGCATCATCCAGGTTGCATCAATACATGATTACAAACTAAGTCGTTTATATAAGTTCGGTTTATTGAAAAATAATGATATGATTGCAAGAATAGCAAGGTTTGAGAAAAATTTCCCTGCTTATAATGTACGTCAACCTGAAGTGTGGTACATATCGAAATGCAGAACAAAATGCGGAAATCAAATGTTAAAGTTTCTATTGCCCACACTTCTTAACCGCATAACTAGGGAACACCACATTGACAGCATATCACCAAAACAGCTGCGATCAGTGTTTGTATAATGCCTGCATTGTAATCTTTCATTTCGTTTTTTTTATGCCTGTATTGTAATCTTCCCTTCTGTGTTTTTTTTTGCTTTTTAATGCGCATTGTGAAACATACTCTTTTTTATTTGGTTGTACTTAGCCACCACCCATAAACCAACGGGCTTACGGAACGCCTCAACAAGACCATTGCAGACATGCTATGCATGTGCGTCAATATCGAGCACAAGAATTGGGACAAAATTTTACCATATGTGACATTCGCGTATAATACGGCACGCCAGGAAATGACAAGGATGACACTGTTTGGCCTCCTTCACGGACGAGAAGTTATGACAATGCTGGACGCTATGCTGCCCCACGATTGCACCGACACAGAGGATGACGTCGCTGCCTTCACTGAGCGCGTCGGAGAAGCACGACAGCTCGCGCGAGTGAGAATAGGCTCTCAACAAGTACGTGACACCCGACGGTACAATCTCCGGCATCGTTTCGTGGACTACCATCCCGGCGAAAGGGTCTGGGTTTAGACTCCTGTGCGGCGCCGAGGCCCTTCCGAGAAACTTCTACGCCTATACTTCGGGCCATACAAGGTTCTGCGTCATGAGCGCCTGAAACAGTGCACGTCTGCCGCATTAAACCTCATCTTGCCGAGTGACGTCTAGCTCACTCGCTGCTGCACACCACCGACCGCTATTTGACGGGCATCGGGACGATGCTTGAACTGGAAGAGGGATAACGCCGCGCACTTCTCCGCGCCCAGCTATACGCTGGCAGCGACGAAGACGATGCGCGGTATAGGCTCGTGACTACGAACGCTTTCTCAGAGACAAAGACGAAGACGCCCTTCCGAGTCCTGCCTCTGCGGTCGTCTTGCTAGATCGCGCTACGATAACCTCTTATCTCTATCAATAAACGCCGTGCGTTCGCAGAACCGCGACAATATGCATGTCATCAGCGGCATGATTTACATGTCACGGTCTTGGAGCTTTCCTGTCCGTTTTGTTAGTGAGATGTATACGAAAATTGCTATGGCACAACACGACTGCATGACGAACGTGAATGACAGGCCATAACATTACAATCATGGCATGCGTGTAAAGAGCGGCATGGTTTACATGCCACAGTCTTCTTGCTGTTGGGGCCATTTCGTTAACTTCATATCTACCCAAATCGGTACAGCGAGACAACAATGCAGATCCATTTTACGTTACTGATGCGTGCTTCGCATTTCCTTGATTCCCACTGCTCGGGAGATCTGCCAATTTTTTTTGTGCTAACTAAAAGCGTTCGCACACGCAAAGCACACGCGCACGTGCAGCGGAAGAACCCATGTCCCTTGGCGGCGCCACACCGTCGCGGGCACACCTGTAGCAGCTTTGTAGCACTGCGCGCACACCTAACTCGAGGTAACGAGCAAAGAACAAACGGTGCCCTGCGTTTTCGTCGGGTGCAAAGTCAGCGATAGGAAAGGTATGAAGTCCCGATATACACTGTATCGCGATAACGCCATGCGATCTGCTTGGCTGCAGCATTTTGGCCTTCCACCCACAAAACATCGTCTATCGCAGGCCTCAACCCATTCCAAGACGAAAATCGGATACTTCGGGTTGGTGGGCGCTTGATGCGGATGGAATCTCCTGAAGGTGTTAAGCACCCGATTATACTGACAAGTGATCACCACTTTTCAAGGCTACTAGCAATCCGAGACCACTGCGAAGTTCTACACGGAGGCGTGCGTGATACCCTTACTCAGTTACGAGAGCGCTTCTGGGTGTGCAAAGCACGAAGCCTAGTCAAGAAAGTAACGAGAGAATGTTACTTGTGCAAACGATATACCGTTGCCCCAGGAAACGCTCCCATAGCTCCTCTCAGAGAGCATCGCGTGACACCAACGCACGCATTCGAAGTGGTTGGAGTAGATTTCGTGAGACCTCTCTTCGTGAAAACACCGTTAGGAGAGACGAAAAACTACATCGCTCTATTCACGTGTGCAACTTCAAGAGCGATCCACCTAGAACTTGTGTCCAGCATGACATCTGAGGCATTCTTGATGGCCTTACGTCGCTTTTGTGCCAGAAGGGGACTTCCCCAGGTCATTTATTCAGATAATGCGAAGGCTGTTGGAAATCGTGCTAGCGCTGCGTGCTAGCGCGTGGAAGAAGAAAAAGAAAGACGTTTTTCGCTCGCGACGGTTGGAACGTTGGCGTTCGTTTTTGTGATCGGCATTTTCGCCATGGTAGGACGGCTCAGCGCTCTGCGCCAATAAACCCGGCAGAAGTGTCTTTTCCCCACATCGTATTTTGGTGCCGAACGACCCGGGAAGCCAGCCAGCGCGTTCGCAACTTGCGGCTTCTTTAGGAAGAGACGTCTGCAACGAGTCGTCATGGAGCGGATCAAGAACAAGCGGGCCGCTCGCCGAGCGCAAAGCACGAAGATCATCAACGAGGTGAGCGGGATCCTGCAATCCGGTCAGTTCGATCTTTTTACCCTTCGTGTCCTGCACAGCCGGTTGAAAGCGACCAAGTCAGAGTTGACCCTGCTCAACGCCGAGTTGGAAGCAGTCATGACGGACGAGCAAGCCATAGAAGATTATGACTCCGTCATTGAATACGAGGAAGCTGCTATAAGCACTTTGGCCTTACTCAACCATAATATGGAAATGTTGAAAATTTCCTCTTCGCTTTCTACAACGGAGCCACCGACCGCAACTGACGGGAACCAACCGGCTACTTTCTCGACGAACACGACACGTTCACAACGTGAATTTGGCGCCAAGTTGCCGAAGTTAAAGCTTGTGAGTTTCGACGGAACGATCACCAAATGGCAGCCGTTCTGGGATATGTTTCGACATTCTGTCCACTAGAACCCGCGGCTGTCTGACACGGATCGCTTCCATTACCTGGTTTCGCTGCTGGACGGAGCTGCTGCTAAGGCCGTCGCCGGAATCCAAGTGACGGAATCAAGTTACAACGACGCCCTTGTAATCTTGAAGCAACGCTACGGCAACCACAAGTTCATCGAGCAGAAACTTTTGGAGAACCTGCGCATGCTTGGATCTGTGACCTCATCGAACAACGTTACAGCCTTGCGGAAGCTATTTGACGACGTTCAACTCAACCGAAGAGGACTCGCCAATCTTGGGGTGAGCGCTTCTTCATACGCTTCCATGCTATGTGAAATACTCCTGAAGGCTATTCCCCAAGACATGGTAGTAGATTATTACAAGAGGGAAAGTATCGATTTTGCTACGTCATCAGTAGCCACAGGCAGCAGTGCGGATTCAGCTGAACAGGAGTTGGAGCGCCTACTGAAATTTCTTCAGGTAGAAGTTGAATGTAGAGAGAAGTGTTCTCAGACTAGGACACCGAGGCTGAACGAGACGAGTTCTAAGCAAACTCTGAGCTTCAATAGGTCGTCGACTCCTGCGGCAAGGGTGCTTCACAATAAGGCAAAAGACTTAACTGAACCATGCTTCTTTTGTGATGCCAAGGACCTTAAGACCGAGCGATGCACGAGCGCAGTTAGCCTCGACGATAAGCGCACTATGCTCAGGAAGGATGGCCGATGCTTCAAGTGTACCATGAGGGGGCATCTGGTACGCGACTGCCATCGCAGGATTCAGTGTACAGCATGCAAGCGTCGCCATGCTTCCTCGATGTGCAACGCTGACGGTTCCAGCAGCTCAGTTTACGCCGGATCGAGAAAACCACCGAATGTCGCCATGCATGTTGCAACGAACGCTACACAGCCTCGACTAGCTACGGAGGTTCTCCTCCAGACGTTCCGTGCCTGGCTGACGACTCCGACTCATTGCTGCTACGTCCGCGGTGTCTTGGACAATGGCAGCCAAAGGACGTTTTTGCGGGAAGATATATGCCAGAAGCTTAATTTATCTCCCGTGCGAGAAATGGATCTCGTGGTTAGCACGTTCGGACGAGCTCGATCACAGCATGCTCAGCGGGCTCAGGTAGTGAGCATTGCACTTCGCAGCCAGCACGAGAACATCTCAGTAGAGATAGAAGCGATCGTCGTGCCGTTCATATGCGATGATCGAAGTGCCCCAAGATAACCAGTTGTTCTGCGACATCGTTGCGGAGCGCAAACCAATAGCAGACGCAGTGGTTTTCCCTGGAGTCACAGGTGAACCGGGAGTGAGTCTCTTGATCGGGTCCGACCAGATTTGGAAGCATATGCCGAATTCAAGCGAGGTCAAATGGCACGCAGAAAACCGATCTCTAGTAGCGATCAACACGAACTTTGGATGGACTTTTCAAGGACCCTTGGCGTTCTCCGAGAAGGTTCATCGGAAGACGAGCAGTCACATCTGTGTTTTGCGAGTGGACGCACACGACAATGAAGCCCTTTCCTTCCCACTACAACGTTTCTGGGAAACGGACGCCATTGGTATTGTGGATACACCATCATTCGAACAAGAAGACGTCTTGACGAAGTTTAAAAAGCAAGAAGAGAACCGCGAGAGCTCATCTGACGACGACGTTGGTTTTCTTTCGTCGAGACGAAAGAAAACCAACTGATAACGTGGTTCTAATGGCCCAGAGCAAAATGCAGGAACCTCTATTTGAGGTCAGTAAGTACAGTCGCTGGAAGACGGTGCTTCGTATCACAGCTTGGGTGAGAAGGTTCCTTCACAACTGCAAAGCAAGTAGTAATACAAGAAGAGAAGGTCCTCTGTCAACACTGGAGATTGTAGAGAGCAAAGATACGTGGATCAGGACCTTACAAGTGCGACGTGGTTTATTGGCATCTAGACGTCGAGGAACGTCAAAGGCGAGCTCCGACAAACGGCGAGCGTCAAGCAGGCACAATCCGGGCAAGCGCTCGCTCGAGGCACGAGACTGTCGCCAACGCTGAGGCTTGCTTAATTGCCTTCCTCATCTTCTTCTTCATTACACAAGCACAAAGCTTTGGAAATGAGATTATGGCACTAACCACGAACAAAGCTCTCGACAAAACATCGGCCATACGATAGCTTCACCCTTTCATGGATACTGTGATGGAATTGCTCCAGGTTTGGGCCCAGGACCACTCACCAAGGAACGCAATCGATACTCGAGCACACACACACAATCTATATTATAAGAAATTACAAGCATAAGGTGACAATCACGCATGCACCTAGTGTCACGGTGACTATCTACGTAGTCCTACGGCTACCACGATAGTATATCTCGGGCACACAAAAGAAGGTAAGTCTCGCCGTGTTTCCTTCGTGTCGTCGTTGACGCTTGACGTGTCGAAGCCGGCGTCGCTTGCGACGAGGAAGTGGTCGGTAGGCTACTGGTAACGTGGGTCCACCCACGGGACTGTTGGCCCCAGCAGCGGCCCTTACGCCGCAGCGCCTGCTTCGGCAGCCACGGCAGCCGGTAGGCCGCGGTAGTCAGACAGCATCTGGGTTTCGATCTGGTGGCTGAAGTGACAGCGCCTGTAGCAGGTTGTCGCTGCAGTGGCTGAGGACACGGCCACCTCGTCTGGCTCCCTGGGCCGGTCGCCCAGCACGGAACACAGGCCCTTGAGGTTGCCTGCACCGGTTCCTCAGCTCGCCTGGCTCGCTGGACCCGTTGCCCAGCAGGAACGCAGGTCCTTGGCGATGCAGTACGCTGTAGCGGTCGTTCTCAGATTCTCTGGACCGGACGTCCAGCGAGAATCAGCTGGCTTCCAAACCGCGCAGCAGGAACCACAGCACGCACCGCACGCACCACGCACCACACGAGCACACTTCATCGTCGTCGCCCCCGCACGGCGAACACTCAACTGTTTAAATTTCGCGCCACTATCATGACAACCCCCGGTTTAAGAAAGTTGTTCGCAACTTTTCTCGTGTTTATAATAAAGGAAAAAATGTCACAAAGCCCTAGAATTCACTAATGGTCCAGTTGTATAGTTCACACAGCCGTTACATAACATGGAGTAGTGTATCACAACTACACACGGCTTAGGTAATCCGCTCCGACATTGTCCGACCCTTTGATGTAGGAAACTGAATAAGAGTACTCTTGCAAGAGTAGGCTCCACCGCAAAACTCTGTTGTTCACGTATTTGGCGGATTGCAGGTATTGTAAAGGTTGGTGGTCGGATTGTATAACAAAGTGTTTGCCGTACAAATACAAATGAAATTTTTGTACGGCCCATGCAAGCGCCAAACATTCGCGTTCAATGGTGGAATAGCGGGTTTCTCGAGGCAAGAGATTGCGGCTAGCGTATGCAACAGGATGCAAAACTTGATCTTTTCCTAATTGAAGTAGGACGGCGCCAATACTTGTGCTCGAGGCGTCGGTTCGGAGGACAAATTCCTTTGTCATGTTAGGGGCTTGCAGGATGGGCGCCTCACCGAGCTTGCTCTTCAGAAGGGTGAAAGCTGCTTCTTGAGGTGGTCCCCATGCGATGATATTGCTCTGTCCTTTCCGTGTGAGGTCGGTCAAAGGCTTGGTGATCTCAGCATAGTTGGGAATGAATTTCCGATAGTAGCCAGTTAAGCCAAGGAAAGACTGGAGGGTTTTTTTCGTTTTTGGTCTTTTAGCATCTATGATCTTATCAAGGGTTTTAAGGAGAGGTTCAACCTTACCGTCGCCTATTCGGTGACCAAGGAAAGAAATTGTTTGCTCTCCTATTTCGCATTTGCTTGGCTTGATCGTTAAGTTGGCACGTATTATTCTGTCAAACACACGCCGCAGAGTGACTAGATGTTCATGCCACGTATTGGTAGCAATGACGACGTCGTCAAAGTAATGGTACACATTTTCGAGGTCACTCAGAACGGCTCGCATGAGACGTGCGAAAACAGCCGGAGCTGTTTTGATACCAAACGGCATGTATACAAAGTGATACAACCCAGACATACTGGAAAATGCAGTCTTTTCTCTACCATCTACTGACATGGGCACTTGCCAGTAGCCTTTGGTGAAATCAAACTTTGAGAAAAACTTGCACTGACCAGCAAGGGCAAGAACCACGTCTATGCGCGGTATTGGTTCACTGTCGGCAAGCAAGATCTTATTCAGCTCTCTGAAGTCAATACATAAGCGAATCGAGTTGTCAGGCTTCTTGACGACTACGATGGGAGCGTTGTAGGGTGACTGTGACTTTTCAATAATTCCCAGCTTAAGCATTTCTTGCACTTCTTTCTCGACGCTTTCCCGCAACGCGAGTGGGATAGGGTATTGTGGAACATGGATTGGCTTATCAGACGTCAAGCGCAGTGCGCACTCCACGAGTTCAGTCCTTCCTGGTAGGTCAGAAAAGATGATATCAAATTCTTTGAACAGTTCAAGGACCTCTGATCGCTGTTTGGTACTCAAATTACTAGACAACTTGACATCGGCCGGCGTTTGTGTACGGATTAGCCCAGGGGAAGGAATCTCGTGTGAACCTCCTTCGGTTGACGGCGTCTCATCCAGTTCCGATGGACCTTGGTCGACCTCGGTTATGACGGAAACCTGGTGCACTGATAAAGGTTCGCGGTCCTCGTATTTCTTTAGCATGTTTATGTGGAAGATTTTTTGTTTCCCACCTATTGACAGAACATAGTCAACCTCATTCCTCCGTTCGACGACTTCAAATGGACCTTTCCATTGCATTAGCAATTTGTTGGAGTCTGTCGGCAGGAGAAGGAGTACTTTGTCACCGACGTTTAACTTCCGAGGACGGCTCTTTCGGTCAAAGTAAATTTTTTGTTTTGCACGGGCTTTCTCCAACTCATTATGGGCGAGTTCGCATGTCTCCTCAAGGCGGTTCCGAAGATCGACCAGATAAGTATATGTGGTTCGAATTTCATTGTCGATGTCCTCTTTGCTCCACAGCTCTTTCAGCACCGTCAGGGGTCCTCGTACGTGGCGGCCATAAATGAGCTGAAAAGGCGAGAAGCCTAGGCTCGCTTGCGGCACCTCTCTGTAGGCGAATAGAAGTGGAGCAAGGTACCTGTCCCAGGATTGTGGTTTTTCCTGGCACATCCTCTTCAACATGGTCTTCAGGGTCCCGTTAAATTTCTCAACGAGCCCATTTGCCATGGCATGGTAGGGGGTCGTTCGAAGAAACTTGATTGAAAGAAGACGGCCGACCTCTTCCATGAGTTCCGCCGTGAAACTTGTCCCTTCGGTCGCTTACAATCTCCTGCGGTAAGCCAATGCGTGAAAACATCTCAATAAGTCCTTCTGCGACATGCACGGCATCAATTGCAGGGAGTGCGATGGCGTCGGCGTATCGGGTAGCAAAGTCGATAAGTGTCAAAATGTAGCGGTTGCCGCGTTCCGATTTAGGCGAGAACGGACCAATTAAATCGACTGCAACACGCTCGAAAGGTGTACGTATGACCGGCATATTGCCTAAAGGCGCAACACCAATTTTGCCTTTTGCTGTTGTTCGTTGGCACTTATCACAGGACTTCACGAATCTTTTCACATCGCCATGCATATCTGGCCAGTAAAAATCTGCCAATATGCGATCGGTTGTGCGCCGAATGCCTTGGTGTCCTGCCATGAGGCTCTCATGTGCGACTTGTAAAATGTGTTCTCTTAAGCTCTTCGGCACAACAAGCTGATTAAATTTCCTGCCTGTCGCAAGACAGTACTGTCGGTAGAGAAGTCCTCCTCTTTCAACAAACGAGTAGCAGTGACCTTTTGGCGACTTGAACTGCTTACCGATCTTAGCAAACACAGATCTCAATGTCTTGTCGCGTTGTTGTTCCTCTAAGAACTGTTCTTTGTTTAGGTCGCACCATTTTATCGTTGGCATGCTCAAGGGAGTTATTTCATTCTCCGATGCCTTGACCGTGGCAGAAACATGGTGGGGCTTATCCAAAACTTGCACACTGCAGTTTCGCGTAGCCCTGCCCCTCTGTTCAACTGCATTCTCTGTCCAATTTGTATCCGGCTCATTAGGGTTTCTGACACCAGGCAGGTTACCCAGCACCAAGTCGTAGAGAGGCTTGTCCATACATAACGCTTTTATTTCTCCGGTGAAGTATGGGCTATCTACGTGAAACTTGGCCTCTGGTACCTCTATAGCAGAACCATCGATGAGTAAAACTCTGCTACTCTTCCCGGTCATTTGTCGATCCGAAATGAGGTCTCTTCGGATGATAGCAGTATTACTGCCCGTGTCTCGGAGAACTCTCACTCTTTGTCCTAACACCTTCCCTTCAACTACTGGCATTCCTTCAACTAGAAAATAGGGTTTAGGTTCCCGAAGCTTTTCCTTTGGCAGGTTACGGTTATTTCCCTTTTCCCGTTTTCCAGCGTCAGGTTTTTCGTTGACTACGCATGCTGAGCTTTTATCCTTTGAGGCCTTTCCACTCCAGCAATCTTCACTCATGTGACCGGACTTTCCGCATATATTACACTTCACAGCTTTGGCTAAGCTGCGACATTCGTGGGCTTGGTGTCCCAAACGCTTGCACAGCATGCACCTTGCTGGTGGTTTCCTTAAGGAAGTGTCGGGGCTTTTCTTGAAGTCCTTTGAGTCGTCTGGACCCTTTCCCAGGTTGGATAAGTTCTGGGCTTCCATGAACCGATCGGTAGCGTCAGCTAACTCTTCAAGGAATTTGCACTCTCGTTCCTTCAAGAAGACAACAAGGTTCGAATGGCAGCACTGGATGAATTGTTCGGCGAGCATATGGTCTCTAAGGCCGTCGAACGTTCTCGGCACGTTCGCCATGTCTATCCAGTGATCGAAGTAGCCTGAAAGTCTCGCAGCTAACTGTCTCCCTGTTTCGCCATCTTCCGTCCGTGCCTTGCGAAATTTCTCTTGGTATCCTTGCGCAGTAAATCTAAATCTTTGCAACAAGGCTTTCTTCACCTTCTCATAATCTAAGGAGTCAGTAGCAGTCATGCGGCCGATTACGGTCAACGCTTCACCGCTCAAGCACATGCTTACAGCTAATGCCCACTTCTCTTGGGGCCAGCCTTGTCCTTTGGCCACGCGCTCAAATCTCTGTAGGTATGCGTGTAAATCATCGCGTCGTTCGTCAAACAATGGCAGCAGTTTTTGTGGGTTAAGTACAGAAGAGACGCCGCTCGGTAGAGACAGTTGGTCAGAGTTGGCTACTGCAGTTGAAGCTCCATTAATGGCTCCTTCTTGAAGCTTTAGCTTCAGCTCGAGAATCTCTCTCGCTCTTTCGTCTGCTTGCCTACTCGCCTCTCTCTCCGCAGCACGTTCCTCTCTTTGCTTCACCTGTTCCTTCTCCACCCACTTACGCAATTCTGCGCCTGACAATCCCAGTTGCGATCCGACAGCGACTAATCTTTCCGTATCCATGATCGGACTAGCTTCAGTGAGGGTGCGCTCGAGATACGATAATTTCCTTCGATGCTTTTACGAGTGGAATCCTGGCAGGCTCGCCAGATTGTGATGGAATTGCTCCAGGTTTGGGCCCAGGACCACTCACCAAGGAACGCAATCGATACTCGAGCACACACACACAATCTATATTATAAGAAATTACAAGCATAAGGTGACAATCACGCATGCACCTAGTGTCACGGTGACTATCTACGTAGTCCTACGGCTACCGCGATAGTATATCTCGGGCACACAAAAGAAGGTAAGTCTCGCCGTGTTTCCTTCGTGTCGTCGTTGACGCTTGACGTGTCGAAGCCGGCGTCGCTTGCGACGAGGAAGTGGTCGGTAGGCTACTGGTAACGTGGGTCCACCCACGGGACTGTTGGCCCCAGCAGCGGCCCTTACGCCGCAGCGCCTGCTTCGGCAGCCACGGCAGCCGGTAGGCCGCGGTAGTCAGACAGCATCTGGGTTTGCCGACACTGGTGGCTGAAGTGACAGCGCCTGTAGCAGGGTTGTCGCTGCAGTGGCTGAGGACACGGCCACCTCGTCTGGCTCCCTGGGCCGGTCGCCCACCACGGAACACAGGCCCTTGAGGTTGCCTGCACCGGTTCCTCAGCTCGCCTGGCTCACTGGACCCGTTGCCCAGCAGGAACGCAGGTCCTTGGCGATGCAGTACGCTGTAGCGGTCGTTCTCAGATTCTCTGGACCGGACGTCCAGCGAGAATCAGCTGGCTTCCAAACCGCGCAGCAGGAACCACAGCACGCACCGCACGCACCACGCACCACACGAGCACACTTCATCGTCGTCGCCCCCGCACGGCGAACACTCAACTGTTTAAATTTCGCGCCACTATCATGACAGATACCAAGGGCATAATCAGGATCAAGACTCGCCTAGACAACGTAGATGCTTCAGGAGACGTAAAATGCCCCGTCTTGTTACCCGCCGATCATCGTTGCACTCACCTCATCATAGGCAGCGAACATCGACGCCTTCTGCACAGTGGTGTTGGTGTCACACTCACCGAGTTGCGTGAGAAGTTCTGCATAGTGCGTGGTCGTCAGTGCGTTAAAAAGGTGCTTGCACAGTGCGGTGTTTGTGCGAGGTTTCGTTTAAAAGCCGCTTCAGCTCCTACAGCCCCGCTTCCTATCGACAGTCTCGGGGTCTCATCCATTTGAAGTCACGGGCGTAGACTTCGCTGGTCCAGTCTTCGTGAAGGGAAGCAACTCTGTGAAAACATTCATTGTGGTGTTCACCTGTGCTGTAGTGCGAGCAGTTCACTTAGAGCTAGTCAGTGACATGACTGTGAATTCCTTTTTATTGGCATTTCGTCGCTTTATTTCACGCCGTGGCTTGCCAAGTGTAATATATTCTGATAATGCTTTAAGCTTTAAGGCAGCCAGTCGGGAACTTAAGCTGTCATATGGACTTCTACGTGATGTACAGGTACAGAACTTTTGTGCTTCTAGTAATATCACGTGGAAGTTCATTGCTGAGCGCGCTTCGTGGTGGGGAGGTTTTTGGGAGCGAATGATTCGAACAGTTAAGAATTGCCTCAGGAAAACTCTAGGAAAGGGCTGCTTCAGCTTCGAGCAGCTTGACACTTTGCTAAAAGAGGTCAAGGCCGTGATAAATCCTAGGCCACTGACGTATATTTCTGATGATGCATCCGAAGGAGAAATACTGACTCCATCACACTTTTTGTCAGGTAGACGGCTCACGGCCCTTCCGGAAGTACAAGTGAGCGAGAAGTCGGGATGTCGCACCGACATTTTACGCGCCTGGAGACAAAGACAACAAAAACTGAATGAATTTTGGCAACGTTGGTATAAAGAATATATCTTGACACTGAGAAGCGCGCACAGCAGGTCACAGAAACCCGACAGCAATTTAAAGTGCGGTGACCTTGTTATTGTTAGAGACAACAAAGTGCCCATTACGTTTTGGAAATTAGCTAGAGTATTTGAAACCTTAAAAGGGAAAGATGGGCACGTAAGAGCATGTAAAGTCAGATTAGCAGACGACACGGAACTCACGAGACCGGTTCAACTTCTTTGTCCTCTGGAACTGTGCAAGTGACATTGTTGGCCGCGGAGGATGTTGGAAATCGTGCTAGCGCTGCGTGCTAGCGCATAGAAGAAGAGAAAAAAGGACGTGGGCTCGCGACGGTTGGAACGTTGGCGTTCGTTTGTGATCGGCTGCATTTTCGCCATGTTAGGACGGCTCAGCGCTCTACGCCAATAAACCCGGCAGAAGTGTCTTTTCCCCACGGGGTCCGCACGTCTGAAGAGCCGGGTCATGTCTTCTACGTATGCTGTCACTCGTTCGTTCGGACCTTGAATTCTAGCCTCCATTGCTAACTGCGCCCTTTCCTTTCTGTCAACTCTCGCAAAGGCATTCAGGAATTGGCGGCGGAATTCAACCCACGACGTCAGCGTCGCCTCGTTGTTCTCAAACAACGTTTTCGCGGCATCTTCAAGAGCGAAGTACACATAGCGTAGCTTACGCTCTTGGTTCCAGTCGTTCAGGTTGGCAACACGTTCGAAGTGGTCGAGCCAATTGTCTGTGTCTTCTGAAGCATCTCCGTGAAACGGGTTCGGCGCCCTTGTGTGATTGACGACCAGGTGCGATGCTGCCGAAGTCACAGGCGGTGGTTGACTCGTCATCCTGGTGCGTTCGGGTACAAGACCGTGTTGTGGCTGGAGCCCCTGGAGACGACGACTGGTACGTGCGTGCACAGGAGTGAGCTCGGTCGAACCACTCGACGGGCTCTGGCCTGGGGTACGCTACGGAGGTCTTAGCATCTAACGCTTACCCAGCACCTCCACGAGAAAAATGTCACGAAGCTAGCACATGCAAGAGCTGCCCACAAGCAAGGAATCGGCAGATGTCAAAGTTACAGCCACGAAAAAGCGTTCGCAGGCGCGATGCTTGGTGGCGAGCGTCTGGCTTCAGCAAAGGCTGATCGTCCGAGAGTGCGCGTCCAAGAACTTCGTCGTTCTCGCTCCAAGGGGCCGTTGGCACAGCGTTCCAATCTACCTCGCGTCAATATCTCACGACTGCAATGCCACAGTGAAAGAACGAGCGGCAACGGTTGCCCTACAACACGCGATATCGCATGCATGTGTTCGTCTCTGTAAGACACAAGTAAATTACTACTCATCAGCAGCCATCTCATCTAAGTTCACGTTCTACGTGACGCCTCCTGGCAAGAAAGTGCGTTCCACGCACGCCGCCTTGGCCACGAGTGGCGCTGCCTAACACTCCCAGGATAATACCTACATAAATACACACATAAAGTGGACGGGGGGACGACCGCCTTCGTAGCTCAGTTGGTAGAGCATCGTACGCGACATCCGAAGGTCGTGGGTTCGGTTCGTACCGAACGCAGGTTTGTCTTTTCGTCCACTTTAATTCCTTTCTACCTTCTCCACAATTACAATACCACAAGTAACTTCCCCTATGCTTTCCTAGGCTTCATTGTCTGTTTGCTCATTAACTTGTTTCTAACAAATAAAGAACGAGCCCTTGACCCCTTCCCTTTGGTTATTTCATAGCTTGGGCCTCGTTGCGGCAGACTTGGTGCCTCAGGTAGCATGCGAGGGCTTATTGGGCAGCAGCCATCTCATCAGCGTTCGTGTTGTTCACTGCTCTCCTTGTGTCCGTGTCCTGCACGCCTCTTCTTTTGATTATGGTCATCTAAGTTCACGTTCTACGTGACGCCTCCTGGCAAGAAAGTGCGTTCCACGCACGCCGCCTTGGCCACGAGTGGCGCTGCCTAACACTCCCAGGATAATACCTACATAAATACACACATAAAGTGGACGGGGGGACGACCGCCTTCGTAGCTCAGTTGGTAGAGCATCGGACGCGACATCCGAAGGTCGTGGGTTCGGTTCCTACCGAAGGCAGGTTTGTCTTTTCGTCCACTTTAATTCCTTTCTACTTTCTCCACAATTACAATACCACAAGTAACTTCCCCTATGCTTTCCTAGGCTTCATTGTCTGTTTGCTCATTAAGTTGTTTCTAACAAATAAAAAACGAGCCCTTGACCCCTTCCCTTTCGTTACTATCCCCCATAGTTGTACAGGCGCTGTACTCACTACCCGTAACGACCAAATGACAGGATGCTGGGAACGACGCCAATGCACTCCTTACTCACTAATCGTGCTAAACACGCATATAGACCTAAGAAAGTTTCAGAATGCATTCGTACACGGTGATCTGAATAATAAAACCACAGTTGCGTACTTTGTGTGTAATGCGTCAACTATCATGGGAGCTAACATAGCATAGAAAACTTGTATAAAAAAACAAAAAAACAACCTTTCAACACTAAATTACTTGCCCGTTATAAGAAACTCGCTTTCCGCCCAGCTGAGCCGCTTTCCGCCCTTGACCCGTTTCCTTTCGTTACTTCATAGCTTGGGCCTCGTTGCGGCAGACTTGGTGCCTTAGTAGCATGCGAGGGCTTATTGGGCAGCAGCCATCTCATCTAAGTTCACGTTCTACGTGACACCTCCTGGCAAGAAAGTGTGTTCCACGCACGCCGCCTTGGCCATGAGTGGTGCTGCCTAACACTCCCAGGATAATACCTACATAAATACACAATAAAGTGGACGGAGGGACGACCGCCTTCGTAGCTCAGTTGGTAGAGCATCGGACATGACATCGTAAGGTCGTGGGTTCCGTTCCCACCTAAGGTTCTGGTTTGTCTTTTCGTCCACTTTAATTCCTTTCTACTTTCTTCACAATTACAATACCACAAGTAACTTCCCCTATGCTTTCCTAGGCTTCATTGTCTGTTTGCTCATTAAGTTGTTTCTAACAAATAAAGAACGGGCCCATGACCCCTTCCCTTTCGTTATCGAATCACGGGGTAATACGTGCAACAGTCACATGACATCATTGCAGGCCACTCAAAACCAAGTCATTTGTCTAATAATGCTGTCATCTCTATGTGTTAACGCGAATCAGTTATTGCATTCTCATAATATTTTAAGTGTGTCGGACCTTAATAAATATAATCTCGCCATTATCGTTTATGTTGTTGTTTTGTAGGGTTTTACGTCCCAAAACCAGTTCTGATTATGAGAGACGCCGTAGTGCAGGTCTCCGGAAATTTCGACCACCTGGGGTTCTTTAACGTGCACTGACATCGCACAGCACACGGGCCTCAACATTTCGCCTCCATCGAAATGCAGCCGCCGCGGCCGGGATTCGATCCCGCGAATTATCGTTTATAGGGCACTGCACAATAATCTCCCTGTATTCGCAATACCGAAGGCATCCTTGGTGAACACCAATAATACTAGATTTGCTAGAAACAATAATTTCACTCTACCGATAGTTCGCACCACCTACGGCAAGCAATCATTACATTTTTCAGCACTTTCTTTTTGGAATTCACTGCCATCTCCTTTAAAGCTACTAAATGCTCATAGGTTCCGATCCGAACTCAACCGCTTTCTGCGAAATTTGTCTTATTCTGGTTCTTTATTGCTCTAGGTGTTGCTTTATTTCTCTTTTTTGTATTTTCGTTACTTTTTTCCTTATCCTACTGTCCTCTCGCGTCTTAGAATCTCTTTTCAATGATCTACCTTATTTGCCTACTGTACTTCGTTTATTTGAGTTTTATTATCTCGTATACTGCATTACTCTTTATCCCGTGTTGTCTCCCACCCATCCGTGTTACTTTCATTGACTAAGGCACATTTGTTCACTTGTTCCACGCTTTTTGATAAAGCTGTTTGCAGGTTAGTATCTCGCTTGTATCACATCAACTATCGCAATTATTAAGTCCACCACATATTGCCATTTTTGTATTATTCACCGTCTAATCACGCACAGGAGGTCCCATTTCAGTTCGTAACTACGGGACCTCCTTCTGTATATACTGTAGGGGTTCTTTTACTAATTACTACTGCTAGCAGCGGCATCGCCGCTAGCAAGCCCCTGTCGTGGATTCGAGCACTCCACGAGCAGAGAATGAGGTCGTCGCGTCCGCGCTCTAACTAGTCTCAGCCATGCATCGCCGCGCTGCCGCGGCCCGACTCGAGGCAGGGCAGCGCGAACCGCCGCACGCGGCGAAAGAGGAGAACATTAGGCGCAACTCTCCGTGCATGGTGATTTAATAAACGTTAAAATAGTACAAACAAAACAGGGCCGAATCAAGATCGAATTAAATATAAAGAGGATAACAATAACGATTAACAACACGCGAGCACACACGAACACAAACAAAGGACAGTAACAAAGAACAACACGCGAACACAGAATAGCACACAAAAATAACCATGCAAGGAAGGAGAGCCTAACCCCGGCCAGCGTACCCGCGACCGCGAGCCCTCAGAAAAGGAAAATAGAAGAAGAACATACAGACATGGGCGTCGGTCGCAGGTCGCCGCCGTGGTCGCCGGGGCTTGCAGAGGCACGCCATCCGACCGATGGCCCGGTCGGCCGGAGGGTCACAAAAGTACGTGTGCACCTCTCCAATCCACACTCTAAGAAAAATAAGAGTCAAAAGAGAGTCACTGCACTCTGACTCTCTTGGCCTGTCGCAGAAACCCACCAAGGAGGGTCAAACTTTTCTGAGGGGGTCAGTTGACTCCGTACGGCTCGCGACTCTTGTAAGAAGAGTCACCGTGAGAGTAAACTGACACCTGCAAGAGATACTAAAGATAACCGTGTGTGTGTGTGTGTGTGTGTGTGTGTGTGTGTGTGTGTGTGTGTGTGTGTGTGTGTGTGTGTGTGTGTGTGTGTGTGTGTGTGTGTGTGTGTGTGGACCATTCTTGTACCTGCACGTGGGAAAGCTGTGCGCAATAAATTTTCTGGGTTAACTACAATTTCAATGAACGCGATGCACTTGCAGCGGTCAATTTCCTGCACATGATTAATTACTGAATCTGTACACAAATTCAGAATGAAATAATATTAGCAGTGGAACGAATTATTACGCATAGTGAATATAGCTACTCCAGAACAAGCAGAAACTGTTAAACTCGGCATTTGGATGTTCGCATAGGACTATTATATGTCTATATGCGACGATAATAAATGCATGACAAAAGTGTTGGCGCAAGTAACTACCTTTATTTGGTTACGTTCAGACTGTCTGGACTTTATAAAAATTCATTGCATTAGTAGGAAAGTGGACCTTACCGAAGCCGAAGTTGTCTAAGTACGGCACTGCCTCCCCCCCCCCCTGCCCTCCCCCCCCCCCCATTCTTGTAAACAAACTCAGGGTGGTAAAGAGGGGTGGGGGAAGGAGATGCGAGGAGGAACTTTCACAATGCCCCCACCTCTGCTCCCTGTAGCAGCGCTGGCTCAGGAGACAAACTTGGATAATGAGCATTTTTTTCCTCATCTACCTCCGCTCATTAAAACACGTTGCCGAAACTTCCACGGCCCCCCTCACTGCCCCTTTAAGGCGCAAGAATGCGCCCCTCTGTTACCACACAGTAAGTCTGCTGATCTTCGGTCATCAGCTGTAGCGATGAGGCGCTACAGCTACACAGCCTTAGAGATCCGTACGAAAGACGGATCTCTAAGGCTGTGCTTTTATCTCACCGTCGCTTGCGGCGCGAGCTTAGAAATTATGTAGATATAACCTCTCTCATTTGACCAAAAATAAACATACATTTTCAAGCCTAGGCATAAAGAACCAGTACGCGTTGCAAGCACGACTTGCACCTCCTACCAAGGTCAAAATTACACTTTTTAAAAATATGGTATGACAACATAACACTACTGCCCCCTATGAAATTTTCTCACTGAGCGAGCCGTTGGAACAGGTCTTGTTCAACAGGCTGACTGCGGCGCGTGTGATGCATTTCGTCCGCGTGTTTTCAACGTGTTTACTAATATTACGTGCGGTATTGTGCGTTTATCATCGTTGGCGCTCATCGAGTGGACAAATTTAACATGTTAGGGCGTTGTACAGCACGCGGTCGCCGGCGGATGGAGCGTCGTAGTCGCCTCTTCCCAGCGACAGCCACGACCGACGCGGAACTTTGTGCGTGCTCGCAACGAAGCTGTTTTGCCCAGTTTGTCGATTATGCAAGTACGTGGTCGAATAGCGAGTGCACCTTCTGAGAAAGTCCCTTTCCAGTGATGTGATAAACTACGACTGCGGTTCTGGAGAAGAAAGTTCAGCCATTTGATGAGACTGTCGACGGGAAAGCCTCCGGGACTTGGTGAGTGCAATGAAGTCACTGAATTACGTAACTTGATTACTTCATTGCGAAATTGCTGTTGGTGCGCAGGAATCGCATAAGACAGCCCGGGCGGTGTGTTCACAAAGCAAGGATGAGTGGTCAGAGGAACAGCAGGTATGTTTGTGGTTCTGTCAGGCGACTGCCCCCCCCCCCCCGCGCTGTACTTGTGAGTGTGCGTGCGTGCGTGCGTGCGTGTGTGTGTGCGTGGGTTGTGTGTGTGTGTGTGACGTGCTGGTCGTCCTGTAGCCCTTTTACGGTGTTGATGGAACAAAAGTAGCGTTTCAGCAACGTCGGTAATAACGTGCGAAACAACCAGATTGCAGGAGGCGGGGACGCCGATATAACATATATCACTGCCACAAGCACAGACGACCCCGTTTAGTAGCGTGTGTATCCTGGTGATTGCGTTACAAAACAGTGTGTATTCGTTTTTGTCAGTACTGAACATAATTGCTTTGTCGTGAGGGTAATAATGTGGCTGGGCATGCTTGTTGCTTGAAGGCAATATATATGAGTCATTTACGTTATATGCTAGTGCCACGAAATGTACACTGCAGCAACTGCAATCGTGATTTGAAGCGAGCGAGATGGTTCTCGGTTATCGTAGGTCGATGAATGTGTCAGTTCAATGAAGATGTCGTGAACGAATTATCATTTGCATTTCAAGACAACATTGTTATTATGCATTGTTGACTTGAGCTGTCATAAGGGGTGAGCTGGATATCGAAAGTTATATGATTCACTCGGATCATAAGGTATTCTACATGGCACTAATGTTTAAAATATGTGTCTAGGCTCAACAGGTACCTGGCAGACAAGCATTGGAATGAAAGTATTTGACTAAGATTTCACTCCACGTAGATTCCACAGCATTGGCTGTGAAATCTGTGTAATATTTTTGTGCATTTCATGGTTTCAGTATCAGTGTCTCAAATGTTTAGGCACTACATGCAAGCAAGTTACTGAGGTTGCGAGCTGACTCGTTTTGCAAAGCTGACCTGCCTAAATGTTGCATTTCACTCTTTTATAGGTACCAGTGGGGTTGGTACCGTCATTCATCTCCTATTCCTATTGATTGGGCAAAAGGTTGACATGTCTGCACCACTGGTAAGAGCCATTACGCTGAAACAATCTCTCTCTCTTTTTTTGATGGGGTCTGCACCACTGGTAAGAGCCATTACGCTGAAACAATCTCTCTCTCTTTTTTTGATGGGGGCTTCAATGTGAATTGTAAACATTTCTTGTGGTGAGAAAAAGCATTCAGATGTGGCCTTTCAGGATTTTCTGATTTGTCATAACAACTTCTATGGGTTAAAAAGCAGCATACTCTGTCATAACATTCAAGAAATAGGTTCACTATACGCTTCATGGCCAGGCATCCCGCTGGAAAGGCATTTCATGGACAGATATAGTGTAATTGTAGCACATTTCACAAACAATGGATGTTTACTGTTGGGCCACTACCATATATGTTTGAGTAAATGTGCTTAGTAATGTGAAAGTTTGGGTGAGTTTCTTATGCATGATGAATTACAGCACAACCAAGGACAAGGTCTTCCAGAAGAGCACAAACGCAGCACTGAATGTTTGAAGAAATGTGTTCAGTTTCTCTTGAGTACTGCGGTTGTGGAAAAGCTGTGTGATGCACCTGTAGGCATTTGGCTGCCATAATAATGCTTGTTTTTTTCCTCTCTTTTTTAGGTTTTTGGAAGGATGCATACACACTGATACCCGCCTTCACTGCCAAAAGCATCCTGTCCTCTCCAGAAATGAACATCATGTTGGAGAATGTCCAGACTTATGGGCTGAGTGTTGCTATTGGTATGTCACCAGCATCCGTTCTTCGAGCTCATCTCATTGCAGCAATATGTATCTGTGTGCAGGACCTCCACATGTTTATAAAATTGTTCACACAAAATGCAAGGCTCTTAATTATTTTTTGGTTCCCCTAAATGCTCCAGTTGTCCGAAAAGGATGCCATTTAGGAGTTACAGGAGAAACAGCCCATATTTGCAGTAAGATTACTTTGGAATAGGTAGTTATTGAGAAAGGGTAGAAGGAATACTTTGTTTTCTATAAAAGCAACTCTAAAGGAAATTCTGTAGTATCATGTGTAGAATTTCTGTTAGTGAGATGTATTCCCCTTTTTTTACTTTGCTCTGGACTACTGTACACAGAAACTTAGGAAAAAGTGCAGAAAAGTAGCAATTTTCACAATACAGTGTTCTTCGAACCATTCTTGACTAGTATGGACGCTTCATTTTGAAGCAGAAGTTTGATTGCTGGCAGAGCACGTTGTGACACCATGTTGTCAACACTAAAAGGCTCTTGCATTTTTGTGTTCTGAAAGCATGAACTGTTGTGCTGCTAAATGAAATAGCAATGTATAGCACAGCTGCTAACCTTGTAAACATTCAATGTGAATTTTTTTGTCACAACTGGCAACGTTTTTTTATGCTGTAGTGCACTGCCTTTGGTAACTTCTGCTCAGGTAGTGGTTTATGTGTGCCTCTCATTGCACCCTTTCCTTTTCGCATGTGATAATCTAACTGCTTCACCAAAACACATGATGCTCACAGGGAACTGTTTCATGCTCCTTGTCACTTTTTCCTGTGGCAATGCATTCATTTAAGATGCTTAGTGTGCCTTTTGTTGCACCTCATTTTTTTTTATGCACATGAGATAGCTGTGTACACCTAGATAAGCGATACTCATTGTGCTCTGTTTGATGCATATGTTGACGCCGCATTTTCTCGTGGCGTAGTATCAGTGCAAGGTGCTTAATGTGCCTTCTGTGTGTTGCTAACAAACTGCTATTATACACAGCAGCTGCCTTAGACACTGTGTTGCCATGACCAATCTGCAATGTGCACTTTTTGTTGCCTATTGCCACTGCCTTGTTTACATGATATAATGGACCAAATATTTAACTTCTGAAGTTCCAAGTCAGAGCTCTGTTGAAGTCTGCATATTTTCACAGAGCTTTTATCGTACAAGTGGTAATGTGGGTGAATTACGTCGCTGCATTTGCACGAGTGACAGCTAAGTGTACATCATTACACTCTTTAGCAGTGGTAAGTTATCCATGCATTCTAAACTTTGAAAGAGACCTGTAGGATTTGTTGTTTCTCATTTTTAATGTATGCATCTTCTGAACAATTTTTTCACACTGGCATGTGATATGCATATTGCATGTTCATAATGGTAGGCATATTGTTTAGTGTGAATATCGTTATTTTTGGTTGAAAGTAACAGGGGGCCTTGCAATCGTCCAAGTGTACAAGCTAATTAACTTCATTTTACCATTATCTTTTTGTGAAAACACTTTTGTGCTATTAAATTCACTTTTTATGTATAAATGACTGGAACACATTTTAGTACCACATCAGTAATTCATTTATTATGTTTGCAATGTCAGTGTACTGAGGTTGTCTTATTTCCTTGAGGCATTGTTAGACTTGTAAATAAAGGAGCTACTAATGATGTTGTTGTGCTGTAGATCAGCACTTTGAATATATTGAAAGTGCAGACGGATCTTTTGCATATAAACATATTTCCATTTATTCGATTAGTCTCTCTTCTAGTTATGCCATTTCATGTTCCTATGTATGAACAGACATTATTCCACATATATGTCGGGTTAAATTGAATTGCTCTTGTACTTGTTTCATTTCTTTCATTTGAATGAGACTACCTACGACAAGTGCCATAATGTATGTGTATAATAAATTTCTTTCTTAAGCTGTTGTTTGTGTCCGAGAAAATATTTCTACCATTCAATAAGGAACTGCAGACAATCTTTTGCAGTCATTTCACTGTGCTCTAAAAGTCATGTAATTCTTCAGTTGTTTCGTGAAAAGGTGAAAATGCAAATGCCTTTTCTTTTGCACACGTTGGCTCTATGGGGTCCTTTGACTCACCTAAAATGAATACCTGACTCTCCCTGTTAGTAGTCTTGTGACAACACATAAAGAGTCTTTTGACTCAGTTACAGTAGTTATTTTGCAGAGTCGTTTGACCCATTTGGTATGACTACCTTGCTCTGTCTTTATAAGAGTCGAGTAACTCTCAGCAGTGGTCGTGCAATCCTTTGGACAAGAGTCCTAGCACTCTTCGCAAGAGTCAAGTGACTCTCACAGCAGTGGTCACATGATCCTTTAGACAAGAGTCCTACCACCCTTCGCAAGAGAGTCAGTGTACACTCTCGCAGCGCCGTGACTCTCCTGCAGAAAAGAGAGTTGACGGGTATCTTCGAAGAGAGTCATATATGTGGCAAGCCCTGACTCTCCTAAAAGAGTAAGGTATACCATCTTTTTTCTTAGAGTGCACAGCAAGTTCTCGCGAGCATCTCTCAAACCAGAACGCGCGAAGATTCTAGAAATTACCCGCTGCCCAATGGCAGCCTAGTTAAAACCACATGCGGCGGAGCAGGCGCCCCCCCCCCCCACACCCCAGCAACGGTGGGCCCCCGCTCCGTCCAGCCGGGAAAGGGGGATGCGGCGACATTCCACGCTAGACATGGCGTTGAGCGGGACCCGGCCCCCACATCCCTCCCTCCTTAAAACCCCCCTAAAAAACAATACCGACAGTGCCAATACGCGATAAAATCCGAGAGCCCCAAACCAAAACAAAAATACGAAAAACAAACGCGACAACACAAACGCGACAAGTCTCTCAAATGTCCAATGAAGCCGACGCACGCCACGGCATCTTCACCCGGACCCTGGACGCCGGCCGCGGCAGGTCTCACATGCCGTCGACCCTGTCGACTTCCTGGCCGCACCAAGTGCCGCGACCACGGCTCCGTCCGCAGCCTCGCCGTCGACGCCGCCCCGCTCTGGACACGCAGACTTCGGCCGCCCAAATCAGCGCGGCAGAAACACACACAAAACAACAACAAAAGAACAAAGACAGTCGCGCAGCAGAATAACCAAAATTAACTGGACTAACGAACAAGAAAACAACACAGGGCTACAACTCTCAGGTAGCGAAAACCAAAAACTCAAAAAAGAGAAACGGCACGTAAACAAAAAGGAACACTTATCATAAAAACTAGAACAGCGAAGAGAAACTAGAGAAAGCGTAGAAAGAGAAAAAAAGAGAGGCTTCTCTGTCAGGTTATCTCTCCGTCTGGAATCAGTCGGGCAGTAACCAATGTAAACGTGGTCTTCACTAGTGCGATGCCACATGACCTTACACTAGCGGATAATCCCTCCACGAACTCACACTGCCCATCCGTGACACCAAACGAAACGGGAGATCCACTACGTGTTGCCTACGGAATGAACAGACGCGGAAGGGACGGCGACAGCTGAGAATTCACACTACGCCGCGCCAAATCGCAGAGCACAGTAACTTCAACTAAAGCCTTCCGCTCTGACGACTGGCCAGAATTACTACAGGGGCGCGCAATCGCTCTCCTCTGCTGTCGGGGGGGTGCCACTGCCGACGCGCGTAAACACGCAGCGCTAACCACGAAGACGGCATGATACTGTGGCCAAGCTCGTACGGACCGCGCATAGAGAACCCCTTTCTCTCCAGGGCCACGGCTACACAAGCCGCTTCGAGCGCAAAACCCGCGCTCGTCGCAAAACCAGACAACGATACCGCACGCGCGACATGTGCAGTACCAACACATTCAGGCGCCTCGCCTCCCGGAGGCGAAAAACAAAACCGCGAAAGAAACTATTTACATTATGTACACATGGGTCACTCTGCCGTCAACTACGTCGCTCTTCGGGCCAACGGAAAAAGCAAAAGAACAACAAACAAGAAAAAACCAGATTCCTGAGGTGAGCCCTGTGAGGATGGACCCTCTCTTTCATCCTTTCCCCCCCGACCGGCCGGCTGATTATCGCCACAATGGCTTCCTTCTCTCCCGCCGCGGGGACGCTCTCCCCTTCTGCGTGCGCGAAGAAACAGGTGCCCGAAGGGCTATTCAAGGAAGAAGGGTGTCCTTCTACTTCTTTGTTCCTATCAGCGGCCTTTCCGCCATCTTTGCCTCCCTCGGTTCAAGTCGGCCGTGTGCAACCGAACAGCGCCGTCAACTTTTAAAGAAAAGAGACTTTCGGCGACCCGGGCAAGAAATAGCGCGTCAACTATTCTTTCACTGGTCCTAAATTTAGTGAGGAAAGACGCGCACGACGCGAAGTCTAAAAAAAACCGTTGGACTCACCGACTTGAACGTCGCATGGGAGACAAGATGGTCAATCTCCCGGCCATGGCTGATGGAAGCCTTGGTCAATCCAACGAGTTTCCGCCACCAAGAACGAACTGCTACAACTCGGTGGCAACTTGCATCACGCCTTTCTCGTCCACGCTTTGCCTCACACAACTCCGAAGCGGGTTACCAATCCGTTTGAGAAGTGACATTTGCCTCTCCTCACACCACGATACAATGACAGAGAAAAAAGGAAGGACAGACAAAGAAAGAGATACGCGCGATACACGGCAGAGACGGCCACGCTCAACCAAAGCGCGTTTGACGCTGGGAACCGAACGCAACTTCCCCACTCTGCCGACACCTGCTCGTCGTTTGAGCGACCAAGGGCGAGGCCCCTGGCCCCACGTTGGGCGCCAAAATGTAGGGGTTCTTTTACTAATTACTACTGCTAGCAGCGGCATCGCCGCTAGCAACCCCCTGTCGTGGATTCGAGCACTCGACGAGCAGACAATGAGGTCGTCGCGTCC
Organism: Hyalomma asiaticum; assembly: GCA_013339685.2. NCBI lineage: Eukaryota > Metazoa > Arthropoda > Arachnida > Ixodida > Ixodidae > Hyalomma > Hyalomma asiaticum. The sequence goes on from CM023483.1 coordinate 146,460,579, forward strand.
GCGCTCTAGCTAGCCTCAGCCATGCATCGCCGCGCTGCCGCGCGCGTCAGCCCGCGGCCCCACTCGAGGCAGGGCAGCGCGAACCGCCGCACGCGGCGAAAGAGGAGAACATTAGGCGCAACTCTCCGTGCATGGTGATTTAATAAACGTTAAAATAGTACAAACAAAACAGCGCCGAATCAAGATCGAATTAAATATAAAGAAAGGATAACAATAACGATTAACAACACGGGAGCACACACGAACACAAACAAAGGACAGTAACAAAGAACAACACGCGAAGACAGAATAGCACACAAAAATAACCATGCAAGGAAGGAGAGCCTAACCCCGGCCAGCGTACCCGCGACCGCGAGCCCTCAGAAAAGGAAAATAGAAGAACATACAGACATGGGCGTCGGTCGCAGGTCGCCGCCGTGGTCGCCGGGGCTTGCAGAGGCACGCCATCCGACCGATGGCCCGGTCGGCCGGAGGGTCACAAAAGTACGTGTGCACCTCTCCAAGCCACAGCAAGTTCTCGCGAGCATCTCTCAAACCAGAACGCGCGAAGATTCTAGAAATTACCCGCTGCCCAATGGCAGCCTAGTTCAAACCACATGCGGCGGAGCAGGCGGCCCCCCCCCCCCCCCCCGCAACGGTGGGCCCCCGCTCCGTCCAGCCGGGAAAGGGGGATGCGACGACATTCCACGCTAGACATGGCGTTGAGCGGGACCCGGCCCCCACAATACTTACCATGTATTTTCTTCTTTCTTGACGTCAATAAAATAATTCTGAATTCTGAATTATTGCTCATTGTATCTGTTACAGACCGATTTGCCATATCCGCGGAACACATGAGTGATCTTACAGGCATCCTGCTGAGCCATTCAAATGTGGTACTTCCATTTATTTTCGGCGAGCCGTAGTTATTGATCTTACAGCATCCAGTCACAGAAGCGCCGGGATTGCACCACGCTTTACGCAAGGAGGAAAGTAGAAAGAACAAAATGTCTCCACATAAGCACACGCAGCAGTTACGGCACGGCAACGTGATTTTATTGCCGCAGGTGTGGTTGTGCTCCGGCATTCAGAGCGACACGTGTGCTAAGAAAACGCAAAGAGCAAATGCCAGGTGAAATTATAGAGGCGGTAGCGATTAATGCTAACAAAAACGAGTGCGTAAGTGTTCCTTCTATCGCCTTGTCTCAGAAAGAGTATGAATATCTTAGCTTGAATCTTGCCAACGTAAGGTGGTAACCAAAAATGCGCATTGCACCTGCGCCTGTGGATGTCGGCGCGGGCGATCACGTATACTTGTTCATCCTGTATGTGTTTTTTCAAAAATGTAAAGCCAGTTGATGTCTAGCGCCCGTCCCGTATATTTGTGTCTTCTTTTGTCCTTGTTTGTTCGTCAGCGCTACCACAAAATGAATGCGAGACCCAACCAACTAGCCCACCTTACCGCCTTGACATGATCTACGTGCCACTCGTTTCGTTAACGGGATGTATACCAATATTCCTATGGCACTACACGACTGCATGATGAACGTAAATGACAGGCCATAACGTTACAATCATGATATGCGTGTATGAGCGGCATGGTTTACATGCCACAGTCATGGTGCTCTTGTTTCCGTTTCGTTAACTTCATATCTACCAAAATCGGTATAGCGAGAGTACAGTGCAGATCCATTTTGTATCCATGATGCGCGCTTCGCATTTCGTTGATTCTCACTGCACGTGGGATCTGCCTTTTTTGTTAGTCTTCTAAGTTTGCGTTGTTGCTGGAGTGTCGGTCGAGTGATCCAAACATTTTCGTTCGTCGATTTCTTAGTTATCAGGTGTACGAAACGGGCAGTACATTCACGAACAGCATTTTTGAAGGTTAACCACAGATCATTTATATTGCAAGTGTTTACAGAAAAGGCGTTAAAGGGAAAGTTCAGAAAGTCACTAATCAACTCGTCATCATCGTGAGAAATGTGTGGGTATACTTGCAACTTACTTTCTGTTGTTGTTGTTGTTGTTTTGTGGGGTTTAACGTCCCAAAACCAGTTCTGATTATGAGAGACGCCGTAGTGGAGGGCTCCGGAAATTTGGACCACCTGGGGTTCTTTAACGTGCACTGACATCGCACAGCACACGGGCCTCAACATTTCGCCTCCATCGAAATGCAGCCGCCGCAACCGGGATTCGATCCCGCGACCCTCGGATCAGCAGCCGAGTACCTTAGCCACTAGACCACCGTGGCGGGGCTGCAACTTACTTTCCGCTCTTCATAAGAGACATCAATGAAAGTTAAAACAACAGCTTCCCGATCAGATATTGCCGGAGCAACATTACACATGCGATTTTTTAGATTGCCACTAAGAATAAAAAAAGCTGTAAGGTTGAAATTGCACTTTGAATACTAGTTGGTTTCCGTTTCGTTAACTTCATGTGTACCAAACTCGGTATAGCGAGACAACAATGCAAATTCATTTTACGTTCCTTATGCGTGCTTCGCATTGCCTTGATTCCCACTGGATGTGGGATATGGCAATTTTTCTATTTTGAGCGTCAACCGCGAACTAAGATGTCAATCCCCCAATAAGACGTCTTTTTGGTCTTGTGTGCTAGATGTGGAAGGACGACAAAGAGCGGGAGAAACTCGTGGAACGTCAACGGGTTCCCCGTTTTGGTGCCTGATGAGTATAACTAATTCGGGGTCAGGTCGCTGATGTTGCCCATCTGTCATAGTGTCACAGCTCCGACAAAAGGGAAATCTTGGCCGTCTTCTGCAGAAGTAGGTTCAAGTGGTGCACGTGACAGGCAATCAGCATCACTATGTTTACGCCCGGACTTGTAGACTGTTATTTCGTGCTCCTGTAGTCGTAGGCTCCATCTTGCAAGGCCTCCAGACGGGTCCTTGAGGTTCGCTAACCAGCACAATGAATGGTGGTCGCTGATCGCTCGAAGCGTCTGCCGTATAAGTATGGACGAAACTTGCTAATAGCTCATACTACCGCGAGGCATTCTTTTCCTGTCGCTGAGTAGTTTACCTCAGCTTTCGAAAGAGTGCGACTAGCATACGCAGTGACTCGCTCCACTCCGTTCTGCCATTGGATGAGGACACCTTCGACACTTAAGTTTCTTGCGTCGTTATGGATATCTGTTGCATCGCCCTCGTCAAAGTGTGCCAGAAATGGACGGCTCTGAAGGCGTCGTCGTTGTTCATTGAAGTCATTCTCCTATTCATGTAGCCAGATAAAAGGTGTGTGTTCCTTCGTCAGCGTTGTGAGTGGTTCGGCAATCTTCGAGAAATTTTCCACGAAGCGTCTGTAATAAGCGCATAGCCCTACAAATCACCTGACAACCTTTTTTTCCGTCGGTTGCTGAAAATTTTCCACGGCAGCTGTCTTCTCAAGATCTGGTCAAATGCCTTCAGCACTAATGACATGTCCGAGGAAAAGCAGCTCGCGGAAGCCCAAATGACCTTTCTTTGGTTTAATTGTCTCGCCTGCTGAACTAATTGCTTCCAACACGGCTCGCAGTTGTTCGAGATGCTGCTCGAACGTAGTAGAAAGAACTACAACATCGTCGAGATAAACGAGACCGGACTGCCATTTCAGGCCATCACGGTGTCCATCATCTGCTGGAACGTGGCGGGAGCGGAACAAAGTCCGAACGGAAGCAGCTTGAACTCATATAGTCCTTCCGATGTCACGAATGCCGTCTTCTCGCGATCTCGTTCGTCCATTTCGATCTGCCAGAATCCACTCTTCAAGTCCAGGCAAGAACTTCGCGTCCCGTAGTCTATCCAGATTGTCATCGATTCTTCGAAAGGGAAAAACATCTCGCCTAGTAAAGGAATTCAGCCTTCGGTAATCAATACAGAGCGCAAGGACTGGCTTTTTTTCTTTACAAGTACTACAGGTGACGCCCATGGACTTGTGGATGGCTGAATGACGTCATCTCGGAACGTTTCTTTAACTTCACTTCCGATGGCCCCTCTTTTCGCGACACCCGGTAACGGTGCTGGCATATCGGTCTGATTGATTCGTCGACAATGATCCGACGTTTCGTGATAGGAGTACGTCGGACTTTAGATGACGTCGAAAAGCATGCTTCGAATTCCCTTCCGAGGTTCTCTATTTCTTCCTTTTGATTAAGCAGTATTCCGGGCGCGGTGTCAATGGACCTTAGCGTAGAATTCACATCTTCGGAATCGGATAGCTAGGTATCAGAAGCGCTCAGGTCCGCTACTTGGATGAAGTCATGAAGCCTTGCAATCACAGTTCCTTTTGCAACGTGGTGTACTTGATTTCCATAGTAAGTGAACAGAACATTAGCACACCCGCCATGCAGTTGGACAAGACCTCTTGCCATGCAGATTCCTTTTTCAAGCATCAGCTCGGTGTTGCTGTCCGCAAGCCCCTTATAGTCACTGAACGCATTGCTCTTCGACAGCTTCGCTGGACCTCGGAGGTACCACGACGTCGTCGTCGTCCACAATACATAAATGATAGAATTTTTCTTCAGTATCAAACGTTGCGATAGCGTGCCTCGTTGAAAATTATACCCATGCTTCTCGCATATTTATCAGAGCGCCGTTAGCCAGTAGAAAATCCATGCCAATAATCAAGTCTCTTGAGCACTCGGCCAGCGCAATAAACCTAGCGACGTAGGTGAAACTTCGTATGCCGACTCTAGCGGTGCACCTTCCCGTCGGGTCAATGGGGCGGCCTCCTGCGGTGCGAACTGATGATCCTTTCCAAGGTGTCAGTATTTTGCCTAGTTTTTCAGAACTTCTTCTTGGGCGAGTTGGTGCACATCTGTTGGGTATCGTTGCGCATTCAACGGAATAACACAGGAAAGAACAAAGTAAAGGGAAAGAGCGCAAACTGTGAACTGGTTTTATTGATTCGGTCATTGAATATATATGCATGTCCCAAACAACACGAGGGAGGGCAGAGAGGAGAAATCACAATATATACCTCACGTCAAAAAGCTGCGCAGAAAATCGCTTTCTGCTCTATATAAGGCTACATATGTGTCACTGACGCACTTATCGCCAGCATCCTTAATATCGCGAGCTTATGCCCAAGGGTTCGCAGGAAAGGACAACGGCGAAGCGGCTGCGGAAAAAAGCATGCGGAATCGTTCCGGAAATGCGCCACAGCAGTGGTGTACCAAATCCCGCTCACGTGCGGACGTTCCTACGTGGGCCAAACAGGGCGCTGCGTAAATGAACGCATTGCGGAGTATGCTGCGGAGCATGCTGCTTCGATCACGAGGAGAATAGGAGCGAATTTGCCCGCGCATTGTAGCTCTTGTAGGGGGTGTGAGCCCTTATTCAACAAGTAAAAATTTTAGGCAGAAGCAGGGAGAGAGTAGCGCGCCAGCTGCTGGAAGGTTCTACAAGGACAGGCCCAGTGGGATGCTACATTGAACAGCTAAACACTCGAACCATGGCACTTGCGTCGGCCACCCCAGCGGATGTATCGTTCCCCTTCAGCAGTTTACTGAAGCACACCAGACAGTCAGCTTGTCATCTCCGTTACAGCTACTCTCTTTTAAATAAATGCTCCCATGCCCCATAGTACCCATTATTATAGGACAGGAGAGCACGTGTTGCGTGATGTAACATCACACTGTCATGAAACGAACAATTTAAGTCATCGATTTCAGGAGTCACAGGAAGTAATCGATCTGCGCCATGGCTGCAAGGCGTCCGTCGCGAACAGACTTTTCGTGGAATTCGCTCCGGCGATGAATGCGCCTCGCTTTAGCATATGTGCGGCTCACCACCGGGCGGCAATTAGTTGCACAACGGCAAAACGCAGAGTCGACGAGGGAGAATGCCGGCACATTCCTCCTACCGCAGATCCGGATAAAAAAGAAATAGTACGTCTACCGTCGCTCGTCTCTCCTCGGAATGCAGGGGAGGAAAATGAATTATGTCCGGGATAGCGAACAATGTGAAGCTACGCGCATTCCCCCCTCATTGCAGTGACTCCGAACACAACGTACAGAATGACGTCCGCTTTCGTGATGTTCTCGGCGCAGCTGGTAATGAATTTACCTCTCTGGGCATCCTTCCATCCACCGATACGCACGTCCACGGTGGGGTATGCGTATGCTCATGGGGCTACCGTCAAATCTAGAGTTATACTGCTGCCGTCGTCTGCAAGGCCAGAGATGCTGCACAAACCGCTGCACCGACGTGCTGGTGGGTTCAAGGGTGACACGCACAGTAACTATGGGTTGCACGGCACTGCAACAGTAAAGCCAGGAAGGACGATACACTCAAATTTTGAAGTATGACTTGAGAGGACGTGTTTTTTGGGATAGTTATTTGGTTCATACTTGAAGCGGATAACTTGGAGCGCTATCGTACGTAGTGCATGAGCTTGTACATTTAGTGTTGCTTTCATGTAATGTTGTAGCCCACCTGTGTTCGCATTTTGAAGAGCCATGTTCCTGCACGTTTTTTGTGTAACTGCCTGTTAAATGAAATTATATTAGTTTTATTTGATCACCCTTAGCTCTGACTCGGCCTTTGAACCACTGTTGGCGTTGTGCTAGAGTGCCTTAGGGAACTCAAACTTATTTGCCCAAGCTTTCGTCGTACCATTTTGGGGAACTGATACGTCTGATCTTGGAATCTCTTGCGGCGATTGCGTCCCGCGTCTCACAACCCGGAATTGGTGACAAAGGAAAGTAAGAAAAGCAAAAAATTTCGAAGCATGCACTGACTCGCTCAAGGTCTAAACACAGCGAAGCTGGTCGATTTTAAGTTTGACAACGGTGCAGCGTAGCTGGTGGCGCTCATCCACACCGTCGCTTCCCTTTCCCGCTCCTCCTTGCTACACTATAACATTCTATGCTCTCCCCTCCTCCTACTCAGCCTCTCTATCGCACCCCCTTGCTGCAGCATACTCGCCGTTAGCTATAATAGTGGGATGAAAGCATGAGCACAACAGAAGACTTGCACGCGGACTCATTTTACGATGATGACAACTTCAGCTGGTTGAGAAACGGATTTATGTAGACCTATGACAAAAAAAAAGAAGCCAAAGAAAAACTCTTAAGTCTTGTATGTACTCTATTGAATGACTCCTGGTACGGGTTGCTCGTTCGTTGGTCTTGATTCCGGGATTTCGTATGTGTGCAAAATCTGTCGAGCTAGCCCAAAAGCGATTGAATCCTGCTACTGCATGCATTGGACAAGACGAAACGGGCGTTTTCTAGCAGGATTTAAAAATCCGTTCATCCACTGGAACCGGTCGTATATATCCCGTATATTCGGCGGAAATGCCGTTTTAAGAATTTCTACAATCCTTTTAGAAGCAGATTCCAGAAATTCTTTAAAATATTGTATCGCAAAGGAACACAGGCACACACAAAGAACACAGGACGGGCGCTATATTTTAAAGAAGTCATGAACCAACTAGCCCAAGAAAACGTTTTGCTATTCTAGAAATGCCTTCTTAAAAGGGGATATCCTATGACCGTTGCAAGCAGACTCGCAATCCTTCTAGAATCCGGATTTTAATCTCCATTTTGTCTGCATCTTCTTATTCCTCCTCTTTTCTCACCTTGTTTCCCTTTCTTGTGCTCCGTTTTCTCGTTTCCCTCCCACGAATCTGTACTCTCTTTCGGAAAGGCAGCGGCTGCAAGCTGGTTATTCGTCTTTGCATGATACGGGAGGCACAATTAATATCAGCAACAATATTTTCATTTATATAATAAACCAAGTTACAGGAACTCTAGTGGAAAACACACGTAGTCAGAGTCATCTGATCACAGTAGGAAAGGGATGTGTGAGAGAGAGAGAGAGAGATGATGGGTGGAAGGCAGGGAGGTTAAGCGGAATGAAAAATATCCAGTTTGCTATCCTCCACTGGAGAACGGGTAAGGGGAGACAGAAAAGGAAGGATGAAAAAAGGGGGAGAAAGGGAGAGGTCGAATCGCGCACGCACACAAACACGGCAGTGTCAGAGACGGTCAATGCGGCCGTTGCTCGCAACAAATTTAACACACCCTTCGTGGTTTTCTGCTGGGAGTCTTTGTCGGTGCGGCATTCCGATATACTGTTTCCTCTAATAGAGGTCGATTATAAGGCCTGTTAATCCTGCGACGAGGGACTGGCGCTGTGAACTGGACCTAGAGCAACGGCACAGGACGTGAGCAATCGTTTCCTCCGTGCCGCAGTGAAACAGGCAGCACTGTCTTCCAGTCCAATGCGATAGCCAAACCTTCTGGTAAATGATGTTCCTAGACACAGGCGGCAAAGCGTGGTCGTTTGTGAGCGAGTTAGTCCAGGCGGAATTTAAAGTTGGAGTGAGGGGTCGAGGCGGCTAAAGCGGGTATGCAGAAGACCAGGAGTATTCCACATCGATATAGCAATAGCACGCGCAAGCGGGCGACCTTTTGTTACGTCCTTTCTTGATAGCGGGATTGCTTGCGGCACTCCAATTTCGTGATCATGTTCACTGCTTGGCACCAGCTCAAATGGCGCTTCTCACGAGCTGCTAACCAATTTCTGCTTTGTCGCACATATGCTGTCTTTGTGGACACACCTGTAGCCGGTTCCGACCTTCTGCGCGACCAAAGGACGTAGCCTCACCCAAGATTACGAATGCAACGTCAACGTTTCATCGAGCGCAAGCTCCTGCCCATTTCTCGAAGTCATATCGCTGGACGTACTGTCATCAGCGCGTGCTCCTCCTACGATAAAATCTCATCCCCGCGGCAGGTCTCCTGCTATAAGAGGGCCATCGTGGGCGGCGAAAATCGCCTCGCATGGCAGCAGCGTAACTGGCGCTTCTCGCAAAATGCTAAGCCGTTTGTGCTTTGTCGCACATATGCGATCTTTGTGGACGCACCTGCACCCGATTCCGACCTTCTGCGCGACCCAAGGACATAGCCTCACCCAAGATTACGAATGCAACGTCAACGTTTCATCGAGCGCAAGCTCCTGCCCATTTCTCGAAGTCATATCGCTGGACGTACTGTCATCAGCGCGTGCTCCTCCTACGATAAAATCTCATCCCGTGGGCAGGTCTCCTGCTATAAGAGGGCCATCGTGGGCGGCGAAAATCGCCTCGCATGGCAGCAGCGTAACTGGCGCTTCTCGCAAAATGCTAAGCCGTTTGTGCTTTGTCGCACATATGCGATCTTTGTGGACACACCTGTAGCCGGTTCCGACCTTCTGCGCGACCAAAGGACGTAGCCTCACCCAAGATTACGAATGCAACGTCAACGTTTCATCGAGCGCAAGCTCCTGCCCATTTCTCGAAGTCATATCGCTGGACGTACTGTCATCAGCGCGTGCTCCTCCTACGATAAAATCTCATCCCGTGGGCAGGTCTCCTGCTATAAGAGGGCCATCGTGGGCGGCGAAAATCGCCTCGCATGGCAGCAGCGTAACTGGCGCTTCTCGCAACCTGCTAAGCCATTGGTGCTTTGTCGCACATATGCTCTCTTTGTGGACGCACCTACACCCGATTCCGACCTTCTGCGCAACCACAGGATGTAGCCTCACCCATGATTACGAATGCAACGTCAACGTTTCATCGAGCGCAAGCTCCTGCACATTTCTCGAAGTCATTCCTCTGGACATACTGTCATCTGCGCGCGCTCCTCCCACGATATAATCTCATTCCGCGCGCAGGCCTCCTGCTATAAGTGGGCCATCGTGGGCGGCGCAAATCGGTGCGCATGGCGGCAGCGCAACTAGCGCTTCACGCAAACAGCTAAGCCCTTTCTGCTTTGTCGCACAGGTACTGGCTTTGTGGACGTACCTGCAGCTGATGCCCACTTCTGCGCAACCACAGGATGTAGCCTCACCCAAGATTACGAATGCAACGTCAACGTTTCATCGAGCGTAAGCTCCTGCACATTTATCGAAGTCATTCCGCTAGACATACTGTCATCTGCGCATGCTCCTCCCACGATAAAATCTTGTACCGTGGGCAGGCCTCCTGCTATAAGAGGGCCATCGTAGGCGGCGGAAATCGGTGCTTATTGCAGTAGCGCAACTGGCACTTCTTAGAAGATGCTAAGCCCTTTCTGCTTTGTTGCACAGGTCAGTATTTATATGGCCACTCAATGCTTCCGTAGCAGTAACCTCTTTTTGTTGCTACTGCCATGCCCACCGATTGTGCGGCAGCTTTCGACAAATATTTGTGCATTTATGGTTAATCTTTTGACATGTGCAGGGGTTGAATCGAACCTTGGACCCACGGAGAAGGAACTGCTGATGCAGTCACTTTCAGGGCAATCATTGATTGATGATTGATTGATTTGTGGGGTTTAACGTCCCAAAACCACCTCTGATCATGAGAGACCCCGTAGTGGAGGTATCCGGAAATTTCGACCACCTGGGGTTCTTTAACGTGCACTGACATCGCACAGCATACGGGCCTCAACATTTTGCCTCCATCGAAATGCAGCCGCCGCAGCCGGGATTCGATCCCGCGACCCTCGGATCAGCAGCTGAGTACCATAGCCACTAGACCACCGTGGCGGGGCTTCAGGGCAATCAGACATGACGAAGACTATCAACAGTATTTTAACTAAACAGGGACAAACTGAAAGGGATATACCCATTTAAACAACCGCATCGGAAATTTGGAGCGTCAGGTAGCCCCACTACTGACATTATAAAATGAATTTGTCGAAATTAGAACAACATTTGCCAAGCTTAAGGAAACCGTGCATCTTACAGCACACATAAATGATGAACTCGAAAACCGAAGCTGGAGAAATAACCTAATAACATAACGTTCTTAAGAAGCCGCCTCTGAAAGTGCTGAGAGCCTTACGTCTAGCAAGAAAACTTATTTTTGAATAAACTTGGTGTTACGGTCAATGGAAAAGAAACATGCCAGAGGCTCGGTGAATAAACAACTAATAATCGTCCCGCGATAAGGCTGCGAAACTATAGCGGAAAGGTGTGAGTAATTAAGTCACGTTTTCAGCTCAAGGGATCTTCTGTTTCGATATCGGACGATTTTTCTGCTCGCATTAGAGTAACCAGGAAAAAATTATGGTAAACGCAATAAGTAAAAAGCAAAGGTTTTAAAGTCAAGCTTGTATATGAAAAGCTATATGAACATGACATTTTATATTGTTGGGATGAAGCTGACAATAAAAGGTATGAACTTTCAAAACGTAGCAAATGACCCCAGGAATCAAATACCCGAATGCTATCCATCCTTAACATAAACTGCCGCAGTGCAATCAACAAAAGTGTCCAGCTTGAAGCTTTGTTTCTCGCTCACGAAACAGATTGCTGTGCGTACAGAGACTTCTCAAAGCGATGACATATCAGACAGCGAATTCGTTTCCAAAAGCATGTGCTTTCGCAAAGATCGACACAGAAGGGGTTGTTATGTTATTTTGGGCACCTTTACAACTCTTAAGAATGCCAGAAATTTCTCGCGCGGAAAGCATCTTTTGCGCTACTTATATCAGCACAAGCGATATATTCTCGGAGCCATTTATAGGCCTCCAAACTCCTCTGTCTCTGTTCTGGAAAATATTGGCGCTCTCATGTACAACCACAACATAGACTGATCTTAGCCCGTGACTTCAATTTACCGAGTGTTAAATGGAACACTTCCTCTTGGCGGTCTTCAAATCTAGGCGACGTTGCCATGCCAGACATGGTTTTTATTTAGGATTTGATACAGGTTGTATCTCAACCAACTAGTATTCAAAGTGCAATTTCAACCTTACAGCTTTTTATTCTTAGTGGTACTCTAAAAAATCGCATGTGTAACGTTTCTCCGGCAATATCTGATCGGGAAGCTGTTGTTTTAACTTTCACTGATGTCTCTTATGAAGAGCGGAAAGTAAGTTGCAAGTATACCCACACATTTCTCACGATCATGACGAGTTGATTAGTGACTTTCTGAACTTTCCCTTTAACGCCTTTTCTGTAAACACTTGCAATATAAATGATCTGTGGTTAACATTCAAAAATGCTGTTCGTGAATGTACTGGCCCGTTTCGTACCCCTGATAACTAAGAAATCGACGAACGAAAATGTTTGGATCACTCGACCGACACTCCAGCAACAACGCAAACTTAGAAGACTAACAAAAAAGGCAGATCCCACGTGCAGTGAGAATCAACGAAATGCGAAGCGCGCATCATGAATACAAAATGGATCTGCACTGTACTCTCGCTGTACCGATTTTGGTAGATATGAAGTTAACGAAACGGACACAAGAGCACCAAGACTGGGGCATGTAAACCATACCGCTCGTGACACGCATATCATGACTGTAAGTGTTATGACCTGTGATTTACGTTCGTCATGCAGTCGTGTTGTGGCATAGCAATTTTGGTATACATCCCATTAACGAAATGGCCAGGAAACACCAAGACCGTGGCACATCAACAATGCTGCTCACGACATTCATGTCACGATTTTCGTGTTCTTAGAACGTGTCACCCATGGTCGTCAGACATTGCTGTCTAGCCATACCAATTTTGGTATATATCAAGTTAACGAAACGACTGCAAGAGCACCAAGACCATGGCACGTAAATCATGCCGCTCTTGACATGCATATCATTATTTTCATGTTATGACCGGTCATTTATCTTCGTTATGCAGTCACGTTGTGGCATACCAATATTCGTATACATCCCATTAACGAAACGGCCAGGAGAGCACAGTCTTAGGCGGCTAGATAGATAGATAGATAGATAGATAGATAGATAGATAGATAGATAGATAGATAGATAGATAGATAGATAGATAGATAGATAGATAGATAGATAGATAGATTGTAAGTCGCCGAAGTTTGCTAAGAAATGCTCCGCAATTAACAGAAAAGGACAGATATCGCTAAAAAGGACAGAAAGTTGAGCGAGTTGGTAACAGTCCATAATCAAAAGAATCGCGTTTGCCCTCTACTAGATGATTCTATGCTACATTAAAAAAAACCATAAAGTGTAAAACCAGGATGATAAGGAAAAATACTTCGGTGTATCGCTTCCCTCTCTTACGAAATCGTCGCCTGGAAAGTTATGGAGGTGTATTATGCCGAGTTCATGTACCACCACTTCCTTTACTCTCAATGGGCACACTTTAACTGATCACTTAGATGCATATGCTGCATTTAATCATCATTTGTCATTGTCACTCAAGGTTTAACTTGTCGTTGCTATCTCTGCCAGATGCGATAGTTTCGGAGCACGCCATTTCTAACCTGCTACTTAATATAGATGCTAAAAAATATCCTGGCCTGCACTATCTGCCGAATACCTAAAAAGACATGCAGAATGGTGTGCGAAATACTTGTTCCTTACGCTGGCTTGGCAGCACCGGAGTGGGCTCGACCAACGTTACTAAATCAGCTTCAGTTTTCAAGCTCCCCCCAAGCCGCGCTCGAAAATGTGTCCGTCTCCTCTCGCACGGTGGCGCTGCAGCCACTGTTGGCCCGAGAACCGCGCTTACCTGGCTCAGAGGCCTCCCGCCGAACGCTTTGCAGTACGTTTGCTTTTGCGGCATGGGTACTTGCTTTTTAGGTAGTAATGTAGAAATATCGGTCTCCGGGATGGGGGCGAATAAGGGCACTAGGACCACACAGCTACGACAAAGCGAGTGGTAAACCAAATTACGTGGTCTGACGTGCAATTTGGTTTGAAACGCACAAGCGCAGTGAAACTGTCCAGCACAAAAAATAACCGATCTCATTGGTTAGTACGTGTGTGTGTGGTTTTACTGTGTGTATAATTCATTTCATTCATTTCATTTATTTACCTTAAAGACCCCAGAGGGGTATTACATAAGGGGTGGTATACAAATAATGAAAAAAACAAATAACTATAGTTGTCCACAAAATAATCTTGTTAGTTCTTCGATGAAGGCAGGAGAGGCGGTGATAGCTGCGATGTGGTTTGGAAGGCCGTTCCAGTCTTTAGCAGAGCGGAGGAAGAACGATGACGAGAAGGCCACAGTGCGTGCACTTTGGCGAGCGACGTTTAAAGGATCACCTGTGCGCGGTGAAATGCGTGAAGGTGGGAGGATGTAAGGCGCGTGGTGAAGTGAACTGTGATAGAATTCGTGAAATAATGATAAACTCGCGATACGACGACGATGTTCTAGTGTTTCCAGAGAAGATGCTGCCTTTAGTGACGAGACACTGACCTTGTATGAGTATGAACAATGAATGTATCTTACGGCGCGATTCTGTATGGATTCTAAAGATTTGATAAGGTAAATCTGGTAGGGACTCCATATGGGTGATGCGTATTCAAGTTTCGGCCTGACCAATGTTTTATAAGCAAGTAATTTTACATGTTCAGGTGCACTGCGGAGGTTGCGTTTGAGGAATCCTAAAGTCTGGTTTGCAGATGACATGATGTTAGCCATATGTGAGCACCAGTTGAGGTCGTGCGTGATTGTGATGCCTAAATACTTAAATGAATCGACATTGTCAATGGGAATGTTGTTAATTGTGAAAGAGAAGCGATGAAGATTACGGCTGCGGGAAATTGACATGGATTTACATTTGTTAGGATTTAAGGTCATTAACCTTTGCTCATTTTGGCAGCAGTGGTCGTGGCAGAGTTTGCAACGCGCCTGACAAACGTCTCCTGTATTCGCAGGATCACCCCTATGCTACACTTCTGCACGCGCTGCCCGGCGACGTAGCAGCTACAGTGCGGGCTATCGCCTGCATCATCGATCATCTTCGACGTCATCGCCTCCTCTCCTGCCCATCATCCAGTGTCGACTACATAAGACGAAGATTCCAGCGGCGCCTTTCATTTTGGCAGCAGTGGTCGTGGCAGAGTTTGCAACGCGCCTGACAAACGTCTCCTGTATTCGCAGGATCACCCCTATGCTACACTTCTGCACGCGCTGCCCGGCGACGTAGCAGCTACAGTGCGGGCTATCGCCTGCATCATCGATCATCTTCGACGTCATCGCCTCCTCTCCTGCCCATCATCCAGTGTCGACTACATAAGACGAAGATTCCAGCGGCGCCTTTCATTTTGGCAGCAGTGGTCGTGGCAGAGTTTGCAACGCGCCTGACAAACGTCTCCTGTATTCGCAGGTTCGTTTCATTTGCATTCTCGTGACTTAGGTTTGCATTGTTTGTTTTTTTTTGCCGCGCCACTTGCTGCCCCTTTGAGTGTACTGTTTTCACGATGCCGGCTAACTCAGGTCTTGCCAAAGATGTAGATGCATTGCGCAAAGAAGTTGATGAGCTGCGTAATAGCCTCTCCCTCTTCAATGATCTCTTTGAAGCCATGAAACAAAAACAGGAATTTCTTCAGAATGAAAACAAGGTCCTTCAACAAAAAAATGACGTACTGAGCGAACGAGTTGCTGACCTAGAGCAATATTCCCGCCAAAATAATGTTGAAATCAAAGGTGTGCCTACTACGAAGGGGGAGGACTGTTTCGCAGTTCTTCAGCGCATCGGTCAAAGTGCTGGTTGTGCTATTACTGCCGCTGATATTGATGTTGTTCACCGGGTGCCAACTAAAAACGGACCAGACGAAAAAAACATAATTGCCAGGTTCCACTCACGCGTCAAAAAAGCAGAGTTCGCAAACAAGGCAAAGAAAGCTCGTCTTACGACAGGCGCCATCGGATTCACTGCACGTCAGGAAAGACCAGTGTTTGTCAATGACCACCTGACCGCTGAAAATAAGCGCCTGTTTGCTCAAGCACTCTCTCTAAAGAAAGAAAAAAAGTGGCAATTCTTGTGGATTGATAATTGCCAGATCAAGGCCAGAAAGGAGCCTGACAGTCGTGTCTTTCGTATTTCCAAGCTCAGCGATCTATCTGTTTTTTCATAACTTAGGCTGATAGTACATATCTGAGTCATGGCTTTCTACCCCTTTCAACAAGCAAAGGAACTGTTACACCGTTTCGCGAAGTCTCACCTTTCGCTTGTTCATTTCAACACGCGTAGTTTACCGAAGCATTTTGACGATCTTATCAACTTCATGACGCTCATTGATCATAGTTTTTCTGTCATCTGTCTCTCCGAAACATGGCTGTCATCATCAGATGACGTACTGTTTGTACCGCCAGGCTACCTCGCCGAATTTGCTCCACGCGCTAACAGCCGGCATGGCGGCTCTGCCATTTTTGTACGCAATACCATGACGTACACCCGTCGCCATGACTTAGCCCTTTCCACTGATAACTGCGAATCTGTATGGCTAGAATTTGATGGCTCTTGTTTTCATGGTAAAAAAATAGTTCTGGGAAGCATTTATCGCTCGCCTTCCTCACCCTACCACCAATTCTGCTCTGCCCTTGATGAAACGCTCAGTCGAGTTAACAACGAACATAAGAATATAATCATCATGGGCGACATCAATATAAACATTGCTGATATTTCTGACTCCTCATGCTTGGAATATGTTAAATGTTTTCAAGGTAATGGGCTTGAGTGCTCAATTACCACTTCCACACGCAGTGTTTCTGGTGGTTCTAGCACTCTCATTGACCACATTCTGACGAATCTTACTACAGATCATTCTGCCGGTGTTGTCGACTTTCTGTTTACTGACCATTTTCCTGTATTTCTTTTGGTGGATAATCACGCGAAACATAAACTGAAGACTATAACTAGAGATGTATTTTCGATGGACGAATTCCGTAACATCATTTCTCAGACTGATTGGACAGGTGTCTTAAACGATAGTTCTGCTATTCCAGCCTTCCACAAGCTCTGTGATAAAATCACTGATGCAGTGAAAAGATGTTCCAGCAAATCGTCATATGTAAAAAGATATTCCGTTCCCAGACAGCCTTGGATGACCAACGGTCTACTGCGCAGCATTGGAAAAAAGAATAACTTGCGTAAAAAGGCAAAAATGCAGCCATTTAACTTATCACTTTTGCAGCGGTTTAAAAAGTACTCTAATACGCTGTGCATGTTGTTAAGGGACACAAAGCGCAGATACTACCAAAACCGTATCCTTAATAATGGAAATGACAGCCGCAAAAATTGGCAATTAATTAAGGAATTTTTAAACCAGCAAGCTTCCAAGCCAGGGATTTCAAAAGTTGTTGATGGTACACGAGTGCTCACTAATGCCTCCGACATTGCTAATGCTTTTAACCTGCATTTCTCTAAAGCCAATGCGCCTACTTCTTCTGTTGCTTCCTCTCTCCCTCGATGCTCGCATTCTTTTTATTTAAGCCCGGCTTCCCCGCACGAAATTACTCAAGTAATTAAACAACTAAAATGCACAGGTGCAGGCCTAGATAACATTCATCCCTTTAGAATAAAATGCATTGCCTCGGAGATTTCCATTCCTCTGGCCCATGTAATTAACTTAATGTTTAAGAATGGTGATTTTCCTGAGGAATTAAAAAAAGGCAAAGTAGTTCCAGTGTTCAAAAAAGGTGACCGCACTCTAATCAATAACTATCGTCCGATAACTATTCTTCCTTTCTTTAGCAAAGTCATTGAGAAACTGCTGGTTACTCGACTGACAAATTATCTGAACAAGTTTAGTCTTTTGACACCTTATCAGTTTGGCTTCAGGCCGAACTTTTCTTCAGAACTCGCTCTAATCGAATTCACAGATTACCTTAAACATTCCATCGATATAGGCTTTTTTGCCGGGGCCGTATTTGTGGATCTTTCAAAAGCATTTGACACTATTAACCACGCCATCCTCTTTACTAAATTAGACTCTTATGGTATTTGTGGTCCGACACTAACGCTCATACGTAATTACCTGTTGAACAGGTCTCAGCTTGTTTTAGTCGGCGATTCTTATTCTAACTCCAAAACCATAAATCAAGGTGTTCCCCAAGGCTCAATACTAGGACCTCTGCTTTTTTTATTGTACATTAATGACTTACCCAAATGTCTTAACTCATCTAAATGTATTCTATACGCCGATGACACCACCATATTTTCATCCTATAGTGATTTCGATAACTTACTTAGTGAATTAAATAAAGACGCTGCCAATATCGTACAGTGGTGCCGTAATAATCAACTCGTAATTAACCCACTTAAAACTACATTCATGTTATTTCACTCCCCACGTAAAACTCTACCATTCGTACCACACCTAACCATAGACGCGCATGTTATTCATCCCTCTGACGCAACCACGTTTCTTGGTGTTGCCATTGATTCTCACCTAAAGTTTGATAAGCACATTGCCACTATCTCGTCCAAAATTTCTTTTGGAATTCGCGTTCTGATTATAACCCGCCCATACTTTCCTTTGCACATTCTTCGCTCATTATACTTCGCCTTCATTCATAGTCACCTAACATACTGTTCTTCTTCCTGGGGAAACACCTATAGGATTCATCTGTCCAAGATTGCTCATCTTCAGAATAAAGCTTTAAGGATTATCACCTTTAGTCACTGGAAAGACTCCGCTACGCCTATCTACAGTAATCTCGGCATTCTCCCCATCCATCATTCCATAGCTTTGAAACTAGGTATGCTCATATTTCGCGCGCGTCAGCATGATATTGAATTAAGCAGTATTCCATCCCGTTATCTAATAAATGCAAATCTGACCAGATTCTCCTTACAACATAGCTTACTTTTGCCGGTGGTTCACTCAAACTATGGTAAACAGACAGCGTTGTTTTCTGGTATTTACCTTTGGAACTTACTACCTACGTCCGTTAAAAGCTGCCACAACATAGCATCTTTTAAAGCACAATTAAAGAAACATTTACTTCAACATCTTCACTAACATTTCATGGTACCGCCTTCCTCGTTTCCTTAATTCATATTTGTTCTTTTCTTTCTTTCATTTTCATTTCTCTTTGGGATTTTTATAGCAATTACGTTTTTGCTTTCTTTGAGTTGTGCGGATTGTTTTACGCCCTGTTAACTTAGAGTTCGCATCGATTTGTCTTAATGTGTATTATTGTATTGGTTTCTGTACTATTGTTGCATTTCATGCTTTTGAATTATCTTTCCTGTTCGTTTTTTGTTTCGTTTTCTGTTTTTTGTTTTTGTTTTTATATTTTTCTATATATATATATTGTTTTCGATTTCGTGTTTCCAGTATGCTTTTCTTTTGCTCGCCACTTGCCTGCCCTGTATTATATCAATGCAATATTGCTAGGAGGTCCCCCTGACAGTTGTTTACTTTGGGACCTCCTTCTGTATTACTTATGAACCATGTCACTTGTATTTTCGTGATGGTAAATAAACTTCAACTTCAACCACTGATCACACCAGTTTTTAACGTTATCAAGGTCAGTATGACGGGAAATGCGATCGTTAATGTTATTGATGGATCGATAGAGAACACAATCGTCAGCAAACATTCGGATGTGAGAGGAAACATGCAATGGTAGATCGTTAATATATATTGAGAACAGAAGGGGACCTAGGACTGAGCCCTGAGGGACTCCTGATGTTACAGGGACAAAATTTGAAGTAGTATTATTAATAACTACGGCCTGTTATCGGTTACTCAGCAATTCTTTTATCTGTGTTAGGACGTTACGGTGCAAGTTTAAATGGGAAAGTTTTAGTATTAATCGTTGATGAGCTACTTTATCAAATACTTTCGCGAAGTCAAGAAAGATCAAGTCAGTCACAGTGTTAGCATCAAGGTTCGAGTGAAGGTCATGAAGAAATGTAGCTAGTTGGGTGTCACATGATAGACCCTTACGGAAGCCATGCTGTGATGAATGGAAGAAGTTATTGCTGTCTAGGAAATTCACTACGTTGGAAAATATGACGTGTTCCATGATTTTGCAAGGCACGCTAGTGATGGATATGGGGCGATAGTTTAGAGGTGATTCGTGATTACCTGATTTGTAGACGGGTACGACCTTGCTCTTTTTCCATTCGTCAGGAAGGATGCCCGATGAAAGTGATTGTGAAAAGAGCAGGGTTAGGTACATTGCAGAGGTGCACTTGGTGTTTTTTAAAAGCTTCGATGTGATTTCGTCCGTACCGGCTGAAGAAGATAATTTGTGGTTGTCAATCAGTGCAGATATTCCGCCTGCTGAAGAAGTGATATCGGGCATTGGAGGCATGATAGGAACAGAATATGGAGGAAGAGGCACGTCTGATTCGACTGTGAAAAGAGATAGAAAAGCAGCATTGAACAGATTGGCACAGTCAACGTCGGATAAGATTTCGTTGTCCTTAGGAATTCGGATACCAGAACATGAATTGGGGTTGATTACCTGCCAGAATTTTTTAGGATTATTGCTAAGCATGCGGGGTAGGTCTGAATAAAAAAATGAACGTTTCTGCTGTCGGATAGCGCTCAAGTAGGTGCGTTCAGCTTCATAGTATCTTTCCCAGGAGTTATTGCTTGGCCTATGTTTAGCAGAGCGAAACAGACGCTTCTTTTTGTTCTCCAATTTCTTTAGTGTATTCGTAAACCATGGTCTATTGTGATTTGAGCGGAGTACGGTTGTCAGTATATACTGTGCAACAAGGTTAGTCAACTTATCTTGAAATAGTTTCCAGTTTTCTTTTATCGTACGGTTTCCGAAACTTTCTACAAATATTTCATAAAATGCCTCTAACTCGTTATTTATCGCGGCGTAATTTCCTTTGTCGTACAGGCGGATTGTTTTCTGATCAGAAGAATATTTTACAGGCGAAAAAGTGAGGACCGCATGAATTACCTTGTGATCACTTATTTCTTGCAAATAGCTAATAGAGGACACGCTGTCAGGATGAGTGGTCAGTATGAGGTCTAGGATGTTGGCTGTATCTTGAGTTACACGTGTGGGTTGTTTTACCATCTGCGATAGGTTAAAATTCAGGCAAATGTCGAGGAAATCGTTAACTCCCGTGTTACCAGTGACTGCGCTGGAATAATTACCCCAGTCGACCTGCGGGTAATTGAAATCGCCGAAAAGCAATATACACGCGTTCGGGAATTTTTCTACTAGAAACGTCAAATTATTATTGAGCTCACGGGTGAAGTCAGCTCGATTGCCCATATGACAGATTTCGGTGCCATAAGGCCAGTTTTCAACAGTAGTTGCTGCTTTCTTGGAAGTAGTTCAAGCGCTTTATCAATCTTCAATTGTGACAGTGTGCGCATCTGTTTCTCCACGTGCAGGGTCTCCTGCTTTTCCTTTTCTCTTTCTTAAGGTGGAGCGGATAGATAGCTCTGCGCCGTAGCGCTCTCACCTGAGTGCTCGTGTGCCTAAATTTTCTGCGGTTTCGTTTCTTCCTGCGCTGCGGAAACATCTTACACTGAAGAAACATGGTTGTGCACGTTTTCCGAGCTCGTCGATACAGAACGGCACAAATTGGTAGGACCGACAGCCTCCGCAGAAATTCACTTGCACCACATAATCAAGCAAACACTCGAATTCTTTAACTGATTGCACGCCAAAATGTTTATCAATGGTGAGGGTGCGATTCGCCCATTGTCACTCGCAGAAAAATCGAGGGAGCTAGATGAAACGGCCTTCACAACTCTAGGAACGGAATTACGCAGTTTGAGTTGGTACACAACGACACTGTCCTGAACAGCTTCGACATACCAAACCTGAACCATCGGACCTGCATTTGCCATACGCAGGAGATCGCTGTACAACGGTGGGACAGCTTCAGAAACAGGAGAGATGCGTCCCTCATTAAGCAGACTGGCTTGTGTGCTTGTATGGTCGCCGTCACTGACATTACTACATCAATCATCACCTTGTTTTTTTTTAGTCGCTTGACGGCTGGCGCCGTCCGTAGGGCAGGCTGCTTGCGTTTCCGCACGGGTTCCTACAAGTATGCAGGACAGTTGGGGAACAAACGAGGTAGAGCGTAGTCCTTCAAAGCCCATTTCTCACGCAGAATGATCAAAACATCGTCGTATATGGTGTGTACAAACTGTTTCACCAAGTCACTATCTTGGAAGTGGATGTCGCACACGACACAAGAACTTGTGAGCTGCTTGTCACGCCGTGGGATGGTACGCTGCAACATTTGAAGACGTACGTCATCGCTAGGCGCCCGGAAAATATGCCGCTTCTCGGCAGGTCCTTTAGAATCGTAACCGCTGTTACAACTGGTCCCGAAACAATGCGGTATTTCTGTTTGACACAGCACTACGCGACCGATAACATCCTGAGATAACATAAACGTAGATAGCACGGTCTAAGCACAGCGCACACTTCTACACACCCCAACAACGGCATACGTAAACATGTTCTTGAGTCAGCGGAGTCGGGCTGGATGGATGGATGCTATGAGCGTCCCCTTTGTAACGGGGCGGTGACATGTGCGCCACCAGGCTCGTAGAACTTTTTTTTTCTCTCTTTAAATTTTCCTCGTGCCTTTTAAATTTACTTCAATCAAATCGATCATACTATAGCAAAAACGGAAATTCATAGCCCGGTTCCCTGCCCCTTATGGCAGAAAGTCCATATTTTTCTCTATAATTATTTTTGTCCGTTCTCTCTAGTTTTCTGCCACCAGTATTCTAACCGTCTCTTACTTATTTCAATCGCGGCTATGTTCAGCTTCCAGTTGTTCGCCCTAAAACCCAAGGCTTCCTGTAGGGTGGTGCGCAAACGTACACCTGGGTGGATATTTCCGCATTCAATCAGAACAGGCTCCGCCATTTCCCTATCTTCCTCACAGCATGTGCATTTTTCTTCTTCTTTACTGAATTTCGCTTTATAAATACGCGTTCTAAGGCAGACCGATCTCGCTTCAAACAATAAAGCGCTTCCTCTTGAATTATCATAAAATGCCTCCCTCTTTATTTCGTTTTTGCGCTCTCGGTAGTTATTCAGAGCGGTATTTTTTTCCATCGCTGCCCTCCAGTAAACCTTCTCCGCCTCTCTGACTTTTCCCTTTACGCTCTTAATTGTCAGTTCTCTTAGAGCCGTATATTTACTGGTGAGCCTCCTAGTTCTCTTTCTCCACTGCGTGTCAGCGCTCTTTCTGTATAAATAGCGGAACACCTTCACTGCCCACCTACTCTCTTTCATATTCCTTAGCCTCTCTTCAAACCTTATTTTGCTCTGCGCTTCCCTTGCCTCCAAACTCGCCCATCCCATATCGCCCTTTACAGCCTCGTTCGTCGTTTTCCCGTGGGCACCCAACGCGAGGCGTCCCACAGTTCTTTGATTCACATCCATTGCCGATTGTATCTATGGCCTCATGCACACCACTGAGTTCCATTACCCCTTTCCACAGACCCCTAAGCACCTCGTACCTATTGTGTCCACATAGCGCTGTGTGCTTCATTATTGCTGCGTTCCTCTTTCCCTTTGCTGCCAAGGCTTTTTCGTGTACCTTCATGTATCTATCGCCCTCATTCACCCATACGCCAAGGTACTTGTATTCGCTTACTCTCGGTATTTCCTGGCCCTGTATGGATACCGCCTGGTCGTTGGGATCATTGAATACCATCAATCCGCATTTTGTTACACTAAATCCTAGTCCTAGAGCCTCGCCTTTCCTTCCCGCATATATTCACCAGCCGTTGTATATCATCTCGACTGTCCGCGAATAAGACAATATCATCAGCATAAAATAAACCCGGAAGCATCTGCTCAATCATCATGCCGCCCTGTTTGTGTGACAGATTAAAACCAGTGTTGCTATCCCCTAGCGCTTTTTCCATTCTAACCATGTACAGCATGAATAACAGCGGCGACAAAGGACATCCCTGTCTCAACCCCTTGCTAATATCAACGTTCTCTCTGCTACTGATTCCTTCCCATTCTATGCAAACTGTATTTTCTCGATATATTTCCCTCAAAAGCTGTACACAATCGTCGCCTATGCCCATTCCTTCCAAAATTTCCCACAATATTTCCTGATTAACATTGTCATACGCCCCAGTGATGTCTAGAAAAGCCACATACAACGGCCTCCTTTCTATTTTAGATATTTCTATACATTGAGTAAGAACAAATAGGTTATCGTATAAACGCCTGTCTACTCGAAATCCATTCTGAAGTTCTCCCAAAATATTGTTACGTTCTGCCCAGGCTTCTATTTTTAATTTTACTGCTTGCATAGCCATTCTGTATAGTACCGATGTAATGGTTAGCGCTCTATACGAGCGAATGTTATTCTTTTCCCCCTTGCCTTTATAGATTAAGTTCATTCTGCTTTTTCGCCAACTGTCCGGTATTCGCCTCTTCTGTGAGCATTTTTCTACCGCTTTCGATAGTGCTTCTTTAGTGTTCTGTCCTAATTCGTTAATGAGGCTAACGGGGACCCCATCTAAACCCAGAGCAGTGCGCTTTCGAATTTTTCCTTCGGCCTTTTTCCAGTTGAAATTCTCAAGTTCTAGCTCTTCCTTAGTTTCGCTCACCGTCATGGTTTTATCCACTGGGGGAATCTCTTGGACGATCTTTTTAAACGAACCGGCTGTTACCTTCAGGATGTAACCCAGCGATTTGTACCCTTCCAATTGATTTCCTCTCTCATCAACAATATGCTGTTGGAATGTGGCAGACTTTTTAAAAAACCTAGCGCTTTTATGTGGTTCCAAAATATCCTAGGCGCGCCCTTCTTTTTGTCATGAATTCCTGTCACCCAGCGTGCGCTTTCACCTTTAATTTTTGCCTCGACCAATTTCTGTACAATAGATTTTGTCTCTAAATATATTTCCCATCCTTCCGTGACTTCCACTTGCGGCCGCTTCTCCCTTTTTGCCTGTCTGTGCTCCCTTGATGCTTTACGTCGCTTTTCGATCGCTTCCCGGATTTCCTTGTTCCACCATCTTTTTGGCGTTCTCTTTCCTTTCCAGCAAACAGTTTTCTTCTCTTTACTTATTTCTTTCGTCATTGCATGAACTAGCTCATTATACCCCCAGTCCTTCCCTCGTATTTTGCCTACTTCTTCCTCTACTCTTACGGCTATATTTTTTATTTGTTTGTCATTTAAATACGAGCTGCCAAACTTCGACTCTACGTTAATATTTTCAGTTTTATATCCCAGTTGTAACGTTATGCGTTTGTGATCACTTCCCAAGCTGTTCATACCGTCCTCGTCTATTCTCATTTCTCTCAGTTTTTCATAGATTCCTTCCGTCATTAGACAATAATCAATGTTCGATTGTCTGTTTCTGACCTCCCACGTGATCTGTCCATCACACTTGGGCCCTGTGTTAACTATCACAAGACTATGGTGCTCGCAAACATCGAGCAATAACCTCCCATTGGTGTCTGTATATCCGTCAAGGTCGTGGATGTGGGTATTCATATCACCATAGGAGGATGATTTCGGCCCCATGACCAAATTCTTTAATATCGGTGTTTATGCAATGCTTTATCTCCAGATTCTTTTCCTTACAGTTATTTCCCGTCCACATGTAAGCTACACCTAGCCACGTTTTCTTTCCACCTACCGTGCCCGAAACCCAGAGGTGCTCTGAACATGTTTGTTTTACTCTCTCCCATTTGGCTCCGCTATTAATAAGCATTCCAACACCCCCACCTTTTCTTTCTGATGCGATTCTGTTGCACCCTTCCCAAACATAACTGTCAATATGTGGTGGCTCTTCCAGGTCCCTAAGGTGTGTTTCTGTAACCGCATAAACGCCTATCTTTTCTTTGTTTAACTGTTCCTCAATCTCTAACCATTTTGCCTTTTTTCTGCCACCCTGCATGTTTATGTAACTAATTGCTACACGTGCCTTCGCTCGTTTCTTCCTTTTACCTCTTTTCTGGCATTTCTTAGTGTTGCCTGCCCGAAAATCCCCCTGGTTGTTTCCTTTGTTCCTTGCTACCCCGAACTCCGAAGGGCCCGCGTGCCCTCCAAAAAAGCTACTGCACGTCCTGCAAGCCGCCAACCTACCTCATGACCAAGCCTCCTATCGAAGGGAATTCTGTCTCTTTGGAAACCTGGAAACCCCCCCACCTATGCACCTCCCTGTTTATTTCCACTACTTCGAAACCCTTCCCTCAACTCGTACACCATATCACTTTGTTTGCATCGACTACCACTCTTTGGAGGTTGCCGTCACGCACTGGTATTTCCGGTACCGTGCACACTACTATCTGCACCTGGGGGGAGATGGCGCGCATGTCGTCGACGCCTTTTGCCAAGGTCGTCGCTAACCCTGACGATTCTTTGTTGAGGACGTCGTTTAGCCCTGCCGCAATCATCACGAGGTTGCGTCCGTGAGCCCCAGGCCTGAGCTTTTCTCTTGCTTGCCTCATGACTGAACCCAGCCTATGTTCTGGGAACGTCCCTACCAACACTCGTTTGTCGCCTTTCACCCTCTCTTTGAGTGCCTCGGCGCATCGATCTAAATTGGAATCGCCAGCTATAATAACCCGCTGAGGTTTTCCAGCTGGAGTCACCTGAACCTGGCTACTGTCTGGGTGTTTAGCCTGCGTCTCAGCTGCTGCATTGTTTACTCCCTCCGGCAAAGCTACTTCCTGAAAGCTCTGCCGTGCGCTCTTTGCACCTGCCCCGCCACGGTGGTCTAGTGGTTATGGCACTTGGCTGCAGATCCGAAGGTCGCGGGATCGAATCCCGGCCGCGGCGGCTGCATTTCGATGGAGGCGAAATGTTGAGGCCCGTGTGCTGTGCGATGTCAGTGCACGTTAAAGAACCCCAGGTGGTCGAAATTTCCGGAGCCCTCCACTACGGCGTCTCTCATAATCAGAACTGGTTTTGGGACGTTAAACCCCACAAATCAATCAATCATCAATCTCTTTGCACCTGCGTTTTTCACACCCTGTTCTTGCTACCCCCCCCCCCCCCCCCCCCGCGCTGGAGGTCGGCGCCGCACTATTCTCGCTGTTGCCTGCTGCTTTGTTCGCCATGGCTAGGCCCTCCTCTGCTGACCTAAGCCTCTCCCCCATGGCCTGCGTTTTCTCACGCTCTTTTGCCAATGCATTTTCAAGCTCAGCGCTTCTGTCCACAAGTCCGCTCTGAGCAGCGATCATTTTTTCCATTTTTGCCTCGATCTCACACTGTCTACATTTTGCGTCAGCTTCTTCTGCCTTCTCTTCCGCACAAACTTCCATTTTCAAAGCTGCCCCGCACCCTGAACACTTTGCGGTCTTTTTGACCATGACCGCTCGTAGCATAAGAGTTACGCTATCTAAAGAACAAAGGCCCTCGGAACTACAAACACATCCCTAAGACAATACGTCCCCAAAACCTCAATGGTTAGCCCACACCTCAAAACACTCGTGGTGGGTGTACGTGCACCTCAGCCTCGTGGAGGAAGAAATAGGAAAGCAAAAAAGACCCCTCCAAAAAAAACCGTACCAACTAATAACCTCGGTACTACAAACACTTCCCTAAGTACAAACCCTAAGTACAAACACTTCCCTAAGACAATACGTGCCCAAAAACTCAATGGGTAGCCCACACTTCAAAACACTCGTGGTGGGTGTACGTGCACCTCAGCCACGTGGAGGAAGAAAAAAGAAAGCAAAAAAACCCAAAAAATAAGTTACTGATCCCCAAAAAACCGTATCAACTAACAACCACAAATATAGTTTATGCTAATGACTTATACTAGAAAAGCAAGCTCAATGCATGCAAGAAAACTTATCTGCCGCTGTCGTTCCGGACCTCGAAAAACACATCCGCTCACGCCGGCGCCCTCGGTAAAACCTCCGCTCGTGTGGCGAGCGCCACCACGCGGCGGGAGACGAAAGGATAACATGCTTCGCTTCGCAGTTTTCAAACTGAAGCTAATCTAGTAACGTTGGGCTTGGCAGCACCGGAGATACAAGAATGCTAAACCCTGTCTTGCTGTTTGCTCAGGTGCTGCTGCAGCTTCGTTCGGCTACACAAGAGGCCGATAACGGCTTTACTCCATCGGAACATGCTGCTTGGTGTTTGGACGTGCGCAAACTTCATGAAGAAGCCAGAACGACTCGCTAAAACACGATTTTCCACGCGCGCCGACCTTACTTGCAGAGCGATTTTAAAAACCGTGACGTCCTCGACGTCAGCAGTTAGCATTCGCCCCTGTCAGCTGCGAGAAGCGCAGCTCGTGGAAAAGAAAATCGCCCCGCCAGCTTACTAGTACGCAAAGATCAGCCCAGCGCGGGAAAGGGGCGAGGGGAATCACTTTCCTAAGAATGGGCCTTTTATAAATAAGACGGACATTGCGAATACAAGCCGAGTCGCGATCGAGCAATGATGTGCGTGTGAGCTATCACAGGACTACAACCGCGCCGAGCCCAACGTGCCGACGATGATTCGGTGAGCAGCTAAACAAACCTATTCTCATACCAGATAGTAGAATCTGTTAGTTACTAAGGCGGCTACTTGTGCTCACAGTATTCCGCACAGACAGAAAACCCATGCGACGCTGAACATAACCGACCGACGGTCTCCTATAATAGCAACTCAAAAGAAACGGAGATAGATAGATAGATAGATAGATAGATAGATAGATAGATAGATAGATAGATAGATAGATAGATAGATAGATAGATAGATAGATAGATAGATAGATAGATAGATAAAAATTGTTTAGCGCAGGCAAAAAAACGGAGCACACGAGAAAAGGTGCACAAGGGACAAGCGCTTGCCCTTGCGTATACCTTTTCTCGTGTGCTCCGTTTTTTTTGCCTGCGCTAAACAATTTTCGTCAATATGCACTAACTAGGCCCTCAAAAGGTCCTAGATAGATAGATAGATAGATAGATAGATAGATAGATAGATAGATAGATAGATAGATAGATAGATAGATAGATAGATAGATAGATAGATAGATAGATAGATAGATAGATCCATGGCGAAATTAACATCACAAGCGCAATAAGGAATATAGATTACTCCTTGATTACCCCTTGCCGTAAGACGCAAGCCGTACACAACTAACCTTCACAGAAATCATTTAGCTGGTCGATGAAAATTGATGACGAATTAACACTTTGAACCCACTTCCTATAACAATGAACACGACACTATCCCTTCACCACCACAATGGAAAGTTTGCGTGTTTTTGCTGGGGTGTATGCTTGCGTGTTTGCGTGTTTGTACTGGTATATATAGATATGTGTGTATGTATCTGTGTGCCTGTTACCTCCATGATACCTATATTTTTTCCATTTTGTCTTCGCACGTCCATTCCGGCATAGGAAATTATAGATTTCTTCACTCGCTGCAGATCATGCAACCGCAATTTGTTACAACCAGCGATTTCCTTTTTTTTTTTAATGTTCACGTACGTCGCAAAAAAAAAACTGTGGGCCCGACCACCGTGGAAGGTTTTCAATAATATCTTCTACCAAACAATTTTCCTGGCAACGCGCCGAACTCGGCTAGCCGAGACATATCTGCTTAGCGAGAACGGAGAAGTCAGAACGACTCGATAAAACACGATTTTCCACGCGCGCCGCGACCTTAATTACAGAGCGATTTCACGAAATACTGTACGAAATAGTAACGCGGAGAGAAATTATCGCGCATGAAAGGCTTTGAAAGAATGTACCGAGGCCACCCCGTGATTGTCGCGCCTCATGGATTCATAACTGGAGCTCCAAATAAATGTTGCAAATACACGATGCAGTGCCTGTATGCGGAGTCGTGAGCAGTGCAGTACTTGGAGCACATACATGAGACGTGAAACTAAAAACACATTGCAAACTTCAGCTCGACTAAACATTGACAAATTGCGCCCTTGCCATGAGTTTGCTTTGCTTTGTAGCCTCTTAACTTCCCCCGACCAGTGATTGTTGCGGTTCCTGTACTGTGATAGAGGGACACCTAAATAGCGTATGTCTTTTTTCCACTCAATTCCTGCATAGTGTGACAGCGTTGTGGCCCATAGTCCACACCAAAAGCCTGAGCTTTTTTTTCAAAGTTAACACTGGCTGCAGAAGCCGCACAAAAATCTTCTGTAATTACAAGAGCAGTTCTCACACTCATTTTATCACGACAGAAAAAGGCCACGTCATTAACTACAACCTGCAGCGCAAAAGAGGACAAGGACGAAGACAAAAACCACACGGGACAAGCGCTCAGCGCTTGTCCCGTGTGGTTTTTGTCTTCGTCCTTGTTCTCTTTTGCGCTGCAGGTTGTAGTTAACGATGTACCAACACGCCCAATTAGCCACATTAGCCACGTCATCTTCGTATACAAGAACCCGAATCTCATATGACGGCAATTTAAACTCTTGAAAATTTTGTTCTTTGAGAATGCTCATACAAAGTCGTTCTAAATATAGGCAAAACAAAAGAGATGACAAAGGACATGCTTGTCTTACTTAAGACAAGAGCCTAATCGGATCAGAGAGCGAACCGTTCACTATTAGCCTCGTTCAGCCATTAGCATAACATATCTTGATGCCTTTCAGCAGCTGGGATCCGATATTTATATGGTTTAGTATACTAAACAGGAACGAATGATTCACTCTGTCGAATGCCTTAGCCAGATCCACCTGTACCATCGCAACTTGCCCATCAACCTCTGTTACACACTCTAGCACCGATCTCGCAGCATGGATGTTTGTCTGAATGGATCGGCCTCTAATGCCACATGTTTGGTGTTTTCAAATGAGTTCTGCAGAAACCCGCAAGGTGGAGTAACATTTATGAAAGGGAAAATCAGCATCCACCCGTTTTGTAGCACAAGGCTACAAGGAAATCCATACTGATTTCTCATAAATTCTTTTATGAATTAGTTCATTTATTAGAAATCCGTATGGATTTCCTTGTAGCCTTGTGCTACAAAACGGGTGGATGCTAATTTTCCCTCCACCGACCTTTTGCAATTTAGTTTCCTCATTGCTTTTGGCTATGAGGACAGTGTGCCCTTCATACATTGTAGCATGTAGGTACCCAACTTCCAAGGCCTCATGATACACCTGTAGTAATAACGGTGACAAGATGGACCATCTCTTTGCTAGGCAAATTGTTTCTCGACTGTTTTTCTTTCGTGAAAGCGACCATCCATTTTTGAGTGGAATGCTACAGGTCCGATGAGTTCAGCACCTTCCTAACATAGCAGTTTCATCAGATGTCGCAGGTAATTCACAGGCTCCTTGGGGCTTCCTCAAGGAAGATGTAGACTCATTCCTTTTCCTGAAAGTTAGATTTAGAGTATATTTTCACCGCGAGCCGAAAAGCGATTTCTGTTGCACTGGTGGACTCAATTTTCCCAGATCCCTTGTATCGGACACATTATTTAGGTCGGCCTTATCAAAATGTAGTTAGAAGGGTTTCGAAAATGTCTATACCTCGCGACGCCAAAACATTTTTTTAAACTGCATTCGGAAACACTTCCTGTTAAAACGTTGTTGAACGCAAAGGGCTGCTTCGTGCCGTGGTCCATGAACTGTCGACTGTGTCCAAGCGCAGAAACCAATTGATCACTGTTTTATTGACTGTACGGATGCAATATTTTTTAGGGACATTCTCCAGCGAACTCTTAAAATGAACATGGACACCACTCCTTACTCAATTTGATTTCTACCGTTCAAAACGATTGCCGGTCCTCCCTATGACATGTCCATAGTGCTTGGTTTATACAGCCTATGGAGATCAAGACTGTGTGATCGCCATGCGGAAAACCCACGTTCCACAAGATCATTCTACCGTGAAATTGTAGCCTACGTAAGAAGTGTGTATGCGGCTCAGGAGTCACCGCCTGAATGGATGCACTTGTTAGACGCATGTGTGTGTTTGCCTGATTTTTGAGTGTGGAGACGTTCTCTTCCTGATTTTTAACTTCGGTTGTCATTTCCATGCAATAAAGGAAAGAAAAAAAAAAGCTTTGAAAGAATGTACGTTTAACGATGCGGAGCCGCTGCAACCGGGACCGCCAAAAGTCGCAGGTTCGACGCCCCCCCCCCCCACCCCCCCTTTTTTTTTCCAAGAATGGTTGTCATAAGCTCGAGATTACGTCGGTAGGGGGGGGGGGGGGTGGCGTTTACAACTGCCGTTTACAACGTTTACAACGTTTACAAGTGCCTGGCGTTTACAACGTTTACAAGTGCCGTTTACAACTCACTCCTACACCAGAACAGGAATTGGCCTCCCTGGTGACGTACTTGGCCACCACCTCCCATACAATGTCTACAATTAAACCCTCGCCCTCAGTGTCCAGCAGCTGCAGCACATCTGTCCACGGCGGTGGTCAGCTCTGTGAAGCAGCAGAGGGCAGTAACAATCACTGAACCCGGACAGGCCGCCACTGGAATCTAAACATTGGAACGTTCAATGCAAGATCCCTCTCAAGCGAAGCTAGATTAGCGGAATTACTCGAGGGACTAGAGGGAGTTAATTGGGACGTCATTGGCCTTAGCGAAGTTAGGAGTGCAGGTGAAGCTTACATAGTCTTAAACAATGGACACGTCCTCTGCTATAGAGGATTACCCGAAAAGAGAGAATATGGCGTTGGGTTCCTAATCCACAAAAATATAGCGGGCAACGTAGATGAATTCTACAGCATTAACGGAAGGGTAGCATCCGTCGTAATAAAACTAAATAAGCGGTATAAACTTAAGATAATCCAGGGATATGCGCCAACAACGAGCTACGACGACGAACAAGTAGAGCAATTCTACGAGGATATCGAATTAGCAATAAAGAAAGTACGGACGCAATACACAGTAGTCATGGGGGATTTCAACGCCAAAGTAGGGACAAAACAAAGTGGAGAGCAGGCGATAGGCAACTACGGCGTCGGCCGTAGGAATAACCGTGGGGAAATGCTAGTACACTTTGCCGAATGGAACCAGCTTCGAATAATGAATACGTTCTTCAAGAAACACAAGAATAGGAAGTGGACGTGGAAAAGACCTAACGGGGAAACAAAGAATGAAATCGACTTTATAATGTGCGAACAAGCAGGTATAATTCAAGACACATAAGTAGTGGGGAAGATAAAATGCAGCGATCACAGATTAGTAAGGGTAAAGATTGTACTTAACCTAAAGAACACAGGAACTAAATTATTTACTAGAAAAGAAAATGCAATCTAGAGGTATCGGAGCGAAGAAGGAAGAATTTAAAGTCTCCCTAAGCAACAAGTTCGAGGCCTTAGGCGAAAACGGTGACGATGTAGAAGAAATAAACAAAACCATAACGAAAACAATCCTTGAAACAGCGATAGAAATCGAGGGTAAAACAACAAAGCAAGCAACAAGTAAGTTGTCCCAATCTACCAAGGACTTAATAAAAAAACGCCAGCTCATCAGTTAAATCTAGTGACGGATGTCTAATTCAGCTGACGTGCCCATGTCGCTTGCGTGCTTTGTTTCACTACGCGAAAGACATCGTGTATTCTTCTTGTTGCTTTGTGGTGATATCGAGCCTAATCCAGGGCCTGAAACGGAAAACATGCTGCGTGAACTTCTTGAAGGTCAAAAAACCATGCATAAGAAACTAGAGAAGTTGCCAAAAAAGCTTAAGAATGTCGAAGACTCAGTGGAAATCGTTAAAGAACTCGATGCTAGAATTGTGCACTTGGAGCAAACAGTCACACAATTAGACAAAAAGTTGACTGAGCTCGAGGACAGGAGCAGGCGGAACAATCTTCTTGTCTTCGGCGTCTCGGAGCCGTCTGGGGAAACGCCACAATCACTAGCTCAGAAAGTGATTGATGATATATTGAGAGATACATTAAGAGTGAAGGTATCCTCTGCAGAACGACTTCAGAAAATTGGCCGTCCGAGTACTAACAAGCCCCGCCCTGTGATTTTAAAGTTGTTTGACCATCGCGAAAATGTTTCCATTCTGAGCAACTGCTACAAATTAAAAGGAAAAAACATATCAGTCTCAGAGGATTTCTCGACCGCCACTAGAGAAGTTCGAAAGCGTCTCTGGGATAGCACGACTGATATCTGGCGAAATGGGACTAAGGTGAAACTAGTCTACGATAAAATAAAATTCGGCAGTGAATTGTACGACTGGGATGAAACTAAAATATACGAGTACCGAGTAATCAACGACGCGGTAACAGGCCAACAACGGGCCGTCAGCTTCGCGCAGGCGTGAGAACCGCGGAATGAAATAAAGGCCTCAAAAATACTTTCCGTTGTCTTAAGGCCCAACCACAGGCACGCGTCGCTACGTGTACGCAAGCGCCTACGCGTCAGACGCGTCGCCTCGCGTCGGTGGAGGGGGAGGGCACGCAACCACACAGCAGACGCGGCGACGCGGCAGCGCGGCGGCGCTCGCTCTTTAGTCCTGGCTGAGGCGCACTGATGCTTGAACTTCATTCCGTGCTGTCCGCATGCTTTCCTTGATATATGGAATACGTTTAGGTACAAAATGTGCACCTCGCACAATTGTTTTGACTGTTTAAGTAATAACTGCAATCGCAATACCTACAGCAACAACGTATACACAAGTCATTTATATCAGTGCTTGCTCCTTTTGCTGTCGACGCCTTCGCTCTGTGTCAGCGAAATAGGCTAGTTTCGACCCCTCGAAGGTTGCGGCTTCGATTTCCATGAGCGCCAGGAACGTATGTTCCAAGCAGCACTCTCCTAGATCGTTTTGAAGCGGAGCTACATTATTAATTTGTCACTGACTCAAAGGTACACCCCCTCCCCCTTTCCCCACGAACGAACACGCACACCACTGTATTTTAGTAAGGCCACGTGTGAGCGTCCCACCATTAATGAAACTGAATGCCTAAATCCAAGATCCATTTAAATCCCAAACGGCATCTTTCTACCTTTATTTACAGTGGATCTACGATCACTCAGCCCCCCTCCCCCTCTCCATTCGGCATTGTCGCGGGTTCCAGTCCAGCCGATTATCAAATTAATCATTTAAACGTTAAATACAATTCAATCTGAAAACATATTTGTCTCCATATTTACAGTGGAGCTACGACCAGACTTCCCAATATCTGGGAAAGGTCGTGGGTTCGATTCCGACCACTCATGAAGTTATACATAGGAAATACTTGAACCCGAAATGGCATCTTTCTAGCACCATTCACATCGGGGCTACGATCAATTTTATGGCCCAGAGTGCAATGAGCATTTTAATTAATTAGTCATTATTACTGAGGTAATTGAACATTTTTAGTGTCGACTTGATACCGTCAATCATAGACGACCATCAAGTACAACAATTTCCACACTTTTCGCTCTTTTATAAGGGTATTATATTCTTCGCCCACCTCTTGTCCCTGGCCAAGGAGTGCAATGTAAACACTACACATCTTAAGACTTCCGGGCAGTTGGCGCAAATCACACACGACCACAGGGCACTGAAGCACAGATGTAAGGGAGAAATGCACAGACACACAGCGTCCCAGTGTGTTTCTATGCATTTGTCCCTTGCGTCTGTTGCTTCAGTGCCCTGTAATCGTGTACCAGCACACAATTTCATTATCATTAATCCTGAATTAATCCATGTCATGTTATTGATGTCATGTCCTATCAGTCATGTTATTCACACATTCATAACGTTCAATGCAAATTTTTGTATGTACTGGTCAAATGTGCGAGACCAATACACTGACTTTTGGCTACTGACAGAAAAATATTTTTTTAAAGTTAGACGTTTGCTGTAAGCAGTAAAAATTAAGGTTCCCTACATATTAGGCATAGTACCTAATGGATTTCACATAGGCGAAGAGGCGGCATTTCTGTATATTACGGTCATCAACATAATATTCATGCCTCAAAATATGCGTAACAGGTTCTTACATGTGCTACTTTGAGAAGCTCCAATCATCAACCAAGCACATTATTTTACTCCTTCCTCACCTTACTTTGAATGAATGTGGTCAACTATTTTCATTGTTTATTTACAGGATCCTGCCTTGACCTTTCACACAACAGTAGATTTTCACCTGTTAATGAGATAAGCAGCACCAATACAGATTGCTGATAATGAGCCACTGTTGCGGTCAGATTCAAGATCAACATGTCCTGCCAAGGTGAATAGTGCACTCATGCAGAGACAGTTAAGCTGAAAAAGGAAGTGCACACCTTGATCCGAACAAGTTCGCACAGTATCTCTGTCATTGTCATGAAAAAAGCTTAAATGTCGACACGGGTCCTACCACAACAGCAATGAGCAAGATGGCAAGCACAACGTACATTGTGTGCTTGCATAGCAAATAGACATTATAGAAGCCTTAGTATTCAATTTTATTACAGTACAATATTGGGGATAATGTAAGCATGGCCAAAATAACTGGACTGTGATGACCCGCCACTATCTGAGGGCCAAACCTAGATAAGGCGCAAGAGGGTGCGGTTCCCACACAATTTTAAACAGTATCAAAGCATGCCACTTCGAAATATCTCTTGCTATATTCGGACCACTAAAGTCCTATGTAAAGTACAGCCTCGTTTATGTATATATTAAATATCCATTAGGCATATGCCAACATCTTTAGGTTTTGCTGAGGCTGTTGCCAACTATACACATTCGATGGGTCACTGCC
Source organism: Hyalomma asiaticum (assembly GCA_013339685.2). Taxonomy (NCBI): domain Eukaryota; kingdom Metazoa; phylum Arthropoda; class Arachnida; order Ixodida; family Ixodidae; genus Hyalomma; species Hyalomma asiaticum. The sequence goes on from CM023483.1 coordinate 146,496,844, forward strand.
TACCCAAACAGTATAGGTAGAAAATCATGGGCAGCCCTCATTTGTAAAGTCCTGTCTGGTAGTTTGTGGTCAGTGTCCTCTAACAACATAAAACAAGCCTATCATTGCCTGACATGATAATTATCATTCTGGTCATTCTTAAAATTCCAACCAAGCACCGTTTTAAAATGCTTGAAGAGCAATTCATGGTTAAGGGGTCATTTATAAACAAAGGCATGCTTATAATCGTGTGATGCAACTACCAACACTCACAAAATTCTAACCAAATGCAACTTAGAACGCTTCGGACAGCTACTTGTGATTCACTAATTGTTTATTAACACAAGGCATGTTTGTAATTTATCGTGTGACTACTGTCACTCTTAAAATTCTACGTAAACGCTCCATTAGCATGCTTGTGGGGGCTATTTGTGGATGAGGGGTGTTTCATTAACATAAAATGTGCTCATAATTGTATGATGCGAGTACTGTTGTTCCTTAAGTGCTAACAAAGCACTGTTCTGTAGTGCTGTAAGAGAAATTCATGAATGAGAAGTCGTTGATTGCCAAAAGGTGTGCACGATGACTACTATTACTTGCAAAATACTAACAAAGCACTCTTTTAGGACATTTGACCGCAATTCAAAGAGAGATTAGTGATTACAAAAAGGTGTGCTTGTAACATTGCGATGTCGCTTCTATTACAAGCAAAATCCTAAGACAGTACTGTTCTGTCATACTTTTGAGCGTTATTTGTCGCCGAGAGGTCCTTTGTTAACACAAGACGTGCTTAATTTTGTAATGTGAGTGCTATCGCCTCTATAATTCTAACCAAGCACAGCTGTAGGACGCCTTTATGAGCAATTTATGGTTGAGAGGCCTTTATTGACACAACATGTGTTCATAACCATATGATGTGACTTATGTCACTTGAAGACATGCAATACAGTACCTGTCCAGAAAGGTTTGCAAGTTGTTGACATTGAGAAGCTGAAATTCTTGGCATTTTGGCCACGTTAAAAGTGCATGAGTACTAGCATATGTGGGAAAATGCACAAACTTTTAAAATTGAATAATCCTTGCCATGTTATTCCTTATATATTGTTACCATCTGATCTTGTTATTTGAAATTGTCAAAAAACAATTCTGTTTCAAATCACGGTGCTGAGAAAAAAAAAGAAACAATGAATGGGCAGGTAGGTGTTGGTGGTTATAGATATGGCACTTCATGATAGGAATCACGGGATAGATCTGTGCAATAATGTAAGGTCATTCCGGCAAACCAGCTGTCATTTACATAGCCCTTATCAGAATTTTGTTGCTAATTTACACAGACCAAAGTTTATATCAGTTACCATTGCTGCCCACTGCCGTAGGTGTCTCTTGAACGATGCCCTGTACTCTAATATTGCACACTGCTTATTCAGGGAACAATGCAAGTACATTTGGTGCCATGCTGTCCTCACATTTTTAATTTGTCATGCATTTGATATTTAAAAAGGCACATCTCATTCACAAGCTCTGATGAGACGGCAAGTGCCAAAAAACACGCTATGTAAACGACCCTCAAAAAGCAATCTTCTTTACATCCTCGTTACTTGATGAATGCTACCTGCTCTTGCATTACACCTCTGTCCGTGTGTGTGTCAGAGCAGACAGTGTACAAAGCAAAGTATTGCACATACCTTGCTTTGTACTACGCATGTGCCAATGTGCAGTGCACTGTAGGAAAGCAGAACAAGAGCAAAAGCAGCATTTCTTCGTGCATGCAATTTTCTTTTTCAAACACCACTTTCGTGTACGTTCGAGCTTGAATTCTAAACACAGCAACGACACCGGTAACAGCTGATCGCAACCGTAAGCGATGGTCCGTTGTTGCTGGCTTGACACTACACCTAAACGATTTGTCTCGAATCAACAAATGTTTGAGTGTCGTAGAGTGCGCAATACACTCATGTTCGTGGCAAGATATCACCGGAAAGTGCTGGCGAGGGCGCGGTCCACCCTTGGCAGCGATGGTGGTAGGTGCCGATGTTGAAAACAAACATGCAGCGGTTCAACATTCTTGCGTAAGCACCACACAAGGTCACGATCAGGGGCGTTGTTATAACGTTTACGTTGCGACGTAAACAAAGAAACATCAACAGCCGTCACCCGAGTTTCTCAACTGTGCCCCTTCTGGCGAAGTCGACGGGCCGCGCCAGAGGCCTTCGCTGGTTACTAACATCGCTCACAATTGAATTAGCAACAAGTGACGGTCCAGACTTCGAAATTCGGAAGCATGTCTCCACTCGTTTCAAGCACAAGTAAAGACACAAGCACAGGCGCAGCAGCAGTCTCCAGTACGATGTCGACGATGTTTTGACTCAGCAGCGATCGCACTCACGCCGGCGGAAGTTCAGCTGGAACTGTTGGCAAAATCACGGTGGGCACGATATCATATCACCCTGCGACACTCGCGGTCCTTGATCGTATCGCTGTGGGCTACGGTTGACGACGCATTAATTCCGAAACGCTTCCGCGCTTCCCCAGAACAGAACTCCGTCGTGTCTTCGCGGCTGCACCGCGGCGGCCGCCATGCTAGGCCTAGCCGTGGGAGGTTCCGCGGCCTCTGATTGGTTGGCGCGTGGCGGGCGCGTCGACGCGAGCCGTGCGCGAGGCGAAAATATCTGACATTGCTAGATACCCTCGCGTCGACGCGTCTCGGTCCGTCAGCCCCCTCCGAGGGTGACGCGTGGCGACGCATTTGGCGCTTTTGACGCGTAGGCTTGTTGTTGTTGTTATGTGGGGTTTAACGTCCCAAAACCAGCTCTGATTATGAGAGACGCCGTAGTGGAGGGCTCCGGAAATTTCGACCACCTGGGGTTCTTTAACGTGCACTGACATCGCACAGCACACGGGCCTCAACATTTCGCCTCCATCGAAATGCAGCCGCCGCAGCCGGGATTCGATCCCGCGACCCTCGGATCAGCAGCCGAGTACCATAGCCACTAGACCACCGTGGCGGGGCGACGCGTAGGCGCGTGCTGACGCGTGCTGACGCGTGCCTGTGGTTGGGCCTTTAACCTAAATGCCCGAAGTATAACAAAGAAAACAGCTGACCTAGAAAGCATAGTTGCCGCTCACAGCCCCCATGTAATAGTTGTTACAGAAACGTGGCTGCATGGCGACATAAGTGACTCGGGAGTCGTACCGCATGGATATCGTATCTACCGCAAGGACCGTGACTCCCGCGGTGGCGGCCTTGCTGTTTTGTACGTGGACTCGTTGCGCGCGTTACAAGACTGCCAGATATTACCAGCACTGAATGCGTATTGGTGAAAGGTCACTTCGAGGTTCTCCATTTGGTAATTGCCGGATTTTACCGCCCCCCGAATAGTGACGGTACATTTTTTTAGGCGTATAACGAATTCGTATGCACGAAGCGTGCTTCTAACCTTGTACTAACTGGAGATTTTAACATCCCACTAATTAACTGGGATGGTGATCTTCCTGAAGCACTCTGTGCTTCCGCTGAGCCACTCGTAGACATTGTTTTATTACATGGCCTATCACAACTAGTAAAAGCGCCTACAAGAATACAAGGTGATAGCCAATCAATTTTGGATCTCTTTATCATTAGTGACAGGTTTCTTGATTGTGACACGAGTGTGGACCTATTTAAGGGTATCTCAGACAACAAGCTGCTGTGCTTAAATCTCGAGGTGAAATTCCGATTAAGGCTGGCAGAAAAAGAGTGTAGTGTTCCGGTGTTCTCACGTGCTGATTATGTTGATATTTTGGATGTCCTAGATAGTTCATTTTCTCTGTTTAACTCGTTTTACGGATCAGACACCTCTACTGTTGAACATATGTGGTGCTTTTTTAAAAACCTAGTATTGACTTGTGTGAAAAAGTTTATCCCACACAAACGACACTCGCAGCGTACACATAATCCGTGGATGACGAAAGAGATTGCACGTCACCAACGTAGGTTAAACAGAGCGAAAGGCAATACAGACGGTATCCATGCTCAAGTGGTTCAGATAAGGTATCGGAGTTACGTGAACAACTAAAAACCACCATTAAAAAGGCCAAAGATTTTTACGAACACGTTCGTGTTAAACACTTCCTTAAAACATCACCAGAAAAATTTTGGCGACACATTTCGCCAAAGAAGAAAGACCCGCCTACTCTATCGGTCGATGGTGTCCCTTCGACAGATAACACAGTAATTGCCGAAGCGCTTAATGCGTATTTTGGTTCCGTGTTTCTCGTTGACGATTGCCGTACGCCAGAATTTAGTAAATTTGATCACCGTGAACCTATTGATAATGTGCCTATACCAGAAGAAGGCATACTAGCACTACTGCAAAAATTAGATGACAAGAAATTACCAGGCATAGACTGTATACCTAATGCAGTTTTAAATCGTCATGCGGAATGGTGCTCGAAATATCTATGTCTGTTATTCAAGAAATCCTTGTCTGATGCGGATCTTCCATGTGACTGGAAGTACGCAAAAATCACGCCAATGCCTAAAACAAAAGCACCATCAAATCCGTCATCACACAGACCAATTCCCTTGTTATGCACATGAGCGAAGGTACTAGAGCACATAATTTTTAAACATATTTCAAGTTTTCTTGAACACAAATGCTTAAGTGCTTCCTTCCAGCATGGCTTTCGCCGTGGTTACTCTACAGTCACCCAGCTCATCGAAACTGTCCATGACTTAGCAGCGGTCCTAGACAGACGTAACCAGGTCGACATTATATTTCTCGACTTCGAAAAGGCATTCGACCGAGTCTCTCATCGAAAGAAGTTACAGCCAATACTCAAGAACAGCACATTACTAGCGTGGATAGAAGCCTACCTCTCATGTAGACGTCAAGTCGTAGCCATCGACAACGTAACGTGACGCGCCATTTCAGTCCTTTCAGGTATCCCGCAAGGGTCTGTTCTCGGTACCCTATTTTTTCTCGTATACATCAATGACATCGTTCAGAACATTCCCGTTAAGATAAGGCTTTTTGATGATGATTGTATTATATATCGCGAAATTAACACACCCCATGACCAGGTTACATTAAATAAATGTTTGGACCTAATTCACACATGGTCACAGACTGGCAAACGGCATATTTGTGCCTTTTTGCTACCATCTAACAAGTGTTTTTGATGCAATGTTGATTTGTTATATGCGCATTTGTATAACTTGCTTTTTTTATATGCTTGTTAAATCACGCTGTTTAGCGTTCCCTTGTATGCTCATTTCTTTTATGTTATGCCTGATTTCCAAGCAATTTCTGTACCCACCCCTGCAATGTCTCGCAATGAGACGGCAGTATATGTAAATAAATAAAATAAATGATAAATAAACAGAAAGAAAACTATGGCAATGACAATTAGTCGCAAAAAGCACCCTATAACGTTTCCTTACTGCTTTGATAATGAACCTCCTGCAGTAGTAACTAACTATAAGTGTCTGGGAGTCATCATCTCTCAAGATCTTAGATGGAACGACGACATTGCCTGCATACACGGAAAGGCGATGAAAAAACTCGGATTCTTAAGGAGGCGTTTGAGCAAGTCTCCAGCAGAAGTTAAGCTATTAGCCTATAAAACATTTATTCGGCCCCTCCTGGAGTACTGTGCAGCTGTTTGGGATCCGTATACAAAAAGAAACATGTCAATATTAGAAAAAAATAGAGAGTCGAAATAAGTTAGGTTTACCTTTAATGAGTACAGCAGGGAGGCATAGTCACATCTCTTCTAGAAACGGCTGAGCTCGAGAAATTGGCAATTCGCCGATACCGCGAGCGAATGAAACTCTTTATCTCCTTTATCATGGGCAGCTAGGCATCAAAAAGGATGCATATCTAAAATACGCTCAACCGGCCGCCTACTCGGTCCCATCATACTAAAGAAGTAGCCGAGTTTTCTAGTCACACCAGCATGTTCCAGTATTCTTTTTTCCCGAGAACTGCAACCAATTGGAATTCCCACCCCCCCCCCCCCCCTCAACTGTGGTGGAATGCCAGTCGCTATCATCCTATCTACAGGCCCTTCAATCCATAAGAAATAGCTCTCACGTAGTTTTATATGAACCCTGATGCTCTTTTTTTCCAATGTCCTTGCTTGACACTCAGTTTTCCATATGATTATGCATCCATGTTTTCACTAGTTATTTAGTCTCGCCCTCGGCGCGTGCCTCTCTCTCTCTCTCTCTCTCCCGGCGCGTGCCTCTGCTGTCTTGTGAGAGAGAGACAGAGACAGAGAGAGAGCGAAAGGCGCACGTTGGCTATGGAAACGCTCTTTCTTAGAGGAACGCTCTACCAGCTCTCAAAGAAGGAGAACGCACCCTCACCCGCGAGAGACAACGTTGGCGCAGGCAGCGTCTCCTAGCGAGTTTCTTGATTGAGAAATACCGACTGCTCGCGTTGGAGAAGCGTTCACCGGCAACCCATATATATATATATATATATATATATATATATATATATATATATATATATATATATATATATATATATATATATATATATATATATAACAGAATTGACGATGCGCCTACTAGCGGCAACCCAAGCTATTTTTGCATATACAGTCCTATATATATATATATATATATATATGCACTGGATCTTGACTTGTAATGAAGCGCCGGTGGGAGATTTCACTTGTGCATAGTTGAACCATGAGGATTCGTAGTGTGCGCGTTGACTAAATTAATCCGGAACTCGGCACGATCTACGATGAACCTCCCGAGCTTCGCCCACTCATCATCATTCACTCCGTGGATATGCTGTAATTTTTCCTATTATTTAATTCAATGTTTTTTACTGATGTTCAGTTGTGGCATTTCTCCTTATGTATTCGCTAACAGAGGTTGTGTTATTATTGCCGCAATGCCTCATATGTGTTTATTGTAACCATTTCTTTTGGTATTCACTTGTACCCACTCCTGCCTAAGGTCTGAAGATCAGACCGGCAGTATTATAATAAATAAATAAATGAAAGTAACTTCGTCAAAACATAAGATAGAATTCGCAGAACTATCAAAATTGATCAGTAAAGCCAGGCTAAGAGAGGTAAGAAACTTTAACACGAGAGAAATAGAGAAAGCTGTAGACAAAGGCACCAGCATTAAATCGGTCAAAAAGAATCTGCACTTAGGACAAAACAAAATGCATGCGCTAAGAGATAAACAAGGTAACTTTATCAACAGTTTCAACGAAATAGTAAAGGTAGCAGAAGATTTCTACTCTGAACTGTACAGCTCTCAGACAGACCATACAATAGAATCAGGGGAAGACACTGAAATTCCATGTATCCACGAAGTCAAATTCCACGAAGTCAAAAAAGCTGCCAAAAGCATGTCCCGCGGTAAAGCAGCTGGTGAAGATGGTATAACAGCCGACTTGATCAAAGACAGAGGAGATATTGTACTTGAAAAACTTGCATCGCTCTTCACGAATTGTATGAAGACATGTAGTGTACCGCGCAGTTGGAAAAATGCTAATATAATCCTTATCCACAAGAAAGGTGACATAAAGGAGTTAAAGAATTACAGACAAATTAGCCTACTCCCAGTCATATACGAGCAAGCTATTTACAAAAATAATTTCTACGAGGATAAGAGAAATACTCGACTTTAACCAACCGAGAGAACACAGCTGATTTTAGGAAAGGTTACTCGACAATGGACCACAGCCACGCTATCAACCTAGTAATCGAGAAGTACGCGGAATATAACAAACCTCTTTATATGGCGTTTATCGACTACGAGAAAGCATTTGACTCCATAGACATACAAGCAGTTCTAGAAGCTCTACCCCGACAAAGGGTACCTGGCGTATTCGTGAAAACCATAAACAACATATACAAAGATTGCACAGCTCACTACTACATGACAGAAGCAACGAAATCCCGATCGGGAGAGGTGTGAGACAGGGAGATACAATATCCCGATGCTATTCACTGCATGTTTAGAGGAAATCTTTAAACGTTTAGACTGGGAGGAAAAGGGAATTCGAATAGACGGAGAATATCTAAGCAATTTAAGATTTGCAGACGACATTGTGCTCTTTAGCAATGATGGAGACGAACTACAAAACATGATTGATGACCTACACAGGGAAAGTATTAAAATTGGATTAAAAATGAATAGGCAAAAAGCCAAAGTTATGCTCAAGAGCCTAGCTAACGAACAGGAATTTAAAATATACAATGAACCCTTACAATGTGTAAACGAATACGTATATACCTGGGACAGTTAATAACAGGAACCCCTACCCAGGAAAAAGAAATTCTCCGTAGAATGAGGATGGGCTGGAGCGCATTCGGAAGGCAGTACGAAATCATGAGTGGAAACTTACCGCTCTCACTAAAGCGAAAGGTATTCAATCACTGCATTCTCGCCGTACTAACGTACGGTGCAGAAACGTGGAGGATAACGGAAAAATTAGAGATGAAGCTAAGGAGTACGCAACGTGAAATCGAAAGAAGAATGATAGAGGTAACGTTAAGACATAAAAAACGAGCGGAAAGTATCAGAGAACAGACAGGAGTAGCCGATATTATTGTATAAACTAAAAGAAAGAAGTGGACCTGGGCAGGACATATCATGAGGAGGAAATATAACAGATGGACAGTAAGAGCGACGGAATGGATACCAAGAGAGGGGAAACGTAACAGAGGTAGGGAAAAGGTTAGATGGAGTGATGAAATTAAATAGTTTGCGGGCATAAAGTAGAACCAACTCGCTCAGGATAGGGTGGATTGGAAATCGTTGGGAGAGGCCTCCGTCCTGCAGGGGACGCAAACAGGCTGATGATGATGAAACTTCATGGAATCTACGAAACCAGGGAACGGGAAATTGTCGCTGAAGGAGCGACTGCGAAGGCCCTAGGATCATGGAAATCTACTTAAGGGGCTGTTTCTTCGAGCCAGAATGCTTTCTGTGCCGTCAGTGGGTTTGGCAGCACCGGAGAGACAAGAATGCTAAACTTTGTCCTGATGTTTCCACAGGTTGGTGCGCAACGTTACTTTGACTCTATTCGACATGACTTTCGTTGTCTTGTAGTGCCGTCGAGTCCACAGCCCACAGTACTTGTTGCGGATTGTTGGGAGGTCACAGTATTATTACTAGCGTGTAGTGGAGACGTGGAAACAAGCCCTGGCCCTCAAACGTAGGAAATGCTCTTACAGCTGATAGAAGGGCAAAGGGAAATCAAAGCATTAATGACCGAAATGAAGGAAAAAATTGTTCGCGCTGAAATGGCTTTGTCCCAGATACCTGCACTGGTAAATAGGGTAGAAGTGACTGAAACAGAACTGTTAACTCTGCGATCCACTTTGGCGAATTTGATAAAAAAAAGTTGACTAAATGGAGAATCACAGTAGAAGTAATAACACTGTTATTAGAGGCGTTCATGATGCACAGAATGAAACGGAGCAATCTTTGAACCAGGAGGTTGTAGCGGGAATTCTGCAGGAGAAACTGAATCTATCAGTCACGAGTGTCGAACGTATACATCGAATTGGAAAATATTCTTCAAACGGACCAAGACCCGTCATTCTGCGCCTGCGAAGCGTCACAGAAAACGACATACTGCGCAATCGGAATACGCTCAAGGGCACGAATATTTTCATCAATGAGGAATTATCGCGTGATGTAAGAAGGAAAAGACAATACCTCTGGAACAGCGCATTAGAAAACAGAGCAAGAAAGGAGAAGTTTGCACTTCTTTATGATAAAATGAGGATTAACGGAGTGTTGTACGCATGGGATGAAACCACAAACCAACGCTATCGGGTGAACGACAGCCCGCCTAATACAGGTGCGAGAACCACTGCTTCCTTATACGACCGACATGTGCATCCGGACAAGCTTCGGCTACTGAATGTCAATGCCCGCAGCCTTTTAATAAGGCTGTAGACCTGGAGCACGTTTTATTCGAGCATGACCCAGATAGTGTATTTGTAACAGAAACGTGGCTACAGGAGAGCGTCCGAGATTTTGCAATATGCCCTGCGGGATATAACGTGATCAGACATGACCGCAGTAGTAGGGGTGGGGGCGTTGCCATCTTTCTGGAATGCAGCCTTAAATACACGGTGCTTTACAAACCATCCGAGATTCAAGCAATATGTTGCAATATATTTGGACGCCCCGACTTGATTGTGGGATGCGTATATCGCACTCCGGGAAGCACTGCCGCCAGTATTGTTGCACTGAATAAGAAACTCCATGATTTACGCATTCAGAACAAAAACGTTATCATAGCGGGGGATTTCAATGTTCCAGACGTTGAATGGGACGAAATTCAAATGAATAGACAAGACCGTGATGCAGGCTCAGCAATTATAGATATGTGCTTTTCACGTGAACTTACACAAGTAGTCCATGACTTTACAAGGGTCTGAGATATACAAAATCTGTTATTGACCTCTCTTTTTTAAGTCATAGCATTGCATCGAGATACTATAGCGTTGAAATTCTGCCCGGGATTTTGGATCACTCGATTATCAGATTGTCTGTTTTCAACCACGTTCTCTCAACACCTCGAACGCCTTGACCAAGTGCTCGCCTGCCTCGCACGCGCTGGGCTACAGCTCAATACCAAAAAGTGCACTTTCGCGAGAAAGACCATCAAGATCCTGGGGCACTTAGCCAGCAAAGAAAGAATTCGCCCGGATCCTGAGAAGCTTGCCGCCGTTCTGAAGTTTCCCCGTCCTATGAGTCAAAAAGACCTGCGTAGTTTTCTCGGACTTCCTTCTTACTTCCGGCGATTCATACGCAACTTTGCTACGCTTGTTTCTCCCCTCCATCAGCTCCTTGCAGGTGAAGCCCCATTCGTTCGGTCTGGAGATTGTGAAAGTGCTTTCGTGGCTTTGAAACATGCCCTGACGGCCGACCCGGTCTTATGCCACTTTGATTCGAGCGCACCCACCGTACTCCACACGGACGCCAGCAGTCATGGTCTCGGCGCTCTCCTGCAACGTGACAACAGCTCTCGTGAACGAGTTGTCGTTTACGCTAGTCGCACTCTGACCCCTGCAGAGAGGAATTACACCATCACCGAGATGGAGTGCCTTGCTGTTGTATGGGCCGTGCAAAAATTTTGCCCATATCTCCACGGTCGTCACTTCGCTGTCGTAACCGACCACAACGCGCTGTTTTCATCGCTAAAGAACTTATCGGGTCGCCTTGGGCGCTGGGTGCTTCGTTTACAGGAGTACGACTTAGAGGTAACCTACAGGTCCGGAAAAATACACCAGCACGCCGATACTCTCTCTCGCTACCCCTTGGCCAACAACGACGAATCACCATCGACTCTCCATACTAAAGAACAGCACGCGTCCCCTTCGTCGGCTTCACCCATCTCGACACCCGACTGGCTGAAGCCAGAACGGTCATCTGTTCTTGCACCAACGTGTTTAACCCTACTGCAGCACCATTGTAGGACGTCTCGAAGGCTCTTCGTTACCTCCCAATGCCCGACTTCGTCGACAACTTACACAGTTCAGGCTTCATGACGGGGCTTTACAACGCTGCATTTATCATGTCGATGGTAACAAATGGGTCCCCGTCGTACCTCATTCCTTGCAACTGGAGGTGCTCGCAGCTTTTCACGATGATCCGACTGCAGGTCATCTAGGCTACCATAAGACTTACGACAGAATCCGAAGTCTCTGTTCCTGGCCTGGCCTCTCCACAGCCGTTTCCAAGTACGTCGCATCCTGTGTCCGTTGTCAGAGCCGCAAGCGACCAACTACAGCTCCTTCAGGCCTCTTGCAGCCTCTTCCTTGCCCGGCATCGCCTTTTGAAGTCGCCGGCATAGACTTGTACGCCCTCTTCCGAAGACCCCTACTGGCAACCGCTGGATTGTCACGGCAGTTGACCATCTCACTCGCTACGCTGAGACAGCCTGTCTGCAAACTGGCACTGCCGCGGAAGTCGCGGATTTCTTCCTCCGCAACATCTTTTTGCGTCATGGCGCTCCACGTGTTCTCCTCAGTGACCGTGGCAAAGCTTTTCTCTCGTCCGTTCTGGCTGAAGTCCTGCGTGCCTCAGGCACCATTCACAAGACCACGTCGAGTTATCACCCGCAAACCAACGGCCTGACAGAGCGTTTCCACAGTACTCTCTCGAACATGCTCGCAATGTACATCGCCCCAGACCATACGAACTGGGATGCGATCCTCCCTTTCGAAACATTTGCCTGCAACACAGCCACGCAACGCACAACTGGCTTTTCTCCATTCTTCCTCGTCTATGGTCGCTCACCAAGTTTCGCTCTAGACATATCATTTCTGTCGGCTTCTGTACCCTCAGCAGCTCCTTTCTCTGAAGAATTTCTCTCTCGGCTTGCGGACTGCCGTCGCCGCTCCCGTATTAACACCGACATTTCCCAGGAGGTACGGAAGTGCCGCTACGACTCTGGCCACCGTGCTGTGACTTTTTCTCCTAGCGATGAGGTGCTCCTTTGGACTCCCGTGCGTGCGACAGGCTTATGTGAAAAATTAACCACTCCTTTTATTGGACCATACACAGTCGTTGAACAGACATCGCCGGTGAATTACCGCGTCTCGCCCCTTACGCCCCATCTGCCCACCGTTACCGTGGGACACAAATCGTGCACGTTTGTCGCTTGAAACCATATATTCGGCGAGTTTAGTAATTCCTCAGCGCGGCCAGGCGGCCGCTTCGACCGCGGGAGGGAATTAATGTGAGCTCAGCATACACGACTGGCTCTTCTTCATCTCTGCGCATCATCATCACTTGTACATTTTCCCCCATCTACATGGATCATCATCAGATGCTTGGCTCGCTCTCCATCTTGGTCGCCATAGATCGAGGCTCGCCTACAATAAAAAGCAGTTGCTCACAATATAACCATGGCATACCACTTGAAATGGCGATTTTATGGGTCACAAACTGGTGAAGGTAGAAACAAAAGTATGTGCGTTACTAGCCCAAAATTTTGGCGCTTCGATCCGTGAGTACTGTGGATAATTCGAGTTTACTTTGGTTTATTGTAAGAAACCAGCACTTTATGGAAGAATATGTTTGGGTTTTTATTTTTTGACCGTCTCCTGGACCTGTCTGCCAAATCATGGCATCCATATCCCACATTGTCTCAATGCCTCACAATTTGCAAGGCACTTGCTACCTGATACGGCTAAAGAAGCTATACTTCCAGCACTTTCAACAACCTCTTTATGTGCAAGAAATGGTAGCTTAATGATTTTCTGTGTTTAATTTTGCCAAATTATGTCTTCACACATTATTATCCTCAGTCGATGATGAATTCATGACTTCTTCCTTTTCAGGAGTGCCATGCAACGACAGGTTAACTGCCCTCGAAAGTGGACTCTGCAAACACAATGAAATATTTGGATGTCTACAGCGGTTCATTTTGAACCACATACCTCTGATGCCGTTTCTACTTATGGACGGCACATCAGGCATCTTATGAAGGTGTACTCATGGTCGTTCACGAGTATTAGCGGACTACTGTTCTATGTGTCATACAGCACAATAATGTTTAACACGACCTCTGTATATCAGTTTTAATATGATATACTGGTAAAGCAGATGACGGATGTTCCAGCCGTAGCGGCTGTGTTTTGGTGAAGTGAAATGCAAGAAGATTCATGTACTTGGACCTCTGTGCATAAGGAGATCCGTGTGATAAAATTTAATTTGGAGTCCCCCATTATGGCGTGCTTCATGATCGTACCCTGGTTGTAATCACAAAGCCCCAGAAATTTGCGGTCCCAATGCCGGCTGTGGCGGTCACATTTTTGACAGGCAAAAATGCTAGAGGCCCACGTACTTGCATATTCAGAGCACGTTAAAAAACCCCAAGTGGTCAATGTGTCTTGAACCCTCCACTGCAGCGTGCCTCAATCATATCATGGTTTTGAGACGTGAAAACCGCAAAAAAACACCAGAGATTGTTATAATAGAAATGAAGATGAGGGCAGTGGGTGGATACGAGTACTTCCATCATTTTTGAATGCCTTGTGAGAGAGCCTACAAAGTGCGATTTCTTCTTGTCATAATTAGCTGCATTCAAACCATAGAAGCTCAGAAGCAATAGAGACCGAAGCTTTAGAAGGCGGCACTCACCTTTGCATATATGTTCAGCAGGATCTTGTAAGATTATTTCTGGCTAAAACAAAAAAATTGTCAATGTGACGAGCACTACTTGGTGTGAAAGAAGCATGAAGCATGTTAACGTCTACAAAGCCAACTTGTGTTCGTAGGATGCCCCATATTTTTTATACCAATGTGGAATAAACTGTTTATGCTACCTACCTCTGCTATCAGCAACTAAATTAAAATGTCCTATCTATAGTGCCTACCTTTATGAATTGGAATGGCCTATGAAGTCAATGGAACAGTCTAAGAAATTGAGAAGCTAGTAGAGCACACATGAATTCGACGTATGCGCAATGATACTGAGAAATTGAAAGCTGCAGCTTCTAAAACTGGCAGGGAAAGCAGATATTTGCATTGTTCTGAAGCATAACTATAATGGAAAATTAATTACGCAGTAACAACAAACGCATGTCCAATACGTCACTTTTATTGCTCCATCACTAGCACAAGTTCGCAAGATGCCCGTACTAAAGTACATAACTTTGTCGACAAAGATTCAGCGTCCACGATGCCTTAGGTGCATTAACTTAGCCATACCTCTTTGCTCTTTCCTCGCCATGTCGCCGATTATGCACCGCGCACTTATATCAACATGGGAATACCTCGAAAACGCCTGTGTAGCAGCAAGGGAACAGTAACGACAGGATAACACGCTTGTCTGAGGGCTATCTGCCAGAATAAAACGGCGCTGAACAATGAGATTCTGTGTATGGAGAAACTGAGTGCTTCTTCCTTCACTTTCTCCGTCCATATTTGCCAGTGTTCAGCGCGGTAATAGACGAGTTGAAGCACGCCCAGCATGCATGATAGGCTTCATTTGGAGTTGACTGCAAATTTTAGCTCACCTGTGTGTCTGACACATCTGACATCTGACACAGTTCGGCAGCGGTGCACTACTGAGCAACACCTAAATATTGTCTCTGCTTTTTGCAGCTCGCGACCAGACGCCACCACCTACTACCGCCCCTTTGATCGTCTGCAGTGCCACGTCTGTCTGCATCGCAAGTGAGAGGACGTCAGGTGGGCGGAGGTACGTTTCCGCGACTGCGCAAGGTCCGGGCGAGTGACTACAAGCATCAGAACGTCATCACGTAGCCGGAATACGTAGCCTCACGTAGCCGTCTGCGACTGCGCAGAGATTGGACGTGCGACAAATCCAGGGCATAAAACTGCCAACGGAACGAGCATCTGACACAGTTCGGCAGCGGTGCACTACGGAGCAACACCAAAATATTGTCTCTGCTTTTTGCAGCTCGCGACCACACGCCACCACCTACTACCGCCCCCTTGATCGTCTGCAGTGCCACGTCTGTCCGCATCGCAAGTGAGAGGACGTCAGGTGGGCGGAGGTACGTTTCCGCGACTGCGCAAGGTCCGGGCGAGTGACTACAAGCATCAGAACGTCATCACGTAGCCGGAATACGTAGCCGTCTGCGACTGCGCAGAGATTGGACGTGCGACAAAGCCAGGGCATAAAACTGCCAACGGAACGAGCATCTGACACAGTTCGGCAGCGGTGCACTACGGAGCAACAACAAAATATTGTCTCTGCTTTGTGCAGGTGAGTAGTAAGTTCTTACTAAGCCAAGAAGTCTTAGAAATTCTGCACTGCTGCCGAACCTGTCAGTTTTTTGTACTTGTTTGCTTGTTTGCTGTGCTTTTGCGATGTCTAAGGAGGCTAAGGCCATTGAAGATCTGAGACGGGAGCTCAGGGCAGACTTGAGAAGTATAAAAGATATGTTTCAAGAAGTGGCTGGGCTGATAGAAGAAATACAGCAGGTGCTAAAACTAAACCAGGATCTTCGTGCTGAGAATGCCAAGCTTTCGTGCAGAATTGAGGAACTTGAACAATACCAAGGTTCAAACAATATCGAGATAAAGGCCATCCCACTTGAAGGCGAACTACTAACAATAGTGTCACAAATGGGGGCACTGATCAAGGAAGAGGTCTCGTAGGCCGATATTGAAATCTGCCACCGAGTGCCTACTGCTAGACATGACCAGGCAAACATTATTGTACGGTTGGTCCGCAGAACCAAGAGGAATGCATTTCTCATTAAAGCTAAAAAAAGCAAAAATAGACACAAGAGCACTGAGATTTCCATCATCCTCAAAGGTGTTCGAAAACAAACACCTCACCCGGTATGGTAAACGACTTCTCGGTGCTGCCGTCGAAAGGAAGAAGGAATTGCGATGGCGTTTCGTGTGGACGGCTGGCGCTAAAGTGTTCGTACGCAAAGATGAAAACTCGCCAGTTGTTCGAGTTGCCAGCATGGAAGATGTTGAAAAAAAATGACCGTGTGAGAATGATGGCCTTGCTTCTTCCCTTTCTCTAGCACAGTTGGTCTGATGTCATGAACTCTACCTGTTATGATATTCCATCGTTTAATAAATTAGTTCCCAACAGCAAACTACCTAGATTCTTCTGTCTTAACGTACGCAGTATTAAAAACAAAGAGGACAAATTGAATTTCCTGTTTGGGTCAATAACACACAATTTTGACATATTGTACTGTGAAACATGGCTCACCATCAATCATGACCCCCCATACTGTGAGAATTACGAATACCACGGCTTAGTAAGGACAAAGAGCGGAGGAGGTGGTGTGGCAGTCTATGTCAAACAATGCCTTGCGCATGATGTAGTTCCAGTATTTTCTGTTGTAACGAACAATGTAGAAAGTATAATGGTGCGCTTAGAATATGTCACAGTTTTGCTGATATATCGCCCTCCACTGGGAAACAAACTCACATTTTTTTTTAATTTCTTGGAACAAGCTTTACATTTCCTGAGTCAATCGTCTTCCCCCTTTGTTATAATGGGTGATGTAAACACAAATATGTTGTCTGACGACATATTATCTAAGCAGCTTTCTGATCTAATTAATTCGTTCATGTGTGTAAACGTAATTTCCGAACCCACCAGGCTTACTTTACAAACTTCAACATTACTCGACATATGCGTAACCAACATACATCCAAGTGACTGCGTTGCAGGACTGCTATCTGCTGAGATAAGCGATCATCTGCCTTTATTCTGCTTCATTCCTTGCGTTCATAAGCGAGGGGAAGAGAGAAAGGAAACATTCACGCGTAACTTTCATGCTACTACATTGGAAAAATTCCGTTCCTTGATCCTATCAACAGACTGGTCATGTGTGTTTGAAATACAAGACCCAAATGCAGCATACGACTTATTCTTTGGCAAAATGATCTGTTACGAACAAGCCTTCGCGTTAAAACAATACTATCAAAGGACCAGAAATATACGCAAACCTTCGATAAACGCTCACTTGTTAAAAATGATAACAAGAAAGAACAAACTGTATCACGTGTTTGTAAAATGCAGAAGTGCCGATCTGTTTACTGTCTCCAAAAAATTTAGAAATAAGGTCAACGCTGAACTTAAGCAGGCAAAAATGAAGTACTATGAAAAACTGTTTGCTAAAGTAAAGAATGACTCTAGGAAAGTTTGGAATGAAGTAAGGTACCTCAGTACCATGAAAAGACTGAGTATTAACATCAACATAAGGACAGCTACTGGCATCTTGAC
Organism: Hyalomma asiaticum; assembly: GCA_013339685.2. Taxonomy (NCBI): domain Eukaryota; kingdom Metazoa; phylum Arthropoda; class Arachnida; order Ixodida; family Ixodidae; genus Hyalomma; species Hyalomma asiaticum. The sequence goes on from CM023483.1 coordinate 146,514,531, forward strand.
AGGTACAGAAGTAGTAGCTGCTTTGAATGAATATTTTGTTAATAGTGCCCAGTATCCTGACGAGGAGGGACTTGCGACAACACCTATTGTAACCAGCTTTAGACTCTCGAACTCGGTGATACTTACACCTGCTACCCCTGCCGAAGTTATGCAACTACTTCTCAAAGTGAAGAACAACATCTGTCCTGGTCATGATGATATTAAACCAGTTCCTATGAAATATATTGCGGATATTATCGCACCTGTTTTAGTTCATATTATAAACAGAATGTTTGAAAGCGGTATATTTCCCGATCTTCTAAAGATAGCGCGAGTATGCCCTATCTACAAAGGAGGGGACAAGCATTTAATGACAAATTACCGGCCGATCTCTGTCTTACCTGTATTATCAAAGGTTTTTTAGAGTGCCTTGAATGTTAGATTACAGAAATCTTTTAATAAATACAACGTAATCAGCGACATGCAATATTGCTTTAAAAAAAACCAATCCTGTCAAGCAGCTCTTCTTAATATTAAGCATGAAATAATAGCAAATATCGAAAATCGACTGTATACATTAGGTCTATTTATAGATCTCAGGAAAGCATTTGATTCATTTTGCCACAATTTGTTAATTAGTAAATTAGAAATGTATGGCGTATGGGGTAACACACTGAAACTTTTACGTCATTACTTAACAAACCGTTACCAGTATATCAGTATAAATAACAAAGTTTTATCTTACACGGAAATCGTCGCTGGTGTTCTACAAGGCTCAATTCTTGGACCTGTTTTGTTTATAATATATATTAATGACTTGTGTGACATTCCTGAGTCTCCGCAATTCGCTATGTATGCAGACGATGGCACTATTTTCTTTAAAGCTGCTACTATAACATATTTCGAGTTAAAAGTTAACAATTACATGAAGCAACTCTCTACCTGGTTACGACAGAACAAGTTACAAATGAAGATTTCCAAAACAAAATATATGATATTTACCCTAATAATAAACCACTAAACTACAACTCAACTATTGTTATTGAAGAGAGAGTAATAGAACAGGTAAACAGTCAAAAATTTCTTGGACTGTGGTTTCAAGAAGATTTGGCCTGGAACGTACACGTCGAGAAAACTGTCCATAATCAAAAGAAGAGGCGTGCAGGACACGGACACAAGGAGAGCAGTGAACAACACGAACGCCGACTAACAACTGATGCACAGCACAGAGGCGAAAAAGAAAGAAGACACACAGCTTATCTGCGCATGCTCGGAATGGTAGCGCCACCTGTCAATCGGTTACACGTGCCGGTCTTCGCGATAGACAACTCCTAAGGCTTTCTATCTCTTCTCTGTTTAAGCTAATCGACGGCTGACTCACGCATGCACTTCCACTAATACTGATATGCCAGGCCTCAACCAATAAACGCGTATCTTCGTTCTTATGCCTGTACAGGATCTCGGTTTTGTTTAACTCGGGCATGCAGCTACAAACCTGGCAGTGCAAGGATAGATTGGACGGCGTCCCACCTGATAGCGACCTTCTGTGTTCAATTAATCTTTGATTAATACAACGCGCAGTTTGCCCTACATAAAAACGTCCGCAGCTAAAAGGAATCTTATAAACTACACCCATGCGACAGTCGGTGAAATTGTTCTTGGCTAGGTGCTTAACCGGACAGATATCCGTTCGCTTCTTACCTTCCATCTGCTCATTTCTTCTATGCACTGCGGCACAAACCCTTCCTAACTTATTGGGAGCCGTAAACACAACATTAACCCCATATTTACTTCCCACTTTCTTAAGCCTGTGCGAAACTGCGTGGATATACGGAATACACACGACTTTTTTCTTATTAATGTTACTCTCTGCTACAGCTTTCGATCCGGTTGAAATCGACTTCTTAAGACGCTCAGCTACTGTGGCTATGGCTAGTCTAGGGTAACCTGCATCTAAGAGGCGCTCGACCTGCGCATTAAAGCTAATGGTGAAACGGTGCACGCACGACTTCGATAGGGCTGACTTTAAACAGGACAAGACTATTCCGTTTTTTACTACTTTCGAATGCTTGGAGTCAAAGTTTAACAACGGCTTAGATGCTCTAGGGGAATACTGCCAACACACGTGATTCTGCTCAAATGACAACGAGATATCTAAAAATTGTATTACGTTTCTCTCCGGTAGTTCTTTCGTAAACCTTAAACCATCTCCATTAAGTTTAAATTGATCGCTTACATAGCTGACGACGGATTCAAAATCATCCTTACTACAAAGTACCAAGTAATCGTCCGCATACCGAAATATCCTAATGATGCGGTCCCCTAAGGCCTCTTTTAAACGGCAGTCAAACTTCCTCAAGTATAGATCACTTAGAATAGGGGCTACCTTTGCACCTATACAAATCCCTGATTTCTGCACAAACACGCCTTCCCTGTATCCAACTAATGTTGACGTTAAGTACATGGAGAGAATTTCTAGAAAGGTACCTGTGGAAACTCCGCATCTATCTATGAAACCGGACTCCTGCCCTTGTTCTTGAATGCATTCTTTCACGCAATTTAGTAAACCTTCATGCGGCAACGAGTAATACAAATCTTCTACATCCATGCTAAACGCTGTGCAGTGGCCAGGATTTTCCTCTGTTAACAACTGAACTAGAGCCTGAGAATTACGTACACGGAAGGGGTCAGAAAAACTTAAGGATGTTAAGCATTTCTGCAAATAACTAGCTACAGAAACTTGCCAAGTCCCTGACTCTGATACAATCGAGCGAAACGGAATTTCTGGCTTATGGGTTTTCGCCGAGAAAAATAATTCTAAAGTGAGCAGTTTTGCCTTTTTAACACTGGAAGCTACCTTATCTAGATTATGTTTCAACAGGAGATCGACAGCTCGTTGTTTTACTACAGAAGGTTTCAGTTTCACAGGTCTAAAATTCTTTTCAACAGCTGCTGAGGCTTTATTAGAAAAAGTGCTATTCGGCATTATTACAAAACAACCTTCCTTATCAGATAAAACAGGTCGAAGCTTATGTTCCACACAGTAATTTACAACCGGTCGGATAGGGTCAGAGGCCTTAACGAGATCGTTCGAATGCTTGATGCTGGCGAACCAATCTGAAATACGAGACCGTTCAACTTCCGGAATAACCTTTGTTATCGATCGAGGTAAGCTTAAAACGTCAACTTCTTTTAGGTTAGGATGAAAACCTAATGCTAGAATTTTCTTGTGGTTCTCGTCCAAAACGGCGTCTCCGAGAATCATTACCTTTTCCGACGGCGATTTAGTAGAAAAAGAATTCCTCTTACTTTGCAGTAGATCCGGTAGCTTCGTCCTCCTTCTTTTGATTATGGACTGTTACCAACTCGCTCAACTTTCTGTCCTTTTGAGAAAACTGTAACAGAATTGAGTAAAACTGTTGGCTGCTTATATTGTCACCAACAGGTACGATCCTGTTGCTATAAAAAATATTTATTTAGGGTGAATTTGTGTCCGTCAACCCAAATCGTTCGAGAACGAGCGAGTGTGGTCTCCAGTCCGCTGCACTCCCAACTCGTGGACTAACTCTCTCAAACGCTTCCGTCTCGTACCGGTAATCCGAGCGTCCGTGAGCTGCAAGTTTCTTCAGCACGAGGCGCGGTGGCACGCGCGGTCAAGCGTCGCTTCGCCGCTTTTTAGGGGCGAAGCTCCTTAAAGCGGCACCCGTTCGTCCCTCGTCGTAGTAGTGTGTAACCAGTCTTAACGCTAGTACCACATCTTCAAAAGGACGGAAAGTTGAGCGAGTTGGTAACATTCCATAATCAAAAGAAGAGGCGTGCAGGACACGGACACAAGAAGAGAAGTGAACACCACGAACGCCGGCGTTCGTGGTGTTCACTTCTCTTCTTGTGTCCGTGTCCTGCACGCCTCTTCTTTTGATTATGGAATGTTACCACATCTTGACCTCCAAAGTGGTGCCGGTGGGAGATTTCTCCTGTGCGTTGTTGAACAATAAAAAATTCGCAGCGTGCGCGTTAACTAAAAGCCGAATTCTTCTGTCTCTCATTCCCCATTAGCAGCCATTGGCACGTTCCAGTAGGAAACGTTAGTAGAAGTAGAAGTGTAAGTGTTAGCTAAAAGCCGACTTCTTCTGTCTCTCATTCCCATTAGCAGCCATTGTTTACCCCCAAGGTAGTGCCTAGTGAGATTTCTCCTGCGCGTGATTAGACAATAAAAATTTTGTTCAAAACGCCGTTGATTGATGAAATAAACCAACAAAAGACGCCAGGCACCCGCTCGCCCTCAGCGCATGCCTCCTGCCCTCGGCGCGTGCTATCTTGTGATAGAGAGAGAGAGAGAGCGAAAGGGGCGCGTTGACTATGGAAACGCTCTTTCTTAGATGAACGCTCTACCAGCTCGCAAAGAAGTAGAACGCGCCCTCACCCGCGAGAGGCAACGTTGGCGCAGGTAGCGTCTCCTAGCCAGTTTCTTGATTGAGAAATACCGAATGCTCGCGTTGAAGAACCGTTGACCGGCCACCCATATATATATATATATATATATATATATATATATATATATATATATATATATATATATATATATTTAGGCACTGGTCTTGACTTGCAACGAAGTGCCGGTGGGAGATTTCAATTGTGCGTATAGTTGAACCATGAGGATTCGTAGCGTGCGCGTTAACTCAATTAATCCGGAACTCGGCACGATCTGCGATGAACCTCCCGAGCTTCGCCCACTCGTGATCATTCACTCCGTGGATATGCTGTAATTTTTTTGTATGGCACGCATATGTGGTGGCTTTCTCATACATAGCAAGTGGCGGCGTCTTCTGGGGCTTTCGATGAGCTTGTGGCAACATAGACTGAGTACCCTTGGCAGTCGCATCTCACTTCGGCTCCGGCCTTTTTCAGCCCTCGCGCCGGCTTTCTCGACCCTATCTAGATAGTTTCTTCACGGGTGGCTGGAGAAGATTGTCCGGATTCCTTCAACACCCATTTTACCGCGAAACACCCCCGGGGTGGCCCGGGAGAGCCTTCGAAATCGTTCGACCACGCCGTACACTAAGCTAGGCCTGGCAGGCCTAGCTCGAGTGCGGCCGCCCGCACGCCAGCTCATCGACGATGTGTGGCTGCCCGGCCGCCCGCCGCTGCCTCATCGCCCATCTCCTAGCTGTCCACCGCTATGGAGTACACTGTCACAGGACAGGAAGCTTCCTCCGAAGAACTCTCGGACAAATCCTTGCAGACGCCAGGCCTCCGCGCCCAAGAGAAACGACGAGCAGCTCTGCGCCTTGCCGCCGCTACCGTCGTCACAACAGCTAACCCCACCAATACGCCGGCTTCCCTGCCGTCATCATCACCGCCACCGAAGCAGGCAAGTGCCTCGCCTCTACTGCCCCACCGCCGCGCTCCGATTCCTCGTCTCCCGGCCGACGCGATTCACATCGTGGGTCGCCCAAAAAGCCCCGTAGAGCTCACCAAGCTCCTGCCTTGGCACTTGTACACCGCCTTGCTGAAAGCTGCGCGCCTGCAAGACCTCCCGCCCGCATCTCGCGACACGGTGCGGATCCACCCTGTCAACAACACTTTTACGCTCAGTGTTGCGGACTCAGCTCGCGCTCAAGCCTACCTACGCATCACCTCCCTCACGGTTTCCGGCAACACTTTCACCATCCACCTCTACGCCCCACCGCCCGACGATGCCCTAAGGGGTATACTCTACCGCGCCTATGACGACTTCACGGACCAAGCCATCCTTGACGACCTTCAGGCAAGCAATCCCACTCTCTCTGTCGTGGGCGGCCGCCGTATGGGCAAGACCCCTCATATCTTGATCACCCTCATGGACCCGAAACTACCTCGGTGGATTTTCTACCACGGTGTCCAGCTTCGCCTCCTTCCGTTCCGCAATAAGGTGGAAGCCTGCTTTAATTGCCGCTCAACCGGCCACCGGACCGACGTTTGCCCCAAACCACGACAGGAGCTGTGCCATCGCTGCGGTGCGGCTCACCCCACATCACCCGAAGGATTGCCACCCACTTGCATCCCCCGCTGCATCGTCTGCAACGGGAATCACTCCACGCACAGTTCCAACTGTAAACACCGATACGTACAGCGCCCTAGGAGCTCGAAGGCCCCGGTACCTGGCGCTTACTCCTCGCCACAACAGCCTGTCGCACCCCAAGAACTTGTCCCAGCCAGCAGCACGTGGTCCCTCACCACCTCCACCTCCCAAGGCGGTCACTGAATTTCCGCCCCTCGTGGCAGCAGTGCCTAAACCCGCTTCTCAGCCCACGCATTTGACACCGCACCGCGGCGCCCACGGCTCGCCCTCGGAGCCGCAGGTCGTTGCACTGCAGCAAGAAAACGCCTCCCTCCGACAGCAGCTCGCTGCACAAAACGCCGAAATTACTGCTCAGAAGGCCCAAATTGACTCCTTTCAGAGGCAACTGCAAGCTCTGGAAGAGAAGCTGGAATCAGTGATCCCGGTGCCGTCCTCTCTACCCACCCCCATCGATTCCTCCTCCGACATGGACGTCCAGACTTCCGAAGGTCGCACTAGCAAGTGCCGCAGATCCAACACCCCCCTTAAATCTCTCCACCTGTCCGAAGAAGTCCAGGCTGCTATCAAGACGGTCCTGGTGGATCTTGAAAAACGATTGGATAGCCGGTTCAACTCCAGTCCAACTTCTCACTGCACAACACGAAGCTCTAAATTCCCTGCGCACAGACTTCGCTGCCTATCCACCCGCGTCGTCCTTCCAATCTCTCCAGTCGACAGTAGATACCATGCAAACTACCATGCTTCAAAGCATCCGAGCCAAGCCACCCCTTCATGCCCGCACCACCTCCTCTTCCGCAGCTCGACCCTCAGCAAAAACGGTCGAGGTAACACCATCTGCTGTTACAAATGGCTGACCGATCCGTCGTCACCATCTGGCAGTGGAACTGCCGTGGTTTTCGTCTCAAGCGTAACCACCTCCTTCTCCATCTTCAACAACTAGACCCCTCGACCTCTCCTGATATCATCGTACTGCAGGAAACTCATGCCGACGTTTCCCTCCTGGGTTACATCGCCCACAAGCAAGTGGCTTATCATCCTCTGCCCCATCCCGTCACGGCCATCCTCACCCGGCGGACGCTCGTTGTTAATCAAGTCGACCTACCCTTCCCTGCAGTCCACCACGTCTTTCTCGAGGTACTACCTCAGCGACGTGAACAGCCCTCTCTTTTTATTCTCAACGTGTACAACCCACCTCGTGCCACTGAGGATGCATACCTACTCGCCCTGCTCCGTGCCGCTGCAGCGAGAGCAGCAAAATCCCCCTTTGTTATTCTCGGCGATTTCAACGTCAGGCATCCAGACTGGGGCTACCCGAAGGCCGATCGCCCCGGAAGGAGGCTGTGGCAGCTCGCTCATGACCTCAACCTTTCACTGCTCACCGACCCCAACCAACCAACGCGCATCGGCAATAGTGTGTGCCGCGACACCGCCTCGGACCTCAGCTTCTGCCGGAGCGTGCCCGACGCGCGCTGGTCCAACACGCACCAGTCCCTCGGCAGTGACAAGCACCAGTCCCTCGGCAGTCCTAACCTCCCAGTGCAAGCCGCACCCACACACGGCCCGCTATACAAATTGGGACGCGTTCCGAGAACGTCGCCTGCACTCCGCCGCCTCCAACATCGAGGACCTTTCGACGTGGACCGATCAACTGCTAGCGGACCTCGATGCAGTCACCGCCTCGATCCCCACCACGGAGGATCATCCGGCAATCGACTCCCGCCTTGCCCACCTGTGGGCCGCTCGCACTGGACTCACCAACCGCTGGAACAAGCAGCGTCACAACCGCCGCTTACGCCACCGCATCGCGCACCTCGATCGTACGATTGAGCAACACACCACCGTACTTGCCCGCCAGCAGTGGGAACAGCTCTGCTCCGAGCTCTCTGGTCAGTTGGGCAACAAAAAATCCTGGCATTTCCTCCGCCACCTCCTCGACCCTGCTTCCGCCAAGTCGGTCGCTCGGCAGCAACTACAACGAGTGGTTCGGGCCTACCCCGGCGACACTCCGTCGCTAATGGCAGACCTGGCCGCCAAATACCTCCAACTTCTGCCTGCCGGTACTCCTTCTCTTCCTCTCGCGTCCTACTCTGGGGCCCCCAACCCAGAACTCGACGCCGACATCACTGAAGCGGAAGTCTACGGGGCACTACATAAGCTCCGCACCACCTCCGCTCCTGGCCCAGATCGCGTCCCCAGCAAGCTCCTCCGAAACCTCGACGCACCTTCAGTTGCTACCCTTACTTCTCTCCTTAACGAGTGCTGGCGCTCCGGCATCCTCCCCCAGTCATGGAAGCACGCCCGCGTGGCTTTCATCCCCAAGCCGGGATGGAAACTCACAATCGAGAATCTCAGACCTATTTCACTCACTTCGTGCGTCGGCAAGCTTCTGGAACATGTCATTCTTGCTCGCTTGCAAACGTACACGGAGACTCACCACCTGCTTCCCCACACTATGCTTGGCTTCCGTCCCCATCTTTCGACGCAAGATGTGCTCTTGCAACTCCACCACGACCTTCTCGACCCACCCACATTCTCAGACACTAAGGCTCTCCTCAGCCTCGATCTTCACAAAGCGTTCCACCACGTCTCCCATTCGGCTATCCTTACCGAACTCGCAGCCCTCAGCCCCGGCACCCGCACCTACAACTACATTCGCGCGTTCCTCACCGCCCGGACGGCCGAGATCATCATAGGAGACCATTCGTCTCCCACGTACGAGCTTGGCCCTCGTGGCACCCCTCAGGGCGCCGTATTGTCGCCTTTTCTATTTAATCTCGTTCTCCGCTCTCTTCCTGACAAGCTGAACCGTATCCCCGGCCTCAAACACACCCTGTACGCGGACGACGTTGCTCTCTGGGTCACGTCGGGCTCTGACGGCCACATCGAGGAGACGCTGCAACGCGCAACCGACATCGCCACGTCCCACGTGCACGCGGCCGGTCTCACTTGCTCGGCGGACCAAATCGGCCCTCTGCTGTAGCGCGGGTAACAAGAACGGACTCAGCAGGTTCAAACAATGGAATGCTTTATTAACGATAGCGCAGGTGCTTTTATTCCCTGTGAATCCGCACGAGCATGCGCACTTCGGGGTGCGATAAACAGGCTTGCTTTGCCGCGATACGGCACCCTCCTTCTAATGCGGCCTCCCGATCGGCGTCGCTACAAAACGCCTCACCCAACCATCACTGTTTACGCCAACTCCATTGCGGTGCCCGTCGTTTCACATCTCCGAGTGTTGGGGCTGATATTCCAATCCAACCGCCACAACACGCACACCATCGACAAGCTCTCGCTCTCCGTGCAGCAGACCGCGCGTATGCTCGCCCGTGTCCGTGCGCGGCGTGCGGGCATGCGAGAACACGATCTGCTTCGCCTTGTCGACGCCTTCGTCGTTTCTCGCCTCACGTACGGCCTTCCTTATACTCGTCTCCTCAACGCGGAACGCGATAAAATTGACGCACTCATCCGTAGGGCATACAAGACAGCCCTCGGCCTTCCCACCAACGCGTCCACGTATCGTCTTCTCCGTCTGGGTGTACACAACACCCTCGACGAGTTGATAGAGGCTCACCGCTCCGCTCAGGTGCAACGCCTTTACCGTTCGCCGACCGGTCGCCACATCCTTTCCTCTATCGGCCATGACACCTCCTCCCACCCACCGGATCTGGTTTCGTTACCTCACGCCGTTCGAGCGGCCTTCTCCATCAAGCCGCTACCAAAGAATATGCTTGCGGGCCACCACGACGCTCGCCGCCAAGCCCGTGCGGCTATGCTTCACGCCAAGTACGCCGACCACCCGGCAGTCATGTACGTGGATGCAGCCCGATACAACTCACCCAGGGATGCCTTCGTAGTCGTTTCCGTGTCGTCCTCTTCGGCGCCTTCCAGGCCGGCAGTCACGGCAGGCACCGTTAGAACACCTTTTGGCGTCGAGGCGGAAGAGGCGGCCATCGCTTTGGCTGCGATCTCGACCGACGCTGGCGTTATACTCAGCGACTCTAAACAAGCCATCTCCAATTTCGCGCGTGGTCTCGTATCGCCTACCACCCTACGACTCCTTCGCCCACTACTGCTGCACGACGAGCAGTGCAGCTTCGAACTGATCTGGGTCCCCGCCCACTCGGGTCACCCCGGCAATGAGACAGCTCACCAACACGCTCGAGGATTCGTCGACCGAGCGGTGGGCCCCTCAGAGTCGGACACCCCTGTGCCGCAGCCCCTGGTCACCTACCACGACATCACCCAGCACTACCGTCTCGAGCGATACGCCTATCCTCCGCCTCACGGCAGCCTTCCCAAGAGGTCCGAGATCGCCTGGCGGCGCCTACAGATCCGGACGTTTCCGTGCCCCCTCGTTTTTTCGTACATACACCCAGGTGTCATCGATCCGCGCTGCTGCCTCTGCGGCGGCATAGCCTCGCTGAACCACATCCTGTGGGGCTGCCCGGACGATCCCCCGCCCGCCGACCTCTTTCGCTCACCACCGACCGAGGAACAATGAGAGGCCCTTCTCTCCAGCACCGACAGAGACATCCAGACACGGGTCCTGGAACGTGCTGAAGAGGTCATTGAAAGGCACAGCCTTGCAGACTATGTGGCTTAGCCTCCATCACCCCTCGCCCCTTCTACTAATAAAGTTGCTACTCACTCACCGAGTACCCTTGTTCCTCCTTGGTTGAAAATCGCATTGTACTATGCACTATTCTACTCCCGATTAGCCTACTGTATATTAATTTGGGGCACTGCAACACACAAAAAATATAACAAGTTGATAGCACTGCAAAAAAAAAAGTCCTACGTGAATTTGATGCTTATCGTGGACCTCTACAAAATTTCAGAACGAAGCCTATTTTTATAAAGTACTCTATTTTACAAGCAAACCAAGTGTACTACTACAAGTTGATGCAGCACATCAAACAAAACAGAACACATTATGTTATGAATGTACCCACAAAGACACTACAGTTTTCGACATCACCATCTGAGAACACCGAAGAACGAATTACGGGAAACAGTTACAGACCTACCAAGCGCCTTCGCTACTTAATAGACTACTCGAATTTCACGACGAGATCATGGAAGGTTCCAATGATTCGTTTAAAACATTTCTCATTTCCCACAATATTGAGTTTGTTTGACGAAAGTGCGCCATGTATTGTCAATTCCTCTGTTTCAAATCTCGGTTTTAGTTGTCTAAGGCAAAACGTTCTTTAATTGAATTATATCAAATTTTTCAAAGTTTCTTTCTGTAGGCATGACGTTTCCTTTAGCGACTGTCGCATATTTCTACTTTCTTGTGTGTAAACATGCCGTTTTATTATTTTTTTCGACTGTTTTAGTTGAATCTGTGCAGCATATTTTGTACTGATTTGTGTGCGTACGGCCTGCGTGCCAAGCTGTTGCAGGAGCAGAAGCCTTACCCCCGTATTCATAAACGCTCCTCGACTCCACCCTTCACTCGAAACGCTTCTTGAGGGCCGTTTTCCAATTCACATATCCCCCTCCACTCGAAGCGCTCCTCGACTGGAGGAAATCTCGAGCGTTTTACTTGAGATAGTCAAGGTAGGGCCAGAGCTACCTTGAAGCTTTCCTTGAGTGAAGTATCATGGCGGATCACGCTTCGTTTGTCGACTATGTGCTCCGCGTCGACGAGCTGTTTGACGACGTAGAAAACTGCGTAGCCATACCACGATGACGGTTCAGCGACCGGATAAATCCAATGGATCACTACACCGACAGCGAATTTCTGGCGCGCTACCGCTTCACGAAGTGCAGCGTGAAGAAGCTGCTTGACTGATTGCCCTTTGAGGAGAGCTGCAGCAACCGTGGCCACCCTCTTCCACCAATGACGCAGCTTCTGATTGCGTTGCGCTTTTATGGAGCAGGCACGTTTCAAGTAGTGGCGGCGGCCTGGTGAATGTGTCTCAGCCGACAGTGAGCCGCATCATCGAACGTGTGTCGCGGGTGATCGCGAAGCATTTGTTCCCAGCCGTCGTGAAGTTCCCCGACACCGATGACGGGTTCCGTGAGACGATGGTCGAATTCCACCGAATTGCCAAGTTCCCCGGGGTGACAGCGTGCATAGACTGCACCCACATCCGGATAAAAGCATCACATCCGTATAAAAGTTTCTCCCAGGCAGTTTCCTTAGCGCGCTTGGGCACGTTGTCGGTGTTTGTTTTCAATTACCGATCTGTGGCGCGTCACCAAATTACACAGTAATCGCACTCTTCGCGCGTGTAAACTAACCTCCGTGCGGTCGTCTTACCTCCGTCGCGCGTGACGCTGTCGTCCGTGCTCATGTCGCCGTCTGTCAGGGCAAGCAGGACGCCACGAGAGAGAGAGAGAGAGAGAGAGAGAGCGAGAGCTCTTTATTGAAAGGCAGAGAATTTACCCGGCGTTGAAATATCGCTGACATGCTACTCTGCGTGGGGAGGGAGTTTGGGGAGAGAAAGAAGTGCAAGAGACAGTGAAAAAGAAAAGAGAAAAAAGTTGGGCTTTGTGTTTCTGACTATGATGTCTAATTGCGTCCAATGATATTTCACGTTTTCACCAACCCGCAGTGATGTGATAGGATGTGTTGCATGATGGGTGTGTGATGGTGACGACGGAGATAAAGTTAAAGTCTCTCGAGTTCACCTATACTTTTTAAATATGTAAACAAAAAGTCCATCGCACGTCTCTGTTGTGTGGGGCAAGCTAGAGGGCCTAAAACACACTGAGGTGATAAAGGGAGTTGTGTAAGTGACTGCATGCAATGTTCATAGAGTGCACGCTCATCACTGTTCGCTCTGCATTCAAATAAAATATGTTCTACGGTTTCAGTAGAGCCACAGTTGCTGCAGTGTGGGCTTGTCTCCTGATGGAAGCGGTACCGTAAGTCGTTTGCATATGCAATGTTCAGCCGTAGTCGATGATACAAAGTTTCCTAATGTCGAGGAATGTTGGATTGTAGTTTTGATTTGGGATATGGGTCGACTGAGTATAAGAAAGTGTGATGATGTGTCGGTAACTTCCATAGCCGGCTCCTTTATCCGCAAGCGAATCGTTTAGCCATATGGGAAGCATCAGAGTTGGTGAAACAGATTCGCTTATAGTTTTGATATCGAAGACCGTTACGTGCTGCTTCGTCAGCTTTTTCGTTGGGCAGAATGCCGCAGTGAGCTGGTATCCATTGAAATGTAATGCAGTGTCCTGCGCTAAAGCCAGGTGGTGTAAATAGGCAATGTCGGCAGAAACGGGTTGATGATTAGTTTTCTTCACGTAGTTGTACAATGTTTGCAGCGCTCCTTTGGAGTCGGTACGCCACGATGCAACAAGCAGCTTGCACAGCGCACCACGGAACATCAAGATAAAATCTGGCGCGCGCACACAATACGCGAACAACAGTCGCACATCCGGACCTGTCCGGTCATGCTATCCCAGCGGATTCGGCCCTGGCGTGGCTTGGATGAATGTAGCATCGCCTGCTGTCGAAACTAGCTGATAATGTTTCAAATTTCACTTATAACTTCCAATGCAACATGTATTTAATAATAGGCGATAATTTTTAAATCGTTGGCTAGCATTTCAACCGAAAATTCTCGTACTTATTGTAGTATTGGGCTGTACACCCTCGCTACCAGACGCGTCTTTCGTAACTCAAGTGAAGGAATGTTTCTCGAGCAGCCTCTTGGCGGAGGAGCGCTCGAGTGGCGTTCTTGAAACCCAGCGGCTCCTTGAGAGGAGGAAGGCGCTGAGCCTCGACTCGGTGAAGTCGAGGAGGAGCGTTGAGTGAAGGTGCGTTTGTGAATACGGGGGTGAGTCTGCTTTTATATACGCGTCATAACGCGTTCTCGCATTATCTCTGGAATTCCCGAAGTCACTGAAATGTGTGCGTCAAGCATGCAACGTTTCCAAAATGGTCGACACGGTTCCAGAAGTGGCATGCAAGATAAACGCGGCCTGCGTTGCGCGTAACAGAAAGTGATAACGGCGCTCCCCGCAAACAACCAAAACCGGCGCGCGTGTCACAGTGATAACGGATTCCCACTTAAACCAAAACAATCGCATATGTAACTACCCCCCTCTGAAAAAGCATCTTCCCGATGCTGAAGACAGAACATGAAAGTGAGAGTAGCAATAACGTTAACACTGCGTCACAGTTAATCAGCGCGCGTAATAAGGTTTAAGTCGCACCACGTGTACAACTTCAGGTCGGGCGCGTCACCGCTGGGATGGTGTTAAGTCATCGGGCACGACCTCATAGTCCAGTTCACCACGACGTCGGACTACCTTGTAGGGTCCAAAGTAGAGCCGTAAGAGCTTCTCACGCAATCCCCGTCGTCGTATCGGCGTCCAGACCCAGACAAGGTCGCCCGGTTGGCATTCGGTGCGGCGTCGTAGAAGGTTGTAGTGGCGCCTGTCGACCGTCTGCTCGTTCTTGATACGCAGGCGGGCTAGCTGTCGAGCTTCTTCCGCGCGCTCCAGGTAGCTGGCAACGTCGAGGTCTTCTTCGTCGGTCTCGGCAGGTAGCATCGCGTCAAGCCTCGTTGCTGGGCTCCGTCCATAGACAAGCCTGTATGGAGCAAGCTGCGTCGTTTTTTGCACGGCCGCGTTGTACGCGAAGGTCACATACGGAAGTATGATGTCCCACGTCTTGTTTTCGACGTCGACGTACAAGGCCAGCATGTCGGCGATGGTGTTATTTAGACGCTCGGTGAGGCCATTCGTCTGCGGGTGGTAGGCGGTGGTTCGTGTGACTGTACCTCAAGATCGTCTGAGTTAGGTCAGCCGTAAAGGCCCTACCTCTGTCAGTGATGAGGACCTCCGGGGCTCCCTGACGCGGGACGATGTTCTCAATGAAGAACTTGGCGACCTCGGCGGCAGTGCCCTTGGGCAGGGCCTTTGTTTCAGCACAGCGGGTGATGTGGCCATTCGCTAAGAGGATCCATTTATTAGATGCGAAGCAGCTCTTTGACTAGCCTGTGTAACGCTGTCCCTCCGTCCGTACGAACGCGCCGCAACGCGCTCCCCTCGCCGCAGGTGTTCGAGCGGTGCCAAGTCGCAGCTGCGCGTTGACGTCACGCTCCCCTCGCAGTGCGCACTGACGTCACTCTCTCCCTCGCCTGCCGCGCGCTCGCCGCAGCGGCCGCTGCTGCCGCCTGACGGAAATCTTCAGTGGTGGTGGTGGTGGTAGTGATTATGGTAGGAAAAGACGCTTATTTCTGCAGCCCAAACTGGGAGCACGGCGCAGCGTCTTGGGGAAGGGATAATGGGAAAATAAAGAGGACAGAAAGGTAGTGAGAGATGTAATCTTCAGTGAGCGCTTTCCCAGCTCACAAGGAACGAGAACGCGCCCTCGCCCTCGAGAGACAACGCTGACGCAGGTAGCGTCTGCTAGCGTCAAACCGATGCAAACGCGACACCTAGTCAAACCGATGCAAACGCGTTGTGCACTCCCCGTGCTGCTTCGCATCTCCTCATGGTCCCCTTTAGCGGGAGATGGTGTAATTTGTTGCCGGAAGTCGACTTCGGGAACGGCCCCAGTAAGTCCATGCCAATTTGCTGGAACGGCCGTCGAGGTGGGTCTATGGGTTGCAGAAGTCCAGCTGGCCTAGTTGTCGGCGTCTTGCGTCGCTGACAGT
This sequence comes from Hyalomma asiaticum, assembly GCA_013339685.2. Taxonomy (NCBI): domain Eukaryota; kingdom Metazoa; phylum Arthropoda; class Arachnida; order Ixodida; family Ixodidae; genus Hyalomma; species Hyalomma asiaticum. The sequence goes on from CM023483.1 coordinate 146,530,197, forward strand.
CTCTGCATGTGTTTACGTCATGGGCGACGCCGGCAGTGAGGCGAGGCCAATAGTACTTCTCTTGTATTCTTGATAGTGTGCCGGAAAAACCGACGTGTCCGGCTGTCGGGTCGTCGTGTAAAGCTTCCAGAACCTTTGGACGTAACGCTGAAGGCACCATGAGGAGGTGGTCGGCGCGGAGCGGTGAGAAGTACTTCGTTAGGAGAACGTTGTTCCGCAGAAAATACAAAGCCAGCCCTCGGCGGAATACTTTCGGCATGGCGGCGGTCTTGCCTTCCAGGTAGTCCACAAGGCTCTTTAGCTCTGGGTCAGCTCGTCGGCGTTCCACGAAGTCGCCGGCACTTATGGGTCCCAAAAGAGAGCCATCGTCCTGGTCCACCTGGGGCAGCGGCTCGACGGGGGCGCGAGAAGAGCAGTCGGCGTCGGAGTGCTTTTGTCCGCTCTTGTAGACGACGGTGATGTCAAATTCTTGCAGTCTAAAACTCCATCGTGTGAGGCGTCATGGTGGATCTTTCGGCTCATAACGTAGCTAGAGGTGCGCCAAGCTAGAGGTGCGTGAGGGCTTGTGGGCACTACAAATCGCACACATCTGCACTTTTCACTAATGTTCGAAGTCTTACTAATAAGCGTGATCTTTTGAGCTCTGCTATAGATACTTGCAACACATAAGTGCTCGCACTTACAGAAACCAGGCTTCGGCCTGATGTAACAGATGACCAGCTTTTTTCTTCAGCTATTAATTTTTCAGTGTATCGTTGCGATCGAGAGTCGCGGATGGGTGGTGGTGTATTGCTTGCCATTTCCAAACAACTTCCGTCTCACCGCATTAACATCGCAAGTGAGTTGGAAACCGTTTGGGCTGTTGTTGAGTTTCCTACCCATAAAATAATTATTGGTGTCTGCTATCGTCCACCTTCTTCCAATCTTACCTTTGTCAATGACTTACACGATGTGATCAATTCCGTGGTGTCACAGTTCCCGAGGTTACCGCTTTTCCTAATGGGTGATTTTAACATTCCCAATATTTCGTGGGTTTCTGAGCCACCTGTGCTGAGTCCTTCTTCTTCACTTGCGAAAGAATTTCTGGATCTGTGCGCTTTGTTTTCTCTCGCACAATTGATCAAGCAACCAACTAGAATAGTTGATTCCTCATCTAACACTTTAGATCTCTTACTAGCAACACATCCAGAATACGTTTCTGATATCACACATTTACCAGGTATAAGCGACCACTGCATTATCTCATTTCGCATTAACATTTCACGCCAAAGGCGCACAAACGAAAATAAAAAGATTCACGATTACAAAAACGCTAACGATCATCAACGAGGAACAGCCTTTTTCTTGATGGCTATCTGGATGGCTTTGACGATCGAACCGTACAATCCAACTGGGATTTATTTTTATCCAAAGTTAAAGAATTAACAAAAAAAAATACATACCTACTCGCACGATAATCGCAAATGGTGATGCACCGTGGTATAACCGCTATATAAAACGTTTGTCGAATGAGAAAAAACGCGCGTACCGCTCAGCAAAACAGTTTTCAGGTAATGATCGTTGGTTTGCCTACGAACAAGCTTCCGCCAGATATATCGATGCTATAAAGAATGCCAAAGATAATTTCTTTAATAACACGCTACCTTCAACACTAAGGTCGGATCCAAAAAAATTTTGGCGCGTGTTCACTCCCAGAAGTGATAACACAATCAGTCTTGTTGATTCTACAAGAAACGCTTTACCTTCGGTACAGTGCGCAAGTGCGTTGAATGAAGTTTTTGTGCACAACTTTACTGGCACTAATAACAAAACCGCTCCTTACATTAAACCGTTTGATTTCATTGTGATGTCTCCCATTACTATTGATTACGATGGCGTGGTCAAAGCTATTAAAAACCTAAAAGCTTCTTCCTCACCTGGGTGCGATTTCATCACTCCGAGATTTCTAATAAACACATCATGCTATTCATCAATAATTTTAACAAAAATTTTTCAGCAATCCCTTGAAAAGAGCTCCCTTCCCAGTGACTGGAAGACCGCGAGGGTGGTTCCTCTTCACAAGTCCGGTAACAAGCACTCTTCTCTAAATTATCGCCCATTTCACTTACTAGTATCCCATGTAAAATCATAGAGCATATTTTGTTTTTTTTTCAAATCTTGTATCTTTCCTCGAATCAAATAATTTTTTTTCATCTTCACAACATGGTTTTCGCAAGACATTCTCGTGTGAAACTCAACTTGCATGTTTTACTGATCCTCTTCATGCCATCCTCGATCGTTCATCTTTAGCTGATTGTATATTTTTAGATTTTTCGAAGGCCTTTGACAAAGTGTGCCATAACCTGCTTTTGTATAAGTTACAGCTACTAAACTTAGATTCTAAGCTACTTGCATGGCTTGAATGTTTTGCAACAAGACAGTGAGGTGGGCTAGTTGGTGAACATTCATCTTTAAAGCAAAAGCTTTTTTAAGCGCACATGAAACGTGGAATGTTTTTAGGGGCGAAGCTCCTTAAGGCGTGGGTCGTGCGTCCCCGATGTATGTAGTAGTAGTAGTAGTCGTCGTAGTAGTAGGTAGCCACCGGCGCGTGCCTGCCGGAAGGCACGCACGCGCCGAGGGCGAGAGCGTGGCACCTGGCGCTCGCCCTCGCCGCGAGCGCCGGGAGCCACGCGCTCCCCGGCAAAGTCGACACTGCCCCGGCAAACGCGAGAGACAACGTTGGCGCAGGCAGCGTCTCCTAGCGAGTTTCTTGATTGAGAAATACCGACTGCTCGCGTTGGAGAAGCGTTCACCGGCAACACCCATATATATATATATATATATATATATATATATATATATATATATATATATATATATATATATATATATATATATATATATGTATATATATATATATATATATATATTGTAACGGAAAGAATAGGAGATGGTAGATGAAGAAGAGGACGACGAAGTGGAGTGCGCCATTGTACCATCTCCGTGGCTATCTACCTTGGCGATCCCTCATCCCCATCGGTCGCGCAGCCTAGTTTCCCGAAGCTGGTGGTGAGAATGAACGCCGCCTCGGCGAAGGAGACCGACGTTGGCGTGAAGGCGGCGGAGTCAGACTGCGGTCGGAGACGGGGAAATCACTGCGGGGATGCTGTCGTGAAGTGTTGTTGCCGAAACTCACCGGTGGAGCAAACGAGCAGGGAGGCCAGGGGTGGTCATAGTTGCGACGTTCGGTTCCATAGGACGTTGGTTGTGGTTGGCGTTCGTACCACAGCGGCGACCGGCGACGGTGGGGACAGAATCTAGAGATATGCCCCGTGATACCGCAGGTGTAACACACCGGAGGCTCGCGGCTTACGTTCGGGTAGACCGGGTATGTCCGTGGCTCCAAGTAGGCTGTTCGACGGGGATACCCTGCAGCCCGATCGTTATCCTCCTCTCGGTGGTAGTTGTGTTGCGTCCATACAGGCCTTCTCGGGTGCCGCTCTCCGACAGTTGCCGCAGCAACAGACAGATCTCGAGGAGCTGGTGACGGAAAGTGCGACTGTTGGGCATCACGGAAGTCGTTGTTCAATTCCGTGCAGCGACTTAACTCCTCTCTAACAATCTGTCTTATGGTGTTCGCGAGATCGGCCGGCGACGTGTCGTCCTCGATGCTAGCAACAGTCGTTACATTTGCCAGCCTGCCAAACTTCGGTGTTATGCGGCGCAGTTTGAGGGCCTCGAAGGTGCGGCAATGACGTATTACGTCGGCGGCTGAGCTAAGGCTCCCCTTGCCGATGAGGATATTATACACGTCCTCGGCGATTCCTTTCAACGAATGTCCCGCTTTGTCCTCTTCCGGCATTCGAAGATTGGCCATTCTGCATAGCTTCAGTATGCTTTCTATATAAGTCGTGCACGTCTCGCCTGGCAACTGAGCTCTTTGAAGGAGCGTATGCTCGGCATGCTTCTTGCTTGAGACCGAATCACCGAAACGCTCCTTGATATCGGACACGAAACGGTCCCATGTTGTCAAGGTCTCTTCGTGATTGTCAAACCACATGAGCGCCGTCTCGGTCAAGAAGAATACAACGTTTGCGAGCCGCGCTGCGCTGTCCCAACAATAGTGCTTGCTCACCCGTTCGTAGTGGTTCAGCCACTCGTCCACGTCCTCACCGGGCTTTCCTCCGAACATGCGGGGCTCAACCAAGTGCTGGCGTGGCCAAGAACCAGCCGCCGTTGAGGGCGAAGGTGCTGTTGGCTCGCTCCGTCTGTTGGCTTCGGTGTGGGACATCTCGGACGCCGGGGGCGACGGAGGCAATCCAGCAATGCGGCGGCTTCGACGCAGATCAGGCGGTTGGGGAACCGTGTTTCCCGTGTTTCGTTGTTGTCGGGGTACCCAGCACCTCCACCACTAACTGTTACGGATGAAGGATATTTATTTACAAGTGACGGTCAGCGGGGATGAGGGATCGCCAAGGTAGATAGCCACGGAGATGGTACAATGGCGCACTCCACTTCGTCGTCCTCTTCTTCATCTACCATCTCCTGGTCGCCAGACACGATTCATCTATGGTCGCCAGACACGATTCGACACAGATACCTCTGCCCGTTACTATGATGCGGAACAAAGTGAAAGTGGTTATTGACGGTGTATGTGCTATGGCCTTGGTGGACACCGGGGCAATGATATCGGTTATGAGCCTGACGTTCAAGAACCGTCTTCGACGTAAAGTGATGTTCTCCCTCGACAAGCCTACTAGATTCCGTGGAGTAGGCGGCGAAATACTGCGCCCCCTTGGTGTTTGTGTTGTGAACGTTCTGTTGGCGGATAGGTGTTATTTGACCGAATTTGTTATTTTGGAACGGTGCACACATGACGTTATCCTGGGCATAGACTTTCTACAAACCTGCGGGGCCTCTGTTAATTGCGGTGCCGGTGAGCTTTCGGTAAACAGCGGGAGCCCAGGAATCGTTGCATGCCCAGAACAGCTACTGCCAGGATTTGTGGACGAACCACATGAAGAACAGAAGACATTTGCTGTAGCTGATGACGTGAGGCTACCTCCATGGTCATTCGCATCGGTATCGGTAGTCGCTTCTTCCTATACTGATGTTTCATTTGACGCCTTTGTGCAACCACTTAGTGATTCTTGTCGGAAGAAAGACCTACTGGTGCCTAGCAGCATTGTATCGGTGATTAATGGCTCCACATCGTTGTGGGCACTAAACTGCTCTGCTGTGCCTGTGCATGTTCCTAAACACATGAAGATTGCTGTATTTGATGACGTCACGAGCAGTTCAACTATGGCCACAGGGGACGAGAAGAATTCCATTAAAGTGCGAGCCACCGGCGCCTTCGAAGAGGAAATTATAGGCATGGTCAGCAAGTTGTTGTCATCTCGTGAACGTAACACGTTAGTACAAGTGCTGTCCAAGCATACTTCTGTGTTTGACTTCTCCCAAGACCAGCGCCGCACGACTATTCCATCCTCGCGTGCCCGTCATCGAATTGACACCGGATCGGCTCATCCCATCCGGCAGAAGCCTTACCGAGTGTCGTCCTCGGAGCGCAAGGTTATCGCGGAGCAAGTACAAGAAATGCTTATGAAAAACGTAATACAAGAGTCGTCAAGTCCGTGGGCCGCACCAGTTATTCTGGTGAAGAAAAAAGATGGCTCTTGGAGATTTTGCGTCGACTACAGACGCCTAAATGCGGTAACAAAGAAGGACGTGTACCCGCTCCCGCGAATTGACGATGTGATAGACTGTCTGCACTCTGCCTCCTACTTTTCGTCCCTCGATCTACGTTCCGGATATTGGCAGATACCTATGGACCCCGCTGATAAAGAGAAGACTGCTTTCGTTACACCGGATGGTTTATTCGAATTTAACGTTATGCCATTCGGTCTTTGTAATGCCCCTGCTACGTTCGAGAGATTCATGGACACAATTCTTCGCGGACTCAAGTGGGAGATATGCCTTTGTTATCTTGACGACGTCGTTATTTTCGGCCGCACTTTTGAAGAGCATAACGAGCGTCTCAGCCTGGTTCTGGAATGCATGGAGAAAGCTGGTTTGATTCTCAACTCCAGAAAGTGTAAATTCGGGGAACGACAGACATTAGTTCTAGGTCATCTGGTCGACAAAGACGGAGTCAGACCTGACCCCCGCAAGATTGAAGCGGTCAGCGCATTCAAGCCTCCACAGTCATCTCGAGAGCTCCGTAGTTTCCTGGGCCTTTGCTCTTACTTCAGGCGTTTTGTGCCAAGATTCGCCGATATTGTGGAACCGTTGACGCGTCTGTTGCAGAAGGATGCACAGTTCCAGTGGACACCAGAATGTGAGTCATCGTTCCGTCAACTCAAGTTTCTACTTACGTCAGACCCCATCCTGCGTCACTTCGATCCTTGTTCCCCTACCGAGATCCATACAGACGCAAGCGGAGTAGGCATCGGAGCAGTGCTCGTACAAAAGCGAGATGGCGCCGAACATGTCGTTGCTTACGCGAGTCGCTGCTTGAGTAATTCTGAGCGAAATTACACTGTCACTGAACAGGAGTGTCTCGCAGCTGTTTTCGCTGTTCAGAAATTTCGCTGTTACATCTACGGCCGCCCATTCAAGATAGTCACCGATCATCATTCATTATGCTGGCTTGTCAGTCTCCGAGATCCTTCTGGTCGTCTCGCACGGTGGGCCTTACGACTTCAGGAGTATGACTTCGTGGTGACATATAGGAGCGGCCGCCGCCATGCTGACGCTGATTGTCTTTCCCGCTTACCACTTCCAACGACCCATTCTGAGGAGGACGCTTTCGACGACTGCCTGGGAGCTATTGCACCCGAGTTTCCCGATGTGACCGTATTCCGACAGGAGCAGCGTAACGACGTCAGTTTGGAGCCTCTCTTCGTCGCGGCGCGCAATCCGAAAGCCAGTGGTGGTTTTTCCATACGTGACGGCTTGTTGTACAAAGCTAACCGCTCTGCAAGTGGCGCTCGCTTTCTTCTTCTTGTCCCAGAGAGCCTCCATACTGCTGTGTTACGTGCGATGCATGACGACCCAACATCCGGTCATCTTGGGTTCGCCCGCACCCTGCAGCGGGTTCAGGAGCGCTTTTACTGGCCTCGCATGCGTCAGACAACAAAGCAATACGTGGCCAGTTGCGACCAATGCCAACGTCGCAAAAGACCTTCAGCCGCTTCCCCAGGCCTTCTGCAACCGCTCATTCCGCCTCATGCACCTTTCGAACAAGTCGGCGTGGACCTGCTGGGCCCATTCCCACGGTCATCAAATAACAACCGATGGATCATCGTTTGTGTGGACCACCTTACACGCTACACAGAGACCGCGGCAGTACCGTCATCTACCGCTGCTTGCGTCGCATCTTTCTTGTTGCGTTATGTCGTCTTACGCCATGGCCCACCTCGCGTGATCATAAGCGACCGTGGTCGTCAGTTCGTGGCAGACACTGTTGAGGAGTTGCTTCGACTATGTGGAACGCAATTTCGACACTCCACGCCGTATCATCCGCAGAGCAACGGCCTTGTTGAACGTACGAACCGAACCTTGAGGAACATGATAGCCATGTACCTGTCATCGGATCACAAGAACTGGGATGATGTGCTACCATTTATAACATACGCCTACAACACTGCGAAGCATGAGACAACAGACTACAGCCCTTTTTATTTGCTCTACGCCAGGTCACCGCGGAGCTTCCTTGACACTATTCTGCCGTTTTCATTAGACACAGAAGATTCAGTAGCCAAGACACTTTGCCTTGCCGAGGAAGCCCGTCGAATAGCACGCATCCGAACGTTGGCATCTCAAAGCCGCTCGAAGCAACGATATGACAGCACCCATGAAGAGGTTTCGTTTGAAAAGGGTGATCTAGTGCTGCTATGGACCCCACAGCGCAGGCGTGGCTTGTGCAGCAAGCTTCTATCACATTATGTCGGCCCGTTCGTTGTGCTAGATCGCCTGAGTGATCTCACGTATGTACTTGCGCGGCTTTTGTCTAAAGACAGGCGCTCCAGGAAAACGCAACTCGCTCACGTTGCACGTCTCAAACGTTACTATCCCACCACAGCACAATGACTCACCCGGTGGGCTTCGTCTGCGAAACGGGGATTGTAACGGAAAGAAGAAAGATGGTAGATGAAGAAGAGGACGACGAAGTGGAGTGCGCCATTGTACCATCTCCGTGGCTATCTACCTTGGCGATCCCTCATCCCCGCTGACCGTCACTTGTAAATAAACATCCTTCATCCGTAACAATATATATATATATATATATATATATATATATATATATATATATATATATATATATATATATATATATATATATATATATATATATACACTGGTCATGCGTGTAACACGATCTACTAACACGACGGTTTCATATATTCTTGACGACTCTCCCCTAGAAGTAGTATCATCATACAGATATCTTGGTGTAACTATATCATCGAAACTAACCTGGAATGAACGCATCAAATCCATAATCAATAGCGCTAATAAAACACTTGGATATCTTAGAAGAAATTTCTCACGTTCTCCTCCAGCTATCAAACTTTTATTGTATAAAACATTAATTCGTTCAAAACTGGAATACGCCACCTCAGTTTGGGACCCTTTCCACGATAACCTCATTCATTCACTTGAAATGGTTCAGAATAACTCGTCACGTTTCATTATGTCTATCTATGCCCGAACCGCAAGTGTAACTAGCATGAAAGCGGACCTTCAACTGCCATCATTATCATCCCGCCGTAAAATTTACCGTTTGTGTCTCTTTCACCGCATATTTCATCAGCGTTCATTACACGATTACTTCATCTCGCCTCCTCAGTATCTGTCATCACGCTTGGATCACAGACATAAGGTTGCAGTTCCCTGTTGCAGGACTTCCACTTTCCATAACTCATTTTTTCCTAGGACTTGTGAGGATTGGAACCACCTTCCTGCTCTCATCGCAGACATCACTGATCATGAACGTTTCCGTACAACTTTAGCTGACAGTAACTAATTAGTTTTATTATTGTCTCTTTTGTTGTTGTTGTTCATAATGTTTTCTTATGTTTTACCTGTAGTATTGTATTACTGTTTTTTACCACTCCCCTCTGTAATGCTTCGGCCCTGAGGGTACAATAAATGAAATGAAATGAAGTTAGCTAGACAACACACCGTGTGGTGGTCACTCACGACTTTGAAAGGCCTGCTGTACAGGTAGGGGCGTAACTTTGATGCAGCCCAGATGGTGGCAAGGCATTCCTTTTCCGTGGTGGAATAATTCCCTTCTGCCCTCGAAAGTGACCGGCTAGCGTAACTGATGACCCTTTCAAGTCCGTCGGTCCTCTGCACGAGCACGGCGCCGAGCCCTGTGCTGCTTGCGTCCGTGTGAGTTTCGGTGCCGGCTTTTTCGTCGGAGTGTGCGAGTACAGGCGGCATTTGCATGCGTCGCTTTAGTTCTTGAAATTCTTCGACTCACGGCGTTTCCCATTTCAAGTCGACGTCGGCCTTCGTGAGGTAGGTCAGCGGCTCGGCGATCCGCGAAATGTAGACTCCTTGACGAAGCGCCTGTAATAAGCGCAGAGGCCAAGAGATCGGCGTACTGCCTTCTTGTCGGTGGGCGGAAAAAAGTCGGCAATCGCAGCTCTTTTCTATGGATAAGGGTATACTCCCGACATGCTAGTGACGTGGCCAAGGAACCACAGCTCCTCGTATGCGAAGCGGCACTTTTCTGGCTTTGTGTTCAGTCCGGACGCTTTGATTACCCGAAGAACAGCTTCAAGGCGCCGGAGGTGTTCGTTAAAGCTACGTCGTCCAAGTAGACGAGGCATTCTGCCAATACTGTGTCCGCCCCGCAACGGTGGTCTAGTGGATATGTGGTACTCGGCTGCTGATCCGAGGGCCGCGGGATCGAATCCCGGCTGCGGCGGCTGCATTTCGATGGAGGCGAAATGTTGAGGCCCGTGTGCTGTGCGATGTCAGTGCACGTTAAAGAACCCCAGGTTGTCGAAATTTCCGGAACCTTGCACTACGGCGTCTCTCATAACCAGAACTGGTTTTGGGACGTTAAACCCCACAAAAACAACAAACAATACTGTGTCCATAACCCGTTGGACTGTCGCAGGCACCGAGCAGACCAAAAGGCATGACCTTAAACTCGAACAGGCCGTCTTGTGTTATGAAGGCAGTATTTTCTCGGTCTCTCTCGTCTACTTCGATTTGCCAGTAGCCGGTTTGGAGGTCCATCGACAAAAAGTACTATGCGTTGTAGAGTCGATCCAACGCATCGTCTATCCGTGGGAGCGGATGCACGTCTTTCTTCGTGATCTTGTTCAGGCGACGACAATCGACGCAAAAACATAGGGTTCCATCCTCCTTCTTCACCAGCACGACGGGTGATGCCCACGGACTCGTAGACTCCTGAATGATGTCGTCAAGCAGCATTTCGCCGACGTGTTGCTTGATGGCCTCGCGTTCCTGTGCCGAAACTCGGTAGGGGCTGTACGGAGAGGACGGGCATATTCGTCGGTTATGATTCGATGTTTAGCGAGAGGGGTCTGACGAAGCCTCTATGACGACGAGAAGCAGCTCTTGTATATCTGGAGTAAGCCCTTAGCTCCTCTTGTTTCTTCCTGGGAAGGCCTTGATTGACGTCGAAGGCGGGCGTGGACAGTGCGGTCGTCGTTGCGGGTCCGCGAGAATCGGTGATAGCGAAGGCATTGCTTACTTCCACAAATTCACTTAGGTGCGCTACCGTCGTACCCCTGTTCAAGTGCCTGTATTCTTTGCTGAAGTTCGTCACCATTACCTTGGCTTCGCCGTTATGAAGCTTGGATATGCCTCTTGCGACGCACATCTGACGGCTTAGGCGCAAGTGCTGGTCGCCTTCGATGACGCTCTGTAATTTGTAGGCGCTTTGGTGCCGACGGAAATGATGACGTTCGACAGTGGCGGGACCGTTACCTGCTCTTCTGTCACATTCAAGGCATGATAAACGATGTTGCTATCTGACGGCGTTGCATTATCCGTGGACAGCGTGATTGACCTGGATTTTACGCCGATGACTGCGCCATGATGGTCTAGGAAATCCATGCCTAAAATGACGTCTCGCGAGCATTGCTGCAGGACCACAAAACTCAACGAATACATCTGGCTGTCAGTAATTGTGACTCTTGCTGTGCAGGTTCCAATCCGTGTTATAAGGTGGCCCCCTGCTGTTCGGATATCTGGTTCTTCCCAGGCAGTCTTTACCTTCTTGAGCTTGGAGGCGAAGAGACCACTGATGACAGAGTAATCGGCGTCAGTATCGACTAGAGCGGTGACGCTGTGGGCGTTGATAATCACGTCGAGGTCGGTGGTTCGTCGTCTGGCTTTCCGGTTCGGTCGGGGCGTCGGCTTGCTCCGGCGCAGCTATGTCGCGAGGCTTTCTCTTGAAGACTCTGGTCAGGCGGCGTGGTGAGACTACGTCGGGAGGTCTCGTGCGTCGTGGTCGTCGTCGGCGGCGGCGGCGGCGGAGGATCTTCTACATTGCGTCGTGCAGCAACCGCACCTCCATCGGTTGCTGCCTTTAGTTTCCCGCATAGGGGTTTGGAGATTGGCTGAAAACATGAGCGAAATGCTGCACTGCACTTAACAAACTTAGCGAGGGCGCGCGGCGTTTGTTTGCAGCGCAGGAAAACACGTGCTCCCTTCCCGCGCGAGAAGAAATATTGCGCTGAATCTCTCTCTACTCGCGCCCTTCTTTTACTCTTTTTGGTTATAAATAAATTAGTTTTTAAATACTAGAAAACGCAGATGTGGGCTTCTATCGACACCATAGTCTCATATGAACATCAGAGACAAATCCTATACTCGCTGCACAAAGCATGCAGCCAAGCTCCATATAATGTGCTCATCTAACTAGTACAACGTAACCGCGATATCCGATGTTTAAATGAATTCGATATGTATGGAAAGAATGCACTAACGGTCGTTACAGAAAAAACAAAAAAAAAATAAAAAAGAAGGAATTATACGCGATGCCGTGGACATATTAAGGAATCATTAGCCTATTGTATCTGCGTGTTAGTAGAGAGCATGGAGGTGGAAAAGGGAGGTATAATTTTACGCGACCAGTAGACAACTATTTTCTGTTGCTGAGCTTATGCGAGGCGCGATACATGCGTTGCGCTGTACTGGAGTGCTTTTGAAAGGAATGCACTAGTTTCGCGAGCGCACTGATGAAATGTAGTGGAGGGGCACGTGGTCAACAACAGCTCGACTCAGGACGGTTGGTTTATATTGAAACCCTGCACAGACATATGAAGAAACAGCAGATCGCCTGCACAAGAACACTGTGTGATCACATACACTCTAGTATAACTCAGCAGAAAAGCTCTCTATATATCATTTACAGGTGTGTGCATTTGTTTGCCACCTTAGAGTTGAAAAATGCTTGCCATATGACTGCTTTGTATTTTTCGTTCCTGCCTTTTTCGCAAATGTCGTGGTCTTGACAAGAGCACTTCATTTGAATCTGCAATGCGAAAGGATCTATGTATGTCATGGTGTATAAAAACAGCTAACATCCTCTGAATATCAAGTTAGCACTAGATCTGTTTTGTCCCCTCGTTGTCACGCTGTTAGCTCCGTATACCGTTCTTTTGCATAGGCTGCTAAATTTCAGTAGTATAACGCCGGTTGGGAGAGTTTATTTCCGCTTCAGCGCACCATAAAGTCTGCGCTAGACCTTTTTTGTCCACTCGCTGTTGCACTGTTACCTCCGTATGCCCTTTCCTTCCATGGGTTGCTAAATGTCAGTAGTATAGCGCCGCTTCCAACTCTTTATCTTTGTTTGCACATATGAGCGGTGGTTATGCCCATCGATGTAAGCACGAACTAGTTCGATTTCTTTGAATTTTAATTTCTGACATGCGCTGTCAGATAATTTCCCACCATGCTTGTCGACCCTTCTGGCCAATGTTAACTGTTACGCCAGCCTGTTTCGCAATGTTCCCGCAAAACAGCCTATAGATGTATATATCAATAGTTTCTCTATATGCATGTTTTCTGTGTACCCAGTTTATGAAAAACAGAGAGAGCGAACAGAATATTATATGCTGCTCAAAACTCAAACGCGTATACGTGAATATATGAAGCCCAACATCTGATTCTTACGTCGAATCTCTCAAGTGAATTTCGGTCATGCTTGTCGCAATCGGATCTCAATTATTATATGCGTTCAATGTCATTGCAGCAACTGAGACGTGGTTGCGAAAAGGTGAAACATTTTGTTTTCCAGGTTACAGAACAGAATCAAATGCGCGGGACTCACGTTCACGGGAGGGGGGGGGGGGGTGGCTTTGCTTTGTTCGTTAAAGATAACATATCGTATCGCAAAATTGAAACGGCCACATATAGTTGCAATTACATTGAATTCCTTTTCATTCGCCTTGAGTATGACGTCATTATTGGTGTATTTTATAGCCCTCCGATCAGTAGTATCACAGGCTTTCTTGATAAATTGGAAGCAATTGTCTGCGTTTTGTCGGGGCACCAAAAAAACGAGTGATTATAGTAGGCGACATGAACATAAACACATACATGGCAGACAGTGATTATGGCTATTTGTTGCAGTCCTGCAGCTATCGTAACTTAATTACGTCACCAACGCATATAACTGAGGTAACGACGTCTTTAATTGACGACGCACTGACAAATTTGCACTGACCTATTTTTGCCGCTGTAGATTCCCTAACAGGTACCATGAAAACAAAAAGTAACATCGTAACGAAAATAGATTACAAGATATTACGAGAAGAAATTTGTGGTATTAAATACAATGAAATACACAACGAGGATATCGACATCGAAATTGATAACCTAATTAAATATATAAAAATCGCTATAGAAAGGAGTAATCGCAAGGTAAACAAAGGCCGCGATGATAAACCTATGTGCCCTTGGATGACAGAACAGATACTTCAAACACTCAAGGCCAAAGAATACTGGCACGACAAATGGCGCCATAACAAAGAAAATCCCTACTACCTACAGCTATTTAAAGTTCAGCGGAATAAATCTGTCGCTATGATTCGATCGCGCAAAAGGCAGTATTATACTCAACTAATCAGACAGACCGCTCGCAACACGAAAAAACCGTGGGAGATAATAAACGAAATCATAGGTAAACAATGTAAGCAAACTGTGCTTCCCGAAACCATTGATGAAGACGTTGTAGAAAACTTCAACGCATATTTCGCAGGTATTGGTCTATCCCTGGCTGAAAAATTTAACTACCGGACAGCACTTCTATATCGCAGACTCCTCTGCCCAATACTTTCTTTATGTATAACATTGAGCCTGAAGACGTGATAGCAGCAGTTAATAAAATGTCTACCTTTAAAACTTCTGGATTAGACGGTATTCCTATTCGTATGATTAAAGAGAATATAGATATATTAGGGCCAGTATTGTGCCACTTGTTCAGTCACTCCGTGAGCTGCTCCAGATATCCATCTCAGCTGAAGATTGCTAAGGTTGTCCCTATCTACAAAGACGGAGACCGCAGTGACACTTCTAATTACAGGCCACTATCCTTGCTCAGTACCATTAATACTATATTTCAAAAACTTCTAATCAGTGGGTTCCAGAAATGCCTTGAAAAATATCAGGCAGCAACATGGCTTTCGTCCAGATCATTCAATTTCATCAGCAGTGTTAACGCTAACTCAAAAGATTATTGTATCTTTGCAAGATAATATAGTTGTGTGTGTCATATTTTTGGACCTGAAAAAAAGCCTTCGATGTAGTTGATCACAACATACTTTTATATAAACTAAACCATTATGGTTATCGCGGTAGCCCTTCAGATCTTTTTACTAGCTACCTTCATGAGCAAGTGCAGGTGGCTAGAATGAACGATATTACGTCATCAACTAAGTGTATGCGCACTGGAGTCCCTCAAAGATCCGTCCTTGGGCCACTTTTATTTTCATTATATATCAATGACCTCCCACGAACTTTGGACACTAGCGAAGTTATTATGTACGCCGATGACACTTGCATTGCTATAACAGCCGACATTTGTGATCTAGAAACTAAAGCAAACAAAGAGTTGAAAAAACAAGTGAATGGTTTGTGAAGAACAAACTTGCTATAAATGTAAAAAAAAACTAAATATGTGGTGTTTCGAACGCGCAACAATATCATGCCTCCTAAACCACTAGATTTGCGAATAAATGAATTTCCACTTGACGAAGCCAGCTCATTTAGATATCTTGGCGCGGTATTTGATAAAAATCTGCACTGGCAAGAGCAAGTAAACGCAGTTTGTACAAAGCTCTCCTCGGGATGCTACGCACTCTCACAAGCACGTCATCATCACGATACTAATACTCTGCGTATTTTATATTTTTCGCTCATCCACAGCCATATCTCATACTGTAATGAATCATGGGGTGCGACATACAAAACTTATCTTGAACCTGTCCGCAAACTTCAGAAACGAGCCCTGAGAAGAATCACCCAATCATGCTACAACGAGCCGAGTCTGCCTTTGTTCATGAAAATGAATATCTTGCCCTATGATAAGATACACGAATTAAGAATTGCCACGTGTGCTTTCAATATTCTTAAAAACAACCTGCCTTTTCATGTTTCTTTATTTTGCACATCCTCTCGTGTAACCAGAAATCAAGTAAATGGAAACTTTAATCTTCCTCCAACTAAGAACACTTACGGACAACTTTTGCTGCAGTTTTCAGGGCCAAGAACTTGGAATGAACTACCAGCAGAAATAAAGCAACCGAATAATTTTCCATCAGTGCTTAATAAATACTTGCTTACTCCGAACAGTGTTTGTCAATATGAACAATTATGATGGCATTTTCGTGCATGTGTTGGTGTCAGTAACTTGTGAAACCGGTTAAAAACACCATTCTCAACAAGTGATTTGTTTTTGTTTTCGGGATCAGCTATGTATATTTTAACCTTTCAAAATAACCCAACAATTTGCGTTCTTTACTCGTGTTTCGTAAGTTAGAGCTGTTACACACAATCGTGCATTTACCGATACTTTCGCTTTCCCTTTGTTCCGCTCGTGCAAGTGGAGTATATACGATAACTATCTGTATATGTGTAATATACCTATCTTTTGTACATGGAACTCGTATTTATTTATTTTTTGGACCCGCAACTAGCCTATAGCTATGGGTCCAAACAGTTTTGATATTTCTGTATGTTTCACATTTGCAAATAAAGAATTGAATTAAACTGAATACAGCAGGCTTCCAAAGACGCCCGGCCGATGCCAACCATGAAAGGCTGCGGCGTAGTCGACGTTGCCTCCAGGACGGTAGAAATGACTCAATGTTTCCTGTGAAGTAATCTTTCTAGGTAAACATCGCGCCAAATCCGACATTCCTCAGGCGATGCTGATGTGCGGCAAAATCGGCGCCACATTTGCCGGAGAATGTTAGCGGCTCAGCCGACGGGGGCTCTAAGGTGGCATATACTTGGCAGAGTGTTGCCGATAAATGGCGTCGGCCAGCCCATATTGTTTATAGAAAGGCAAAATCGGCGCCGTAGTTGCCGTTGAGAGCCATCGCCTCAGCTGATGTCGGCAGTAACGCAGCATATGCGGCCCCATGTTGCCGATTACAGTCGACGGCCTGCCCATATCGGCGGCGCAGCGGCCCGATGTTGCCAGTCACTGACGGCGGCTTAGCCGATGCTGGCTCGCTGTCGGCAACATTAGGCCGTGGATGGGCCGAACTTTGCCGCCATAAAACCAATATCGGCCCTACGTTGCATGCTGCCTGGGGTGGTAGCATAGTGGGCGGTGGGTGGTTCGGGGTGCGTCAAACGTCAGTTTTCCTCGTCGCGCGCTGTAATACTAGCGAGCGGGATGACGTAAGAGGTGGCGGCGTTGGCTGGCGAAGAAACTGCGGAGGCGTTGGGTCCTGGCATGGGCGAGGAGCGGCGGCAGGTCGGCGTGCAGCAGCGGCGTATGTCATCGCCTCCGGTTGGGGCTGCGGTCGTTCGGGAATGCTCCGTGTGAGTGCTGTACTTCCTCGTGAACAATGTCTTCGAGGGAGGCGACTTGGGGCTGCGACGACGGGAACATCCGGCGCAGTTCCTCGCGAACAACAGCCGTAATGGTCTCGCGTAGGTCGTCGGGGCCGAGTCCGTGGACTTCTGCGATGTCTGGGCACATGCGGCGATTGTATTGCCGGGTGCGCCTCTCGAGGGTCTTCTCAATGGTGGTAGCCTCGGGGTGGAATTCTCGAACCGTCTTTGGCGGGTTTCTGATTACTCCGGCGAAGAGCTCCTGCTTCACTCCTGCAGGCGAACCTTCTTGTCCTGAGACATGTCGGCGTCGGCGTGGCGAAAAAGTCACGTCATCTCCTCCGTAAAGATCGTTACGTTTTCGTTTGGGAGCTGCACCCGAGTCTCAAGCAGTGATGCAGCTCTCCTTCGACACTACGCTTGCAAAGGGTGGCAGAAAAGCAGCGCGGAAGTCGTCCCACGTTCGAAGCATTGACTCACGGTTCTCGAACCAAGTCCTTGCGGCGTCTTCCAAGTAGAAATACACATCCCTATAGGAAAACCCAGCGCCACTGGGAGCAAGCGTCCAGCGCCATACCGGATTATGGGCCCAGTGTGACACGGTATACTGGCACGCAGGCGTGCCACGGGATATTGGGAGGCGCCGGTTACTGGCACGCAAAACCGCTTTAGAGCAAAAAAAACGTGGTGCTTCCCTGCCATGCATGCTAAATAATATACAAATATAAAAAAGCGAGAGTTATAGCAAAAAAAGAAAATCTAACCTTCCGACACCAGACCTCGAACGTGGCACCTTCGTATTGCCAACCCAGCGCGCTACCACTGCGCCACGCCACATTTTTTTTTCTTTATTACATGGAAATGAAAACTGAGGTCACCGGGAGATAACGCCTACACACTCAAAACTCGGGCAAACACACACAGACGTCCAACAAGTGCATCCAGTCAGGAGGTACTTCCTGGGCAGCGTACATAGTTCTGACATAGGCCACAGTTTCTCGGTCGATAGATCTTGTGGAACGCGGATTTTTTCTGCATGGCGATCACACAGCCTCGATCTCCATAGGCAGTACAAACCAAGTACTACAAACATATCGTAGGGTGGACCGGCAGTCGTTTTAAACGGTAGAAATCTAATTGTGAACGGATTGATGTCAATGTCCTTTTTAAGAGTCCGCTGGAGAATGTCCCAAAAAAATGAGGCTGGTTGTATATGCTTGTGAACTTTCATATGTTTGAAGTCATCTATTATACAAAGAAGTTCCTCAACAGCTTCAAGGTACTTTAGCACTTCACTGAGTTTCGTGACGTTTTCAACAAAATGAGCATTGACAGATCGTGTATGAGGATCAGCGTTCCTTACATCCATGCGTGACCTCCATATGCTATAAAGTCCTAAAAGCATAAACAGGTCATAGGGGACACTATTTCCTTGTGCAGGCAAGAATCTTATACCGTAGGGATCTGCTGGAAGATCCTTCTTTAGTGTTCTTTGCAGTACATCCCAGTAAAAGACTGCATCCCAACAGTCAATAAAGACGTGCTCAATAGTTTCCGGTTTGCGACATAAAAGACAATGCACTCCCCTAGGCACAAACATACCTCGTTGTTGGAGCCATGTTTTAACTGGTAAGGTGCCTGTGTGAAGTTCAAAAAAGAACGTTTTTACCCTGCCAGAAACTAACATTTTCTTGACACGTTTAAGGACGTTACTTCCTGGCCCCTCCCGATGAATAGATCTATATATCGGGAGGGGAAGCACTACGTGTATGAGATCTTTTAACAGTCTTTTCCTGGGGACACTGCTTAGGTATTCAATAGAGAATTTACTTATGAGAAACCTATAGGAAGATACAACCTCGCATAAGTAACGGGATACTCTATATTGGCCATTTTCTACCGTGGAGACAACAAATTCTGGTATTGCGCCCGGTAACATTACTTGAATTATTGTGCGGATAAAAGGGTGTTGCTGATCTCTTAAGACTAAAAACCTGCTGGTCACCTGTTTCAAAAACAGGTGGCATAAACCCAACCCACCATCTCGGACCTTACGGAAAAGATTAGTCCGCGACGTTCGCTCAAACTCAGAATTCCACACAAATGTCGCAAAAACTCTGTGGAATCGCTGAATTCTGCTTCTAGTGCAGTACAATACCTGGAGGAGATACCATATCTTCGCTACCAAGAAAATATTACATATAGTAGCACGGGCAAATATTGACAAATCTCGTCCTGCCCAGCACAAAGTCCTTCTTTTCATTTCGTCGGCCTTCTGGAACCAAAATTGCGTGTTTTCTCTATACCTGTCTAGAGGCACTCCTAAGTATGTGTTCGGTACTGTGCTCCACCGCAGGTGCTGAAAGACAGCTTGTGGATGTAGCCACGTACCACGCCATAACCCTAAACTTTTGTCCCTATTCAATAAGCTGCCAGTTTGGTCACAAAAACTCTGCGTAATTTGCAGAGCCACTGACACGCTCTCTTTGTCAGCGCATACGATTGCCACATCGTCAGCATAAGCAAGCACTCGCACATCACAGGATAACAGTCTAAAACCTTGTAACACATTACTGTTAATTATTTTCCTACAAAGAGGTTCTAAAAACAATGCAAGCAGCAATGGTGACATAGGGCACCCCTGCCTTACTGACGCGCTAACGTCAATGCGCTGACTAAGTTCCCCATTTACTACTAGATTGGTCGAGCATTTCTGATATGCCATTCGGACTCCATCACATAGAACACAACCCAAGCCGGTATGCTCTAATATAGCAAAGAGAATGTCGTGACGTACCATATCGAAGGCTTTCGAAAAATCAACCTACTGCGCCACGCCACAACACACTGAACTGGCTGTAAACAGGTTAGTCAGTGGTGTCACCTGCCGTCAGACATCGTTTGCAGTGGTACACACAAGACGAACGCGCTTTTCATGCGCAGTTGAACCTCACGTTTGTCAGACAAATGAAACAAGCCGCCGATCACGCATGACGTTCGAATAATGGCGACAGCAGTCAGTATATTATACAATTCATATCTAATACTGAAAAAATATAAGTAGACCGACGGGCAGGGACTATCGGCTGTTACGGCCGAGCTCGATAGCCTTTTCTTGCTCTTACGAGTTGTCGACATATATGTAGATGCGTTTTGTGTAGACTATAATGCCGCTCGATAATTGAACGTGTACTTCAAGTGGCACTTAGCAGTTCTCTCGCTCAAACGGTGATATTTCAGAATAGCGGCAGTACCAGTGTCTGACATACACAGGTTCATCGAAGCTAACTGTCAATCGCTTCGCACGCAAAAAGGAAGCGCAGTGCAGTGCGAAACCTCTCATCATCATTGTTCAGTAAGCCGTACTGATCGACAAATATGTGTGATTGCATTTGAGTCAGAGAAGAGTGCGGCAGCAACTTTCCGTGACATATATGTGCCTGTTCAAAGTGCGTCGCTTCGATGCTCACCGCTTCATCTTCAAGCACCGCGAAGAAATAAAAATCATCTGTTCAGGTTAAACGATGCCATGGCTGTACTGAGCAGTAATTTTGATTCGTCGTAGTAGCGTATCCTTGAGTCTTGGAGCGCCTTTCGCGTGTAGACGGACTCGGCCGGCACGCTATGCCCAAGCTTCACTGGGAGCATACTGGGACAGACCGATCGGGGCTTGGCGGCTTGAAAAAGCTAAAATTATTGCATATTAGCTCAAGAAGCTTTGTCATATGATTACTGTTTCGCGCATCTAATGTAACTGAAGGTGCAGCAATCGCCAGAGGTGCATTTGCAGCGCGGTGATACCGATCGGTGCTTTTTTTGTTTTTTTCTGCGTGAGTTGGGATCGACGCTTTGAGAGCGTCATTAAATTGCGGGGCGATGTAAAATTTTGCTGTTATTTGCACCGAGTCCTCCACACAAGTGAACACTACAGCAGAACTATTACCAGAGTGGTTCATAGACGTGACATTGCGTGTATAAGCTAAGTGCGGGGAAAATGCACAAATGTAAACATTCACAGCTGATAGCGCTTAGTGCACGCGGACGCCGTATGCCGCGAATTGCTGCACACTGTAGCTCGCAGCGATGAAGTACGGCCAAGCCGTAAATGTTCCCAGAATCTTCACACCTAGTGAAATCAACTAATACAGGCCCCAGTGCAGAGCGTGCGCCTGTGAAACCAGCGCCAGTGCCTCTTGGGCTGCTTCCAGTGTGTTCCGCACTCGTGACAGCTCGCAGCCTCCCAGTATACAGAGCTTTCCAGCGAGCCTCTCGCTGCTACCAGTGACATTCCAGCTATGCCAGCTTGTCCCAGTACAACGCCAGCGCACACCAGTGCAAGGCAGCGCTGCCAGCGTCCCAGTGTGTACCGTCCAGTGAAATATCATCGTTCCCAGCGCGTTTCCAGTGCTCCCAGTACGGAAAACGCACTGGAAATGCACTGGGGGCGCTGGTTTTTGCAATAGGAATGGCGTAGCTTATAGTCGGGGTCCCACTTGGTAAGGGCTGCGACGCGGTCGTAGACGTTCAGTCAGCTTTCTGGGTCCTCGTATGACGATCCGCGGAAGGTAGGCGGCTTTTAGGCTGGTGCACGACCACGGCTGCCGGACACGTTGCTTCCGCCATCTTGGATGCTGGTTTGGTTGCAGCAGTTCTTGTCTTCGTCGGGAAGCGGCAGGTGTTCTCGCGGGAGTCCTTGTTGTCTTCGGCTAGCTCGAAGGATCGGGTTGGAGTCGTCCTCTTGGCGGCTTGGGCTTCGCTCACGGCTGGACGGGGGCGTACGGTACATGGGCAGAGAAACATCTCCATCACATGTGACATGCTAATGACGCACGCAGCTCTCAAGGCGAAGCCGGCTGGACTCAAGCGATGTCAGGCGAACTGTTTATTGGGCGAACTTGTGCCCAGCAAAAGAAAGCCAATGACAATGCACAGGAAGAGCGGTGTGAACAGTCATCGGTCGACGGAAAGGCTGACAAGCAGCGTAATGCGTCGGCTCTTAGTACGCGTCATAACGCGTTCTCGCATTATCTCTGGAATTCCAGAAATCACTGAAATGTGCGCGTCAGGCATGCAAAGTTTCAAGAAGGGTGGACATGGTTGCAGAAGAGGCATGCAAGATAAGCGCGGCCTGCGTTGCGCGTAACAGAAAGTGAGAACGGTGCTCCCCGCAAACAATCAAAACCAGGGCGCGGGTCACTGGGAAGTCATAACGGCTTTCCACTTATTCTGTGTGCGAGTCCATGGTCAGGAGCGTTAAGCTCGTGAAGGACAAAGGTGGCCTATCGAAGTGTGATGAAAAAAGCAAAAGAGCGGTTTTTCCTTATGTACACAGATTGGCGCATGGGCTCAAAAACGTAGGGTCAAGGTACGGCGTGAATGTTCTGTTTTCTGCTAAACATAAAGTAGGGCGCATATGCCCGATTGTTGAAAATGCACTGAAGAATAAGCAAGTAAAAGGAGACTGCACTGTAAATCATAAGAAAACGAACAAGTACATCACATGTGTAAAACAGGTTGTGTATCTCATTCCATTATCATGCGGCAGAGAGTACGTGGGACAAACGAAACGATGTGTGAATGTTCGTTTAAGGGAGCATGAGTTGTCACTTCAAGGGGTCGCGCGTCTTCATTTACCGGAGCATTGCAGGTCATGTGGTTGTCGTCCCTTTTTTACCAAAACCACCGTCATTTTCAAGCATCCTAACCAATTGACAAGAGAAATCGCTGAGGCCTACCATATAACGATCAGGGACAGCACGTGCATAAGTGAACCATCAGTCACCCTCCATGAAAAAGAACTTAGGTATTTATTGCACTCCTGATTATCGCGAAAGTGTGACAACGCTTCCTTGGTGCATCTCTTGCTCTGCGCATGTCTCGATGTAATGCTGTCAGTACATATATATCTGTGACCTTCTTCCAATAAAAATACAGTTGCGAGTCAGCGCCGTGTTGTTCATTTCCTTCTATTGTCCTCGTCTATGTTGCGCTGTAACCAAGTGAAAAAATGAATCCCAACCAACTGGCCCAACTTGCCGTTTTACTGCCAAAACAACCGCACGTGTCAATAATGATGATGATAGTTCAGGCTGTGCCACCTGCGCTCGCGCTATTGCAGTTCACTATGCCACTGCTGCTCTTTTTTCGTCCCACAGCCAAAGGGACACTTTCCGTTCTCCTCAGTAGGTATTAGTGTTCTTTGGCTCTGCGCCCCCGTTGTGCAGTCGCCGTCTGACACTACGCCGGAGCCGCTTGATAGCACTTCTCAATTTGCGCGCATGCGGAGACGTATCAGTGCGGGTATACGTACAGCGGGGAGGAGGAGGAAGAGAAAAACAGAAGGAGTTGGAGGTTAGCCAGTTGTCAGACCGGCTGGCTGGCGTTTGCCAGTGTGTTATAGCCATGTAGAAGGAGAGAGCCGTCGTTTGGCAATCGAGAAGCAGCCTGACGTTGAGCAAAAATAAATATACATATGTCACATAATGCGCATACCGTGTGCGTGTAATTGAAGCAGCAGTACGCATGATAATCCAGCTACTACTAGATATTCTTTGAAAATTAAGAATGATGAGCTGAACTTCAGCTAACGCTACGTATATCTTGGCATAGCCGAGCTAAGCCACTGCAGATATCTTATTTTGTTGCGATAGCAATTATATGGACAGTGTCGGCAGGTTCTTACGGTCCCCGTCGCCGCCGTCATGAACCGTATATGTAGAAGGATGTATATATATATAAAAGTCCCAAAGAAAAATAACTCGGATAAATGCTCACGACGTGCGGAATTGAACCAGGAATCTCTCACTCCGCAGCGCGTGGCGCTAACCACTACGCCACAAAGAGGAGACACTTAAAGGAGCTAATGGCGAGCCTTATATCAATCAATCAATCAATCAATCAATCAATCAACTTTTTTTTGTGTCCATTTCACAGACACAGGAGCGGCGAAAAAAAGCTGTCTTCCGACAGCTTGACGAGCCCGCCGCCCCTATTTACAAGGTCTCACGGCAGCACACCGACAGTTTTATTTACATACAATTTGAAAAAAGAGAAATCAGAAAAAAGTTACATCATTGTCAAGACTGTACATCATTTGGAAACAAAACGCTTGAACAAGATAATAAAAATAATCAAAATAACAGAAACGAAATATATACATATTTGTAATCAATACCGTTTACAAATTTCCAGCGTAGCTTGCCTTATGAACAACAAAAAAGGTCAAAATTAGTTAATGTGTAATGATTGAGAAGGGAAGGCAAGGTATGGCACAAACGTTGCATTGAAGAGTTTAAACGAGCGGCCGGTACCATCCATGTCTCCCCATTTTGTGTCGCATAACTCTGTTTTTTTTCTTTTCCAGGCACGCAATCTCTCTTAAGCACTCTAAGTTTTCTTTAAAATTAAATTTAAAACGAACACTTAGTCTATAGCGATACAGCTGATGAATGGTGGTAATGTGAGCATCAATAAACAAGTCAGAAGTTGCTGTCCCAAAAGGCACATTATAAGTAAACCGAAGGAACTTTTTTTGCATTTTATGTCATTTTTGCAGGTTAGAAAATGTCGTTGTGCCCCAGACAAGTATACAGTAGTTTAAATAAGAGCAGAACAGTGAATTATAAATAGTTAATTTCACCCGCGTGGAGAGAAGATATCTGAGGCGACCAACTATTCCTGTTATGCCACCACACTTTTTGACTACTGCATTGACATGGCTATCCCAGGACATACTTGCAGAAAATACCACTCCTAAACTCTTAAAAATTATCGACAATTTCAATGCTGCGACCATTTAAAACTATATCTGCATGGGGCGGGCGGGGGGGGGGGAGTAATTCTTTATTCTTTGCTCTGAAAATAACAGCTTTTGTTTTACTTTCATTGATTTTCATGCCATTTCTTAATGACCATACTGCTAATTTTTGTAATGTGTCATTACAAATGCCTATGAGATCATGCATATTGTTACCAGAAAAGAAAATGCTGGTGTCATCGGCATATATAATGAACTTTGCGCTAGAATTGATATGTACAATATCATTAATATATAAAATGAACAACAGAGGACCTAATAGGCTCCCCTGCGGAACTCCGCAGGGTACCCTTAGAGCCTTTGAGCGTGCCTTATCGATTTCGACTATTTGTTGCCGGTTGCTTAGGTATGACCTTATTAATTCAAGTACACAACCCCCTATGCCATAACAACTAAGCTGCTTTATTAGAATTTCATGATTAAACAAGTCGAATGCTTTGGTATAATCAATGAACACCCCAACCGTGATTAGTTTCTTTTCGAACTGGGTTAAAAAATTGGCAGATCCCACGTGCAGTGGGAATCAAGGAAATGCGAAGCACGCATAAGTAAAGTAAAATGGATGTGCATTGTGTTCTCGCTATAGCGAGTTTGGTACATATGAAGTTAACGAAACGGCCGCAAGAGCACCATGACTGTGGCATGTAAACCATGCCGCTCATGATTCTAACGTTATGACTTGTCATTTACGTTCGTCATGCAGTCGTGTTGTGCCATAGCAATTTTGATATACATCCCTTTAAGGAAACGAGTGGCATGTAGATCATGCCGCTAATGACATGCATGTCTCGATTTTCATGTTATGAACTGTCATTTATGATCGCCATGCAGTCATGTTGTGCCAAACCAATTTTCGTATAGGCTCGTGCAGTCGAGTTTTCCATGTGCGACATCAGCGCCAGAATGCACTGCCTGGCGGAGAGAAGAAGCAAAATTGGGCAGACTGTGACAGGGAAATACGCGAAAGCGATGCGCGTCTCCAACTCTATAGCAGCAGCGACCGCCCGTCCCACCTTCTTTCGTTTTATTTCCTTTGAGACGCGCGCTCCTAACCTGCGGCAAACAATTCCAAAGGGCGCCGCCGCGGGCGTTCGTGTGGTTCGCAGCACGCCCGGAAAGCAGCGAAAGAACGCGCGCGTCGCTGTCGCCTCGGTTTCCACCGTGCGCGACTGAGCCGTCCGACGAGAGCTGCGTAGCGCCCTCTGATCAGTAGACGGAGCCCACACATCCTATTAACGAAACGGCAGTACCAGGACCATGGCATGTAAATCATGCCGGTCATGACACGCGTGTCATGATTCTAATGTTATGGAATGACAGGTGAGTGAGTGAATAAACGTTTATTCACTCACTCTCCTGTCATTAACGTTCGTCATGCTGTCGTGTTGTGCCATAGCAATTTTGATATACATCCCATTAACGAAACGCCTGGCATGTAAATCATGCCGCCCATGACAAACATGTTATGCTTTTCATGTTATGACCTGTCATTTATGTTCGTCATGCAGTCATATTGTTGCATACCAATTTTCCTACACATCCCATTAGCGAAACGGCCAGGAGAGCCCTAAGACCGTGGCATGTAAATCATGCCGCACATGACATGCATATTATGATTTTCGTGCTATGAGCTGTCATTTATGTTCGTCATGTAGCCATGATGTGGCATACCAATTTTCGTAAACATCCGATAAGCGAAACGGCCAGGAGAGCACAAAATCGTAGGTGGCTAGATAGATAGCTAGATAGATACGCTCAAACTCGCCGAAGTTCGCTAAGAAATGCTTCGCATTTCTTGCAAGCAATGCCAGCTCTGTGCCAAGCAATGCCAGCTCTTGCAAGCAATGCCAGCTCTGTGGATTTGTTTTTACGGAAACCGAATTGGCATTCAGTGAGCAGTTTGTTTTTTTCAATGAAATTTATGATTCTCTTATGTATTAGCTTCTCGAGGACTTTTGAAAAAATTGGCAAAACAGAAATAGGTCTGTAATTTCCTAATTCATTATGATCACCCTTCTTATACAACATTACTACTTTTGCAATTTGCATATTACTGGGAAACACGGAAGTCTTTAAACTAAGATTGTATATATGAACAAGAATAGGCACTAGGATATCTGCAACAAATTTCACTGGTCGTATCTGGACACCGTCTATGTCATTACTACTATTATTATTCAAGTCTTTAATTATAGTTAATACCTCACTTGATATCACAGGGTGCAAGAACAGGGACTTTTCAGTTTGTTGTTCTAAATCAACAGATACATCAGATGATATTTGGTCAATGGCTATATTCGTTTCAAAAGATTGAATGCGTTAGCCAGTTTAGCACCAGAAAGCTCCTTACCACCGACTTTCAAATTTAATGTGTCACACTGTGCTCGGTCTGGATTCAGTAAGGCATTCAACCTATTCCAAAACACCTTGCGCCTTCCCGTTTGAGTTTCTAAAACAGATGTATAGTGCTCTTTTCTTGCTAATCGAAGCCTCTTAGTTAATGTATTTCTATATTGTTTAAACACAGCCAGATCCTCTGGACGACGAGAAGCGATGAATTTCCAATATAACTGGTCTTTCTTTTTAATCTCTTTGCGTAACTCTGGCGTTATCCATGGTTTGCGTATTTTCCTGTTTTTCTTACGCATTTTCACAGGAAAGTGCATCTCATACATTTGTTTGAATGCTGCAATGAATGAATCATACGCTTGCTCAACGTTACTGGCTCTGTAAATTACATCCCAGTTCTTTCTACTTATTGTTTCACGAAAGGAGTTGAGGGCCGATTCTGTACATGACTGATAAAAAATGATCGTAGACGCACGCATGCGCCATTTCCCTGAGCACAAAAATATGGGCAAATGATCACTAATAGCACACGACAAGACACCCGACTTCATGCATGATTGTGAGCGGTTTGTAATGAATAGATCTAATACAGACTGGGAATCGCTTGTTATACGTGTTGGTTGATTAATGACATTGATGGAACCGTTCGAGTGGATAATGTTTTCAAAGTTCGTAGTAGTCGTATTGCTATTGCTCATATCAGTATTAAAATCCCCGGCAGATATTAACTCGTACTTCGCATCGGAAATATCTGCTAGAAATTGGTCGTAAAAGTCAAGAAATTTTGCAGGATTGCCGTTTGGTGGCCGGTAACAGACGCTAAATAATGTATGACCACTTAGTACGGAAAGTATTTCATAGTGAGGCGTGCGAGCGGAAAAGCGATCAAGTATCTGGCATTTCATATACCGATCTGTTAGTATCGAAACTCCGCCTCCACGACCCTCTTCTCTATTAAGATAATGTGTTCGATATCCCACCATTTTAAAGACGTCATGTTCGCAAGTACTCCATGTTTCTGTGAGCATGATGCAAGAGAACTCAAATGAAAATTCACCAAAGAATTCTTCGAGGCAGATCATTTTATTTTTTACCGGTCTAGTGTTTAAATGAATACATGTTAGTGCACTGGGGCCTAGATTAGACACTACCCTACCAAGATCGTCTGGCAAGTAATATTCATTAATAGCCATCGTGTAGCGCATTCTTGGTGGAGTATAATAAGACATGCAGTTTAGGTTAGTTTCAAACTGATAAGGTCATGTGAAGATTTCACATGCACTGCGCGTGCTCCTTCACATTTTCGGAGAAACACTTTCCCACGCTTTCCCATACACACGCTTTACCGCTGGCAGGACTCAGAGACGGCAGGCGCTTATAGCGTTTCTTCATTACCAGCGAGATGGCGCGAGGAGCCCCACGGGCCTTTGCAACAGGAACGCTGTTCAACCTGAGAGTATCCATTGTGACAGCTTATTCGCGCTCGTTCGGTGTATATCTGGGCGTTCGTTTCGTGCGTGCTTCACTTGATAGTTCGCGCTCATCTTCTGTTTGTTCATTTAGCGGCCTCTCCTAGCTTTGTATGTGTAGCTTTGTGACACACAACGTATAAAGCCTTTCGTACCAGCACTCCCTGCCCACGGGAGACGCTCACTTAGCAAGTGCGTGTTTGCTCCAATTAATATTGCTCCTGAAGCTGCGAGCCTCACTTCGTATAGCATTACAGTTTCTTGCTATCGCATTCATTGCTTCGCCCTTGCGGCGAAACTGTGACTTTTTTACTTCGTCAGTGGTTATACATGGAATTTCAGTGTCCTCCCCTGATTCTATTGCTATTAAGGTTGTATGGTCTGTCTGAGAGCTGCACAGTTCTGAGTAGAAATCTTCTGCTGCCTTTACTATTTTGTTGAAATTGTTGATAACATTACCTTGTTCATCTTTTAGCGCATGCATTTTGTTTCGTCCTAAGTTCAGTATCTTTTTGACCGATTTAATGCTGGTGCCTTTCTCTACTGCTTTCGCTATTTCTCTCATGTGAAAGTTTCTTGCATCTCTTTGCCTCGCTTTATTGATCAGTTATGATAGTTCTGTGAACTCTCTCTGATCTTTTGACGAAGTCACTTTCATTTGTTGGCGTTTTCTTATTAAGTCCTTGGTAGATTTTGACAACCTAGTTTTTACATGCTCTGTTGCTTTACCCCCGGCTTCTATCTATCGCTGTTTCAAGGATTGTTTTCGTTACGGCTTTGTTTCTTTCTTCTAAATCTTCATCATTTTGGCCTAAGGCTTCGAACTCCTTGTTCAGGGCGATTTTAAATTCTTCGTTGTTCGCTCTGATTGCCTCTAGGTTTGCCTATTTTCTTGTAAACAATTTAGTTCTTGTCTTCTTTAGGTTAATTACAATCTTCGCCCTTCCTAACCTATGATCGCTGCATTTTGTCTTCCCCACTACTTCCGTGTCTTCAATTATACCTGGTTGTTCGCACATTATAAAGCTAATTTCATTCTTTGTTTTCCCGTCAGGGCTTTCCCACGTCCACATCCTCTTCTGCTGTTTCTTAAAAAAATGTATTCATTATTCGGAGTCGGTTTCTTTCGGCAAACTGTACTAGCATTTCATTCATTCATGATACCTTACAGGGTCCAATAGGGCATTGAGTAAGAGGGACAAGTACAAAGTAAATAACAGAACTAACATCAACAAATACAGAGAAATAAGTAATACAATACAGGCAAATAAACAAATAGAAAAGAGAAAAAAAGGCACATTGTAGTTATTTAGAAATGCCTATACAGAGCAAAACAAGCACCAAAAATACATTGCAAAGCCTTTTAAAATCGTAGCAACAGGATTCCGTGCTTAATTAAAACAGAAGCCCAAGTACACTCACAAAAGTAAAAGAACGCGTGATGCCATCGGGAAAAACAAATAATGACATAAACGACTTCAGAAAATGCTCCCACAGTTGATTTCGGAATGATTCATGGTTTGTCATGGATGCAATATTGTCGGGAAGATCATTCCATAGAACAATGGCGCGGGGAAATGCTGAAGAATTGAAGGCGACGGTTCGTCCACTTATGCCTTTAATGCTGTATTGATTATGTAAGCGACGTGAAATGCGTGAAGGTGTTTCTAGCGGTAAAGGAGACGGCCTGACGCTGTGGCGATATCTATGAAATAAGGATAAAAGAGCAGTGGAACGACGTATATTTAATGGTACAAGTGGTAGGTCATGTTTGATTTCCCCGCGGTTATTCCCCATTTCCCCATATCCCCACGGTTATAACTACGGCCGACGCCGTAGTTGCCAATCGCCTGTTCTCCACTTTGTTTTGTTCCTACTTTTGCTTTTAAATCCCCCATGACTATTGTGTATTGCGTCCTTATTCTTTTCATTGCTAATTCGATACCCACGTAGAACTGCTCTACTTGTTCGTCCTCGTAGCTCGTTGTTGGCGCATATGCCTGGATTATTTGAAGTTTATACCGCTTATTTAGATTTATTACGACACAAGTTGCCCTTTCGTTAATGCTGTAGAATTCTTCTACATTGCCCGCTATATCTTTCTGAATTAGGAACCCAACGCCATATTCTCTCTTTTCGGGTAACCCGCTATTGCAGAGGATTTGTCCGTTGTTTAATACTATGTAAGCTTCACCTGCTCTCCTAACTTCGCTAAGGCCCATAACTAACGTCCCAACTAACGCCTTCTAGTTCCTCGAGTAGTCCCTCTAATCTAGCTTCGCTGTACAGGGATCTTGCATTGAGTGTTCCAAGGTTTATTTTCCAGTGACGGCCTGTCCGGGTCGAATGATTATTGCCACCCTCTGCTGCTTCACAGAGCTGACCGCCACCGTAGGCAGATGTCCTGCAGCTGCTCTGCAGCTGCTGGACACTGACGGCCAGGGAAGCCAATTCCTGTTCTGGTGCAGGAGTGAGTCGTAAACTGCAGTTGAATGACTTAAAGCCTTTCAGGTGCGCAACCGCCGCGTGGTCCTTCTACCCTCGTAACCTCGAGCAGTATAACAAAGGGTTAAAAAAGGAGAGGGGGGGTTGAGCGTCCAACCTGCGACACTGGGCGGTCCCGGTTGCAGCGGCCTCTTAGGCCTACGTTCTTTCAAAGCCTTTCGTACCCGTTATTTCTTCCGGCATTTCTGTTTCACGCATATTTGGTCTCAAAATATCAGGGATTATCTAGTTTTAAACGCGAAGCATTTCTTAGCGCACTTCGGGGATTTTGAGCCTTTCTATCACCCGCCTACGGCTTTGTGCTCTCCTGGCCGTTTCGTGTATGGGATATATACGAAAATTGGTATGCCGCAACACGAACGCATTGCGAACATAAATGAGAGGTCATAACATGAAAATCAGGATATGCATGTCATAAGCGGCATCATTTACATGCCACGGTCTTGGTGCTCTCCTGTCAGTTTCGTTAATGGGATGTATGCGAAAATCGATATGGCACGACATGACTGCATAGCGAACATAACTGACGCGGCATTTCATGAGAATCATGATATGCATGTCATGAGTGGTATGACTTACATGCCGCGGTCTTGGTGCTCTCCTGTCAGTTTCGTTAATGGGATGTATACGAAAATTGGTATGCCACTACATGACTGCATGACGAACATAACTGACGCGGCATTTCATGAGAATCATGATATGCATGTCATGAGTGGTATGACTTACATGCCACGGTTTTGGTGCTCTCCTGTCAGTTTCGGTAATGGGATGTATACGAAAATTGGTATGCCACTACATGACTGCATGACGAACATAACTGACGCGGCATTACATGAGAATCATGATATACATGTCATGAGTGGTATGACTTACATGCCACGGTCTTGGTGCTCTCCTTTCAGTTTCGTTAATGGGATGTATACGAAAATCGATATGGCACAACATGACTGCATGGCGAACTTAACTGACGCGGCATTTCATGAAATCATGATATGCATGTCATGAGTGGTATGACTTACATGCCATGGTCATGGTGCTCTCCTGTCAGTTTCGTTAATGGAATGTATACGGAAATTGGTATGGCACAACATGACTGTACGATGAACATAAATGGCAGATCATAACATGAAAATCATGGCATGCATGCTACAAGCGGCATGACTTAAATGCCACGGTCTTGGTGCTCTCCTGGTCGTTTCGTTAATGGGATGTATACCGAAATTGCTATGGCATAACACGACTGCATGAAGAACGTAAATGACCGGTCATAACGTTACAATCGTGGCATACGTGTCATGAGCGGCTTGGTTCACATGCCACAATCTTGCTGCTCTTGCGTTTGTGTCGTTAACTTCATATGTACCAAAATCGGTATACCGAGACAACAATAGGATCCATTTTATGTTCCTTATTTGTGCTTCGCATTTCCTTGATTCCCACTGCACGTGGGATCTGCTATTTTTTCTGATCACGACATCAAGGACGTGATGATTTGTTAAATTGCTCTGGAAGTAACGTCAGCGCGCATGGAAAATCATGGTATATCGTGTCCTGCCTTCTCCATTCCCCCTAGGCAGATACGTTTGTGCATGGTGAGTACAACTCAGAAAATCAGAGCCTTAAGCGGGTCTTTTTAATGCGTATGGATGGTTGGTTGGTTGGTCCTTGGGTATCTTGGCGCAACCCACTCTGGGGGATCGGCCATGAACCGGAAAAGAAATTTTCGTGGGAGAGAACTCCTAATAAAATACAAAAAAATTGTAGTACGAATGTGATAATCAAATTTAGGTTAAAGGAATAGTTTTCTGCGAAGACTGAGGGCATGTAATTATAAAAGAGAAGCGAACGCTATGGAGATTGGTTCTCACGTACTGAGATCATGATTGAAAAAAATAAAATAAAATAATGAACTGAGCAGATCAACATTTAATTCTTCTTGTCTCACGAAGAAAATCGCATACGGCCTTGCACACGTTCCTGTGACTAAATCCGAGGATAGTCGCACCAAGAGAGAGCACTACTGGAAGAGACAAATTTAAACCCATGTTTCTTAAGGGTATTTGCAGAAACCTTTTCCGTGGGATGTTGAATCTTCGACATGATATGAAGAAGTGCTCCAGAGACTCATCCTCATCACAATGCAGACACAACGGTGATTGAGCCAAACCAGACCTGTGCATGTAAAAGTTCAGTGAGGGGACTCGGCATCGTATTTAGTGATTGAGACTTCTGCTCTTCTAGTTTCGCACCATCTATTTTTCCACGGATAAGCCAAGTGTCCGAAGTCAGTGTTGGCTAGTGCAGATTTCTTAAAATTATTGCACGTAGTATATCTTGAGAAGCGCGCAGCTGTAACAAACGCCGAAGTCGGCAACACAGAAATTACCGGGCCATTTAGACCTGACACTGCGAGCGCGTCCGCATATTCATTGAGTGTTATACCTTTGTGCCGAGGCTTCAGTCCGTGGCGATGGCGCTCAGAACTTCGTTCTCCTCTTCCCTCCTTTGCGCTTCCTCTGCTTTTCGCTCGTATTGCTAATAACCTAACATTTCTCCTCTCCCAGACGAACCCCTCCGGGCGAGTCAATTTTGCTTCCGTTCGGTGAAAGGCTTCAGACGGGCAACATGCGTCACGTCAGTCTTCGAAGAGCGTCGACCACTTGAAGTGAGGAGTGCGATCTTATAGTTGACCTCGCTTAAACGCTCAAGAATTACGTATGGTCCTGCATAGTCCGCGAGCAGCTTCTGACACAAACCACGTTTCTGCATTGGTGTCCACAACCACACGAGATCACCGGGAGAATAGGAAACATTTCGGTGTCGTCGGTCGTAGCGAATTCTGGAGTAGAGGCCAGCGTACGTAATCGTGCAATTCGGCGGGCCTCCTCCGCACGACACAATGTTTCCGCCACAGACGAATCTTCATGGATGACAAAAGAAAACATGGTATCGAGCGTATGACGAGGTGGGCGAGCGTAGAGAAGGTAAAAAGGGCTATAGCCTGTCGTCTCGTGTTTCGCCGAGTTGAAAGCGTACGTCATGAACGGCAGTACTTCATCCCAGTTTTTGTGGTCTGAAGCAATGTACATGGACAACATGTTAATCAATGTTCGGTTAGTGCGCTCAGTCAGGCCATTTGTTTGTGGATGATACGCGGTTGGGTGTCGGAACTTAGAGGCACACAAACGAAGTAATTCTTCTACAACATCGGCTATGAACTGGCGACCACGGTGACTTATTATCAGGCGAGGCGGCCCGTGTCGGAGTATGACCGAATGCAGGAGAAAGTCGGAGACCTGGGCTGCGGTGGCGGAAGTGAGCGCTGCCGTCTCGCAGTAACGTGTCAAGTAGTCAGCACACACTATTATCCACCGGTTTCCTCTTGATGAACGCGGAAACGGTCCGACCAGATCAATGCCGACTTTTTCAAAAGGGGTACTAGGGGGCTCTACTGGTTGTAAGTGACCGGCTGGAGCTGAAGTGGGTCGCTTGTGACTCTGACATTGCGCGCAACTGGCTACGTAGGTTTGAATCGTTTTTCTCATTTGAGGCCAATAAAATCTATCTCTGGTGCGGCTGAGTGTCCGTGCTGTGCCAAAGTGACCAGAAGTTGGATCATCGTGCGTAGTACGCTGAACAGATGCTTGGAGAGATTGCGGAGCCACCAGCAGGAAGCGAGCGCCAGTCGTGGACAGGTTCCTCTTGTAGAGGAGACCATCTCGGATGCAAAATCGGTCGTCACTAAGATCGCCTCGCGAAGCAGAGGAAAAGCTTTTCAAGCTTGGGTCTTTGCGCTGCTCGGCGGCGAACGTCAAAGCGTCGGGAAAGTCAGACGTCAGGACGGCGATAAGGTGGTCAAAGTTTTCAGCTTCAGAGTCTGTTGTACATAATGGCATCCTAGAAAGGCAATCCGCGTCAGAATGCCGACGGCCGCTCTTGTGAGACATAGTAAAGACATACTCTTGCAGGCGCAGAGCCCATCGCGCCAGGCGACCGGATAGGTCACGATGGTTAACCAGCCAGCACATGGAATGGTGGTCGGTGACGATGGTGATGGGTCGACGGTAGACATACGAGCGAAACCTCTGCACTTCAAGGACCACCGCTAAGCATTCCTGTTCCGTTACGGTATAATTTCGCTCGGGCTTGCTTAATGAACGGCTCGCTTACACTCGAAAAACAAAGGGAGTGCTGGGCACTCACTTTGGGGGAGTACTTTCGTGTCCCAAGTTTAACTCCTTTTTTCAGAGTAGATCAACCCCATTGCAGGGTACCACCCCGCCACGGTGGTCTAGTGGCTAAGGTACTCGGCGGCTGATCCGAGGGTCGCGGGATCGAATCCCGGCCGCGGCGGCTGCATTTCGATGGAGGCGAAATGTTGAGGCCCGTGTGCTGTGCGATGTCAGTGCACGTTAAAGAACCCCAGACAGGACGGGCGCTTTTTTTTTTCCACGAAGCCCCCTTCCTTGTCGGCTTGCAGTAGCGAAAGGTCATTGCTCTTGAAGAAGTATACTATGTCGTCTAGTTGCCTGTCCTTCCGTGCAAGAGTCTTTCGTGGGAGGCACTTCTGCAAACAATCCACTCCTTCTAATAAACATCGTTCCGAGTTTTCCTGTGTTGCTCTCGAAGATAGGTCGCGGTTTATCCCAATTAGCTCATGAGTAGGAAGACTTGTCGGGACAGCGAATTTCGGCCCTTTCTCCAGTAGATCCATAAATCCTTCTGGCACCTGAACGCCTCCAAGTACTACGACCTGCTTGTCTGCGCGGGTTGTCTTGTTCTTCAGGTACTGAAGCAAAATAGTCAGCATGCACTTCCACCTGCATTCAATTAGCTGTGCTGCTAACCTCTTGTATTCCCCTAATTTGATGCCTGCCAGGCGTTCCGGGTACTCTTCAAAGCAGGCAAGACGCAGGCAGTCCTGGAGTAAACGAACCTGGCGCCACAGTTCGGATCTTAAGATTTTTGACAGTCTCTTAACGTGGTTCCAAGAAGGCCTCACCGAACCAAAAAGCTCTATGACCTCCTGAAGTAGAATACCTTTGCGAATGCAGAAAGCGTAACATCTCGCCTTGCACGTAGCCTCGATGATGTGGGCGGTCAATACCTCGGTAAGTGATGAAGAACGTTGCACATAAAAGGATGGGCCCAATGTACTAGAAATATACTTTAGTAGGACAGGCTGCTGGGCTAGTTGGCTAGGTGGTCTGTTTCGTTTCTTCTCGTGTCCGTGTGTTTTCGCGCTAAGTTGATCATTCCGCGATGCATAACCAACTAGCCCAGCAGTCTGTCCTACTAAAGAACCCCAGGTGGTCGAAATTCCCGGAGCCCTCCACTACGGCGTCTCTCATAATTCGAACTGGTTTTGGGACGTAAAACCCCACAAAACAACAACAACAACCATTGCAGGGTACCGGTACTCTCGCCAAGAGAGAGTAGTAGGACGCCTCCGAAGGGGATTCGAAGACTCTTTTGAAGAGAGCTCTACTACCCCACCAAGCGGGGTGCTAGTACTCCCAGAGTGAGTAGCAGAGACAAAAAAGAAAAAGAAAGAAAAATCAACCAATGCGTTTTTCGACCATGCTACAATTAGCAGGCATTTAATTACATCACACTGAACATAGAACACACAGGCTAACAAGACACGAACGCACATACACGCCAATAACACAACCACAGCAAAGCACAAAGCCCACAACACTCGCTTTTTTTTTCTTTATTGCCTTCTTGAACAAAGTACAGACGCAATCAAAAGCGCACACGCATACACTATTTACGCACTGGTGTGACCATCTCTAAAGCTTTTTCATACCTTTCAAAACATCAAGGATAGTAACCCAGTGTGGTGGTTCAGGCTGGGCTCTATAAATCTCACTAATTTGTCCAACGCTCTCAATGAAGGTTTCCCTCGAGGATTTTACATGAACATCGGCATGCCGCACCTGCATTCTCGTTTTCCACAAAGCATGAAGACCCAGGACCATGATCGTATCGCATGGCTCTTCTACTGGTAAAAACCTTATGCCATAAGAATCTAGTGGTAATTCTTTCTTTAAAGTGCGCTGAAGCACGTCCCAGAAAAATACTGCATCCCAGCAGTCTACAAAAGCATGCTCTATATCCTCTGGTTTATTACATAAATGGCAGTTTGTTGTCCAAGGTACAAATAAGCCCTTTTCCTGAAGCCATGTTTTTACAGGTAGACTATTCGTATGTAGCTTGAAAAAGGATGTTTTGGCAGCAGGACTTATTGGCATTTTCTTGACCCTTTTCAAAATATTCTGTCCTGGGTATCCATGATATGGCAACGGTACAAAGGAGTCGGGAGGAACGCTTCAATTAAATCCTTATAGAGTTTCTTTCTGGTGACGTCACTCAAGTACTCTAAAGAAACTCTCACTTTCAACACTCGCGATACACCGTCTTACACTGAAGTCCCGTATATATAACCGTTATACTTGACCTGCTATGTAGCGCCAGTGGTAAGGTACTGTTCTGCGTAATTAAACAAAAATTATGCACAGAACAGGTGTATATTTAGCGTTGGCTCATGGGTAGCCGCTCGCCACACAGATCTGTTAATCTAAACGCGCGGAACATATACAATGTCTTTTAGATTAACGCATTCCTGTCATGAGCTGGCATTCCGTTTTACGGATAAACGCGATTTCGCAGTGCTGGTTCGCGATGTAAAATGCACCTGAGGAAGCGAGTACGAACATAATAGCGGCTGAATTTCATCAACGCAAGCGAAGAAAAGCGGCACCCGGGTGCTCCGCTACCACCCGCTTCATTCCGACGGCGTTCCCTTACGAGTCCGTCGAGCACGTCTGTACGGCGAACAACCGCTGGCGATCACAAAATATGCACTCCTCGTTGTTCGTTATTCTGCACACAGATGAAATATAGTCACTGCGATCAGAAGTGTTTAGGGTATTATGCTGTACTTACCAGACTTGCGAACGGGACGGATCGCAGTCACGGTATTTTCACCGTCGACGCGCTCATGGCCGTCATACGGCTCGATGCCGAAGTCGTAGCGAAGCCTTTTGCTTTACATGTATGAGTTATATCCAGTGAGTCTTCGGAGACCAGCCGTCGACGATCACAACAGCTTACTGTGTCGCTGAAAGTGTATTCCTCCTCGTTTCGCACACGTAGGCGAAGAATCCGAGGCGTGTAGGCTGGCGGGTTTCACTAGCACGGGTACGGCCGTTCGATCGGGGAAAAACACAGGAGAGGTAGCTCGCTATGACTCCCGTCGGTTGAGGCTCGTAGTCGAGGAAGGCACCGTTCATTAAACGTACACTGCACGCGTTTGTACGCGAAAGCTTGTATACGTGGAAGTCGTAGGAAGGCCGCTGCTATAGTTCTATCGAAAAACACTTGACAAAGCGGCTGTTGTCTTCTTCAATCGTCCGCTCCCACCCCAGCCGCCATGTTTGCGGCTGCGAATGCGAGCATAACATGGGTGTGGCAGGAGTGAAATTGCATTTTACTCTCTCATGCCGCAGGAGGTATCGACATTTCACTCCATCCGACGTATTGCTAGAGTAGAACGATGCCCTCAAGGGTAGCTGGGCCGTTTCACTCCTGCGAAACCGGCTGCAGTTTTTAGAGTGTAAGCGACGACGTGTTCTCGGTTATCTGAGCGCTGAACGAGAACGGCACCGATTCCAACTCCACTGGCGTCCGTGTGAATTTCTGTCGGAGACGAAGGATCAAAGTGGCGAAGTATTGGATGCGTGGTTAACAGGAACTTCAGTTGGCGGAATGCTGCAGCACACTCAGGGGTCCACTTGAACGGGGTGTCCTTGCGTAAAAGGCATGTCAGGGGGTGAGCTACATCCGCGAAACCGGGTATGAACCGCCGGAAGTAGGAGCATAGCCCGAGGAAGCTACGGAGCTGTTTCACTGACTTAGGCTGCTCGAACGCTTCAACGGCAGCCGCCTTTTGCGGGTCAGATCTAATGCCATCCTTATCAACGAGATGTCCCAGCACCAACCTTTGGCGTTCGCCAAAATGGCATGTGTGTGAGTTTAGCACGAGACCAGCATTCTTAATGCAGTTGAGCACAATGTCCGAACGAGTGTTATGCTTTTGAAATGTACGTCCAAAAATTATTGCGTCATCCAGGTAGCACATACAAATCTGCCATTTTAAACCACGCAGAACAGTGTCCATGAATCTTTCAAAGGTCGCAGGCGCATTGCACAATCCAAACGGAATGACGTTGAACTCGTATAGTCCATCAGGCGTGACGAATGCCGTTTTTTCCTTGTCGTCTGCATGCATCGGGATTTGCCACTAACCGGATCTGAGATCAACGGAGGAAAATTAGAAAGCGGAATGCAAACAATCGATGGCGTCATCGGTACGCGGCAGCGGATAGACGTCTTTCTTGGTAACCGAATTCAAGCGGCGGTAGTCAACGCAGAATCTCCACATACCATCTTTCTTCTTGACCAGAATAACGGGAGCGGCCCAGGGACTTGCTGAATCTTGAATTATGCCCTTTGCTAGCATCTCTTGCACCTGATCGTTGATGACCTTGCGTTCTGCTGGTGCCACTCTGTAAGGTTTCTGCCTGATGAGTAGCGCCGACGCGGTGTTGATGCGGTGACGTATTCGAGACGCAGGGATTGAAGGTGCTTTGTTGCTCGTTGAAAAATCGAATACTTTCGAGTGCTTGGCCAGAACTTGCAAGAGCGCGTAGCGTTCGCTTTGGCTGAGGGACTTGTTAATCATCTTTAGAAGTTGCGAATCTCCGGGGCCGTGGGAAGTTACGTGTAGCTGCTCGTTTGTAGCTTCAACCAATGCGACCAGCGTCATAGGGGAGTGAGGTTTATACGAAGCAAGTTTCATGCCAGTGGGTAACACTACAGGCTCCACTGAACTGTTAATAGTCCACACACTTGAGCTCCCGTCAACTACAGACACCACGCAATGGGGTACCAAAATGTTCTTTTTGATACAAGCCGAATGAATTGGTTCAAGGGTGGCTTCGAAGATAGCGGGGTCGTTACTTGAGCAACTCACTGGAACGCACACGGCAGAAAATGGGGGCACGACTGTGTCCTCGGAGACAAAGAAGTTACTTTCACCACATGACGGATTCTCTAAGAGCGGAGACGGGAAAGTACCGTGTACGGAAAGATGCCCACTTCTACAGTCAACGGTCGCTCCACACTCCCGCAAAAAATCCATGCCCAATATTACGTCATGTGTGGATTGGGCAATAACCGCGAACTCTGTTGGAAACACTTTGCCACACAAAGACACATCCACAGTGCATACGCCCAGGGGACACACGGCGTCACCACTTACACCACGGAATATTGCACCACGGCTCAGACAAAACATCACTTTAAGTCCTAAACAGTTCTTAAAGCTAACACTCATCCCAGATATTGTCGCACCTGTATCCACAAGTGCCAGGGTAGGTACACCATGAACAAGTACACGAACTTTGTTCTTCAGCATTAAAACTGATGAGGGTATGTCTTCCGATAGTTCCTGGTATCCTGCGACCTCAACCCCATCGGCCGCACCAACTACTTTTCCGGCGGCGGTGACTGCGTGCGCCGCCGAGGCGATGGAGATCGTGGAGCACGCGAAGCTGGTGGCGGCGTCTAGCTCCGATCAGATGCCGGGGAGGGATATCGGGAGCCTGTGAACATGCGTGGCGACCGTTGCGCTGAGAACCGGCGATCAAAAGGCTGCGAAGTGGAATAAGTGACGGGTGGTTCTCTCTTGTGTGACCATCGGTTGTTGCAAAATCGTGAAATGTGCCCCGGGACTCCACAAGTGTAGCAGACAGGGAGAGATCGAGACACACGAGCCTGCTCCGGGTCCTCTCCGAAGGCACGGGGTAGTAGTACCCCCCTTCGCGGGTATCATAGCCAACACCTAACAATAATAATAATGATGAACATTCTCAAAAAAAGTCCCATGCCTGTAATAATGTTTAAATGTGGCCCAGAACGCGCACGCGACACTTAAGCTTATCTGAATGCTGAGCTGCCCGCAGTCATTCCACCACCGCAAAACTTCATAGATTGCCTACGGCAGTTCTGCTGACGCACCACTACAAAGAGTGCCAGGTTGTACAAGCATGCATGTATATTCCTCAGCCCTGAACTGGAATCTAATTATTGCGATGCCACAGTGAATGAACGCGCGGCAACGGTTGCCCTACAGCACACGATATAACATGCATGTATTCATCAGTATATCACACAAGTAGGTTCCTGCTATCCCATATGTTGTGTCTTGACAAAGGAAGACGGAAACTAAGGCGAACTTGATAGTAGGGGCTTACTGCTTTATTCGACGCATCGGGGCGTCAGTACAAGGAACGCAACATAAGACATCGATACAGATAGCTGCCGGCTTTTTATAGCCTTCGCACAGGCGTGACATCATAGACACGTGGACAGGCACGCAGGCAGTCAGCAGTGGCCGCACAGATCTTATCACAGATAGCCTCCAGCTTGCGCCCAGCCGAACGGCGTCATGCGTGCCGTTATTCATACGTAACACCATATAGTTTTACGGGTGCTTTATTCACTACCCATAACGGTCAAACGACAGGATTGTGGGAAGAAAGCCAATGCACTCCTGACTTATTAATCGGGCCAAATACGTAAACCGGCCCACTAACGTTTCAGAATGCATTACTACACAGTGGTCTGAATAATAGAACCACAAAATGAGACAGGTTAGCGAGCTGGCAAGGATTCTGGTGCGAGGCCGGCAGTGGGGTGAACAACAATTTTATTGCCGTTTGGTTAGTGATATAGAGAGAAGAACCGTGACGTAACATGTCGCGTGATCGAGGGTGTTAAGCGACGGCTGCACACCCAGTCGCACTACCATCTTCCTTTAATTGGAAAATACATTAATCATGCCTTTCAGGCTGCGGGTATCGACAGGGCTGGCGGCGAATTCTCGTGCTTCGGCGTAGCTCTTGATGAAGGTGGTCTTCTCTGAGGCCTTCATCGCTGTGGGTCGGCCTCTCCCGCAGGTGCTCTTGTGCGCCTGAATTCTCGGCCATCTTCCGTTCTCAGAATTGCTGACCGGGGCGTGTTCGCGGGCCTCAGAAGATTCGCAGGGGACCACGCTTGCTGGAGGGTGTCGTACGACTGGGTGTGCACGACTGGGTATGCAGCTTGAAGCAGCAACATAATTTCTTCTTTCTGCGAAGTTGGTATAGTTAGCTTATTGCTGCGAAAAACCAGACCACCCTGTGTGTGCAGTTCCTCTTTGTGGGACCAGTGCTGACGAACACTTTCGAGCACCTCGCTCTTTTCAGGCCAGCTTGTTTCGGCGTAACCTCGAAGCTTGGCCAAGGGCAGGATCTTCATTCTTTGCCGCACGAAGATCCCTCCGGCGCTGCTGAGAAGCTGAAATGTATTCAAGCGCATTCACTTGAAATTGCTCCGTTTCTTCTTGCATGAGCTGTTTGATGAGAAACTTAGGTAAGGCGTCAGCTAGGATAAGCTATTTCCCTGGCTTGTAGGTCAATTCAATTGGATATCGCAGCAAAGTCAAACGCATGCGCTGCAGCCGAAGTGGATATTGTTGAAGCGGTTTGCTGAATATCGGCACCAAAGGGCGATGATCGCTCTCAACAAGCACAGTTCCTTGGCCGAAGATGTGATCATGAAACTTGACGCAACCATACACAATTTCCAATGTTTTCTTTTCAATTTGAGCGCAGCGTTGCTGCGCCTCTGTTAGTAAACATGACGAGTATGCGACAGGACGGCCATCTTGAATAAGCACAGCGCCAACTCCACTTTGGATGGTGTCGACCGATAGCGTGACAGCTATTTGCGTCGAAGAAAGCAATAACTGGTGCACTTGCTAAGTTTTCACACAACTTTTCGTAACCTCGCTGCCGAGCGTCAGCCCAAACCCACGCAAGCCTTTGTGCAGCAACGTTCTTAGGGGGGCAGTCACGTCGGACATGTTACGGATGAAACGTTGCACATAATTCGTCATGTCTAAAAAGACTTGGAGGTCCTTACAATACTTTGGCTCTTCCATTTCCAGTATGTCCTTCACTCGACCTGGGTCCAGGCGGAGGCCTTCAGTGCTAAGAATGTGCGCCAGGTAGCGCACTTCAGGCTGCAAAAAGGTGCATTTCTTTAGGTTAAGCTTGAGGTTGTGTTCGCGACAGCGTAACAAAAAAAACTGACAGGTTGAGGTCGTGCTCCTCTTTTGCGCAGCCCCAAAGCAGTATGTCATCCATTAGGACGACTACGCATGGCAAGCCTTCTAGCATGCGATACATAACTGCTTGAAAGATTTCTGGAGCTGACGAGATGCCGAAGGGTATGCGAAGAAACAGATAGCGTCCATACGGCGTGCTCATCGTGCAGAGATTTGAGCTTGATTCTGTTAGCTTAATTTGACAAAAAACCTCACGCCACGTCTACCGTTGAGAAGACCTGGCACAGGATAGCTACGAGGCTTCCTCTTCTAGGGTTGGCATTGGGTAATGCTTCCGCAGCAGTACTTTGTTTAGCGCCGTAGGATCCAGGCAAATTCTAACCTTGCCCTTAACAACTGTAACCATATGGCTAGACCACTCGGTTGGCTAGGTTACCTTTGTGATGAACACTTAGATTTCTATGCGCTGCAGCTCAGCCTTGACCTTGTCCTGAAGAGCCACGGGGACTCTTCTTGCTGGAAAGATGACGCCCACTGCGCGTGGCTTGAAGTTCATATCGCACTGGAAGTCTTTCAGCTGCCCAAGTCC
The DNA here is from genome assembly GCA_013339685.2 of Hyalomma asiaticum. Classification (NCBI taxonomy): domain Eukaryota; kingdom Metazoa; phylum Arthropoda; class Arachnida; order Ixodida; family Ixodidae; genus Hyalomma; species Hyalomma asiaticum. The sequence continues at coordinate 146,574,143 of CM023483.1, forward strand.
TTCGAAGACGTCTGCAAAAGGTTGCATTGGCGGGTACAGTTCATGCTGTATGTCTCGCATGCGGTAGATGAATCCACGAGTTTCAGCTGCTGCACCACTCACGGTGACAGGGACATCTTGTTCGACATTAAAAAAACGTTTGTTCCTTGGTTCTGTCATTGGCCGAAAGCATAAGCCGAACTTGCGCATGTGCAGCTGTTGTATGCCCAAAAAATGCCCTGAGCTTAACGTGGCAAGCTTGCTGAGGTTTATCTGGCAGTTTTGCAACACCGCTTCTTGAAATGACACAACAGCTGGCACCAGTATCTAGCTTGCATGTGATGGGATGGCCCTAAATGCACACAGTTGTGCTCCAGTTATCTCTGGCGATCGAACCGACAGTCACTGTTTGTAAAGAAAAATTGTTGTCTTCTGCTTGTAGCTCTCGTATTTGTTGGCTGACGTTTCGCGGGTACTTGGATGACCTGCATACTTTAGCGAAATGGCTTAGCCTTCCGCACTTTCGGCATGTTTTCCCTCTTGCTGGACGCATGTCACTGCGGTGAATTCACCCCCACATACGTAGCAAGTATTTTTTTCTCGTTGAGACTGCGTTTACACGGGTGCTTTCACTGAATCCTGTTGCTCCACTTGAACTCTAGGAAGCGCTCTTTGCGTTGTTCATGCGCGCGGCATATGTCGACAACCTTTTCGTACGTCGGGTTTTTCGCTATCAGTCTTTGCTGCAGGCTCTTATCTCTTGTGCCTTAAATAATTCGGTTGCGCAACATGCGGTCTTCAAGATCCGCAAATTCACAGTTCTTCGTAACACCCGCAGTTCTGTTAGCCACTCGTTAAACGTTTCGCCTGCCTTCGGTTTCTTGTCCCGAAAAGAAACTCTTGGAACGTTAAGTTCGTTGCGGGCTTGTAGTGTTGGTCAAATTTCTTATTCATAATTTCCACATCATTTCTGGCTCCCGCTTCTTCGAACTTGAAGGCACTGTGTGCTTTCCGAGCTTCTTCGCCTATGGTAACTAGCAATGTGGCTTCTCGAACATCCATTGGCTAATCGTTCAATCTTGTAGCAGTGAAGAAGAGCAGAAACTCATTTTTCCAGGTTTTCCAACCCAAGGGTCCTATGACACCTCCATGGCTTTGGGAGCGGTAGTAACGCAGACGCCATGGACGCATCAGCTGGGTTTCGCTGCCACCATGTAGCGAGGATAGCAGTCGGACGAACAACGTTATTGCCGTTTAGTCAGTGATAAAGAGAAGAAGCATGACGTAAAATGTCACGTGATTACGGGTGTTAGGTGACGACTCCACACTCTGCTGGGCTAAAGATTCATAACGCAAAGAACAGACTTGCAAAACACGGACAAAAAGGAAGACAAGTGGACAACACGAACACCGACTATCGATTGAAGCAATCCACTGAAGGAAAAAGCAAGACACGCAACTTATCTGCGCATGCCCAGGAATGGTAGCACCACCTGGCAAACGGTTACGCGTGCCGGTCTACGCGAGAGGCAACTGCTAAGGCATTCTATCTTTTCTTGTTTAAGCTAACGACTCACGCACGCGCTTCCACTGATACTGATATGCCAGGACTCGACCATTAAATGCGTTTCTTCTTTCTTATGTCTGTACACAACCTCGCATTCGTCCAACTTAGGCTTGCAGTTACACCCCCGGCAGTGCAAAAATAGATTAGAACGCTTTCCACCTGATAGCGACCTTCTATGTTCAATTAATCTCTGATTAATAGAACGTGCTATTCGCCTTACGTAGAAACGTCCACAGCTTAAAGAAATCTGTAATAACGGACGTGTAGACGCTGCAGCAGCCTTTGCAAGAATACTTTATTGCACAAAACACAAGAGTATATTGTTGCACGGATCCGCGAAGAGGACAATTGATGGTCGTGCATGTGCAGCGGTGGCGAAAGAGAGAGGAGAACAACGTTAGCGTTAACCACCAGCTGCCTGCTGTTGATCTCGCCTTCACGACCTCATCAAAAAGGCCCCTCATTGCTCAGAGTGTCGAGTGCCCCCGCTTACTCGTAACAGAGTGCTGGAGGTGCGGGGTACACGCCCGCAACAACGGAACTACCGACGCTCTAGAGCTTCGTCGAAGCCGTCGACTTGGCGGCCTTCCGCCATCTGCCACTGCCATCTCCGATATGCCTGACGAAGCCGCTCCGAGGGCCGCGACCAGCGATCCGCTGCTGTATTATCGAGTTCCACCGACCTTCGCCGGGAAGGCTGGAGAAGACCTTGACGAGTGGCTCGTGCAATACAAGCGAGTGAGCAAATCCAATGGCTGGGATCCTGCCGCTCAGCTCGCGAACGTGGTGTGCGCTCCTACCGATACTGCGCTGGTGTGGCACAAAAACCACGAGGACGCACTCACGATGCGGAACATTTTTTAACGAGCTCAAGGCCTGCTTCAGGGACTCAGAAGAGAGCGGAGCAAACCCTTTCGCAACGGGCGCAGCTGCCTGGTGCGATATGCACCACGTAGTACATTGAGGAGATACTGAAGCTCTGGAAAGCGCATGACGCTAGTATGACGGACGAAGACAAGGTCGGACATCTGTTGAAAGGAGTAGCTGAGGACGTTTACAATTTGCTCATCGGCAAAGAAAGCCTGAGTTCTGTGTCCGACGTAATTCGACATTGCAGAACCTTCCAGTCACTGAAGATGCGTCGCATTACGCCGAAGTTTGGCCGCTTGGCAAACGTTACGACGGTCGCTAGCGTGGACACGACCACGTGTTTTGACTTAACATCCGCTATTCGACAGAGTGTCCGCGAAGAACTTAATAGTCGTGAAGAGGCGTCATGTAAGACATTTGCGAGTCATGGAGCATATTCGCCATGCGAGCCATCGCAACGCCAGTTTCGACTTCTTGGCCCCCTGTGGTTAGCGCAGAGGCAGTTGAATAGAGAACAACGCCAGAATCAAGGATGACGACACGCTACCCAGCTTCGCACGCTGGACGACCCGCTCAGCGTCCGCACTCTCGACTGCCGATGCCTCGCCGTTATCTGCGCGAAGAAGCCATACACCACGCTGGAGAGAATGAGGCATTTGAGTGCATTGAAGAGCCACCAAGGCGGCCTCTACCGGTCTGCTACTCCTGCGGTGTCACAGGCCATATATCGCGTTTCTGCAACCGTCGCAGAACACCGCGGTATGACAGACCACCTTCTCAACGCCCTCAGGGAGCGCCGCGGTCGGCACGCAACTATTAGCCGAGCAGCTTTCGGAACTGCTTCTCGGGATCTGACCGAAGTTTGACGCCTCCACCGCGTCCTCGTGCTTCCCGCTCTCCCTTGCCACTTCGTCGTCGCTCGTCGTCCCCTTCGCCACCGGAAAACTAGCCAGCGCGACCGATGAGGGTAAGGTCGCTGGGCAGTTGCAACTGTCTGAAATACCTCCGGTGGTGATGCGCAAGAACAAAGTGTGTGTTTTTGTTGATGATGTGCCTGCATTGGCCCTAGTGGACACAGGGGCAACAATTTCAGTTATGAGTGCCTCTTTTAAGGATTTGTTAAGGCTAAAGGCTGTTTCACATGCCGCGATTGCAGCGACGAAAATCGTTCCAATCGCTCTGTTCGCTCCCGTCGCTTAATGGCGGTTTCGTTTCAGATGACTTGCGATTGCAGCGACTGTTTTTCCCGCGACAGGAGCGACCGGCTATCTTCAAATGTGTTTAAATAACCCTGCGTTATGATATTATTAACTTTTGTTTTACAGGATTGAAGAGCATGCATGTATTGTAATTTAAAAACAGCTGCAAGTGGCTAAATTATTTTGGTGTGCGCAACAGCGGCTCCCGCATATCAGTAAAGACGTGAAAATAGCGGTGGCAGCAGCGCAGCGGCACAGCAGCTGCTTCGGCTGCTTCGCGTCGTGAAGAAAAACTTTGCGCTATGGATGTAGCCGCGTAGGAAGGGTCCGCGTATTCTTCGAAGTCGTCGTGTGCGCGAAGCATGATCCTCCGTGTTCAGCATCAAGTTGTCAACGAATGGTTCGTGTATCTTACTCGCAAGTGTCTACTACACTGTAGTGCCTCCGAACCGGACGACGCCGGCATCTAACCAAAGCCCACATTTATGGATCTGCAAATGATGTATATGTGTGTGTCTGTGCACGGAATACGGTTAGTTTGTGTTGTGACCAAACGCGGCAACACGCATCTAACCGAAAACTCGCATATTGAAAGCCGCGAGAAATGACGCCTCTGTGTGTGTGTGCGTGCGCGTGTGTGCTTGCATGATGTGGAATAGTTTGTTTTGTGAACATCGATATCGCGGATCGTCCGTCGTGGAATCCGTGGTGTGGATGTGTAACAACTAGCATCACAAAATTTATAAGGAGCTGCAGTCACCTGTGTTGAAGCCTGCATGTTGCGTCACTACATTGTGAAGATACGGATGTCGTTTAGTTTCCTAATCGTAGTAGGTTACTGCGAGTCTGACCAAAGAAGCAAAATACGTTGCACTGCCCCACGCCGTGCACGAAAGGTATTTTTGATGTATAGTCTTATAACAAGTTAGTAGCGTAGTCATGCACTTAGAGCTGTAGTAGACTGTTTCCCTGCTATGCCTCTTTTCTGCTAGAACAGAATTGTTTGCAAAACAAAAAACAGCCAATAAGGGCCTTAAGTACTATTTCCAAACAGACTGTATTTGGAGATACGTGGTTTTACTGCAATAAAAGGATTCTGTCGACGAGCAGAAATATTAACAGGGCACACTGTGTTTCTGTGACATGCATTCATTGTCTAATGGTTCAGAAACTGCTCTCCATCCTGTTCCATCTCGGGAGTCCCTCGAAGTTTAGAATGTTTTCTTGCCATAGCATTTCCTCAATCGAATGCGCTTGTTGGAATTGAGAAGCATTTGTGTGATGGTCACCGCTATAGAGAAAACTGCTGTATTGGCCTCGACGCACAGAGCATTTCTTCAGACGGCGAAACAGTACTTGTTTGGGTGGCTCAGTGAAGCTCAGTGAAATCACGCTGTAGGGCATGGTGCCAACACACGCTCTGTTGTGCGAGTCGGCTTTCTGCAGAAGCTTGCCCGTTCAACCTGTCAAGGCTAGCCAGTGCCGATTCATTGTAATCGATGTGCTTCTTGTGTGACCTTGGTGGCCGCAAATTATTTGTTATATAAACGAAAAAAGGTGTTGCCTGCATGGCAATTACCTAATTATTTGCACAGTATGTTTTTTGGAATGCAAAACTTATTATTATTCAATAACTCTGGCTCGACTGGTTTGGTCATTACCAGAACTAATGGTACAGTGTCGTTCCTTGTCTTTCCACCACACATATGCCGTCTTTTGCTTATTGTTCAAGGCATTGGACTTACAGCAAAGGGAGGCGAGAGGATGCACCATCTCATTTTCCTCAAAGTGGCAAGCAGCAAGCATATTTGTGTCATTAACCACCAAAGTCTGTCTTTGCTCTCCGCACTTCACGCCAGGTCCAATTGGCTCATTTCTTTTCTCTTTTTTTTTGAGAACAGGAGACAGGTAGCTGAGACAGTGCAAAAATAGTGACAGCACGGCACCTAGTAACAAAACAGGCCGCTTGGGTTTGTCGAGAGAGATGTCACCACCAAGATCACCTTCATTGCGTCTCCATTTCACTGTTTGAGAAATGCTTCTAGCAAACGTAGTTATGGGGCATGAGCTCTCGACCTTTCCTTGTTATTGTACAAGCCCATGCCTCCACTTTCATCGAGCCACTGGGAACGTCGAAAGTAATCGGCTTCACTTTGCTGGATGCGCTGCTATTGTAGTTTGGCACAACACATTTTCTGTCCCATCCTAAAATGGCACTGGTGGAAATCCCAGAGAGCGCAAGCCTTTGTCGAAACACGAAAAGTGCACTTAAAAGTCTGAGAAGCCCGTGAGAGTTGTAAAGTCAGCAGATCACAAAGACTATGCAGCATCCTGCACGCATTTTCTTCCCAAGGCCATTTGCCCATACCTGTTCACAACATGCGAACGAGGGACTTGTAGCGGCAGGTGTCACCTGCACTGGAGTCACTACATGCAGCTCATTACAAGTGCTGTATGGCACATATTTATTACAAACTACAGCCAAAATGCCCACAGAGTTTACTTTTTGATGCTGCAGACAGAAAACTGAGAATATTTGCAATATATGAGACGGTATCGCAGTTTTTATGCATTGCACGCATAGGATGACATGTAAAAGATGACCACTTGCCCGAAGTTTCATCTGTCGTGATGCAAAGAAAATTCAATTTCCACCTTGCCAAACCGTTTCATGAATGGGCCATGGCACGCGCTGCCACAGCCTAGCAGATTCCTCTCCTCAAACTCTGCCTTCTCCATGCCTCGAGGACATACCATGTCTCCACCTACATTGTCACTTTGCTCGTATGATGCCAGGTTTTCTTGTCTGCTGCAACCAAGCTGCTCTGTGCGACTGGCAAGTGCTGAAATTGTTCCTGTGCATCTTGCACATTTCAGCCACTTTGTCTAGAGAATACACCTTTGAGAGCTTGTTAGGGGCATAAAAACAACATTCAGATTGAATTCTGATGCTTCTTTTTTGACGTTGCATGACAACCTCTGTGGGTAAGCAATCGCCAGCACTCTCTTGATGTCTTTTCCATTTCTTTGTCCTGGCAAAGGTTTTACTGCCTGAAGTAACTTGCATAGAGAAGTAATCACCAATGGTGAGTATCATGAACCTGATAGGTGCACATTTTCAGAGGAAAAACCCCACTGCACAATGTCAGCAGAATTTCTTTAACGAGCCACTGGGACAAGTTAGGGCAGCATTGTAAGAAGACTCCCAGGCCTTTGCAAAGAACAGAGCACAGTGACAGTGTAAGCTTTCCTGCATGTGCTCTTATTATTCTCTTTAGGTCTTCTTCCATTCCTGCTTCTCCTCCCCCCTCTTGTTCTTCCTCTTACACTGTCTTCTTTTTCAAATTCCTTTACTTCTCATTTGTCATCTGCATCCTCTCCTTCCTTGCCGTCGTCATCTCCTTGCTCTTCTGTATTTTCTCCCCCGCCCTCCAATTCTCCTCGTCTTTGTCGATGGAACCATAGCCGACGACTGACAACTTATAAGGCCCAGAGTCTGGGGTGGGCGCTACTACTCCTGTTGGACTGGGTTCAAATGTGTACAGGCGTGCAGAGAGGGAGATAAACATTACTGAAAGATTGCTAGTTTTCCTTCAGGTGAGATGGGGGTATGGACTTTTTCTCATTATGAGTGATAGCAGTTTCGGACACCTGCTTCAGGCACCATTGTCACCAATTTTGAGCATTGTAACAAGCCCATACCGGTTTATGCTGTATTGTTATACCAGGTGCTTAGAGACTTCCAAGGGAATGTAAAAGGCAAATGCCAAGTTCCATTGATCTGTTTCTTGGGCTGCTGCTGCAGTTTCACACATAGCTGCTTTGTTACAGCAGCAGTGGTGACAAATGTCATTTTGAGTTGCTTAAGGTTCTTCTGCAGCGCTGTGCCTTCTCGGTCTTCCTCGCTTGCAACTAGAGCCTTGTGCACCTTCACCTACAATGATGTGGCATGAGATTTCACAGCAAGACACGGTCAACTTTGTTGTAATACGAAGGCAACAAAGCTGACCGCACGAGCAAGATATACTTAATCAACTTTACAGTGAAGTGAAAGATGCACTCCACCTATTCGATGCTCGCCTACACTCTGGTTTTTTGTACTGTGCAACACAGCCTGGAAACGTAGTAATATAAGGTTTTCACCTTAATATAGCGTTAGCTTACTTTCTGTTTTTGCAAACTGGCACAGCCACCATGGCAAGTGACAGATTAAAACAATATATAAAAATGGCAAGTTGTAAAAAAGAATCGTATGTTTTGTTGCCTGTACAAATTGTCGGTTACCAGCTATACATTATAGGGGTCTCTCTTAACCTTTACACGGTTGCCATGGGTGCAAGCGGTGGCAGACACTCGCAAGCACCAACGCAGCAGCCCTAACAATTAGAGCTGTGGCCCCTATCCCGCGGTTCGCGTTAGATCGCAACCACGGCGGGTTCAGGCCAGGGGGACAGAGACAAGCCTTTGAAATGAAGGTGTTTATTCACCTTATTTCTTACGCCACCAACGCAACCAGTATAAAATATGCAAGTGCCTCAGCGCGCAGGAGTAATATTCCTCACGGCTGGGCAAAACAACAATACTAGAAAAGCGCACGACGAAAAGGGGCTGATAGTGACTCAGCTCGCTTCGTGTGGCTTTGCGCTCCGACCAAGAATGAAGATCACTCACGGAAGGAAGGGCAGGCGCTTGGTGACGGCGGCGGGCGGCGAACTCGCGTACCAGGAGGGGATCCGGTCAATCCCGATGCCTCCGGACGAAAGACACAAGACCTCCGAGAAAGCGGCGCGCTTTCGCGAGGTAGAGAGAGAGGAGGCATCTCCCCGAAACTTGGGAGAAGGGAAACGAGTAGAAAGGAGGAAGCGGGGGCGTACCGGTTTCGACACTGCGACGAGGCATGAAAGGCAACGGGGGAAGCGGCGTGAATGCCCTCTCCCACCGCGCCGCACACGCAACCGGTACGCGGCTGCTGGAATGCGCATGCATTCCCACATCCCGCCCTCCTTAATTCATCCCCTTCACCAAAGAAGCCACCGCCATCACCTGGGGCTAACGCAGGGGCAGGTGTCAACTACGCCGTCAAGAACGTCGTGTCGGTGAGGGGGCCGTCGCTTCCCTCCGCGGCCGTGGTCGCCGAGTCGTCAGCTGTCGCTGGCCAAAGGGAGGTGCCGGGTGACGACGATGATGAGTCGCTCAGCTGGTCCTGGGCACGGGACACGTTCGGCGCGGCAGGGGCTGGTGGTGCTCGAACGACCGCCCGTTCGCCTTGCGAGAAGGCCCGATGGTGGTGTGTTGCGGGACCAGCGCCTCTTCACCTTGCGGGAAGCTCCGTTGTCTGCCATAGTGGGGCAGAGAGCAGACGACACACGAGCTATATGGACTGGGCCAAAGGGGTTGCTGTGCCGTGAAGGTGTGCGGGCAGGGTCGTTTGTCGAACAGCGGCCTCCTCAGCTCCGCCCCTCCATGTGTTACGGGATTACGATGGTGGGGTGAGGGCGACGGGATCGAAGTGTCGCCGAGTTTTCCGAATTTCCAAAGGCCGCTGCCGCCACTCCGGACCGGAAACTTCTTTGCTGCTTTGCTTGTTTGCTTTTTCTCGCCATGTGCCGCTGCGGTGGTCTCCGCCGTCGCCGCACCCCTGCTCGTAACGAGTTGTGGCCCGCAGGAGCCTGGCCTTGCGTAGAACACGCGACGAAGACTGCTTCTTCTTGCTGGCCGCTGTTGCTGCCGACGAACGACCAGGTGGTCCCTCTGTTGCTGATTAGCCCACAGAGAAAGCGCATGCTCGCTCCGGGGGGTTGGATGCGGGACGCCGATGGAGCATTCCGTCAGACATCGCACACAATAAAGTTAGCCCCTACAATCAGGACAGTTAGTTCCGTCGAGATCGCAAATTGTAGCGCCGCACTGGGCTCGAACGTCGAGCTGTGCCACCCGATGCCGCTGCCTGCGAAGGCGGGAGAGCATTCCCCTCGGGCCACTCATTCCCTCTGTCGTAGTAGGGTTTGAGGTCACAGACATGCACCGGTCCGCTGATCGGTCTTAGCTGTAAGTCCGCCAGCTTGTACACGAGAGATGAGACAATCTCCTTCACTCGGTACGGTCCTGTCCACTTCGGTGCCAGAGAAGCTGAGAATTTCTTGCTGGCATCGCTTAGGACACGATTACGTCTCAACACCAGGTCGCCAACTTTGTATTGAACGTCCCGATGAGAGCGGTCATACTGCGCTTTCTGCTCTGCTCGAGCAGTCCTCAGGTTCCGTCGTGCTTTGCATAAAGCCTCTTGCACCTTTAAGCGCAGCCCAGCTGCATAATCAGCGCATGCTGAAGAAGCAACCAGTTCCGAGCTGCGTTCCTGTAGAGTGTGTTCTACGGGATTCATCAGCTCCCTCCCAAGATTGAGAGTGGCGGGGGTGAAGCCAGTCGAGCGGTTCACGGTCGTCCTTATAGCAAATCCGATTTCAGGGATACAATTGTCCCAACCCTTGTGCGTCCCCGCAAAAGCAACGAGCATATGCTTGATGTTGCGGTTTACACGTTCGGTCGGATTTGCCTGGGCGTGGTACGTGGTCGTTCTCCTGTGCTTAATGCCGAGGGCTGCACAAGAGTCCACGAATAATTTTGAAGTGAAATAGGACGCATTGTCCGTAATCAACTCTTTTGGATAGCCAAATCGCGTGAACACTTCGACGAGCTTCTGCATGATTACGCGTGCCGTGAGCTTTCGTAGGGGGAATAATTCGACCCATTTGCTGAAGTGATCTGTGACCACGAGAAGGAATTGGTTCCCGCTCGGTGTTCGTGGGTAAGGTCCCATGATGTCACAAGCCGCAATCTGCCACGGTATCCGGCTATTGATCGGCTTCATCAGCCCGGGTGGGCGTCCACCTCTCGGTTTCACTCTTTGGCACACGTTACATGAGCGAGCGTAGCGTATTACATCCCGCTTCATGCCTGGCCAGGTTGCAAAGCGACACAACTTAAGATAAGTCTTAGGGCCACTTGCATGCCCGGCAATGCACGTATCGTGAAAGTAGCGTAGCAATGCTCCTCTCAGCGTGCGTGGAATCACCGCTTTGAAAGAATCATGTGTATCTTTCTCCGCGGGGATGTATCTCAGCAGGACACCGTCAGAGTCAAGCAGGTAGGAGTCCAACGCGCTCACAGCACTACCAGCTGTTTCAGAGCGCCGCGCACTTACAACAATACCAGCTGCGTCAACATGCGCCGCGGCCGCGCCGCCGGGCTCCCGGAGCCCCTCAAAAATTTTCTTACAAAACGGATTCTCCCGCTGCGCCTCTAACAAGTCCTTTCTGCTGAACACGCTCCCCACTGAACTGACGCAGTCCAGATGGTTAACGCTCTCGACCTTCGAAGGTGGTTAATCCTTCCTTCCTTTGCGACTCTCGCCGTCGAGCATTGTAGCAATTACTCTGCTCTTGGGTTGAGTCTCCAGTGACACAGGATGGGTAGTGTTATTACCGCTCCTGTTGACTTCGAGCGTCGCAGCTGTTACGTCGCTCTTGTTAGTCTCGGCTCTGGGCGGTGTGAGTTGAGCAGTAATATTACTCTTCTCACTGTCAACGGGCGCGCGCGAAAGTGCGTCCGCCACAACGTTGTTCTTTCCCCTCCGGTAGCGAACGGTGAAATCGTATCGCTGCAGGAGAAGTGCCCATCGTGCGAGCCGTCCGCTCGGCTCCCCTAGGCGTGTAAGCCAAGTTAGTGCCATATGATCAGTTTCAATCACAAATTGAACTCCGTCAACGTAGTAATCGAACTTTTTCAGGGCAAAAATGATTGCCAAACACTCCTTTTCAGTCACGGAATAATTTTTCTCTGCGGGAGACAACGAGCGGCTAGCGAAAGCTACCGGCCGCAAGCAACCTTCGTGCTGTTGGAGCAAAACCGCTCCTAGGCCAAGGTCGCTGGCGTCCGTTTGGATCACAAATTCTTTGCTCAAATCCGCTAGTCTTAACACAGTGGTTTCCGCGAGCGCGTGAACGAGGTTGCGCAATGCTTCCTCTTGCTCGGGACCCCACCTCCACCGCTCACCTTTCCTCAACAGCATTGTCAAGGGGGTTTGCAGTGCGGCACAATCTGGGATGAACTGACGATAAAAATTCACCAGCCCCAGAAAGCGTCTCAGTCCGCCTATGTCTGTCGGCGATGGGTAGTTCAATAAGGCTTGAACCTCGTCATCACACGGCAGAAGACGACCGTTATCAATGGTGAAACCCAGTAGCGTTACTCGGGTTGCGGCTATCTGAGTCTTGGCAGGATTCAGCGTTATTCCCGCCGACCTCAGGCGCTCTAGCACGTCCCTGAGATGGCGTACATGCTCATCAAAGGTTCGTGAGTATACCACAACATCGTCCAGGTAAGCAAGAGCGTGATGCCACCTTGCGTCACCCAAGACACGATCCATCAGGCGGTGGTGAGTGGCCGGCGCACCGACTAGACCAAAAGGCATGCGGGTAAACTGAAAGAGGCCCCTGTGACAAGTGAAAGCAGTTTTCTCTCGGTCACGGGGATCTACTTCCACCTGAAAATATCCTCTGCTAGCATCGAGCGTAGTGAAATACTTCGCTCCACCTACGTTGGACACGATTGAGGGAATGCTCGGAAGCGGATATGCGTCCTTGCGTGTTACCTCATTCAGGCGACGATAGTCAACACAAAGGCGGGTACTTCCGTCCTTTTTCGGAACCAACACCACAGGAAAACCCCATGGGCTCTCTGACCTTTCGACAACACCTGTATCGAGCAATTCGTCCAGGGCGCTGTCAAGCGCTTTCCTCTTAGCCAAACTCACTGGCCGAGGATTGCACTTCCAAGGCGAGGCATCACCTGTTTCAATTTTGTGCCTAACTAGCGCAGTGCAGCCAGGACGCTCTGTGAACACGGCATCGTATTCATTCAGTAGCATTGAGAGGCGAGCCTTTTCTTCCACCGACAAACCGCATGAACTAATCAAAAGCGGGTGGGTGCGTTCGTCCTCCGCCGCGGTGCACAGTACCTCCGCCGCGGGGGTTCGGGGTCGCTCGACAGGGGAGCCCTTCCCCTTCGCGCCCTTTTTCTCTGTTCGCTCGGCTGCTCGGTTCTTCGAAACAGCCGAAAGTTTTGCGTTTGCGAGTGACTTTTTCGGGCGATCGTTGGGTTTGTCTGCGCGCGAAGCATCATCGAACGAAGTTGTCTCTGACGCTTTTTGAAACGTTACGAAAGGTTTCAGGGTGGCGCATGCTCGTTCCCTGTATCCTCCGTTGCAGATGTCAATAACAATGCCCGTCTTAGCGAGGAAATCTCTGCCAAGAATGATAGGAACCGTCAGGCCGGGGAGGTAAGCGAGGCGTTGACGCCTGACTCGTTTCTCCCACCGCACCACGAGCCTAGCAGCAGCGCTTGCTTGCGCCATGCCGCTAGCTAGACGGAAAGTCACATTGCTCGCTCTCAGCCGGATAGAACTCCGACAAAGATGCTCATACACTTCGTCGCCAAAGATTGAAGCGCTTGCTCCCGTGTCTAGCAGTGCAAAGAATTTGCGCCGGGCGACTGTAAGCTCAATAAACGGCGCCGGCGTGTCGTTGGGCGGTCCGATACGACAAGCCAGCGGGGCTAGGAGTCCGTTTGTCTCACTCAGCGTTGCTGTATTTGCCGCCGGTCCTGCAGCATTGCTCACCGGCGGCGCCGCTCGTTTCCCGAAAGCGCATGCCCTCGGCTCGCGGGCGCCCTGCAGTCCCGGGCGAAATGCCCTGGTTGGTTGCATTTATAGCAGAGGTTTGTCGGCCGCTGTAACGCTCGGCGTTCGGTGCCTCGCGCCGTTTGACCGCCGCTCCTCTCTACAAAGTGCTCCCGTTCAGGCGCTCTTCGCTCTGGCATCCTCGCGTCGGTATATCGAACACGATTCTGCGTACCTCGGCCATCGGCAGCGCATGCTGCTCGTCTAGCGTGAGTGTACGGGTCAAGAGCCCGGTCAGATAACTCCCAACCGCTGCTCGAACGTTCATCACTGAAGGCAAGCAAACCATTTCCCTGTGGACGGGTGCGAAAGTTGTCTCCGTTCCACACGCATCGCGGCTCGAGTGCCTGCGACGCTGGGGGTGGTGGTCTGTACGCGCGCGAGGCGAGTATGTCCGCCTGTATGCGTTTTGCCTCCGAGGCCAGCTCATCCAAATCCCTGAACTTGCTACCTCTCAAATACGCGGCGAAAGTGGGGTGTGCTTGTCGCATGACTCGCTCCACTTTCTCACAGTTCGGAGCAGAGGGATCAGCGATGCGATAAAACTCGTCCATCGCCCTCACGTACTCGAGCAAGGATTCGTCCGGATGCTGAGTACGCAGCTCCAACTCACGACGCAGACGACGCTGGTAATCTACGGGCAGAAATTCCTCGCGGAAGTTCGCTCGGAACTCTGACATCGTGCGCGATCTGTGGCTAGTAAGCCGGAACCAACGGGCAGCCTGATCAGTCAGCGATACTGGAACGACGCGTTCTAGCATCTCGCCATCGGACAACCCCGTTGCTTGCTGGTAAGTCAGCATGCGATCGAGATATTCGTTGGCGCTAACTAGATCGTGGTACCCGCTGTAGGTGGGTAAGTCCATCCTAACTATCGGCTTAGCGGCTGACCTTGATGTAAGAGTATTCTGTACAACACCAGTCAAACACTCAATCATGCGCATTGCATCGCGCAACAACACCTGCGGAGACTCGCTCTGCCCAGTAAGGTCTGGCGCAGTGGCTGAATGAGTTGAGCAAGTTTGCCGTGATGGCTCCCTGCTCTCCGCGAACTCTGGCAAAGGGCTCGGCGTAATATGCCTCGCGCCTTCGAATACACTGTATGCGGGAGGGTGCGCCTCATGTGTAGCGCCGCCCTCATCAAAGCACATGAGATTCCCTTGGCTAGTAGTTGCCGCGGGGTTTTCAGGGTTCTCGGCTGCTGTAGCAGTTACTGCAGCTTCGAACTGTTGCCGGTTGGTAGCCACCCGCGACAGCATGTACAGTCGCTGGAAATCAGCGCTGTCTGCTGCCATGGTTCGTTCGTGTGCTGGTAATTACACACACAAACTGACTCGCTCTGTCACACCACTGGCCCCACGTTGGGCGCCAAATATAGGGGTCTCTCTTAACCTTTACACGGTTGCCATGGGTGCAAGCGGTGGCAGACACTCGCAAGCACCAACGCAGCAGCCCTAACAATTAGAGCTGTGGCCCCTATCCCGCGGTTCGCGTTAGATCGCAACCACGGCGGGTTCAGGCCAGGGGGACAGAGACAAGCCTTTGAAATGAAGGTGTTTATTCACCTTATTTCTTACGCCACCAACGCAACCAGTATAAAATATGCAAGTGCCTCAGCGCGCAGGAGTAATATTCCTCACGGCTGGGCAAAACAACAATACTAGAAAAGCGCACGACGAAAAGGGGCTGATAGTGACTCAGCTCGCTTCGTGTGGCTTTGCGCTCCGACCAAGAATGAAGATCACTCACGGAAGGAAGGGCAGGCGCTTGGTGACGGCGGCGGGCGGCGAACTCGCGTACCAGGAGGGGATCCGGTCAATCCCGATGCCTCCGGACGAAAGACACAAGACCTCCGAGAAAGCGGCGCGCTTTCGCGAGGTAGAGAGAGAGGAGGCATCTCCCCGAAACTTGGGAGAAGGGAAACGAGTAGAAAGGAGGAAGCGGGGGCGTACCGGTTTCGACACTGCGACGAGGCATGAAAGGCAACGGGGGAAGCGGCGTGAATGCCCTCTCCCACCGCGCCGCACACGCAACCGGTACGCGGCCGCTGGAATGCGCATGCATTCCCACAACATCAGTTATGTTATATGCACCAGAGACGAGATTGCTTGATTGCTGGATGGTATGACGTTGGAAAGGGACCGTGCATGCTTGCTGTTCGTATATATTCTTGGGTTAGCGCCTTGAATAAAGTAGCTGGAAGTGCCACTCTTCCTGTTGTTCTCTTCTTGTTTTATATCAACTAGGCCAACATTCTTGTGAAAGACAAATGTGACAGTTGAGGCATCACTGCTAAACTGTTGTTTGCAGCTCCATAAGAACAAGCAGTGCAAAACCCTTCTGTGTGACATAATATTTGCATTCAAATGTTATAAATATTGCAATCTTTTCCTATACTTTAATAGGCTGGTAATTAGGCCTTGGAATGACTTCAATAAAGATGTAACTCTTAAAGAGTCCCTCGACTAACATGCACATTTAGTGCACATATTTTTTAACACGCTTGTTTAAGATGTATATTTTTTTCCCAGGCATGGCTGCAAAACAGCATGCACTGCCAAGACACACCATTTCTGCCATGCATCCCTAGTGCATTGTCCCGTACTTTAGTTGGGTCATGTTTACGCATTAATGCACACTTGCTTTTCCTTTATGAATTTTAATAGAGAGATTAATGTACATGTGTTGTTCTCACAATTTCTTTCCTGGTTGGAACTTTATTTGTTTGCAGTACGTATTACATAGAATTAAACTACATAATGTGCAAATGTACACACTTCATTTGCAGAAATGAGTTTTATAATGCCATGACAAATTTACACGGTGCTTCAATTTCATCAGAAATGTTCGAAAAATGCATAATTCTATAAACGTCTGCACTTGTAAAAGCAGGATTTATGTAATAATGAAACCATTCTCAGATATGTCCGCAAGCTGTTTCTATTTAGTTTGGCATGGCTTCACACCTAAATATGCACGTTCACACCTGAATGGCTATTGAAGTGCAACACTGGTCCATACCCAAGAGGAAACTATAACCTACAGAAAAAGGATGCAACAAGGCAACTTCCCTGCATGATTTTGATTAGCTGTGATCTTTCACATTTTCTTCTATATAAGAACTGTATAAGAACTTTGCAGGCTGTTTGCGCGCTTTTCTTTTTTTGTGTGTGTTTCTTTTTAAGTGATGTGCTACAGTGAACATCATAAACAACATAAAACAAGTACACTGCAAGCATTTACGTGCACAAGTAATCTTCTTTGAAGTGTTTTTACATGCCATGAAGGTTTTACAATTAATTATAACTATATAAAGTGAGAACCGGTGCAGGAAATATACAAATCCTATAAATATATGTGGAGGAAGAAATGTTGTCCACGAGATAAGAAAAGAAGAAAAAGCTGCTATTAACAATACTTGTTGCGCATCAACGCTTCGAAAGTAAATCAACGACGCTGCTAGCATTCCTGATATAGTACGTTATAAAAGCACACATTAATACACCAAAAATTGTCTGAATTTAGTTACTGGTCGCATAGTCAGTCCAACAAAGACGTGCCCGATTTACGGCACCGGTGTAAGGCGAAGTATTTCTGGTTAATTAGCGTGCCCCGTATCCATGAAAACTGCATGCATTAACAGTTCAGAAAGTTCCGGCGACATACAACGGTCTCGGCTTCTTGACAAAGCACCTTAATTGTAAGTTCGTGTGTCGCGCTCCCGATATCGCGCCGCTAGAATGTGAGTTCGATTTCCGGCCACGGCGGCCTCACTTCGATGCGGACGAAAAGCAAGGGCATTCGCGGAATTGGCGCACAAAAAAGCAGCCCGCCATCGGATGCCTCGCGACCGCATCGTGCTCAATCATTATTATCGCAGGCTCATAATAGCACTTACAACGCGCAATGCGCGTTTGAGTGCACGCAAAGTACGTGCTGCAATACCTTGGCTGTGCGGCAACCACAAGCGATCTCAAAAAGAGAGAGAGAAAAAAAAGGAACGATTGTGTACGCAAGGCAAGTCGCCAACATTCGATAGCGTCGAGTCTCAACTCGAGTACATCAACCAGTGGGAATCTTTCTCCGCGCACGGAGCAAAATGCGTTCGTGTGTTGTACTACGTCGAAGAGAAAGCTCGACGTAGTACACAAGAAAGCTAAAACACCAACCCACTGCTTCAATAAAAACATACAAGTGGAGGAATGCCAAAGTACGAGGTTTTATTTTTTTCCTTCTCGTGTCGCTATTAATAGTACTACATACCAGATTCGGTAATCCACGGCTCCCCCGATCGCTCCGATCATAAAACACACACTCCACCGCCATGACAGCGAAACAGCGCGGGCGCTGCTGCTCGGCGCAATTTCGACGGGAAATCGTTCGGATCGCTGCGATCAGAGCGACGAAATTCCAACTTGTTGGTCGCTCGTCGCAGACCGTTGCGACAAGAGCGAGAGCGATTTTTTTTTAAAAAAAATCGCGATCGCTCTAGTCGCCGAAGCAAAATCGCTGTGTTTCTGCGTCATGTGAAACGGCCTTAAAGGTTGTGTTTCCATGGGACGAAACGTCGAAGTTTTGTGGAGTGAGCGGTGATCCGTTGCAGCCTATTGGTTTATGTAATGCCGACGTGTCTTTGGGTGGCCATGTTATTGCGACACAGTTGACGACCAGTTGACCGCGCTCTGTGAAGGATCTTCGTAGTTTTCTGGGGCTCTGCTCGTATTTCCGTCGATTCATTCCGATTGTTGCGTATCCGCTGACGTGCCTGCTACGAAAGGATACTCCCTTTGAGTGGACAGCGGAATGCGAGTCTGCCTTTCGTCAATTGAAGTTTTTGCTGAAGTCACGACCAATTCATCAGCACTTCAATCCTTCAGCTCCAACGGAATTTCATACGGATGCCAGCGACATAGGTATCGGGGCCGTCCTTATTCAACGCTACGGGGATGGCGAGCACGTGGTCGTCTATGCAAGTCGCTCGCTAAGCAGGCTCGAGCATAACTACACGGTCACCGAGCAAGAATGCCTCGCAGCTATATTCGCAGTTCAGCGCTTCCATTCTTACCACTATGGACGTCATTTCACAGTGGTCACCGACCACCACTCATTGTGTTGGCTCGTAAACCTTCATGACCCCTGCGGCCGTCTGGCGCGCTGGGCACTTGGGCTTCAAGAGCATGCAGTTTCACTGTCTCGTACAATAGCGGTAGGCGACACGCCGACGGGGACTGTCTCTCGCGTATGCCGATTAGCTCGATGGACTGCGACGCCGATGACTTCGATCACCTTGTGTCTTCTGTGTCACCGAAATTTCCAAACCTGGACAGTTTCCGGGACGAACAGCAAAAGGACTCTAAATTAGCCTTGCTTTTCAGCACTGCGTCCGCCTCTACATCGCCACGTGATTTCTGTCTACGTGATGGACTCTTGTATAAGAAGAACTATTCGACCACTGGCGTACGTTTTCTTCTTGTGGTTCCGGACAGGTTTCGCGCTGTGGTTCTAAGTGCCATGCACGACGATCCTACGTCTGGCCAATTAGGATATACGCGGACGCTCCACCAGATTAAGGAACGTTTCTAATGGCCCGCAATGCGACGGTCTACAGAGACGTACGTGGCGAGCTGCTTGCAGTGTCAGTGCCAGAAACATCCTTCTACTGCTCCAGCTGGTCTCCTGCAGCCTGTGCCACCGCCAAGTACGTCTTTCCAACAAGCTGGCATCGACACCGTGGGTCCATTTCCAAAGTCATCCAGTGGCGATCGTTGGATAATTGTTTGTACTGACTACCCCACGCGCTACTGCGAGACCGCGCCAGTGCCCTCCGGAACTGCCATGTACGTCTCAGGGTTCCTTCTGCGAAACGTCATTCTCCGACATGGTCCACCTCGAGTGATTATCAGCGACCGTGGACGACAATTCACGGCGGATGTCGTGGAAGAGCTGCTTAAGTTGTGGGAATCCCAATTTCGTCACTCGATCCCATACCATCCACAAACGAATGGGCTCACATAACGGACGAACAGAACCATCATTAACACATTAACATGTTATTCATGTACGTTTCATCCGACCGCAAAAACTGGGATGACGTACTGCATTTTGTTACGTACGTGTTCAGCAACGCCAACACGAGACGACCGGCTACAGTCCTTTGTTCCTGCTGTACGCTCGCCCACCTAGGCTCACAATCGATACTGTTTTCCCTTTTGACGCACATGAAAATTCCACTGTCGCCGAGACCTTTTGCCTGCTTTGCTTCGCTAAGGAGGCGCGTCGGATTGCTTGTTTGTGCACTTTGGCGTCGCAAGACAGATCAAAACCACGGTGCGACAATCGCCACGGTACCATAACTTACCATCCAGGCGATTTGGTGTGGTTGTGGGCTCCTGCCGGAAACGCGGGTTGTGCCAAAAGTTTCTGGTCACCTACGAAGAGCCGTTTGTTGTTTTGAGCAGGTTAACTGAGGTCACTTATACTATAGTTCGCCTCACAGCGAGTTGGAGACGCGCCGCTAAGACGCAAGTGACCCATGTCGCCCGTCTGAAGTCGTTCACGCCACGACTGACTCGCCCGATGGGTTCCGTCTGCAAGGAGGGGAATATTGCACGAATGCGCGAAGAGGACGATTGATGGTCGTGCATGTGCAGCGGTGGTGAAAGAAAGAGGAGAACGACGTTAGCGTTAACCACCAGCTGGCTGCTGTTGATCTCGCTTTCGCGACCTCATTAAAAGGACCCCTTCATTGCTCAGAGCGTCGAGTGCCCCGTTTACTCGTAACAGTATGTAGGCAAGGTGGGTAGCTTATCGCTCACTTGCTTCTAATGGCTCTATCGCGGGACATGTGCAGCACAGACTGATTCGTTCAGTTCGTGCCGTTATCACATCCCTTCCCCCTCGCAGTCAATGCCATAACGGAGCAAAGGTCGTCGTGCACTAGTAGAGCGGCGGCATGCTTGCGCTGTATCAGGTACAGTCGATGTCCAGTAGCTCCTGGCCTTATAGCTGTCGCTGATGGAAACATGAATTGAGGGTCAGTGATGTCTTTTGGGGTAGATTTTCATGTTTTGCGCACGTGGTCACGACGACGTCTGTGTATCGAACCGTCTGCAGTCTGCACTTCGTACATGACGTCGCCTAAACACCTTAGCACGTGCGCGGCTAGCCCCTTTGGACCACGAGAGAAGTTCCGCACGTACACGGGATCACCACGCTGGAACGTCGACATTGGCTGTCTTGTACACCATGCGTCGTCGGCGTCGGGCTGGGCGCTTGATAAGGCTGAACGGAAGCTTCTTCCCAGCATGAGTTCTGCTGGCGTTTTCCCCGTTTCCATGTGCGGCGTGCTGCTTGATTAAAAAGTGCGGCACCTTACAGGTCACTGTACCTTGGCTCTGTTTTCGAAGCGCACACTTCAGCTCCCGAACCATGCGCTCGGCTCTTCCTTTGCTTGCGGGATGGTATGGGGCTGTATGCATGTAGCGGGCACCGTTTCGTTTTAAGGAAGATTGCATTTCCTGGTTTGAAAACACCGTCTAATTATCAGGAACGACCAACTCCGGCAATCCGTACGAAGCAAACATCCTACGCAGTTTATCGATCACCACTGACGAGGTAAGCAGCCCAGTTTGTTGTTATTGTTATGTGGGGTTTAACGTCCCAACTAGGCAACGCTGTCCACTGAAACCGGCATCGGGCTTCGCCCTGGCCGAAAAGACACGCCTACCCTCAGCTATCAACGTGGTATACATAGGGAGCTACAATATTTCGGCCGTGCTTGGATCAAGATCCGCTGTTGGAGCTCTGCGCCTGCGTAAGGACCCGGCAGCGACGTCATCCAGAAAAAACTACAAAAGCGGGCTTTCCTGTGTCGGCACCCTCAGTTTGGCAGCAGTGCCCGTGGCCTTCGCAGCACTTATATTTTTTCGTTTACGCAGGTGAGCAAAACCGCTTCCTTCATATTTTACCCTCGGTAAGCGCCCGCTCTGCTGCCAAGCTGTGGTTTCTGTGTTTGTATATGTGAAGTTGACCACTTTCATCATGGCAAAGGAGATAACGAAAGCTTTCGATGATTTCCGCCGTGAAATGTGAGCCGAACTTAAAGACAAATGCGAAAGTGTAAAATTTTGCAGCGACGTTTGTTACAACGTCAAGGAACTTTCAGATGAAATTAAGCTGCTTCGTAAAGAGCTGAATCATGCCAGACAAACAAACGATCAACTTGAAGCAGAAAACAAGAAACTGCAACGGAAGGTTGACGAGCTCGAGCAGTACACTCGTGCAAATAACTTAGAAATTAAAGGTGCCCCCACTGAGAAATAGCCATAGCAAATTGTTAAGAAGCTTGGCGACGCCATTGGGGAGGAGATCTTGCCATCAGACATAGATACGCGTCATAGAATACCAGCTGGCAGGTCTGGAGGCAGGAGTGTAATCGTTCGTTTCGTCCGACGTGACAAAAGGAACGCTATCCTAACCAAAGCGAGAAAGCAAAGGCCATCTGCAAAGATGTGGGTTTCAAATCAAATCAACCGATATATGTGAACGAGAACTTCACGAAACGTGCCAGGCAGCTGCTCGGTTCAGCAATTGCTAAGAAGCGAGAATCCAACTGGAAGTTTCTGTGGGCAAACAATGGCAAGGTCTTTGCACGCAAAACAGAGACGTCCGAGATTCTTAGGATTGTTGAGCCTGCAGATGTAGCAAAAATGACAATGTAGCCTGCCCAGTCAGGTCTTGTACTAACTAGACTTCGTCATGGATCCCGTCTGTAGCCTGTACTACGATATCAGTGGGTTCAACAAACTGGTTAATCAAAGCTCGCATACTTTCAGTGTCCTACATTTAAACGCACGAAGTGTCAAGAACAAAAAAATTACAGCATATCCACGGAGTGAATGATGGTGAGTGGGCGAAGCTCGGGATGTTCATCGTAGATCGTACCGAGTTCCGGATTAATTTAGTTGACGCGCACGCTACGAATCCTTATGGTTCAACTACGCACAAGTGAAATCTCCCACCGGCACTTCATCGCAAGTCAAGTTCCAGTGCCTATATATGTATATATGGGTGGCCGGTGAACGCTTCTCCAACGCAAGCAGTCGGTATTTCTCAATCAAGAAACTCGCTAGGAGACGCTGCCTGCGCCAACGTTCTCTCGCGGGTGAGGGCGCGTTCTCCTTCTTTGCGAGCTGGTACAGCGTTCATTTAAGAAAGAGCGTTTCCATCAACGCGCGCCTTTCGCTCTCTCTCACAAGACAGCAGATGGAAGAGTGAGAGAGAGAGAGGAACGCGCTCGCCCTCGGCGAGAGCCGGCGCGTGCGTGCCTCCCGGCAGGCACGCGCCGGTGGTTACAAACAAACGATAATGGGGACGAACGGGTGACGCCATAAAGAGCTTCGCCCCTAAAAGACAATCTTGATATTTTTCTCGATTCTTTGGCAATAAAGTTTGACGTTCTGACATTTTCTGAAACCTGGTTTACACCAAATAACGTCCCGCCAAGATTTATAGGTTATACTTACAGTGGCTTGGTACGTCCTTCCGGTCGTGGTGGTGTCATCGCGTTATTTATTTATTTATTTATTTATTTATTTATTTATTTATTTATTTATTTATTTATTGAAAATACCTCAAGGACCCTGTACACATAAAGCCCCTCTACTTCGTAAAAGTACCGCCATCTACTCTCCCCACCGCCACCTCCTCTCCGCTCGCGACTGCGGCGCCCCCTGGAAAGCGCCACGAGCTTTCGGTTAGCTTTCGAGTTGGACGCGCGCCGCCGCTGCCGCCGTCTAGCCGTGGCCGTGCCTCGCGTACGGTTTGATATAATGATTCACTGTACTGCGTTGCTTTTCTAAGCAGGAGTGGGTGTGCTCACCATCCGGTTTACCTAATGAAATATCGCCTCAGAAGAGCTGCTGCAAACCATGCGCAATTTGTAGCGAAAGCGAACGTCGTTTAAGCTTTCTTTCGGAGCGTAGTGTTTCCTTGTGTATCTGGCGCGGATAACCATAACTATGTTTACTTGGAAAAGGTTGAACTGAAATTCTGTAAACACAGCATGCTATTTATTGCATCAGCAAGAAATATTTAAACCGCAGCTGTGGTGTCAAGCCACGTTTGGGAAGGGATAGTTCCCGTGCGTATAAACTATCTCGGTCGTCTGTAACTGCAGCAACGCCAACAATGCCCTTGGAGGCACGCACTCAAAACTTCATGAAGTTTCGCACGTCCTGCCATCCTCTGCCTGCCCGATGACTTGTGCACGCAGTACGCCGTTCTGGGATGTTTGGCTTGTGCGGCGCAGTTTGAACACGTTGTCGTGAGGTTTTGCATGCCTGCGTGGGTGTTGCCGATGTAGGTGACCAATATCGCCCTTACGCACGGAAACTATTTCTAATTGCTAGAAGACCGCGCTGGTGCGTTGTGAATGTAGAAGTAGACGAACGCATTCACGTCACTACTACTACCGAAATTACCGCTCGCTGTTGGAGAGGGTGTCGCCCATTTCAAGCGATGTATACTCTGAACACACTCCACAGCGTGACCTCGATGCGGTGAAAAATTTCGGTACTTCGTCATATGTATTGCCATACAGTTTTTTTTTTTTAACTGCGAACGGCTCATTCCAAAATAAGCACGCGCGGCATGCAGGCTGTTGAAGAAACGGGCTGCGCTTACGAACAGCCGCGATCATCTTTAAAACCGAAGTGGTAACCCCTTTTCAGGGAAATGCTCTTACATGAAAAACAGGTATGCAGGAAAAGGCACAGCAACCCGGCATCGCGACAAAACTAGCCAGACGTACACGTGCCGTGCACTTGTGACCGGCGAACACACAGCGCAGTGGCACTTTGGCGCATCCAACATGGCGCCGAGCGGCGAGAAAACAAAATACCAAGAAAAAAAGTGAGCGCGCTACCACGTGACCGCAGCCGCCCTATCGGAGGCGAGGAGAGGAGGAAGCGGCGTTGTTCAAGAGATGGCGGTACTTTTCCGTAGGTAGAGGGGCTTTATGTACACAGGGTTTTACATGAGGGGTTGGATAAACAAACAAGTTAGTTCATATTTACAAAGTGTGACTCGACGGAATTCTTGAAATGAGTATGATTGACGTGAAGGACGATGTCCGAGGGAAGATTGTTCCAGTCGATGGCGGTCTTGACAAAAAATGATTGCAGATGCGTGGCGGTGCGGGCACGGGGAGGGTACACCGCTTTAACATGGCTGGTGCGTTGAGAGATGCGATGAGCTGGGTTGATGGGAGAACAGTTACGCAAAACATGAAAAAACGTATGATAGAGTGAAAGCCTTGCGATTTTGCGGCGCATCTGAAGACTGGGCAGGCCTGCTTTTTTCTTTAGGTTAGTTACACTAGTAGTGTAAGAATAATCAGAATAAATAAATCTAACGGCGCGGTTTTGTATTGATTCTATTAGTTCGGTTAGAAAGCGTTCAGGGGGATCCCAGATGGAACAAGCATACTCTAATTTGGGTCGGATTAGTGTTTTATAAGCTAGTAATTTCACCAGAGGAGATGCATGCCTTAGATTTCGCTTAAGATAGCCTAAAGTTCGGTTAGCGGCATTAGTAATATTGGTTATGTGAGTGGTCCAAGTGAGGGTCATCACAGAGAGTAATACCTACGTACTTCGCATTAGGTTCAGAGGAGATGAGGCTGCCGTTAACGGAATATTTGAACGCCGGGTAGTCATGCCGTCTATTAAATGAAACCAAGGATGTTTTGTTATTATTCACCAGCATTAACCAATCACTGCACCATTTATCTAATTTTAGTAAGTCGCTTTGGAGCGCTAGGTTATCGGTGACGTTATTGATCGGGCGATAAATGACGCAGTCGTCAGCGAACAGGCGTATTTTTGATGAAATATTACTGGGCAGGTCGTTGATATAAATGAGGAAAAGGAGTGGACCCAATACAGTGCCTTGTGGCACTCCGGATAAGACAGGAGATGAAGTCGATGATGAATGATTGGCATGCACAAACTGCTGTCGGTTAGTGAGGAAGTCCTTAATCCAATCGTAAACAAGGGGATGTAGGTTAAGTCGTGAAAGATTTAATAGCAAGCGTTTATGTGGCACTTTGTCGAAAGCTTTTTCGAAATCGATGAAAAGGGCGTCTACGGGTATGGTTTGATCAAGGCTAACATGAATATCGTGCAGAAATAGTGCAAGTTGGGTTTCGCACGAAAAGAGTTTTTGAAAGCCATGTTGACATGGATTAACAAAGTTCACAGAATTGAGGAAATTGACGGTATGAGAATAAATGACATGTTCCATGATTTTCGAGCAGACACTGGTTAGAGAGATCGGGCGGTAGCTAGAGGGGCCTTTCTTAGGGACTGGAACAATCTTGCCCAACTTCCATTCATGAGGCAGGGTGCTGCATGACAATGACTGTTGAAAAATATGAGACAGGATAACACTGGTTATGCACTTGGTATTTTTTAACACTTTGGAGTTGATACCATCGGATCCAGCAGATGAAGTTATCTTTAGTGAGTCTATTAATTTGACAATACCTTCAGGTGAAAATGTGATCTCGGGCATAATGGGGTGATTCAGGAATGGAAATTGAGGAAGGTGATTATGAACTTCTTTGGTAAAAACGGAGCAAAACATAGAATTTAGAGAGTCCGCGATCGCGATATTGGGAACAGCATTACCAGTGTCGTCTTCGAGATACACAGACGATTTACGCTGTTTCGGATTGATAATTTTCCATAATTGTTTTGGGTTCATCATCATCAGCCTGTTTAGGTCCACTGCAGGACGAAGGCCTCTCCCAACGATTTCCACTCCACCCTATCCTGAGTGAGTTGGTTCCACTTTATGCCCGCAAACTTTTTAATTTCATCGCTCCATCTAACCTTTTGCCTGCCTCTGTTGCGTTTTCCCTCTCTTGGTATCCATTCCGTCGCTCTTACAGTCCATCTGTTATCTTTCCTCCTCATGACATGTCCTGCCCAGGTCCACTTCTTTCTTTTAATTGATATAATAATATCGGCTACTCCTGTCTGTTCTCTGATCCATTCAGCTCGTTTTTTTATCTCTTAGCGTTACCCCTATCATTTTTCTTTCCATTGCACGTTGTGCGCTCCTTAGTTTCATCTCTAGTTTTTTCGTTATCCTCCACGTTTCTGCCCCGTACGTTATTACTGGGAGAATGCAGTGATTGAATACTTTTCGCTTTAGTGAGAGCGGTAAGTTTCCAGTCATGATTTCGTAATTCCTTCCGAATGCGCTCCAGCCCATCCTTATTCTACGGAGAATTTCTTTTTCATGGTTAGGAGTTCCTGTTATTAACTGTCCCAGGTATACGTATTCGCTTACACATATTGTAAGGGTTCATTGTCGATTTTAAATTCCTGTTCCTTAGCTAGGCTATTGAGCATCACTTTGGTCTTTTGCCTATTCATTTTTAACCCAATTTTAACTTTCCTGGTTTAGGTCATCAATCATGTTTTGTAGTTCGTCTCCATCATTGCTAAAGAGGACAATGTCGTCTGCAAATCTTAAATTGTTGAGGTATTCTCCATCTATTCAAATTCCCTTGTCTTCCCAGTCTAGAAGTTTAAAGATTTCCTCTAAACATGCAGTGAATAGCATCGGGGATATCGTATCTCCCTGTCTCACACCTCTCCCGATCGGGATTTCTCTGCTTTTCTCATGTACGAGTAGTGTGGCTGTGCAATCTTTGTATATGTTGTTTATGGTTTTCACGTATACGCCAGGTACCCCTTGTCGTCGTAGAGCTTCTAGAACTGCTTGTATTTCTATGGAGTCAAATGATTTCTCGTAGTCGATAAACGCCATATAAAGAGGTTTGTTATATTCGGCGTACTTCTCAATTACAAGGTTGATAGCATGGCTGTGGTCCATTGTCGAGTAACCTTTCCTAAAACCAGCTTGTTCTCTCGGTTGGTTGAAGTCGAGGGTTTCTCTTATCCTCGTAGAAATTACTTTTGTAAATAGCTTGTATATTACTGGGAGTAGGCTAATTGGTCTGTAATTCTTTAACACCTTTATAACGAAAGGGAAGGGGTCAAGGGCTCGTTCTTTATTTGTTAGAAACAACTTAATGAGCAAACAGACAATGAAGTCTAGGAAAACATAGGGGAAGTTACTTGTGGTATTGTAATTGTGGAGAAAGTAGAAAGGAATTAAAGTGGACGAAAAGACAAACCTGCCCTCGGTGGGACCCGAACCCACGACCTTCGGATGTCGCGTCCGATGCTCTACCAACTGAGCTACAAGGGCGGTCGTCCCCCCGTCCACTTTATTGTGTATTTATGTAGGTATTATCCTGGGAGTGTTAGGCAGCGCCCCTCGAGGCCCAGGCGGCGTGTGTAGAACACTTTTTTGCCAGGAGGCGTCACGTAGAACGTGAACTTAGATGAGATGGCTGCTGCCCAATAAGCCCTCGCATGCTACCTAAGGCACCAAGTCTGCCGCAACGAGGCCCAAGCTATGAAATAACGAAAGGGAAGGGGTCAAGGGCTCGTTCTTTATTTGTTAGAAACAACTTAATGAGCAAACAGACAATGAAGTCTAGGAAAACATAGGGGAAGTTACTTGTGGTATTGTAATTGTGGAGAAAGTAGAAAGGAATTAAAGTGGACGAAAAGACAAACCTGCCCTCGGTGGGACCCGAACCCACGACCTTCGGATGTCGCGTCCGATGCTCTACCAACTGAGCTACAAGGGCGGTCGTCCCCCCGTCCACTTTATTGTGTATTTATGTAGGTATTATCCTGGGAGTGTTAGGCAGCGCCCCTCGAGGCCCAGGCGGCGTGTGTAGAACACTTTTTTGCCAGGAGGCGTCACGTAGAACGTGAACTTAGATGAGATGGCTGCTGCCCAATAAGCCCTCGCATGCTACCTAAGGCACCAAGTCTGCCGCAACGAGGCCCAAGCTATGAAATAACGAAAGGGAAGGGGTCAAGGGCTCGTTCTTTATTTGTTAGAAACAACTTAATGAGCAAACAGACAATGAAGTCTAGGAAAACATAGGGGAAGTTACTTGTGGTATTGTAATTGTGGAGAAAGTAGAAAGGAATTAAAGTGGACGAAAAGACAAACCTGCCCTCGGTGGGACCCGAACCCACGACCTTCGGACCTTTATGTCACCTTTCTTGTGGATAAGGATTATGTTAGCATTTTTCCAGCTGCGCGGTACACTACATGTCCTGATACATTTCGTGAAGAGCGATGCAAGTTTTTCAAGTAAAATATCTCCTCCGTCTTTGATCAAGTGGGCTGTTATACCATCTTCACCAGCTGCTTTACCGCGGGACATGCCTTTGGCAGCTTTTTTGACTTCGTCAGCGGTTATACATGGAATTTCGGTGTCCTCCTCTGGTTCTATTTCTATTAACGTTGTATGGTCTGTCTGGGAGCTTTACTGTTCCGAGTAGAAATCTTCTGCTACCTTTACAATTTCGTTGAAACTGTTGATAACGTTACCTTGTTTATCTTTTAGCGCATGCATTTTGTTTTGTCCTAAGTGCAGTTTCTTTTTGACCGATTTAATGCTGGTGCCTTTTTCTACTGCTTTCTCTATTTCTCTCATGTTAAAGTTTCTTACATCTCTTTGCCTGGCTTTACTGATCAACTTTGATAGTTCTGCAAATTCTATCTTATCTTTTGATGAAATTAGTTTCATTTTTTGGCGTTTCCTTATTAAGTCCTTGGTAGATTGGGACAACTTATTTGTTGTTTGCTTTGCTGTTTTGCCCCCGAGTTCTATCGCTGTTTCAAAGATTGTTTTCGTTAAAGTTTTGTTTATTTCTTCTACATTGTCACCATTTTCGCCTAAGGCCTCGAACTTGTTGCTTAGGGCGACTTTAAATTCTTCGTTCTTCGATCTGATTACCTCCGGATTACATTTTTTTCTAGTAAATAATTTAGTTCTTGTTTTCCTTAGGTTGACTACAATCTTTGCTCTTACTAATCTGTGATCGCTGCATTTTATCTTCCCCACTACTTCTGTGTCTTGAATTATACCTGGTTGTTCGCACATTATAAAGTCGATTTCATTCTTTGTTTCCCCGTTAGGGCTTTTCCACGTCCACTTCCTATTCTTGTGTTTCTTGAAAAACGTGTTCATTATTCGGAGTCGGTTTCTTTCGGCAAATTGTACGAGCATATCCCCACGGTCATTTCTACAGCCGACTCCTTAGTTGCCTATCGCCTGCTCTCCACTTTGTTTCGTTCCTACTTTTGCGTTGAAATCTCCCATGACTACTGTGTATACCGTCCGTACTTTCGTTATTGCTAATTCGATATCCTCGTAGAACTGCTCCACTTGTTGGTCGTCGTAGCTCGTTGTTGGCGCATATCCCTGGATTATCTTAAGTTGATACCGCTTATTTAGTTTTACTACGACGCATGCTACCCTTTCGTTAATGCTGTAGAATTCATCTACGTTACCCGCTATATCTTTCTGAATCAGGAACCCAACGCCATATTCTCTCTTCTCGGGTAATCCCCTATAGCAGAGGACATGTCCATTGTTTAAGACTATGTAAGCTTCACCTGCTCTCCTAACTTCGCTAAGGCCAATGACGTCCCATCTAACTCCTTCTAGTTCCTCGAGTAGTTCCGCTAATCTAGCTTCGCTGGAGGGGGATCTTGCATTGAACGTTCCAATGTTTAGTTTCCAGTGGCGGCCTGTCCGGGTCCAGTGATTATTACTGCCCTCTGCTGCTTCACAGAGCTGACCGCCGCCATGGACAGATGTTCTGCAGCTGCTGGACACTGAGGGCGAGGGTTTAATTGTAGACATCGTGTGGGAGGTGGTGGCCAAGTACTTCACCAGGGAGGCCAATTCCTGTTCTGGTGTAGGAGTGAGTCGTAAACGGCAGTTGAACGACTGAAAGCATTTCAGGTACCCAACCGTCGCCAGGCCCCCTGCCGACGTGATTTCGAGCAGTATAATAATAAACCGGCAAAAAAAAAGGGGGGGGGGCGTCGAACCTGTGACCCGTGGCGGCCCCGGTTTCAGCGCCTCCGCATCGTTAAACGTACATTCTTTCAAGGCCTTTCATGGGCGATAATTTCTATCCGAATTACTATTGCGTACAGTATTTGGTCTCAACATGTCCGCGATTATCTAGTTTTGCTGATCGCGACATCCAGGACGTCATGGTTATTAAAACTGCTCTGACAGGTAGATGGACGCGCGTGGAAAATCGTGTTTTAGCGAGCGGTTTTAACTGCGCCGTTGTAGCTAATCAGGTATGTTTTCGCGCGCCGCATTCCGTGCGTAGCCCGAACGTTGTAGAAGTTGGGGTAAAAGAAATTTGTGATGCAGGTTTACGGTTGAATCAATTGTTGCTCGGAGAGAAAGCCTCAGAGCTAAGAAATTACGAAGCCATTTAAAGTAAGACAAGAAAAGTAGAAACTTTAAGCATAATTAAGGAAAAAATGATAAAGTTGCAATGTACACCCCGAGTCTAAGCTGACAAACTAAAACATGTCCTATAAGTTGTCCAGCTATAATGTTTGTGAAAATCAACAGTCACCGGTGGCGCTGATGGTGGCGGTGGCTTGGTTGAGGCGGCTGACGGTGGGTTGAGGCGGCTGACGCTGGCGATGTCTCAGCAGCTGGAGTCACGCGCTGACCAGCACGTCGACGCTTGGCGGAAGACGCGGTAGTTCTTGCCCTCGCAAGAACTGCGGCTGCTTACCGACGCTGGCTCGTTCCGAGGAGGTGATCACCACCCGGAAGGTTCCGCCCTCCACGGGCGGTTCGGGACCGGAGTCGGAGCCCGGACACCTGGGACAGTCACGGCCGGAACAGACACCTGGGACGTGACCTTGAACAGTCACGGCCGGAACCCTGGAAGGCCGCGTACCTCCGAGTACACCATGGGCAGCTGGAGCGTCCTGGCCTTGCCTGACTTCACGCGTTCGGGTCCGGAACCCGACACCGCAGTCGCGCGACACCCAGGATCTTCACTCTAGCCTGCTCGATCTCGTTCTGCCCTCGACTCGTCTTCGACTGTCCTCTTCTTCTTCTCCCTCGTGCCTTGACCGCGCAACCTTTCGCGCAAACTTTCTCTTCCTTTTTCGGGCCGCAGTTTCATGCGTGACGTTTCGTGCCGACGTCATCATCGTTTCTCCGCCGCTCAATCAAGAAGCACCGCTGCCGTCGCCTTCGATCACGTTGTACATAACACCACGGTGCCACCACACTTCACAGACACCACCACGTCACTATCCTACACCACAATAGGCCCCTTTTTGGGAAAGTTTTTCTGCACGAAAAACTGCTGCTCAGTTCTTGGATGAAGTCGCTCAAAAAAAAAACACACACACACACACACCCACAGTAGGCTGAAAACCACAATTGTCCAGTTGCATTATGTCGGCGGTTTACTGTACTGTGTGGTTTACTGCAATGAGATGTAATCTCACCATGGTGAAATAATTGCACCCGCGTATAGTCACTCAATTCGGCTCATGTAATCCGCCCCGACATTTTCAGACCCCTTGATGTGCTCTACGTGGAATTGATATTCCTGCAGGGCCAAACTCCATCTCAAGACTCTGCTGTTGAGATGTTTTGCCTGGGACAAATATTGCAAGGGTTGATGATCGGTCTGAACTATAAAGTGGATTCCGTATAAGTATATATGAAACTTTTCTATAGCCCACACAAGAGCTAAACACTCGCGCTCTATAGCCGAGTACTTCTGTTCTCGAGGTAATAACTGTCGGCTAGCGTATGAGACTGGGTGTAATACCGAGTCATGGTCTTGCATAAGGACTGCGCCTATGCATGTGTCGGAAGCATCACTGCGTAGTATGAAGGGTCGTTTGACATCCGGAGCCTTGACGATAGGTACTTGGGTGAGCGCCTTCTTGAGGACTTCGAAGGCGGTTTCCCTCTCGCTGTTCCAGCTGACCTTGTTGCTTTTTCTTTTCTTGGTCATTTCGGTTAGGGGCTGAGCCTTCTCCGCGTAATGAGGTATCAAATCACGGTAATACCCTGTCAGACCAAGGAAAGAGCGAAGTTGTTTCTTGGTCTCAGGTCGTGGAGCTTTTGCTATCTTTGAAATCGTGTCTTCCACCGGTTGAATTATTCCGCCTCCAAGTCTATGGCCAAGGAAAACTACAGACGTCACGCCAACTTCACACTTCTGGGGCTTGATCGTCAGTCCAGCCTCGCGGATCCTCCTCAACAGGTGCCGCAGGGTTTCCGTATGTTCTTGCCATGTCGTAGTGGCGATGAGCACGTCATCAATGTAGTGGACGACATTTGGGATGCCCTGTAGAAGGCGTCTCATTAATCGAGTAAAAACAGCAGACGCTGTTTTGATCCCAAACGGCATGTACAAGAAATGATAATGTCCTGATTGAGTGGAAAATGCCGTTTTTGGTTTGGAACTGTTGTCCAGAGGCACTTGCCAGTACCCTTTAGTGAGGTCGAACTTTGAAAAGAACTTTCTAGTTCCGATCTCCGCAAACATGACATCTGTCCTTGGGATTGGTTCCGCGTCGGAAATTAAGACATCGTTAATCCGACGGAAATCGATGCAAGCGCGGTAGCTTTTATCTGGTTTCTTAACCAGCACCAACGGTGAATTGTATGGAGAGTCGGACCGTTCAATCACTCCAAGCTTGAGCATATCTTGCACCTCTTTCTCAATGACTTCTTTCATGGAAAAGGGCAGTGGATATTGTTGAGTGTGGATGGGCTCAGAGGTGGTCAAGTGAAGACGGCATTCCAATAAATTTGTTTTTCCCGGAATTTCGGAAAAGACGTCTTCGTGACTTGCCAAGATCTCGCGAAGTTCGTTACGCTGGCTTTCGTGGAGGTCTCGGCCAATCTTAACCGCTTCTATACCAGAGCTCGCAGTAGCCTTGAAGGTAGGTATTGGCGTATCGGTCTCTTCCTCCTCCACTACAATAAAAGTTGCCGACTGTGATGCGCTTTCAGGTTGACGCTCTTCATAACGCTTCAACATATTGATATGGAAGAGCTTAGTATTGTGGCCCATGTCCAACCAGTAATCGAAGTTTCCTTTCTTTCCTGTGACCAGAAATGGTCCCTTCCACTGCATCAGTAGCTTGTTCTCTGTACTTGGAAGCAGTATGAGGGCTCGATCACCTATGTTTAGTCGACGGGTTTTACTTCCTCGGTCGTAATACTTCTTCTGGGTCGCTTTGGCACGTGACAAGTTCTCTTGTGCCAACAATATGGTCTTTTCTAAACGATCCCTGAGGTCTAAGACATAGGCATACGTGGTCTTTACTTCTTCACGTATATGATCTCCCGTCCATAACTCTTTGAGTATGCTTAGCGGTCCTCGAACATGTCTGCCATACAACAACTCGAATGGCGAGAAGCCCATACTGGTCTGCGGTACTTCGCGGTACGCACCTTCCATGTGGTCCCGTATACAGAAACATTTTTTTACGACTTACGTGAATATGAAAAAAAAAAACAAATTGCTGGTTGTAACAAATCGCGGTTGCATGATGTGCAATGAGTAATGAGATCTACCATTTATTATGCCGGAATGGATGTGTGGAGACGAAATGGAAATAGACAGGCATCAGGGAGGTAACAGGCACACAGATACATACACACATATCTATAAACACGCAAACACGCAAGCATACACCCCATCAGACACCCGCAAACTATCTATTGTGGTGGTGAAGGCATAGTATCGCGTTCATTCTTATAGGAAGTGGGTTCAAAGTGTTAATGCGTCATCCAATTTACATCGACCAGCTAAAAGATTTGTGTGAAGGTTAATAGTGTACGGCTTGAGTCTTACGGCAAGGAGGAATCCAGGAGTAATGTATAATACTTATTGCGCTTGTGATGTTATTTTGTCATCTATCTATCTATCTATCTATCTATCTATCTATCTATCTATCTATCTATCTATCTATCTATCTAATTTTCTTCGTTTCTTATGAGCTACTACTATCGGAGACAGTCGGTTGTTATATCCAGCGTCGCATCGGTTTGTGCGGAATATTGTGAGAACACGCAGCTGCGTTAGTGACTGACAGAATTGGGTTAGTAAGCAAGAATTGAGGCAGCGTGAAATTGAAGAACGAGCGTTTGGTCTGGGCTAGGGTAGCGTCGTATAGCTTAGCTGTAGTGCGATATTTCGCCCACGCGCGCGGGTCGTCAGAAGTTTTTGCTTGCTTGAAACGCCTATTTTTTTTTTATTCTTTAGCCTCTTTAGCTTACGGTTAAACCAGGGTGAAGTGGCACGCTCTTTAACGGAAATTGTGGGAATGTACTTTTTGATAAGCCTGTGCATTTCTGTTTTAAAAAGGGACCAATTCGTTTCAACGGAACGTGACGAGAAGTCAACTGATAAAGAATGCCCGAATTCATTTAGCTCCCTGTTCATACTTTGATAATCACCTTTTTAATAAAGAGTTAGCATTTTTTTAGCCTTTGGGGGACGATTTAGTTTGCACTGGAATGATCCGTGTATGACTGCATGGTCACTTATTCCATCAAGGTAAGTTAGAGGAGGTATATTTTCAGGATGTGATGTAAGTATCAGATCAAAAATGTTCGACGAATGAGCGCTCTGTCGAGTGATGGAAGTAACAACTTGAGATAAGCTAAATGTTAGGCACGTGTTTACAAAATCACTCTCATTGTTATGTTTTGTTGTTGTCAACGAGAGATCGGACCAAGTAATTGCAGGGAAGTTAAAAGCACCAAAAACTAAAATGCTAGCGTGGCTGTAAACAGACGTCACATGATGAAGGGCGTCATGGAAGCGTTCGACAAATGACACATCTGAGTCGGGCGGACGATAGCAGGCACATATTACGATAGGCGGATAGACGGCTTTGAAGATGGCAAAAGGGTTGAGGGAACTGAAATGGGAATGCAGTTTAGGGGCGCAATCTTATACACGTTCCACGGTGGAACGGAGGCGTTCCATCCCATCGAGCCGAACGCGATTGGTCAATTTGAACCATGACGACCGTCGTGACGTCAAATGTCACGTGAGCCGTGACGTCATGTTGCTGTCAATCATTCTGTGTCGTCTGCTACTGGAACGAACACGGAAGGACGGACGCCGAGAGCGTCTCTTCGAAGGAATGGATGCAAAACGGTCTTCGAAAGGCTTGGATTGGATTGAAACGCGGGCGCTAGATCCGTTCCAACTCAATCCGGTGCTCGCAGTCCGAGAAAATGGCGTTTCCATTCTCGTACGTGCCTTTTCGAGTCGCCTGCGCGGCCGCTGCAGCCACGCAGAGACGACGTCCGGAGGTGAAAGATGCGTTTGAGGCGATGACAGAAGAGGAATTCCGGCAACATTTTCGTCTGTCTAAACGAACAGTGCGTAGTTTGTGCAACGAACTTGACCCCATTATTGGATGCCAGCGAGGCAGTGGCCTTTCTACAGAGAGGAAATTGCTGTGCGCGTCGATTTTTCGCTACCGGGAGCTTTCAGAAGAGTGTCGGTTGCGAAGAGCTGATCGGCATGGCGCAGTCAGCCGTCAGCACCACTGTCCATGAGGTGTCGGAGGCAATCATTTCAGTTGCTGCCCGCAAGCAGTTGGTGCACTTCTCGCTGACGCCAGCTGCCAAACAGAGGGCCAAGGCGGCATTTTCCAGGCGGGGGTGCATTCCGGGCGTGCTAGCGTGCGTCGACGGCAACCCTTGTAGCCATAGAGAAGCCGCAAGGCCTCAGCCTGGGGGACACGGAGAGCTACATGACCCGTAAGAGTTATTATGCTCTGAACGTCATGGTCGTAAGTACCGTATTCGAATACCTTCTCCGTAATTGTCGTTTCGGTTGTTAATTGACCATCGTATGAGAATTTGTCAGTGTGCCCTTTCCCAAACATACTCAGATGTGATGACTGTGTAGGGACGTACTGCTGCATGTCTTTTGTTTGTGCGCACGTTTTTCTTTCCTTTTTCCAATTGCGGAGCAGAGGGGAGATGATTACTGTGCATTCGGTCGTTCTTAAGGTTTAAAATGTATGTTAAGAATATCAATGGTCACAGCGCGCGCGCATGCGTGTGCCGTATCAAATCTGTAATTTCGGTGTCTCACCTGCGCGTATAGAAGACTGATATGGAATTCTGAGTCACTAATTGTGGTCGAACCGCAAGGTGGCAGAAAAGTGGGCCATTGATAGCTGTGGAGGTACTTTCTGGGCTGCTGCATACATATCCGCATGTGTACTTCCAAAATGTTCAGTAGTGAATTTGCTTTTTGTCGTTCCTCAACCATTTTGTTTGGCAGTGATTAAATTTCGTGTTTACTCTTATGCAAATGTTGTGTTTAGCTTGTTGTCGGGGCTCCCCCACATCATGCAATGTATTAGGTTCTCTGGCTTATGCATAATGGAGTAAAGGAATGGAAAGATTAACACAGAAGTAATTAACGCCATTCCACAAGCGGACATAGTGTTCATGGTGAGAAGTGGTGCTGCTTGGTGGATGAAGGTTTTGCTCTCGTGGTTTCAGTTTGAACAGTGCAGCATTTTGTGATGCACATACACTTCAACTACTTTTTTTTGGGGGGGGGGGGGGGCACCATATGGACAGTGGTAAATGCCTGCAAGTGTCTTTGCAACGCTGTTGTGTATTATGCCTGCAGGTGTGCGATGCTGAGCTTCGCATATTGGTCATTGACCCCCGGTTTCCTGGGTCATGCCATGACTTCTGGGTGTGGCGACGTAACCCCCTGCGCGAGCAGCTTGCTTCGCAACTTCAACCAGGAGAATATGTCCTAGGTAAGCGTTTCAAATATGTGCCGTTTGGGCTAATTGCCACACTGCTTTATGTATGCAAATTAACGTGCTGCAGAAAAGGAGAAACAAATGGAGAAACACCAACAACGTGGACTGGTGCTGGCATCCAACTTTGACCATCACGAGTGACCAAAGCTTTTCCTCTAGGGTCTCTATGCCCCTCTTATATTGTGCCACCCTCCAAAGCTAGAGCCCATTTTGAATAGAAAGAAACAAAGGAAAGGGGCCCCAACGGTAGCCTTGCAGAACTTGACTAGCTATTCTAGAAAGGACTCCATGCTTAGTCCCTTTGGTCAGTGAAGTGAAGGGAGGGA
Source organism: Hyalomma asiaticum (assembly GCA_013339685.2). Lineage (NCBI taxonomy): Eukaryota > Metazoa > Arthropoda > Arachnida > Ixodida > Ixodidae > Hyalomma > Hyalomma asiaticum. The sequence continues at coordinate 146,611,592 of CM023483.1, forward strand.
TTGGGTGTTGTACACAATGTCGTGCTCTGAAGTATACAAACTAGTAATGGGCTTTTGGCCATTCCTCTTCCTCGCACTGCATTCTGTAACATTTATTCGTTATAACAAGGCAATTTTGAGTGCATGTCAGTGTTATTGTAACTAGGCATTCCAGTATACAAACATTCCCACGCAACCGCCTGTTGCAGGACTGGCAGAGGAAACACTGTGATAGTGGTGTTTTCTGCTCCCTGCAGGTTACCCCAGGCTTGACAGTGGTAGACTAAGGAAATATGGAAGTCTTGTGCAGGAAATCCCACTCATTGGTAAAGCTACTGCACAACGCATGTGGCCGAGCACCCCACTAAGCTCCTGTAGAGTGTACACCAGCCTTCCAGGATGATAGTACTACAATATCTTGTACTGAAGAGCATTATCACAATGTGGAGAATGAGTCCTGTGGAAATGTTGCTTATCAGTGTGACAAGTGTAGATGTATGCCATGCCCTAAAGGGCGACCTCTGTAAAACAAGCAAAAACCAAATACAGTGGTACATAATTAACTGATTAGGTGGTTAGGTGTCTGTGTGTGAAGTTTGCATAGTACTGATAAAGAAATGCAGTTTCCATCTGGCCAAGTGCACATGTGTAAGGGTTTGTGTTTTAAACGATAGTGAGAAGTCCGTGTCGTTCCATGTCGTCTTTGTGTGTCCTTTCGCCTCCATTCAATTGCATTGCACATGCTCTGCATACATTGAGAAACGTGCCACTTACAATGGCACAACACTCAGCTTGCGGCTTTCATTGACAGGTGACTCGGGCTATCCCCTGGAGCCGTGGTTGCTGACGCCAGTTCCTGGGAATCCAGCTCCAGGCACCCCTGAGGCCGAGTACAACAAGGAACACACCTCCATGCGCAATGTTGTGGAAAGGTGCATCGGGGTACTCAAGAGCAGGTTCCGCTGCTTGCAGAGCTACCAAACCCTTCTCTACAAGCCCGATCGAGCAGCGGGTATCGTTTCTGCCTGTGCTGCTCGGCACAACATTGCCTTGGAGGCTGGAGAGCCGGTGTTTGCCGAGGACACCGATGGTGGGGCCATGCCGCCTGCTCCTGTTCGAGGCAGTGCTTGTCTGCCGGAGGACGGCCAGCTGCGGAGAAACCGCGAGCTCTTTCTCCGGGGGAGGGAGCAACGAAGGGCGGTTGTGAGCCTTTTCCGACCTGCAGAGGACTGGTGAGTTCCTTAGCACATACGCAGCATTATTGCAGTCTGCCGAACGAGAGCTGTGTTCAGTGCACAAATGCACTGGGCTGCTGTTTACTTCCAAAAATGAGGTCCTTTATTTTCCATTCCTGACTGTCAAACAGTTGCAATAGGTGCTACTTTTTTGTGTAATATCTCCATTGTGAAGTGCTTTTTCTTCTGTTGCACAACGTCAGCAGTTTCGAGCTAATATCACTTAATGTGGCATTTACTGCTGCACTTACATGCACAGTATGTAGTTTGTAGATATAAAATTACAGGAAACAACTAGCTCATTGTATTAGAAGTTTATTACTTTCTTCACACCATGAATGCCATCACCAAAAAGGTGATATTAGAGGAGGCATGTAACATGCACAATGCAACAAAACGAAGCAAACAACGTACGGCAAGGTTAACGTTGAAATTCTGTAATCAAAAACAGCATAAGAACAGTGCAATTATCAAATGTGAAACAAATTTTGCAATGTACCACTGGAGGAACATTGTCGTCTGAATGTTTAAAGAGGAAGAAATCACGAGATTAGTCGTCAAATCACGACTCATCTGCAATGTAATGGGTGCTAGTCATACATTGTTATAACATCGTCCCCAACGGTGGTGCAGTGGCTATGGTACATGGCTGCTGACCTGAAGCAGTCGCATTTTGTATGGGCCAAAATTGGCAGATGCCACGTGCAGTGGGAATCAAGGAAATGCGAAGCACGCACAAGGAGCACCAAGCCTGCGGCATGTAAACCACGCCACTCATGACACGCATGCCATGACTGTCATGTTATGACCTGTCATTTATGATCGTCATGTAGCCTAGCTGTGCCATACCAATTTTCGTATACACCCCATTAACGAAACGGCCACAAGGGCCCCGAGACCGTGCCATGTAAATCATGCCGCTCATGACATACATGTCAGGATTTTCATGTTATGACCTGTCATTTACATGCGCCACGCAGTCATGTTGTGGCATACCAATTTTCGTATACATCCGATTAACGAAACGGCCAGGAGAGCAGAAAGTCTTAGGCGGCTAGATAGATAGATAGATACGCTCAAAGTCGCCGAAGTTCGCTAAGAAATGCTTCGCATTTAAAATGTAAAATACATTTGTACTGTAAGGTGTTGTTGCATGTAACAGAAACTCAGCTGGTCGAAACTACTGGAGCTCACATCAGCGGCATACCTCAAAATCATATCGATGTTTTGTCACGTACAATGCGTACCTTTACCGGTATTTTGTTCTGACATTACTCCACTGAGATGAGGTACGTTAAGAACGAGCACAGCGTCATGATGTACCGCAATGCACATTTTTTTGCATTACGGGGGTGTGCCTGATGAAGGCATATAGCACACATATTAAAAGCTTAAGGAACATTGGGAGATGCGCTACTTTGGGATCAACTGGACATCCTCCCAAGCTGGACATGGTGTTCTAACGTTGTGACACTAGCACTACATCAATTTTCTGCAGTGGTACCTCGACGTTGCATTGCTTTACCTGTATAAATAATTTGTTCTCTCCGCTACCAGCACAAAGCGCATCCAGGTGCAATGCTTAAAAAAATGACCACTATATGAAACTGTAGTGCTTTCATAAATCCCAGCTTGATTTCTGAGTATCACAGCACAAAATATGCACCAAGCAGCAAATGATTGATTATGACTGCATTGCAAGTATGTGCATCAAACAGGCAGTAGCACTCCGTAAGCATTACAAAGGCCCAGCACGCAGTGCTGGGAGTAACAATTGTAAGTATCACAGTACAAAAACATTTACAACGCTTCACAGTGATCACAGTATCACAGTACAAATTATCACAATACAAAAACAGAGAGCAACGCTTCGCATTGGGTTTCGATTTCACATTGGGTTTCGATTTCTGAATGACAAATGTAGGCAGCATCAACATGCTGTACTTGCAACAGTGCAAGAATAAACATTGTATATAAAAGAAACACAGCAGGCATGGTGACACCCACGCCACGGTGGTCTAGTGGCTATGGTACGTGCCTGCATTTCGATTGAGGCCAAATGTTAGGGTCCGCGTATGTGCAATGTCGGTGCACACTAAACAACCCCAGATGGTGGAAATTTCCGCAACCCTCCAATGCAGCATCTCTCATGATCATAGTATGGTTTTGGATGTCAAACCCCACAGTGAATGAAACATAAACATAAAGGAAAACAATTACTATTAAAACATGCTGAACTTGCAGCTGTATAATAAAAAATGTAAAAATAAATAGGTGGAACATAACAGAATAAATAAATATAATACAAAATATGAAACACATATAAAGAACAACAATTACTCTTAACACACGCTGGCCTTGCAGGTGTTTAATGATTTAAGTAGAAATTTAACAATACAGAAGTGTACGTAAATAAATTAAGATATATATTACAAAAAAATGAAATATAAACATCAAAAACAATTACTATTGAAAAGCGTGATGAAGAAGTAAAACATTTAAATATTCGCTGTTGCCCCCCCCCCCCCCCCTTGTCTCTCTAGAACTGCAGTGATCGCTGCCGTCTCCGCCCTGATGGCCTCCAGCTGCCGCACCATCTCCTGCTGCTGCCGCACACCCTGTTCTGATGCTGCGGCCATCCGCTCTAACGCTGTCCGCACGCCACGGATCTCCTGAAAGCAAGGATATCATTCTTTGCTGCCACCACTCAACTAGAAGATCCCGCTTCCGAGAAGTTCGACGCACACAACAATTTCCTTTTAGGCGAATACGTCATTGCCTTGGCTGCGTCCAGTAGTGACGTCAAGTGCGCTGCACAAGCAATGCATTGCTCATTTGGACAGACCAAAGTCTTACTGGAATTCCTCGTCAGTCATCACCTCAAACGCATCTTAGATCTCCGACAAAACAGCCCTTTTCAGGGCTAACCATATGTCTGCACGGCCGGAGTTCGTTTGCGAACCTCAGTGCCGTAACCCTCTATCACTTCTGTTTTGTGTTCGTTTCTTTTGGAAAAGACAAATGCGAGGTTTGTCTGCGAGGTAAGGCAAACGAGGCCTTAAAGGGCAACTCCGACGATTTTGCACTGTCCGCTGAAGTGAATGAAATTTTCAATATAGTCTCCCCGGCAATCTAATAATATATGGCAAGCCAGGTGGTTGCAAGTAAGTTAGTTACGCAGAAAATAAATTTACAAAATGTTTAGCACAGTCCCATTCGGGCCATCCCGTCTTTTTGACTTCATTACCCTTCAGCGGTGCGTATTCAAGAAGGCAGGCCATATACAAAGCAAACCACCGATACTTCAGCGTGCAATCATCGCTGTAATGTTCAGAAAAGCTGTCGTAACTCAATACATCATCCGACGACCTCAGCAGTGTTATTCTAAAGAAACCAGGTACATATTTCTGATGGCGGGGAGGCTGTGCCGTCATTTCATGCACTGCTCAAGGTGTCTACCCGTTTCGGTTTTGGTTTGAACGCACAGTTTGGTCGGTTATTTAAAATTTTTTTACGCTTTTGTGAGCGAACTGAACAACCCTGGCTGACACAGGATTGTCAGTACTATTGGAAAACACCGACATCAGATCATGAAGAAACCGCCGGAGTTCCCCTTTAACCACCTGAATAGACGTTTACTTTGCTGGAGCAACATAGAAAGCCACTGAAAGATAACTATTTCACTACATACAACTAGTACAACAAAAATGACACCTATACACAGTAAAAACTTTTTTGATGTATTGCAAAGTCGGAGCTATTGGCAATGTAAAGTAAGTATTTGATGCATTTGTGCATTGTGGTAATGGAAGTTGCAATACTATTCATATCAAACATTTCACAGTTCTGTTACATTATGCACATACATGCGACCACAACATTTTATATTTTCTGCGCACCTGATTCATTCATAGATGTGGTGCACAAGCATTACTGTTTATGCCCTAAACTTCCTGATGTGCAATGGTCCACCAACCGCGAGCATGTTGATACCCTGGTCCAGGGTCCTGGAGCACTGGGCCGCCATCTCTCCAAGCACGTCTGCCCGACGTGGCCGAGGTGGACGTGGCCGCCGAACCGGTTGTTGTGGGGGCCGCGGCGCTAGAAATATGCAATGTTTTATGAAGTTATGCATTTTCCAAAGTGAAGATATAAATGAAATTAAGAATGAACGCTGAATGGGGATCTTGATTATTACCAGGCATAGTGGCCACCTCCACTGCGGCTGCCACATCGGGCAGCTGCTGCTCAGGTACAGCTGCCAGAAGGGCGACATAAACTTTGTGAGCCGCACATACACACGTTATGAAATGCAGCACGACAGGTCCGTAATGGTGACGCTTACGAGATGAACTGCTGGATCCAGCCTCGATGTTGGGTCCAGGCTCGGAACTGGGACCAGGCTCGGAGCTGGGTCCAGGCTCGGTGGTGCTAGCAGGCTGGTAAGTAAAGCACACCAATCCTTCTGTTTGCCGCACGGTGAGCTCTTAGGGCGGCTATGCAACACGCAATGCTACTACACACTCGCAGACAATAGCCAGCGCTGATCAAGAAGTAGGTGATCCCGCTCATTAAGTGCGTGAGGGCACATTAATAAGCGGGAATTACCGTGCTGCGGGTATTTCTTAATCATATATGAGCTAAATGCTTTTCTTAGCGCACTGAAACTCGATAACATCTCTGCACAACTGCTGTGTTTGTAGTCGTCAGCCACATCGCATTTCGCTAGCCGTTCCGACACCAAATATCTGCACCATGTACGAAGCAACTATATATATATATATAACTTACGGTTTGGTAGTCGAGGCGGCGGCTGCCCGTGAACCTAGAGAGGCCGCACACTTGCAAAATACGGCCCCACCCGGGAGCCGCCCACTCCCCGTACTCCTGCAAAAGTACATGCGGTTAGCAGGACAAAATTTCCAGACACCACCACACTCACCTTTGCGCCTCCTCCACGGCTCTCGAGTCGCGCCGCGCCGCGAGCACTTGTTTGCGCCACCACACCTGCCATTTGCTCGGACGTTTTCTGTATTGGCCCCTCCGCGTTGAGCGCTTCCGCTATTTCTCACCACAGACGTCGCCTGTCGGCTGCCGTGAAGTAGGGGGTCGCGGTAAACGACCTCTGAGCCAGGGAGGGATACTGCTCTAGAAAGGCGAGCAGCATCTCTCTCTGGTTCTCTGGAACGGGAGGGCCCCGCACAGCAGACGACGGTTCTTCCATGGTCGAAAACCGTTGCCCGCCGTTAGTTCAAAAAACTGCGCCGGCGGCTTCATTACAAGTAGATAAATGCGCTACAAACGTAGTTCGAAAAAGGTCATCGCTAGCGCCACCACCAACAATCTCACGGAAGTACGACGTCATCTGGCGGCTTATCAAGACAACGCTTATAATAAATTGTTAAAGTAGCCATTCACTTCAAATCGAAGCTTTGAAAAACAGTGCGTACAACCTCGCTTACTCAATTATAATAATTATATATTTCTCTAACTGGACAAAACGATTCTCAATCTATTATACGGTCCCTTAGCAGACGACAAAAGTGTGACGTAAGTTTCCGGGGTGTCTACCCTTCGCTCATTGGCTGTTTGCTCCCTCTCGTCCTCCGGACCACCCAGTTTTTGACGTCAAGGACGAACCGCCTCCGTCCCTTCGTGGAACGCGTACCAGATTGCGCCCTAGGTGACGGTGAGCGGCGATGAGAACGCCTCCCCCTCGTTTATTTTCACGATCTCGCCTATATATGTCGAAGTGAGGGAGAGAAGGCAGAACTTCAGAATCGTCGATGAACGGGTGGAGCCATGTTTCAGTTAGTACCAAGAGATGGGAATTGGATGATTCTAGCACGCTGCACAATTTTTCTCGCTTGGGTAATACACTCCTAATGTTAGTAAATACGAAAGATAGGGCGTTATCTACACAGAAACTGGTTGGCTCTCAGTTGCTGTGATTCTTTTCGAATAACTTGTTTTCTAGCATGGTCGAATACATACGTATCTTTACCCGCAGTCAGCCTATTGTGCCGCAACTTTGATTCAAACGTCAGAGAACAACTCAATCATGAAATAATTGATGATCTGTCGAACATTTCACCGTGCATTGAATGCTTAGCCGTCAAGGTTACGAACGCAATTGTTGTCGTGGTTTATCGGCCACCAGCTGGCAAAAAGCAAGGATTCTTTGACTACCTTGATAATCTCTTACAAAAGCTACACTCAACGAGTGTGCCTTTTTTAATTATAGGTGACGTTAACATTAATATGCTTGGTGATTTTCCCAACTCTAAACAACTCCAGTCGGTTTTCAATCCGTACGCGTGCGCAAACACGACACCAAGGCCTAGCCGCATATTGCAAAAATCTTCAGCACTACTTGATGTCTGTGTCACCAACCTATCAAGCAGAAAATGTATTTCCAGATTACTGTCGTGCGATGTCAGTGAGCACCTGCCTATTTTTTCTCTCTTATCATTATCCCCAACACAAAATAAAAGGGAGATTACGGAACAGAACCGCAAAATAAACAACATTGCATTAGACCGATTCCGAGTTGAAGTTGCTTCAACGAACTGGAATATAGTGTACGCCGAAAGGGATACAAACCAAGCTTTTAGTCTTTTTCTTAAGAAGCTGAAGAACATATATGACCGCATCTTTCCTGTAATGAAAATTCCCCCGAAAGAGAAGAAGATACGCAAGCCATGGATTAACAACGCATTAAGAAAAAAACAGTGTACCACGCGTTGGTTAAATCTCGCGATATAACACTTCTTGAAGATAATAAAAAGTATCGTAACATATTAAATACTGACATCAAGCGAGCCAAGATATCTTACTACCAACACACATTTGAAAGAATTTACGATAATCCCAGAAAAATCTGGAATGAGGTAAATAATTTAACCGAACGTAATAAGAAAAGCCATGTTGATATCACTGCTTTTGCAGACGGTAAGACAGATGTCGAAGCGCTATAAGTCATAAATGAATATTTTATTAACGCTGGCGAGTACATAGGCTCATCTTGTGGTGCAACAGATCCGCCTGTAGCAGATAGAAAACGTATATCTATAGAAAACGCAGACTCCCTCTTTTTCATCCCTGTCACACCCTGTGAAGTTCAAGGATTAATCAGTAAAATACGTGACAATGTTCCTGTAGGTGTTGACGAAATAGCAGCCAGCCCGATAAAATACGTAGCGTCACTAATTTCACACCCTCTTTCATATATCGTGAACACAATGTTAGAAACCGGCATTTTTACTTCAGAACTACAAATTGCTCGCGTTTGCCCTATCTACAAAGGGGGTGCTAAGAATGTACTGTCGAACTACCGTCCGATGTCTGTTCTAACGGTACTCTCAAAAGTTTTTGAAGGAGTCATACACAGCAGAATTACACAGCAGACAAAGCACCAGATAATAAATAAAGCGCAGTATGGATTTCAAAAATGTAGGTCTATGGAATCGGTGCTATTACATACCAAAGAAGAAATAATAAAACACATGGAAGACAGAATGTACACTATAGGTCTTTTCATCGATTTGAAAAAGGCCTTTGATACAGTAAAGCATGACATTCTAATATCCAAGTTGCATGATTATGGCGTAAGGGGCGTGGCAGCTAAAGTAACTAAAATTATCTCACCGCAAGAAAACAGTTTGTAAGGGCTTGAAACATTGTTTCCCCAATGAAAACAGTCAGAAATGGTGTGCCGCAGGGTTCAATCCTTGGACCGTTATTATTTATAGCTTATATTAATGATCTGTGTGACAATCCATGTTCCCCAAAATTAATTATTTACGCAGATGACACAAACATATTTTTTAGAAACAACTTAATCAGTAAACAGAGAATGAAGCATAGGAAAGCATAAGGAAAGTTACTTGTGGTATTGTAATTGTGGAGAAAGCAGAAAGGAATTAAGGTGGATGAAAAGAAAAACCTGCCTTCGGTGGGAACCGAAACCACGACCTGTCTGTTTACTCATTACGTTGTTTCTAAGAAATAAAGAACGAGCCCTTGACCCCTTCCCTTTCGTTATTTCATAGCTTGGGCCTCGTTGCGGCAGACTTGGTGCCTTAGGTAGCATGCGAGGGCTTATTGGGCAGCAGCCACCTCATGTAAGTTCACGTTCTACATGACGCCTCCTGGCAACAAAGTGTGTTCCACACACGCCGCCTTGGCCACAAGTAACACTCCCAGTATAATACGTACATTAAATACACAATAAAGTGGACGGGGGGGGGGGGGGGGGGGACGACCGCCTTCGTAGCTCAGTTGGTAGAGCATCGGACGCGACATCCGAAGGTCGTGGGTTCGGTTCTCACCGAAGGCAGGTTTGTCTTTTCATCCACTTTAATTCCTTTCTGCTTTCTTCACGATTACAATACCACAAGTAACTTCCCCTATGCTTTACTAGGCTTCATTGTCTCTTTACTCATTAAGTTGTTTCTAACAAATAAAGAACGAGCCCTTGACCCCTTTCGTTAAACATATTTTTTACAGGTAGAATACTCATGCACCTTGAAGCTGAGGTAAATGGATATTTTGTCCAATTAGAAAAATGGCTCTATCAAAATAAGCTTATGCTTAATATATCAAAGAGTACGTACATCATACTCCAGCCTATCAACAAGCCCCACGAGGACGCCATTAATATCTTGTTCAAAAAGGAAAGGCTCGAGCAGGCTAAATCACAAAAATTCCGCGGGGTGTGGTTCCAAGAAAATTTGTCCTGGAATACCCATGTCGACAGCCTCGCGTCTGAACTAAGCAAGACTGTTGGGTGCATATTCAAACTAAACCCACTTATACCGCTTTGGCTGAAAAAGAAGATATACTACGCTCTTTTTTATTCACGCTTGAATTATAGCACGCTTGTATGGGGCACCACAAGTGAGAAAAACTTAAACATTTTGGAAGTGTTACCGAAAGAAGTGCTCCCTCTATTGGAAGATTACTATCGCGACCCAAAGGAAATGTCTAGCAGTCCACTATTTATAAAACACGGCGCACTTAAAGCAAGGGAGGTGTATGAATACAAGCTATTACTTTACATTTATAAAAACAAACTTCATACTACAAAACACGAAAGCGCGCTGAAATACTCGCTCTGTAGACAACGAATTCGCATTCCTGTGACAAGGACTGGGTATGGTAGAGCCCTAACTACATATCGCGCGCCACTGCTGCTAAATCATTTAGGTGAGCAATTAAATTTTAACCTGTCATTAACCCAGTTCAAACATCACATCAAAGATCTACTCGTGAAGGGCTTAGTGCAAATATAACTTCTCCTCTAAATTACAGGCTAGGTTCCTCATTTATTACTTAACTTTATGTACCGAAGCCATGTGTATGCAGATGTATGTATGTATATATGTATACATGTGTGTACGAACATATGCGTGCATGAATATATAATGCGAAAATTTCATTTATGTGTTTTGTATATTTATTTTTATACTATAGAAAGAGCCACGATGTCTGATTTTGTATGTCTGTGCAGCTTATGTTGCGAATTTTCATGCTATTGTATTATGGTTATTTGCTGCTGCGTACAACTTGACAATTATTACATGGTGTAGCGCTGTCTGTTGATTTCACGTAGCAAAGCCACGTCAGGCCGAATGGCCTTTAGCTTTGCTTCGTTTTAAATGCGAAGCATTTCTTAGCGAACTTCGGCGAGTTTGAGCGTATCTATCTATCTATCTATCTATCTATCTATCTATCTATCTATCTATCTATCTATCTATCTATCTATCTATCTATCTATCTATCTAGCCGCCTACGATTTTGTGCTCTCCTGGACGTTTCGCTAATCGGATGTTTACGAAAATCGGTATACCACATCATGACTACATGACGAACATAAATGACAGGTCATAACATGAAAATCATGATATGCATGTCACGAGTGGCATGATTTACATGCCACGGTCTTAGTGCTCTCCTAGCCGTTTCGCTAATGGGATGTATGCGAAAATTGGTACGGCAGAACATGACTGCCTGACGAACGTACATGGCAGGTCATAACATGAAAATCATGATATGCATGTCATCGGCGACATGATTTACATGCCACGCGTTGCGTTAACGGGTTGTATACGAAAATTGGCAAGCCACAAGATGACTGCATCATGAACGTAAATGACAGGTCCTACCATGAAAATCATGACATGCATGTCATGAGCGACATGATTTACATGCCACGGTCTTGGTGCTCTCTTGGCCGTTTCGTTAGTGGGGTGTGTAGGAAAATTGGTATGCAAGAATACGACTGCATGATGAACATAAATGACAGGTCATAACATGAAAAGCATAACATGCATGTCATGGGCGGCATGATTTACATGCAAGGCGTTTCGTTAATGGGATGTATACCAAAATTGCTATGGCACAACACGACAGCATGAGGAACGTAAATGACAGGTCATAACATTAGAATCATGACACACGTGTCATGACCGGCATGATTTACATGCCATGGTCCTGGCGCTATACTCCGTTTCGTTAATGGGATGTATGGGCTCCGTCTACTGACCAGAGGGTGCTACGCAGCCCTCGTCAGACGGCTCAGCCTCCCACGGTGGAAACCGAGACGACAGCGACGCGCGCGTTTCTTCGCTGCTTTCCGGGCGTGCTGCGAACCACGCGAACGCTCGCGGCGTCGCCCTTTGGAACAGTTTGCCGCAGGTTTGGAGCGCGCGTCTCAAAGGAAATAATACGAAAGAAGGTGGGACGGGCGGTCGCTGCTGCTATAGAGTTGGAGACGCGCATCGCGTTCGCGTATTTCCCTGTCACAGTCTGGCCAATTTTGCTTCTCTCCGCCAGGCAGTGCGTTCTGGCGCTGATGTCGCACGTGGAAAACTCGACTGCACGGAGCCTATAAGAAAATGGTTTGGCACAACATGACTGCATGACGATCATAAATGACAGGTCATAACATGAAAATCGTGACATGCATATCATTAGCGGCATGATCTACATGCCACTCGTTTCGTTAATGGAATGTATACAAAAATTGCTATGGCACCGCACGACTGCATGACGAACGTAAATGACAGGTCATAACGTTAGAACCATGGCATGCGTGTATCAGCGGCATTGTTTACATGCCACAGTCATGGTGCTCTTGCGGTCGTTACGTTAACTTCATATGTACCAAACTCGGTATAGCGAGACAGCAATGCAAATCCATTTTAATTTCCTGATGCGTACGTGCTTCGCATTTCCTTTTTCTGCATGTTTTTTTTTTGTTTTCAGAAATAAAATCTGTTCATTCGTCCATTTAAAAAAACCAGCTCTGATTATGAGAGACGCCGTAGTGGAGGGCTCCGGAAATTTTGACAACCAAGGCTTCTTTAACGTGCACTGACATCGCACAGCACACGGGCCTCAACATTTCGCCTCCACCGAAATGCAGCCGCCGCGGCCGGGATTCGATCCCGCGACCCTCGGATCAGCAGCCGAGTACCATAGCCACAAGACCATCATGGCGGGGTCACTCCAGTTTGATAGTGCGTCCACAACAACAAGAAAGAAAACACCTTGAACTGGCCCTGCAAAATCTAAATGAACTCTGCTCCATGGTCGTTCCGGCTTCGCCCAAAGGTGGACAGGCGTCTCAGGTTCGCTTTGCCTGTTTGTTTGGCATGGTTTACAATGGCGAACAAGATCTTCGATCTGGGCATCAATCTTCGACCACTACATAAATGATCTTGCCAGAGTCTTCGTGGCCGTAATGCCGGGATGGTTTGCATGGAGAATGCAGAGGACCTTTTTAAATGCGGAGCATTTCTTAGTCGCACGATGTCGCGCTTCGGCGTCAGCGGCGCCGTCAACACCCCCACTGCGCATGCTCGTCTCGTCTCGTGCCGGCCCACCGGGCGTTCAGCAAGCCGAGCATGCGCAGTGGGGGTGCGGACGTCTCCCCCGTACTCCCCTCCCTCGAACGCGGGCGGTGTGTATATAAGCGGCGGAGCGCGCGTTCGGAATTCAGTCAAGGGCGTCTTTGCGGACCTCTCCCCGTACTCCTCTCCCTCGAACGCATGAGAAGCAGCGGCGAAACGTGAGCAGCGAGCTTTAAGACCCCAGGTACGTGAGCGAGAAGCGGCGTGCAACGTCGTCAACGAGACGCGGCTCCGGACGCTGCTCGTGGAAGCAAGCGCCTTCATTCAATAAATAAGAACAATAAAGACGAAATAAAAATTAAGCATTCCCAAACCATACCCAATTACGCAACATTCACGCGATACCCCCACCACTCTGCGACGCATTACTCGAGTTCCCCCCGTGGGAAGATGCGGGCGGCATATTTTTCTTAGTTTCTCTGCCAGTATCACCCCGTTACCCCACAAGAGGCAGTCGCGGTGAAGTGACAACTCTTTGCACCTCACCCGATAGGCGGCATACTCTGGAGGCACACCTTGTTCTGGCCAGCCAGACATGACCCATTTCTTCACACGGGACAGACAAGGATCGCGCTGAGTGTCTGATGCGATGTCTTCTGCACAGGCGGGTACTCAACTGCTTCCAGCATAAGAATGTCCCCTGGCGACTCCATCTCCGGCTGGTCTCCGGGTATCGGCAGCCTGCTAAGACAGTCATCATTTCCGTGATCATGCGTCTTTCTATACTGCAGCTTATACTAATAATTGCAGATAACATCAAATACCAGCACCACATGCGCGGTGACAGAATGACAGGGATCTGCTTATCTCGTTGAAAGATGCCTAGAAGTGGCTAGAGATCGGTAAAAATGCTAAATTGCCGCCCGCAGAGGTACTGGTGAAAGTGACGAACGCCATACACAATGGCGAGAGCTTCGCAGTCAATCCGGGCGCAGTTACCTTGTCTTAGTTGTCTTAGTGAGTGTTCTTGACGCGTAAGCAATCGGCTGCTCCAGCGCCGCTGGGGGCTAACACAGCTCCTATGCCCACCGGGGATGCGTGGCAAGACAAATTCATGGTGCATCTGAATTTAAGTGCACTAAAAGTGAATCTGACGTCATCAGCTTCTTTAAACCTTTGAGAGCTCGCTGCAGCTCTTCACCCACTTCCACATGTCGTCACTGTCCAATAGGCGCTATAGTACTTCAGCGACTGCAGAACGATCCCTCAGGAAGGAATTGTAAAAATTCACCATACCTAGAAAGGCTTGAAGCTTCTTTGTGTTCTGTGGTGTAGGTGCTTGGTTAATGGCGTCGACCTCGCTTTTCGACGGGTACATGCCCTTCCATCTATCCGGTGTCCCAAATACTCCAGGCTCTCTATGAAAAACTTGTGCTTGGCGCCTTGAACACGGAGTTGGGCCGTCAAGAGTCGGTCTAAAACTTCAATCAGGGCCTTGTGATGTTCCTGGCAAGTTTCGCTTGCCACCAAAATGTCGTCGAGGTAGGCCTCTACCTCTGGTAAACCTGCCGCTACCTGTGGCCGGAGATTGATGTAGTTCTTCACAGCCTCTACAAGGGACTGATAGCCTGCGTTCGGCGGTCTAAGCGACTTTACGAGGGTAGCTATCAGCGAGTAGGTCCCCTCCCCACAGCGATTCGGCCATGCTGCACTCATTTCCGCGTCTTCGGTGAGCTTGTTAGCTGCACATCATAACTCAATACGCTAAATGTAATCTTCCCATGAAGCGTTGCTCTTACGGTGAAACTCACCGATGCGAACGCTGACGGCCATCTTGCCGGAACCACCCCAGTCGCGTGGGCACTACCATGCCTCGTCGCCACTGAAATAACCGACGTGTAGACGCCGCAGCAGCCTTTGCAAGAATACTTTATTGTACAAAACACAGGAGTACATGTAGGCGAGGTGGGTAGCTCATCGCTCACTTGCTTGTAATGGTTCTATCGCGGCACATGCGCAGTACAGACTGATTCGTTCAGTTCTTGGCGTTATCACAGAATCTTATGAACCACACCCATGCGGCAGCCAGTAAAATTATTGTTGGCTGTGCGCTTTACCTGACATTTATCTGTTCGCTTTCTTCCTTCCACCAGCTATTTTTAGACGCCAAGCAGCTTATGGTCGGGGGCTATGTGCCTTCCTCCAACCGCCGTGCACCCACACTGCGCATGCGCATCCTTATCCCCTCCTCTCCTTGTCTCATCTCCTTTCTTCTCGGTTTTCCTCCTCTCCTCTCCGAAGTAGAGATTCTTTATTGTTGTAGAAAGGTGGAAAGGGAGTGCACGATAACTTTCTCTCCGGAAAGGATACCTCATCCGGTACACTCAAGGAAAAGGGGGTATGACAGAATAGAAACGAAGAAGAAAGTTCGAAGGAAACACGCACGCACAGCGGAGTCAAAGGCAGCAGGGAGCAAGCTGTAGAGCGGGGTTAAAAGCGCCCGGTTAGCCCGGAGTCCTCGATGAAGGTGAGGACTGCGGCGAGAGCGGAGCGTGGACGTTCGGAGGAGCCTGATAGAGAGCACGTCTTCCTCCGTGGCACAGGGCAGCCCGAGTTTGCGGTAGCGGGCACGCTGCTGCTCGTGCTCGCTGTCGAAGGCCGGGCACTCGCACAGGAGGTGGCAGAGTGTTTCATCCTCTCCGCAGTCGCGGCACACGCGAGAGGAGAAACCGCGGAGTCGATGGCGGCGCTCCCCTGGCCAAACACCTCCGGTGCGCAAGGCGAGGAGGAGAGTGCGCTCTCGCCGGGAGAAACCAGTTGCCAGGAGTGGGCGTGGCTGGCTGCCGTCAACAACACGGGCGTCTGGGTGAGCGCGCGCGAGCTCTCTGCGAAAGTTTATCTTCGCGGAATCCTAAGAGCTCGCGCAATCACTCATCGGGGTGTCCGGGCTTTGGGCGCGCTTGGCAAGGTCATCTGCCGCTTCGTAGCCCGCGATGCCTACGTGCGCAGGGAGCCACTGAAGGACCACGTCGAGTCCGCTCTTCTGCAGGGATAGAAGGCTGCGGGCAACACGTCGGGCGAGCGGCTGGCCGCGTTCCTCCTTCGCGAGTAGACGCAGGGCCAGCTTCGAGTCACGAAAAATGGCTGTACTTGGGACAGTCGACGTTTCCCGAAGGAGGTCCACGGCCAGTTGGAGCGCGACGAGTTCGGCTGTCGTCGATGAGGCACAGTACACGAGTCGGCTCAGCTTGGACACACCGAGTCCGGGCGCGGTGCAGGCAGCAGCAGCCGATAGGTCCGCCAACGCCGAGCCACCCATGAACATGTCCGTCCGGCAAGGTCCTCGTGCATCCTCGACGCCGCCTCCTGCGCGACCGCACCGCGAGGTATGTGCCGCTTCTCACGCACTCCCGGCAGAGTCACACACATGCACAGGTGAAGGTTACGGTGAGGGGCAGGCCAACGTGCACAAGACACGGGGTCGTCGCACACGGTGCCTTCATATATGTCCATGATGCGCCCCACGCGTGACTCGGGAACACTGCGCACGTACTCGAAGAGCGGGCCAGCGCCGGGCACACGATCGAGACGCTCCATGTCACACAGGGCTCGCATGTCGGCCGTGAGAGATGGAGGTCACGCATGAGCCTCCGCCAAGGTGTCCACAATACGACAAGCTCGCGGCATGCCATGACACATTCGGAGGACTCCGCGGTGGCCATGGTCGATCTGCAGCCTCTGAGAGGACAGCAGGGAGATGGGGTAGTGATCCGACCCGGCACTGTCGGCGCCTCGCTTCCACTCATACGATCAGCCTTCCGAACACGGGCCAGGTCGATCACAGTGCTGTTGATAGCAGGGCGGACGAACGTAGGTAGTCCCGTGTTCAGCACGAGGAGGCACGCCCTGGTGATCACTTCCCGCAGGTCACTGCCATGCTTGTTGGTTCTGGCACAACCCCAGGAGATGTGGTGAGCGTTAAAAACCCCGCACAGCACCTGGTCACGCGCGAGCACTGAAACGAGTGCGGGAAGGAACGAAAAGTTAGCCGCGGGCACTGGACGAATGTAAGCGCTCACTACAGACGTCTCCACACAGTCAACATGCACTGTGGCTGCCACACACTCGACTACAGCGTCACAAAAGTCTTCCGTCGAGACCAGGACATGGGCGAGGGTCGCCCGAATGTAGATAGCTGCGCGTAGCTTCCCTGGCGAGTGCGAAGCATCGAGGCACGGAGCGTCATTGCACGCCTCGAGCGCACACTGCGTGGGGCTGCTATAGCCGCTGTAGCCGGGCAGCGATACCTCCTCCGCGTGAGCGTACGTTTTCTGTAAAGCCAGTACATCGTAGTCGCACTGGGGAAGGTATGCTGCCAGCTCTGCGTGTCGGCGGTGCAGCCAATTGCAGTTCCACTGCAGTATGTGCGGCCTCGGTGCTCGTCGGCTACTCGCCATGATCAGGTGACAGGGCTGAGTGTGTCGCCAGTGCTGTTGCACAAAGTAGTCGAACTAGCGACTCGGGAGGGAGGAAGCCCATTGCGACATTCACTGCCGCCGCCAGAACAGCAATGACTGCCTGGGCTGCGTCCGGTGGGTGCAGGGCCAAGTCTCGGCTCCGGTGTAGGGGCGCGCGCGATTGCGGAGGCAGCTGATGGAAAGGGCACTCCCTGCTGTACTTGTTGCGATGCGCGAGGTGCGGGGGGTGCTGGGGCCGTGTGTCCTGCGATGGTGATGGCTTCTCGGCGGGAGATTTGAGCGCTAGCTTTGGCGCGCACCTCTAAGAGCCGCCGCTCCTCCTGCCAGTGCGGACACCGCAGTTCCGTGGCCAGATGATGAACGCCACAGAACAGGCACCTTGGGGAGGTGGCGGTGCACTCTCCATGTTGGTGCGGGCCACCGCAACCGAGGCATCGCTGAGGAAAGGTGCACATCACCTCAGTGTGCCCGTACAGCGCGCAGCGCGCACAGTGTGCCGGTCGCGGTCGACGGGGTCGCAACGGCTGGCGCTGTTTGAATAGATCCACTTCGGCAGGTGGTGTAGTGCCTCTAAAGTGGACCACAACGGTGCATCCTGCGCGGGCACACTCAAGCACTGGGAGCCGCGAGTCAATATTCGCACGGATCTCCTCCTCGCCGAGAGTGGGGTCCACTAAAATTTGTTGCTGGGCTAGTTGGTGCATAGTTAAAATATGACGGTGGCGCAAAATGGGACAAGGACGAAACAGGAAGAAGCGACGTATAGTGGGGTACACGTTGTACAGCACGCCACTGCAGGTGTTGACGCCTTCCTGGCCCGTACGGCGACCCCGCAGATGTCACTGATGGCGAGAAGAGATGTCAATGGCGCACCCACCTGAACATCAGCAGCAACGACGTTGCGGCGGTACTTGACGCGCACACGCCGGACGCCATCCATTTCTGCCAGGAGAGCCGAAATTGCCTCCTGCGACACAGGTCGGAAGCTAGCCTTCCTTGCGGCAGGCCGAAACAGCACAGTGTCCGTTTGTGCCGCAGGAGAACTGGGGGGCGATCCGGGGCCAGCAGGAGCGGGCTGAGATGGCCGGGTCCGACGCCTCTTCTCCGCGGGATGGGGAACAAGCGGCGCGCAGAGGGGCGTGCCGCTCGGGGCCCCTGTGGAAGGCAGCGGCGGGAATTGCCCTTCATCAGCTGGTGAGGGCACTGACACGAGGACACAGCGAGTGCACCTGGCCTCCTTTCCCGTCGGGGTGGTGTGGGAAGGGCTGGAGGGAGCAGGGGCGCTTGGCCCAGCAGGGGCCACAGACGGCTGGCTGTTGTTTTCCGTGGTGGCGTGGGGCGAGGAGGCGGCAGTCAAGGGAGGGGCGGAATGCTCCCAAGAGGAGGAGGAGGCATCATATGAATGCTGTTCCTCCTGTTCTGATTCAGAGCTGCTGCTGTCCTCCCCATGTGGCTGGACACTGGTTTCCTGCTAAGCAGTGCTTGATGGCGGGGAAGTCGAGGTCTGCTCCGGCTGAGGGGGACTCAAGATGGCCGCCGCGGCGGCTTCCCGGGCAGGCTGTAATGGCGACGCTGGAAGGGAAAAGGGTCCTTGGCTGCCGGTCGTGGATAGGAACGGCACAGCAGGCTGAGAGGACGTGTTTCGCGGTCGTGGACTCTTAGCCTGGCGAGCAGGGGTGTGCCGTTTGGTGCGGTGTGTGCGGCGTCGCGGTGAGAGCGGGACGCGGCTGGCAGGACAGTTGAGGATCTTGACTGCTTCCCTGAGCAGCAGGTCGTAAGCACGAGAACGGCCCACGGTGCTGCTAAGGGTGAAGCCTGGAGGGAAGTCCTCTGTGGTGTCAGCCATCATGGATGTGGCTGACTGGACCGGTCCATTAGTGGAGAAGAAAAGAAAAGGAAATGTAAAAGCGGTTATTCAACGCTGGCGTAAGGGCCGACCGGTAGCTCGATCAACGGCTCAAGTCACGATCCCTGGACCGAGCGGTGACCACACGAGCAGTGCGTGTCTCAACGAGCCCGGACACAGAGCACGAGCGGCGTCTTCCTCAGCGGAGCGCTGAAGAGCGAACCCCACTGTAAGGCGCTGGAGAGGACGGCCCACTACGACCTTCCAATCTTTACAGAACAATGAAAAAGAAGAGTTGCGCCGTTTAAAACATGAGGCTGCAGCCTCCTGCGAGCCCTAAGAGGGCTGCGCTCGTGAGCACTGACAACTAAAAAGAGAAATAATGACACAGGGTGTGTGCAAGGTAAGAATAAGAAAACAAAGAACGGAGAACGAGAAAAAAAACGCGACTTGCCTCCTCCGAGGCAAAAACAGAAGTGTCTCTCCTCTCCGAACGGCGCACGTTGACTATGGAAACGCTCTTCGATGAATGCTTTACGAGCTCGCAAGGAACGAGAACGCGCCCTCGCCCGCGAGAGACAACGCTGACGCAGGCAGCGTCTGCTAGCGTCAAACCGATGCAAACGCGACACCTAGTCAAACCGATGCAAATGCGGTGTGCACCCGCCGTGCTGCTTCGCATCGCCTCATTGTCCCCTGTAGCGGGAGATGGATGGACGGATGGAATAAACTTTATTAGTGTCTTGCAAGAAGCGCACGAACGCATTTAGGGCTCCTACATTGGGACTCAAAGGCCTAGCCTGACAGCCGCATCGCGGGCTTGCTGGGCGGCCCATTTTAGGGGCGAAGATCCTTAAAGCGGCACCCGTTCGTCCCTCGTCGTAGTCGTAGTAGTGCGTAACCAGTCTTACGCTTTGACCTCCAAGGTGGTGCCGGTGGGAGATTTCTCCTGTGCGTTGTTGAACAATAAAAAATTCGCAGCGTGCGCGTTAACTAGAAGCCGAATTCTTCTGTCTCTCATTCCCCATTAGCAGCCATTTCGTGCGTCCCCGATGTATGTAGTAGTAGTAGTAGTAGTAGTTAGTAGTAGGTAGCCACCGGCGCGTGCCTGCTGGAGCGCACGCACGCGCCGAGGGTGGTGGTGGTGGAAAAACGTTTATTCATGAAAATACAGAGAGTTGCACTAAAGATGCACTTGGGTGGTCTCCCTATTCCGGAAGTCCACTGGAGATGATCGCTGCTCGAGCGCGCGCCACCAAGGAGCGCTGAGCGTCCCGGGTAGAGCAGCCGAGCAGGAACTCCTCCCAAGCCTCTCTTGTGGGTAGGGGGAAGGGGGGTGAAAAAGGAAGAGGTAGGGCAGGGCATACTGCAATCATGTGGTAGGTGTCGGCCAGGACCCCACAGTGCGCGCAGTAGCCGTGTATACCCGGCATGAAGTGCTGGGCGGCCGCAGGACACAACAAGGTGTTCGTCTGCAAGCGTCTCAGGAGTCGCTCGTCCGCTTTAGAGAGGCCCCGTGCAGGGTCTGGGTAAAGACGGCGCGAGGTTCGATAATAATCGAGAATTTCGCGGTACTGCGTAATAGCTGAGGTGCCTGGGGGAGACGCGGGATCGGAGGGGGTAACGGCCTGGGAAAGAGAGACGCAGGCAGCGGCATGAGCCGCTTCATTACCGGGGAGACCAGCGTGGCCAGGGGACCAGACAATGCGGATGGAGTGGGGCTGAAAGCGCCATGAGGCTGCCTGGAGAAGCTGGGCGGCCAGAGAAGCTATGGTATTATGCTGGTATCGGGAACAGGCGAAGCGCGAGTCCGTAATAATTACCCTTGCTGTGCGATGAGAGGCGGCCAGAGCTATGGCCACCTCCTCAGCCTGAGTTGCATTTGGTGAGCGGAAAGAGAGGCCGTCAATGTGGTGACCCTCGGAGATCACTGCGGCCGTAAAGTGTCCGGAGGGGGTTGGTCCTGAAACATCTACATAGAAAACACAGGGGTATCGGAGTATCGAGTCTGAAGAAAGTGTGCTCGGGCTAGGCGTCTGCCTGTGTGTTGACTGGGATCCATGTTGCGAGGAAGAGGCTCGACCCGAAGTTTTTGCCGCCACAGCTCCGGAACGGAGGCATCGGGAGGTGGGGTAGAGATAGGATTCAGTGAGAGCCTATCCAGAAGGCGGCGCCCAGGAGCCGTCTGGGACAGACGATTGATTTGATTTACATGATGGGCCTCCCGCAACTCGGAATACGAGTTGTGTACTCCCAAGGCCGCAAAGCGGCGATTGGAGGTAGCGATGGGAAGGTCTAGCGCTCGCTTGTAAACCGAGCGGAGCAGTGCGCCCAGCTGGTTCTCGTGGTGGCGACGCAAGCGAAGGTAGGGAGTAGCGTACAGGACTCGGCTGGTCACAAACGCGTGAGCCAAGCGGAGGGAGTGCCGACCGCGAAGGCCGCCACGTTTGGTGGAGACCCGCCGAATCATGCGGCTAACCTGCTCGCTAGTGCGCCGAAGACGCGCAATGGTAGAGCCAGGGTTGAGATTAGAGGAGATGTGAAGGCCCAGTACGCGGAGTTCTGGGACGACCGGTATCGGGCCAGACGGCAGAGATATTTGAGGTGGCGGAAGGGATGAGATCGACAGAAGAGATGATTTGGTAGGAGAACACTCGAGGCCGCACAACGAGGCGTACTTGTCTACAATAAGGGCCGCACGCTGTACGCGGTCTTCAATTTCTGCGGGGGATCCTGAATTGGTCCAGATGGTGATATCATCCGCGTATAGAGCGTAATGTATGCCCTCGACCTGGGCGAGGAGCTTAGGAAGCTGGAGCATGGCTAGATTGAAGAGAAGCGGTGAGAGGACCGCTCCTTGGGGTGTACCGCGGGTGCCTAATGTATACGGACCGTGTTCGGTAGAGTCGATGCGGATGAAAGCGGTGCGATGTGAGAGGAATGAGCATATGTACCCGAAAGCCCTAGAGCCGAAATTCGTGGCGCTAAGGTTGGTAAGGATGCTACTATGTTTCACGTTATCAAAGGCGCCTCGGAGATCGAGGGCCAGTACGGCTTTGTCATTGTGGTGCATAGTATTAGGTACAATGGCGTCTTGCTGGAGCTGGAGAAGGACGTCCTGTGCAGACAGATGAGGGCGAAACCCGAACATCGAGTCAGCAAAGACGTCTTTCCTTTCCAGATATGCGGAGAGGCGGTCTCGCACCATGGTCTCCATTAGTTTGCCCGTGCAAGAGGTTAGCGAGATGGGGCGCAACGCCTCAATGCTGACGGGCTTGCCGGGTTTAGGAATAAATGTGACCACCGAAGTGGTCCACTCCACGGGTAGGGGTTCGCCCTCCCATACTGTATTGATCAAATTTAAGAGCGAGAGGTGTGCTGAATCAGGAAGGTTGGCCAAGAGAGTGACTGTAATGCCATCCCTGCCTGGTGCAGTACCTCGCTTCATTTTGGCCAACGCCGCCCGAAGGTCGGGAAGTGTGAAGGGGGAGTCGAGTTCGGGGTTGGGGAGCCCGGAGTAGACGTACTCTGGGCCCATCGGGTCTACGGTACGACAGAGATACCTATCGCAGAGGTCATTCGCGAGTTGGCTCGTCGGGCCCTGATATGCATAGTAGGCTCGGCGAAGCTGGCGTTTCCCCACGGGTGGTTGAAGGGTCCAGAAGGCTCCGAAAGAGTCGCCACGTATTCTTGGAGCTCATCTGGCCTGCAGCTTTTACGCAGGTATCGACCCAGTTCGTTTCCGCAAGCTGGGCAGAGTAGGCCGCCGCCTCTGTTGTAAGTGCTTCTATGCGGGCGCGAAGCTTACGATTTAGCTTGGATCGTCGCCACCGGCGGGTTAGGCTGTGGCGTGCCTCCCACAGGTGAAGGAGGTGAGGATCCACTACAGGGGCGGAGTTGGAGGTGGAAACGTTTTTGGTGTATGATTGCTGTGTATGGGGGGCGTATGATGCCCATGCCTGGTAGTCCTGCGGGGATAAAAGCAGGGGGAAAGGCTTGGTGCGAAATGCTGACCAGTCCGTGATGCGGGATTTGCCCCATATTTGGCGCATTTTCTGCGTTGGGAAGGCGATCTTAAGCAGAAAATGATCGCTACCAAGTGTGTCCTCGAGGTTCTCCCATGTAGCCTGTCGAATGTTACGCGTGAGTGAGAGATCTGGGCATGTATCGCGTGTCACCGAATTTCCCAGACGTGTGGGATGCACTGGGTCAGTGAGCAGAGTGAAACCAAGCGTGGATATGAGTTCTTTAAGCTTGCGGCCCCGAGCCTTTTCAAAGTGGTATCCCCAGTGCGGACTAGGAGCGTTGAAATCTCCAACCACGACTAGGGGTTGTCGAGCCGCTACTTGGAGAGCCCGATAAAAGAGGTCCGCGAAAGTGACCCCTTGCAGATGCGGGGGACAGTACACGTTAAGTATATGAATAGACGGAGCCCCGCGCTTTTGGGGAAGAACGGAGATCATGCAGTAATCATACGGAAGGGTAAGGTCTAGATCGACCTGAACAGCCGTATATGACTTGTGAACAAGTAAACTGGTGGTGGTACCACCAATATAGGAGCAGTAGCTTGAGAGGGTAGGGTTTGAGCCGGATTCCTGGAGGGCAGCGCCGAGGGCGAGCGCGTGGCACCTGGCGCTCGCCCTCGCCGCGAGCGCCGGGAGCCACGCGCTCCCCGGCAAACTCGACACTGCCCCGGCAAACGCGACAGACAACGTTGGCGCAGGCAGCGTCTCCTAGCGAGTTTCTTGATTGAGAAATACCGACTGCTCGCGTTGGAGAAGCGTTCACCAGCAAAACCCATATATATATCGTTACGCATGTGACGCGTTACCAAATGCGTTACCAAATGTATACCAAATGTATGCGTTACCAAATGTATGCGTTACCAAATAGCGTTACCAAATGTGACGGAGACGCAAGAGTGATGAAATGATTATTTACAGTGTTGGCGGAACCGACAAAATGGCTGAAGGCACACACGCGCGCAAGCGTCAAGAACACTCGTCGTCGTTCTCACTTCGTATGGTTCCACACTTGTCCTCGCGGCACCGCTTCGTAACAATATATATATATATATATATATATATATATATATATATATATATATATATATATATATATATATATATATATATCTATATTTGGTCGGCTAGGCTAGAGCTGCGGAGAGCAGCATTCCACTTCGCCGAGGAAGCATCGGGGTTAGCATCGCTATGCATAGTGGTGCACTCCCAGAGCATGCGTTTTAGCGTAGCCGTCGTGAGTTTGCAATTGTTACAAATGTCATCAGGATAAACTTCTGTGTGTATCACGTGTAGTATATGCGGATTTGGGTAAGTACCGGTTTTCAATACCCTCAGAGTAAGCGCTTGAGGCCTGCTTAGTTTAGGGCTTGGCGGCGGGAAGACACGGCAGCACAAACCATACCTAACTTATTGGCAGTCGTAAACACAACGTTAAATCCATATCTACTTCCCACTTTCTTAAGCCTATGTTAAACTGCGTGGATATACGGAACACTCACGACTCTTTTATCGTTGATGCTACTGTCTGCTGCACTCTAAACGAGAATTTTCCCAAAGTAATCCAAAGGCATAGCTTTAAACCAACGGTTGAACGGTCGATCCCAAAGGACCAAATCTTGGTCCAATGCGTCCGCTGTGCAAAAGCGCCCGTCGGTGTGCGATGGATCATCTGCCGCCGCGCGATGAGGCCGTGCCATGTTGTTGGTTCAGAAAGAATCAAGCGCTTCTTTCACGCGCAGAAAACTCAAAAAGCGCGCAAACTGTCGCCGTCACACGATCATGCAGCGATTGTGCGAGGCAGGATATCGTCATGTGGTGCGCGGTACTGACAGAACTGGCCGTACATTTGGACACCACTCGCTCGGCTACCGTACCAGGCCTGCAGAGGTCGGCGCGCGTAGGGTTATGGCGAGTTTGGTAGTAGTGTGCGCTCTCCAGTGAGAGCCTCCGATCCTACACGCTGTGGATACATTGCTTGAACGCGCCGAATTACAAGGAATATTACATGGGACAGCCTCTCCGAGGACCTAGGCAGCGACCACTACATACTGGAAATCATTATCAACAACGAGGCCAAAGCGCGAAAATTCAAAATCACGGACTGGGACCACTTCCGTAAACTAAGGGAGGAGAGGGGCAGCACGGACATATCGTACGAAGATCTCCTAAACGAACTATAGAAGGCAGCAAACGAGGCCACCAAGGAAGCCGAGACGGACGCGTCCATCCAGGCCATGGACTCCCATCTTTCCAGCTTGCTGCAGAAAAAGCATAACCTCAAAGAAGATTGGAACAAAAACAAGCTGAACAGATACTTACGCGCAGAAATCGCGGAGCTTGGCCGCGAGATTGAATCTCACGCCAAGAAGCTCTGCGGCTAGCAATGCGACAACGCATGTGACGAAGCAGGCAGCAAAATGCGCAGAGGAAGCAAATGGGGACTACTCAAGCATCTTATGGCAGACAGCGACAAACCAACCAAGGGCGGCGCCCAGCTGCAAATTGAGCGGTTGGTGCAGAAGCATGCCAAGGAAAATGGTGGTCCTCAAGCTCTCCTCGAAATGCCAGCCGAGAAATACCTCCCACCTGGAAGCAAAGCTGTAGCCTGTGAAAACGACAATACCGTATATGGAGGCCGGCCGCAAGAGAAGCTAGACGAACGAACCCTTCAGCGAAGCGGAAATACGGTACGCGCTACAGCAACTTAAGAGCAGATCGGCGCCATGTCCAGACCGCATCGAAAACAAACTGCTACGAAATCTCGACGATAAAGCAATCGTAATTATCACTAAGAAGATAAACGAGGCATGGGATACGGGTACCGTGCCACAAGAATGGCATACTGCAAAAGTTTCGCTCATACCGAAAACTGGCAAGCCTCTGAGCATCGACAACTTAAGGCCCATATCACTCACATCGTGCGTCGGAAAAGTAGCCGAGCATGCAATCCTCAACCGCAAAACGGACCACATTGAAGGCAATGAACTCTTCAGACAAAACATTATTGGCTTCCGAAGGGCACTGTCCACACAGGACGCCATGTTGTTGTTAAGAGAGCACATAAACTACGGAATCCAGCACACGCCCAAGCCATTTCTCTGGATCTGCCCAAGGCCTTCGACATGGTAAAACATGAATACATACTAGGGGAAATCTCGCACATGAACTTGGGCGCGAAGTTCTACAACTACACCAAAGCCTTTCTAGCGAACAGAACCACCACCATCCGCATAGGCCAACTGTGCGGCAATCCCGAACGACACGGAAATGTCGGCCCCCCGCAAGGGTCAGTACTGTTGCCACTGCTCTTCAACGTGGCGATGCACAGGTTATCAGAGCAGCTGGATGCAATCCCTTTCGTGAGCCATGCCATATACGCGGACGACATTACTATATTGTTCCGGGGTGGCCATGCATACGGCACGATGGAAACAATATTACAACAAGCACTGTCTACAACGGAAGAATTTCTTACGCCAACCGGACTCACACTTTCCCCCACCAAATCTACACTAACACTCTTCGAACCTGGCAAAGAGAAACAGCAAGTACTGCTCAGAGCTAAGAACCACCAAACGATACCGCAAGTATCCACATTCAAGGTTTTGGGGCTAGTATATTAAGCGCCAAGGCGGGCCACAACACGGAAGCACACAAACGCCTCAAAAACGCACCAACAACCTTACAAGAGGCATTGCTCGAATCGCCAAAAAGAGAGCAGGACTCCTAGAAGACAACATCATGAAGGCGTATCACGCCTTCCTCGTGAATCACGTTGCATACGCTTTTCCATTTCTTAAACGAAGCAAGGTCTGTGGGACCTGGTCCCGCGCGACGCCATGTTTTCGTAGGAATGTCTCCGCATCCCCCTTTCCCAGCTGGACGGGGCGGCGGCCCGCCCGTTTGCCCCCATGTGGTTTTAACATAGGCTGCCATTGGGCAGCGAGAAATTCCCAGAATGTTTGCGCGTTCTGGCGTTTCTGGTTTTGGAGATGCCTCGGGAGAACACGCTGTGACTTGGAGGGGTGCGCACGAACTTTTGTGGCCCTCCGGCCGACCAGGCCTTCGGTCGGATGGCGTGCCTCACCAAGCCCCAGCGACCACGGCGGCGACCTGCGACCGACGCCCCTGTCTGTATGTTCTTCTTCTATTTTCCTTTTCCGAGGGCTCGCGGTCGCGGGTGCGCTAGCCGGGGTTAGGCTCTCCTTCCTTGCATGGTTATTTTTGTGTGTTATTCTGTGTTCGCGTGTTGTTCATTGTTAATGTCCTTTGTTTGTGTTCGTGTGCGTTCGCGTGTTGTTATTCGTTATTGTTAACTTTCGTTTATATTCGACTTTACATTCGGCCTCGTTTTGTTTGTACTATTGTAACGTTCATTAAATCACCATGCACGGAGAGTTGCGCCTAATGTTCTCATCTTTCGCCGCGTGCGACGGTTCGTGCTGCCCTGCCTCGAGTCGGGCCGCGGGCCGAAGCGCGCGGCACCGCGGTGATGCATGGCTGAGATAGCGAGTGCGTGAACGCGACGACCTCATTCTCTGCTCCTTGAGTGCTCGAACCCACTGCAGGGGGTTGCTAGCGGCGATGCCGCTGCTAGCAGTAGTAATTAGTAGAAGTAACCCCTACATTTCGGCGCCCAACGTGGGGCCAGGGGCCTTGCCCTTGGTCGCTCAAACGACGAGCAGGTGTCGGCAGAGTGGGGAAGTTGCGTTCGGTTCCCAGCGTCAAATGCGCTTTGGTTGAGGTTGGCCGTCTCTGCCGTGTACCGCCCGTATCTCTTTCTTTGTCTGTCCCCCCTTTTTCTCTGTCGATGTATCGTGGTGTGAGGAGAGGCAAATGTCACTTCTCAAACGGATTGGTAACCCGCTTCGAAGTTGTGTGAGGCGAAGCGTGATGCAAGTTGCCACCGAGATGCAGCAGTTCCTTCTTGGTGGCGGAAACTCGTTGGATTGACCAGGGCTTCTATCATGGCATGGCCGGGAGATTGACCATCGTGTCTCCCGTGCGACGTTCAAGTCGGTGAGTCCAACGGTTTTCTTTAGACTTCGCGTCGTGCGCATCTTTCCTCACTAAATTCAGAACCAGTGAAAGAGTAGTTGACGCGCTATTTCTTGCCCGGGTCGCCGAAAGTCTCTTTTCTTTAAAAGTTGACGGCGCTGTTCGGTTGCACATGGCCGACTTGCACCGAGGGAGGCAAAGATGGCGGAAAGGCCGCTGAGGCGAACAAAGAAGTAGAAGGAGACCCTTCTTCCTTGAATAGCCCTTTGGGCACCTGTGTCTTCACGCACGCAGAAGGGGAGAGCGTTCCAGCGTCCCAGCGGCGGGAGAGAAGGAGGCCATTGTGGCGTTAATCAGCCGGCCGGTCGGGGGGAAAGGATGAAAGAGAGGGTCCCATCCTCACTGGGCTCTCCTCAGCAATCTGGTTTTCTCTTGTTTGTTGCTCTTGTTCTTTTTTTCGTTTGGCCCGAAGAGCGACGTAGTTGACGGCAGAGTGACCCAGGTGTACATAGTGTAAACAGTTTCTTTCGCGGTTTTGTTTTTCGCCTCCGGGAGGCGAGGCGCCTGAATGTGTTGGTACTGCACATGGCGTGCGCGCGGTATCGTTGTCTGGTTTTGCGACGAGCGCGCGTTGGGCCCGAAGCGGCTTGTGTAGCCGTGGCCTGGGAGAGAAAGGGGTTCACTCTGCGCGGTCTGTACGAGCTTGGCCACAGTATCATGCCACCTTTGCGGTTAGCGCCGTGTTGGCGCGCGTCGACAGTGGCACCCCCCCGACAGCAGAGGAGAGCGATTGCGCGCCCCTGTAATTAATTCTAGCCAGTCGTCAGAGCGGAAGACTTTAGCTAAAGTTACTGTGCTCTGCGATTTGGCACGGTGCAGTGTGAATGCTCAGCTGTCGCCGTCCCTTCCGCGTCTGTTCATTCCGTAGGCAACACGTTGTGGATCTCCCGTTTCGTTTGGTGTCACGGATGGGCAGTGTGCTTTCGCGGAAGCATTATCCGCTAGTGTAAGGTCATGCGACATCGCACTAGTGAAGACCACGTTTACATTGGTTACTGCCCGACTGATTCCAGACGGAGAGATAACCTGACAGAGACGTCTTTCTCTTTTTCTCTTTCTACGCTTTCTCTAGTTTCTCTTCGCTGTCTCAACAGAAAGTGTTCCTTTCTGTTTACGTACCGTTTCTTTCTTTTTGGGTTTTTGGTTTTTCGCTACCTTGAGAACGATTTCTAGCCGTGTTGTTTTCTTTTTCGTTAGTTCAACTGAGTTTGGTTCTTGTGCTGCGCGACTGTTTTTGTTTGTTTGTTTCTTTGGTTGTGTTTTTCTGCCGCGCTGTTTTGGCGGCCGAAGTCTGCGTGTCCGGAGCGGGGCGGCGTCGACGGCGAGGCTGCGGACGGAGCCGTGGTCGCGGCACTTGGGGCGGCCAGGGTGTCGACAGGGTCGACGGCACGTGAGACCTGCCGCGGCCGGCGTCCAGAGTCCGGGTGCAGATGCCGTGGCGCGCGTCGGCTTCTTTGGACATTTGAGACGTGCCGCGATTTTGTTGTCGCGTTTGTTTTTCGTATTTTTGTTTTGGTTTGGGGGTAGTTAGCGGATTTTATTGTGTATTGGCACCGCCGGTATTGTTCTTTTAGGGGGCTTTTAAGGAGGGAGGGATGTGGGACCTGGTCCCGCGCGACGCCATGTTTTCGTAGGAATGTCTCCGCATCCCCCTTTCCCAGCTGGATGGGGCGGCGGCCCGCCCGTTTGCCCCCATGTGGTTTTAACATAGGCTGCCATTGGGCAGCGAGAAATTCCCAGAATGTTTGCGCGTTCTGGCGTTTCTGGTTTTGGAGATGCCTCGAGAGAACACGCTGTGACTTGGAGGGGTGCGCACGTATTTTTGTGGCCCTCCGGCCGACCAGGGGCGATATCTTATAACGGTTCCCGAAGTGGACCGGTCCACTTGGCCTCGCCTGATTGGTCACAATGGCTCTTTTGCTGACGCAAGCGCGGTTTTACCCAATCACGCGCGGGCAAGTGGACCAGTCCACTTTTGGAACCCTTATAAGATACCGGCCCAGGCCTTCGGTCGGATGGCGTGCGTCACCAAGCCCCAGCGACCAACGCCCCTGTCTGTATGTTCTTCTATTTTCCTTTTCCGAGGGCTCGCGGTCGCGGGTGCGCTAGCCGGGGTTAGGCTCTCCTTCCTTGCATGGTTATTTTTGTGTGTTATTCTGTGTTCGCGTGTTGTTCATTGTTAATGTCCTTTGTTTGTGTTCGTGTGCGTTCGCGTGTTGTTATTCGTTATTGTTAACTTTCGTTTATATTCGACTTTACATTCGGCCTCGTTTTGTTTGTACTATTTTAACGTTTATTAAATCACCATGCACGGAGAGTTGCGCCTAATGTTCTCATCTTTCGCCGCGTGCGACGGTTCGTGCTGCCCTGCCTCGAGTCGGGCCGCGGGCCGAAGCACGCGGCACCGCGGTGATGCATGGCTGAGATAGCGAGCGCGCGAACTCGACGACCTCATTCTCTGCTCGTTGAGTGCTCGAACCCACTGCAGGGGGTTGCTAGCGGCGATGCCGCTGCTAGCAGTAGTAATTAGTAGAAGTAACCCCTACAGGTCGAAATTAAGAAGAGCGACGTCATGCTCCGCAAAGGACTGGAAACGGCACTCGGCTTACCCAACAGCACGAGCAACAAGAAGCTGGATCAACTCGAGCTACACAACACAGCCGAAGAAATCTTTGAAGCTCAGAGAACGGCACACATCACGCGCCTATCAACAACGCAGGCAGGACATCGCATTCTCCGAGACGCAGGCTTCGCCCCATTTTTCAACCAGAGGAAAAGACCAAACTCACTAACGACGTGAGGAAACACATTAAAGTTGAGCAAATACCCCGAAACGTTCATCCGACACTCAATGAAGGCAGAAGGAGAGACAGAGCGAGGGCGCTCATAAACAACGCAAAAAAGCACTGAACGCACGCCCTCTTCCTAGACGCCGCCCGCTACAACGGCAGGCAGGCGTTTGCCGCAGCGGTCGTTGACATAAGCAGAACGACCGTTCAAACGGTCGTTCGTTCAAACAAGACATGCCCACGAAGCAGAGGAAATGGCGATCGCGCTGGCCCTGCAAAACTGCCGAGCCCATTCCAAAATTTATACAGACTCCAAGACGGCGGCACGAACCTTCGCGGCTGGCCTCTTAGCCAGAAGCACCGCAAAACTCACGGACAGTGCAATACGAGAATCCGAGAGTAAAGAAACGCTCATTGAAGCAGAAAAAGCGCAAATCCACATATCCTGGTTCCCGGCGCCCCTGGGTCAGATATCGGGACTCGGCCACAGCAACCCCAACGAGGAGGTCAACCGCCTGGCGCGTGAACTCACACGCCGCACCGCGGACAATGACTACGCCTACGAGGGGGAGCGGTACGAGGATCTCAGCTGCAAAGACCAAGCAATCACCCCATATCACGAAATCACGTCACATTACCGGGTACTAAGACGCACTTTTCCGGCGCCGCACCCAAAACTTAACAAA
Organism: Hyalomma asiaticum; assembly: GCA_013339685.2. Classification (NCBI taxonomy): domain Eukaryota; kingdom Metazoa; phylum Arthropoda; class Arachnida; order Ixodida; family Ixodidae; genus Hyalomma; species Hyalomma asiaticum. The sequence goes on from CM023483.1 coordinate 146,643,543, forward strand.
GCACAAGCACTCACGCTCAGAAGACTGCAAACGCGCACGTATATAACACCTTCCACCTTGCACAGAGTCGACCCCGACACACCTCCTACATGTTCGCTTTGCGATCATCCATATTGTAACTTCGAACACATGCCCTGGCTGTGCCCTACCAACAGCACAACGCAACTCAGCACCCAAGAGGCTTGGCAGGCAGTCATCACGAGCAACGACTACAACATACAACTACAGGCGGTCCAGAGGGCCCGGGATATCGCTACAAGCCTTCGGCTGCCAGCGCCGTCCTGGGCGGAGCCACCAGGTTGACTTAGGGGCCCCCACGGTCCCAGGTCGGCCTTCTCAGGATATTTTTAATGAAGTCACTCTCTCTCTCAACGGTCGGTTGCCGAATGCCCGAAGAGTAACTGGCTGCAACTTGTACGCGAAAAGAGACTTCTCTATATGACGTCGGCATCGAGTCCGTCGGCGGCAGGTGTGAGCTATCACCGGCGCAAACAAAAAAAGAAACGACGCCTTGCTTTCCGCGAAATACCGTCTGCATCGCGGAAAAAAGTGCAGCTATAATTCTGTATTTCGCCTCGTGCGACACCCACTGTGAAGCAGCTATCGCGAAGGCTAGCGCCGATACGTGGCAGACCGAACCAACTTGCTGCCGCCGGCGCGCTGCAACTACGCTGTATGCAGTGACTGCAAGCCGTCTCGTTCGTAGTGAGTGGGGTAAGTACATCACATCTTAGCCTCGACACTGATGATGAGAACTGTTCTTCATTCGTATATGTAATAACGACTGTAGAAGTAGCACAGGATTGCGTACTTTGTGAGCGCCGGTGGCCCTTTGCTGTATGCACAGCCGTGCTCTACGGAAAGGCCTAGGGACGATTTCGGCAAGAAGGTATATCGGTGGGGCAACTATGCATCGTGTTTCTTCGCCGCCGCGGCTGCATGTTTACCGTTACTGTGTTTATGTGTGCTCAGGGGCGTTTTATGTGTTCGTGCACCGGCAATGCGAACGCGCGCGCATTCGCTTCAATCGACAAGGTCTTCGCTGATAATTGGAATTCGCTAATTAAAAAGGCGCTGACTCTAATGCGTGTTTAGTTCAAAAGATATTTGTGATTCTAGGTTACCTGATAGCCGACATTAACCGCACAGCTTTTCTGTGAATCTTTATTTTCTTATATTTTTATTATACGCTGAACAGCAAGTTCCCAGCGGCACTACGTAGAGGTGTGTTATGTCCACGGTAGCCGGAATAACAGGCATACGTGGGAAGAAAAACTTGTTTATTACTTCAGCCGTAAGCACCTTTTTCCAGCCAGCGCGAGCGGTCTGTTTTGTCCGAGCGCACACGTTCGATTGTCGTCGTCGGAACCAGACTGGGGAGAGAGGCGCAAGAAGCAGGCGACGGGAGTCCGCCAAAAGCGAGAGGGGGAGCCGGGGGGCCGGCCTGCGCGTCCTTGAAGCTTTCCGTGAAGTCCGTGTTCGCGGTTGGAGACATGGCAATTCCTTTCCCCCTAGGTTTGGGCCTGGTGGCGGTCTGGAGGGCGTCGCTGTCTCGTTGATTTTCGCTGGGCGGGCGCCGTATGGGCTGGGGCGCAGCTGCTCGTTTTCTCCACGGGAGCTGCTGGGTGAGCGGGAAGTGCCTGTTGTTCACTGGCGTCCTGTTCTTTTGTCAGCAGCCAAGCCGCGTTGAAAGGTGCCGGGGGGCTGCTGCCTTCAGCGTGTCCACAGGGCGGATAGTGTGCGCGCACGTGGCGTAGCTGGTTTAAGTGTCGGCGAGAAACAATCCCATTCACTTCAACGAGCCAAGATCTCAGGCCGATGCGTTTTTTAACGATGGCCGGGACCCACTCGGGCTTCTGGTGAAACTGGCGGGCGAGCACCGCTTGTCCTTTGTGGAGTTTCCGGCAACGCGGGGCATCTTCGTTATCTCGGTTGACCTTGGAAGGTGGCTCTGGCAGAACGGCCGAGATATGCGTTCGCAGCTCACGAGAAAACACGAGCTTTGCTGGTGTCTGGCCCGTCGCATTGTGCACTGTCGCGTGTTGTTTGAATAGAAAGCGTGCAATGCGGCGCTGCAAGGACCCTGCAGAGTCTCTTGAAAGAGCTCGTTTTAGCTCTCCCACGTAGCGTTCGGCCTGTCCGTTTGTGGCTGGGTGGTACGGAGCAGATGTTACCGCTGTGATGCCGTTGTCGCGGTAGAATTTCTTTATCTCAGCCGACACGAATGCTGTCCCGTTGTCCGAGACCACCTTGCGGGGCAATCCGAATGTTGCGAACAACGAGCGCAGTACCTCGATGACAGCTGTCGAAGTTGTTTTGCTCATCTGGCGAACTTCAACCCATTTGCCGTAGGAATCCACAATTACTAGGAATGTGGACCCGTCAATTGGGCTTGCAAAGTCGAGGTGCACGGTGTGCCAAGGTGTGCTCGGTCTGTCCCAGTCCGGTACTGGAGCTCGTGGCGGAGCGCGTTGATTGGATTGGCAGGCTGTGCACTCTGCCGCTAGTGTCTCGATATCCTTGTCGATTCCAGGCCACCACATGTAGCTGCGGGCGCACTTCTTCATTGCTACGACGCCCCGGTGTCCGGCATGAATGAGAGCCGTGGCTTGTTGTCGAAGTGGGCCTGGAATGACAACTCGTGACCCTAGTGTGATGCAACCTCGATGACAGCTCAATTCCGTTGCTCTCTTGCGAAAAGCATTGAAATTGTCATCCTTGAGCTTTTGAACGCTACCCTCCTGTAGGGCTTTGTACAGCTTGGACAATGTCGGGTCATCTTGCGTGGCCGTTGCGACTTCGTCCGCTGTTAGTGGGGGCCTTGGTAGTGCTTCGAACATGAGCACGCAGCCAACATGAGGCGGGTCCTCAATGATTTCGCTGAGGGGTAAGCGGCTCAGTGCGTCGGCGTTTTGGTGCTTGCTTCCGGGACGGTACACAATGTCGTAGTCATATGCTGACATCTTAATGCACCACCGGATCATACGAGGCGAGAGTGTCTGAGGAACCTGCTTTTGGGGCCCCAGGATACCCAGAAGTGGTCTGTGATCAGTCAGAACAGTCACATGTCTGCCGGCGATGTACTGATGAATATGCGTGGCACCATAGACGACGGCGAGTCCCTCACGATCAAGCTGAGAATAATTGCGTTCCGCAGGCGATAGCGTGCGGGAAGCAAAGGCGATCGCTGCTTCTCTGCCTTGATCGTCAATTTGTGAAAGCACTGCACCGACGCCGTAGGGCGAAGCGTCACAAGCAAGAAGCAATGGCTTTGTCTCGTCATAGTGCCTGAGCACCACACTTGCTTGGAGCAGCTCTTTAAGGGCTTCAAATGCTTCCTGATGGCGTGGCGACCAAGTCCAGGGGACGTCGTTTTTCAACAGGTTGTAGAGGTCGTTGGCCACCGTTGCTCGGTGTTCTAGGAAACGGTCATAGAACGTTAGGAGACCCAGGAATGATTGGAGCTCTTGTTTGCTGGTTGGCGCGCTTGCCTCCGTGATGGCGCGTACCTTGTCTCTGGTGGGGTGAATGCCTTCGGCATCAATCAGATGACCTAAGAATTTCACCTCAGGAACCGCGAAGCAGCACTTATCGATGCTCAAGCGTAGGTTTGCACTTGCTAGCCGTTTCAGTACCAGTTCTAGGCGAGTAGCATGTTCCTCGCTGGTTGCGCCACTGAAGATTACGTCGTCTAAGTAGACGCACACGCCAGGAATTCCTTGAAGCTGCGATTCCATGTACCTTTGAAATATGGCTGGGGGCTGCCGCTACCCCGAATGGAAGTCGCTTTAGCCTGTACAGTCCTCTTGTCGTATTAAGCGTGAGCACCTCAGAAGTTTTGTCGCTCACCTTCAGCTGTTGATATGCCTGCGTGAGGTCCAGGGTGCTGAATAGTTTCCCTCCCCGTAGCGTGCTCAAAACCTCCTGTGGTGTTGGCAGGGGGTATGAAGACGATTTTGTCGCCAAGTTCACGGTGAACCGGTAGTCCCCACAGAGACGTAGGCTTCCGTCTTTCTTCCTCACTGCACCAGAGGTGTGGCCCAGTCTGAATGCTGTGTTGGCGCAATAATACCCTGTCGTTCCAGCTTGTCGAGCTCCTTCTCGTAGGCAGGTTGCAAGGTAAACGGTATCGATCTGGCCTTTAGAAACTTCGGACGGGCCTCTGGGTGAAGCTCTAAGTCAACGGGTGGCCCGTTGTGTCCAGAAATTTCGTCAGAAAAGACCGTCCCGTACTTATTCTGCAGCTGCTCGACGAGTTTTTGTCGCTCAGTTCAGCTTCCTTCGGCTGCCTGGTTGATGCCACAGATCGCGATGTTGAGAGCGTGGAACCAGTTTCTGCCTAAGAGGCTAGATCCAGTGCCCTTCACAATTACGATAGCCAGTTGGGTCACCGTGCCGTTGTATGCAACTTCTACGTTGGCACTGCCTAGAGTTGGCAGGTCTTGTGTTCTCAGGTGCGTGTCTTCATCGAATAAATGTGGAGCATTCAGTGGCCATCGGTTGCGGTACGTCTCCTCGCTGATGAGCGTGCAGGCTGCTCCCGAGTCAACCTCAAACTCTATGGGCTGGCGGTTCACAACAAGGGTGACCGTCATCTTTGGTCGCGTGCCGAGGTTGACGTTATGCAAGTCATACAACAATGTTGGTGCCGGTAGGCTGTGCTGCGTCTCAACTTGAGTTATCGACCTTGGGGAGTTCCCGCTTTTGTGTCGTTGGGGTGCCCCTTCGCGAGTTTCTTCTTTGATATGCAGGCCTTCTCAATGTGACCGCGTTTGTTGCAGAAATTGCATATAGCTGCTTGGAATTTGCATGTCTGGGGGTTGTGTTGCTCATCGCAACGCCAGCAGCGTTGTGGTTTAGCCGACTTTCCTGCACTTGCCTGGTTGTGATTACCTCTGTGAGCCGCTGCATGGTGAACCGGCTCGGTGGTCCCTCGCATGTCTCGCTGCTGTTGGCTAGCGCTTTCCGCTCGAACAGCGATATCGTAGGCTTTCGTGAACGTTAGGTCACTCTCGGCAAAGAGTCTTTGTTGCAAGAGATCGTCCCGTAGTCCACACACAAACCTGTCGCCCAACATAATGTCCAAGGGTAACATCGTTGCGTTGGGAGGTGGCGTTGTTGTCGTCTGCTGTCCGGTGGCTGCTGCATCTGCCTGCGTTGGGCGCAGCGTCCCCAAGTTGCAGTCGGCGGCCAGCGTCTTTAGCGCCGCGACGTAGGCGCTTACTGTTTCACCCTCCATCTGGTTTCGTCGTTGGAAGCGCGCTCGGCTGAATACCTCGGACGGCCTGGGGTCGTAGTGTTTCTGAAGTGCCGCAACGATGTCGTCGTAGGCCACTTCAGCCGGGTTGCTTGGCTGAACCAATGCGCAGACGGTGTCGTACGTCTGCTCACCGCAAAGCGTCAGCAGGTGTGCCCTCTTCTTGCTGGAGTCTGAGATGCTGTTGGCCTCTAAGTAAAACTGGAGGCGTCCGAACCACGATGTCCAGGATGAGCCATTGAACTCTGGTATTCGGACTGATGCGTGCGTTGCCATTGCGTAGCACCGGTGAAGATAAACGCGAGCTTCAATTCCACTACCTCGTCGCCACTGTTATGTCCACGGTAGTCGGAATAACAGGCATACGTGGGAAGAAAAACTTTATTACTTCAGCCGTAAGCACCTTTTTCCAGCCAGCGCGAGCGGTCTGTTTTGTCCGAGCGCACACGTTCGACTGTCGTCGTCGGAACCAGACTGGGGAGAGAGGCGCAAGAAGCAGGCGACGGGAGTCCGCCAAAAGCGAGAGGGGGAGCCGGGAGGGCCGGCCTGCGCGTCCTTGAAGCTTTCCGTGAAGTCCGTGTTCGCGGTTGGAGACATGGCAAGGTCAATATGTCAGGGTATATATACCCGATCGTCGGTGTATAGCTGCGTGAGGTGAGTGGTCTATGTGGTGCATATACTTGCATTACTTTGATATGCTTGCGTATATGTTTGCGTATTAAAAGGACAGAAAGTTGAGCGAGTTCGTAAGGATCCATAGTCAAACGAAGAGGCGTGCAAGACACGGACACAAGGGGAGGAGTGAACAACACGAACGCCGACTAACAACTGATGCAGAGCACAGAGGCGAAAAAGAAAGAAGACAAACAGCTTATCTGCGCATGCTCGGAATGGTAGTGCCACCTGTCAAACGATTACACGTGCCGGTCGATCTACGCGATAGACAACTGCTAAGGCATTCTATCTCCACTCTGTTCAAGCTAATAGACGGCTGTCTCACGCACGCAATTCCACTATTACTCATATGCCAGGCCTCGACCAATAAACGCGTCTCTTCATTCTTATGTCTGTACAGGATCTCGGTTTTGTCTAATTCGGGCGTGCAGCTACAGACCTGGCAGTGCAAGGATAGATTAGACGGCGTCCCACCTGATAGCGACCTTCTGTGTTCAATTAATCTTTGATTAATACAACGCGCAGTTTCCCCTACATAAAAACGTCCGCAGCTAAAAGGAATCTTATAAACCACACCCATGCGACAGTCGGTAAAATTGTTCTTGGCTATATGCTTAACCTGACAGATAACCGTTCGCCTCTTTCCTTCCATCTGCTGATTTCTTCTATGCACTGCAGCACAAACCCTTCCTAACTTATTGGGAGCCGTAAACACAACATTAACTCCATATTTACTTCCCACTTTCTTAAGCCTGTGCGAAACTGCGTGGATATACGGAATACTCACGACCTTTTTCTTGTTAATGTTACTCTCTGCTACAGCTTTTGTTCCGGTCGAAATCGACTTCTTAAGACGCTCAGCTACTGTGGCTATGGCTAGTCTAGGGTAACCTGCATCTAAGAGGCGCTCGACCTGCGTATTAAAGCTAATGGTCAAACGGTGCACGCATGACTTCGATAGGGCTGACTTTAAACAGGACAAGGCTATTCCGTTTTTTACTACTTTCGAATGCTTGGAGTGAAAGTTTAACAACGGCTTAGATGCTCTAGGGGAATACTGCCAACACACGTGATTCTGCTCAAATGACAACGAGATATCTAAAAATTGTATTACGTTTCTCTCCGGTAGTTCTTTTGTAAACCTTAGACCATCTCTATTAAGTTTAAATTGATCACTTACATAGGTGACGGCGGATTCAAAATCATGCTTACTACACAATATCAAGTAATCGTCTGCATATCGAAATACCCTGATGATGTGGTTGCCTAAGGCCTCTTTTAAACGGCAGTCAAGCTTGCTCAAGTATAAATCACTTAGAATAGGGGCGACCTTTGAACCTATACACATCCCCGATTTCTGCACAAACACGCCTTCTCTTTATCCAACTAATGTTGACGTTAAGTACATGGAAAGAATTTCTAGAAAGGTACCTGTAGAAACTCCGCATCTATCTATGAAACCGGAGTCTTGCCCTTGTTCTTGAATACATTCTTTCACGCAATTTAATAAACCTTCATGCGGCAGCGAGTAATACAAATCTTCCACATCCATGCTAAACGCAGTGCAGTCGCCAGGATTTTCCTCTGTTAACAACTGAACTAGAGCCTTAGAATTACGTACACGGAAGGGGTCACAAAAACTTAGAGATGTTAAGCACTTCTGCAAATAGCTAGCTACAGGGTCCGGCACGTATAAGAAAAGAAGTGGGAACACGCACGAAAAAGCAATACTTTTATGCCGAGCGTTTCGGCCGTGGCACGGCCCAAACGTTGGGCATAAAGGTATGGCTTTTTCGTGCGTGTACCGCTTCTTTTCATATATATATATATATCTTTGTGCAAGCGCTCCTCTCCCTAATGCCTTTAGCCTTTTATGCAAACATAAATTAATACACATTATCATTTACGTATAAAGAAGGTTCTTCATTTGACGTCCTTCGCTGGCGATCTCCCTTCGCTACCGATGATTACATCCATACACCACGTCATTGACAACGAGGAGCCAAAACTTACTGTTCCTTTTCTGCTGGTGCAAATGGTATTTGCTTTTTCAGGAGCCAACTCATCACGGCTGTTTTCACGAAACCCGTGCTCTCATTAAAATGCGTGCATTAACAGCGAAAAAAGCCTGGCATTGCATCACGCATCTCGATACTAGGCACACTGCACGTGTCAGTGTCGCTATCCATTACCGTATTAATTGCTTTCGCGAGACAGCAGCTGCACTTTACGAGCGGCCCTGCGCAGGTCCGCAGTAACCGTGAAAACGATTAATGCTGCGCACCTCGAGTATTTATCGGCTGTCTTCCCCTCCTTTTTGTGCCCGTCGTCTCTGGCCAGACATAAAGCGAGTCGCGCCTTCCTGCGTTCGAATTATGTTCTGCCGATATTTCTATTTCCTTTCCGTCTCTTTCTTTTTTTTTTTTTTGTAATGGCTGGAGCTTCACTAAGGGAAAAAAATTTTATTGCCCCATTGCGGCGTCGGATAAGGGGAGAGATGCCCCCGTTTTTCTGTCTTTTTACTGAGGAGACGGCAGTCATCATATCTGGTGCGAAAACGCTAAAGGGACAATGACCTCGAAGACGAAAGCGAGAGAAAAAAAAAATGGATGTGCCATTTTCCTCATTAGCCGTCTCCTTTTTTTTTCTTTCGTTGGGTGCAATGATTCCGCGCAGGCATTTCCTTCGCCCCTCCACCCCACCCCCCCCCCTTTTTTTTTTTTTGCCGATGGTGAGGCGGCGATTATGTCCGACGGTTTCACCAGCTCTCGTGCGCGGCGGGCAGCACACATTTTTTTACCGCACAATGCGTGCGGTGCGCGATTATATATTCTTTGCTTGAGCGTACCCACTAAACCCATGGAAGGAAAAAGAAAGATTTGTACGACAGCATTATTAATTATACACCAGAACATGCGCCCGTACGGGACTGTACGGAGCTGTTCGAAAATGTAGCTTACTGAATAGGCCATGCTTTCTTAAACGTAGATCAAAACCTGCAGAAGCGTAGTTAACCGTGCAGTCGGTACATATTCGTAAAAAAACAGCGAAAAGAGGCAACACACCAAGAAAGTCGACACAGTGAAAGTCGTTTGTGGTCTTTTAGTTGTGTGTTGTCTCTTCGCGCTGTCTTATTAGGCATGAGAACCTGCACCTGCTTGGTTTACCGCAACCTCGCAATACGTGACGAACTTTCAGCCTCCTGTCTTTCCTCCCGTGTAGGACGAAGGCCTCCATCGTGCTTGCTATGCCATATTGTTCGGGGAGCAAGGCGGTGTTTACCAGATGGTCTAAGCAGGCACTTCGGAAGGTTTTTAGGAGAGGCAAGTAATTTCGTCTTTGTGCGTTGTGCCTATTATTTATTTGTCGTCAATATGGATCGATTTCTATTTATTTGCATTAATCTTAATATACTATTAACTAGTTGTCTTAATGACGTCAATTAATGATGTTCTAATTCCTTAAAGCCGTTTTAAATTTTACATATTTGCATCCTGGCTCATGTTACATTGGTATACACTTTAAAAATGATTGGAAATTTCGGAGCTAATGAAACCTGCACAGTCCGCGCCACCCGCGTAGTTGCGCGGTGCTAACCACCAGCTTGAAAAGTCTTGTCAAAAAATTTGTTTTCTCTGCAAGCGGTCGGATAGCGGGTGGGCCCTACCCCACTGGAAAAAAAATCCACGCATATCCACGGAGGGAATGATGATGAGTGGGCGAAGTTCCGGATGTTCATCGGTAAAAACCGCGAATATTCCGTGAATCTTGCCCAGTACATCATCAAGGACGTGACAAACACTGTGTGTCGCCATCTAGCTCTCTCTTATCACACTAGGGCACGCAGCGAGCGCCTCCGTGCCATCTATTGATCAATTCACGTACTAGCTAAGCAGCACCGCAGCACTCGGACGGACGGACGGACAGACAGACAGACGGGCGGACCCCCATGCTACGCGTTCCCATACATCTGAATGAAGCGAGCACCGCGGCGCCATCACGCCATCTAGTGAGCACTTTATTAAACTAGAGCTGGCTACATACATACTACTACAGAGGAGGGAACGACCCACACCCTAAGAAGCTTCGCCCCTAATAAAGATCCACGTATCTCCATGAAGTGAATCATGACGAGTGCGCGAAGCACTAGGCATCGTTCGGTGCTACCGTAAATCACCCGTGACGTTGCCCACTCGAGCATGTAAATGTGTGACAACGCGTATGTATATTTACACACGCGTTGTCATTCATGCTCCTGGTCTTTATGAGGTTCGTGCGCTCCCGCGTCGTAGATAGTGCCGAGTTCCGGATTACATTTAGTTTACGCGCACGCTGCGAATCTGTACTGTTCAACTACGCACAAGAGAAATCTCCCACCGGCACTACAATGTAGGTCAAGACCAGCGCCTATATATATGGGGGGCCGGTGATCGGTTGTGCAAAGCGAGCAGTTGGTTTTTAGATGCAAAGCAGCTCTTTGACTAGCCTGTATAACGCTGTCCCTCCCACAAAGTCGCTGTCCCTCCGTACCACAATCATCATCATCATCATCCTCCGCACAAGCGCGAGGCAACGCGCTTCCCTCGGCGCAGGTGTTGGAGCGGTGCGAAGTAGGTCACGCCGCAGCTGGGCGTTGACGTCACGCTCCCCTCGCACGCTTCCCTCGCAGGTGCGCGCGTACGTCACTCTCTCCCTCAGCCGCCGGAACGCCCGGCGCTGCCGGCTCCAACGCCCGCTCGCCTCCCGTGTCTGCGTTTCAAACAAACGTTTACACCAGTAAACGCTACACCGAGTTTCGCTTCAAACTGTTCTTCCAGCACCCGCGTTAGCGCCGTTCAACCCGTGACGCCACCCGTGCGCAACGCTGCTGCTTCGCATCCCGTCAGGGTTCCCTTCGGGGAGATGGTCCAATTTTTTTTTCAATCAAGAAACTCGCCAGCAGACGCTACATGCGTCGGCGTTGTCGAGGGCGTGTTCTCGTTCCTCGCGAGCTGGTACAGCGTTCATCGCAGAAAGACCGTTTCCATAGTCAACGCGCGCCGTTCGCTCTCAAGCATTTTCATCTAGCGGAGATGCCGTGGCGCCTCTAGCGGTCTCCTCGGGAAGTCCGGGCCAGCTGTTGTGCATGCGCAGTGGTTGGTGTGCACGGCGCAGGGAGGGAACAGGCTCGACCATAAGCTGCTTCGCATCTATGCTATGGGAGAGAAGCAGGATCGAGCACGCAACACATAAAGCAGATCAAAAACATGCGCACTCAAAATATAAAAACGTGCGCATATACAGGCCATGAGCAACGTCAAACGTGATTGCTAAACTCGCGTTTCTCACGGCAGCACGCGGACTATAACCGGTAATTCTGTGCAACGGGACACTAATCCTGACTTGGCTTGGAGCAGGACAGACACCGGACTGGCGTAATTTGGGTGGAATATTCGGTAGTGATCACTGTGGGTACTGCTCCATACCACTGGAACTCACAGACGCATTTCGCTGGGTCACTGCTGAAATGAAGACGTCGACACTTGACGATTGGAACCACTCCGTCCTTACATAGACCAGCGTGGCGCAGCGTGCGCTGCCGATGGACATCTCGACAACGCTGCTGCACGCCGGCTTTGAAATATGCTACACGAGTTTCGAGTGGCATTGTGTGGATATGCAATAGCAACGTGCTTAAGGACAGGGTAAGCAAAAATATTGAAAAAAATTATTTGTTTATTTTTGCGCAATTTGAAATCTGCGGCCTTTTCTGAATCAGAATCAGTCATTTGTTTGTTCCAGCGCGACTTCCTTTTGTCTAAAAATGACATATTTTGAAACCTCTGCGGCGGCCTGCCACGCCCCCCTCCCTTACGCTTCGCTGAATGCACACGTGGGCAGCTAAAAACGCCTCGAAATGAAGGGGACTAATTTTTTAACAAGTTTAGTAGGAATATGATTTGGTCTGGCAACAACTGCTTCGTCAGCCGAGTCTATGTTTAGCCACAGCCGAACGCCTTTTGCGCGCGTTTTTTTGCACAGGTAGCTTGCGCGCGTTCGCAGAGTGCTCTGTTTGCGGTTTGCAACCTGATGCGATGCCAAGATCGAAGAAGGTGTCTAGGAAACGTCGCTTCTGCGGCAATCAGCATGCGTCAACTGTTACTAAAGTGCAATCGCCCGAGAGGAGCCCGACAGCCAGACAAGCGCCCACCACCAACGTGGCTTCTTCAAAGTTGTCACATTCGCCAGCGTGTATTGACAGTGAAAAGGTGACTTTTACTGACGGTGGCTATGGACTGCTTGACATTGACCTTTTGAGTGTTGCTATTACTGAAAGCTGTGTGTGTAAATTGTGTGGAGGAAACATGCAACTGGTCGACAACACCACGATGCGTGTAGGAGTTGTCTGCACTTATTCTCTTGATTCCAAGGAGTGCTTATTTTCCCAACAATTTGCTACATCGAAGAAAACAGCGGCCGGTCCTTTCGAAGCAAACGTTCGGATTGTCTATGCGCTGCGATGTATCGGAAAAGGAGCAACTGCAGGAAAAACACTGTGTGCTATTCTAAACCTGCCACCGCCACCAACGAAGTTTTCTCGCTACTATAAAGAACTCCTCATCCACGTCAATGAGGCAGCTGAAGAGTCAATGAAACGTGCGGCCGCAGAAACTGTTGAGCTCAATGATGGTGACGACGATATTGCAGTTGCTCTTGACAGAAGTTGGCAGAAGCGAGGGCATACCTCCCATAATGGGCCAGTTTCGGCAACAAGTGTGGATAGTGGAAAAGTACTTGATGTACATGTCATGATTAAGTATTGCTCTAAATGCATCACCAATGACACCTCGTCACTTGAGAAGCATGGTCATGAGTGTGATCAAAACTACAAGGGCACAAGTGGTGGCATGGAGACTGCGGGAGCTTTATGCATATTTCAAAGAAGTGAGGAACGTTGCGGTGTTCGATATGTCAAGTATTTAGGGGACGGTGGCAGCAAGGGATTCCTTGCAGTTCAAGCATCACAGCCATATGGAAATGTTTCAGTTTGCAAGCTGGAGTGCATTGGGCACGTTCAGAAAAGAATGGGCACAAGACTGCGCAAACTAAAGAAAGAGGGCAAAGGCATCAAGCTCTCTGACGGGAAATCTATACCTGGCCGGTGACGTCTTAGTGATGCGATTATTGACAAGCTCCAAAACTATTATGGCTTGGCCATTAGAAGAAATATAGGCAGCTTGGAGGACATGCCAAAAGCTGTCTGGGCCACATATTTCCACTTGGCATCAACGGATACCAATCCATCCCACGGTCTTTGCCCGAAAGACGCCGACACCTGGTGCAAATTCAACAAAGCCCAGTTGAGTGGTGAACCATACGTTCACAAAGAACACCTTCCAGCATCTGTTCTTGAGGCTGTTAAGCCAATTTATCGGCAACTTGCTAATCCCGAATTACTTGCTAAATGCCTCCATAGCAAAACTCAAAACCCCAACGAGTCATTCAACAATGTCGTGTGGGAGCGAGCTCCGAAAAACGTGTTTCTTGGACACCAAACATTGAAAATATGCAGTCTTGCTGCTGTGCTCACATTTAATGATGGCAATATAGCCCGTGTGAATGTGCTCAACTACTTTGGAATTTCGCCAGGGCGCTACACAGTGCAGGGCCTACGCACCCTTGACCTGCGTCGGAAGTACTTCGCTGACAGGGCTGCACAGCAGGCGACAAAGGAGGCTCGCCAGTCAAGACGCCTCAGCACAAAAAGAAAACTTGATATTGGTTATGAGTATCTGGCTGGTGCCTATTGAAAGGGACTTTCAATTGGCGGTTATTTTGTGGCACTTTTGAAATAAAGCACATTTTCCACTTTAAGCGCGATTACCTCAAAACATGCTTTTTTTTGTACTTTTGTTCCTTTATCTCAGCAACCGCCGTATATAGGAACATATATTTTGGCCAGTAATTAGAGAACATGCTAGAGAATATACAGAAGCAGAATTATTCTTTTACGAGAAAGTGCTTTTCTTCACGACATCTAGTACCTATTACAGAGTGATAATGACGTACGTGAAGTAAAAAAATTACAAAAAACGAGCAGCAGCGTTTTTAGTGCTAAATCTGCTTCAGTAAGAAGAGGAAAGGTTTATCATCACAATGATAGTAAAAGAATTACTGTAACTGTTATGGTTATGAAGAAAAAGGTACATAAACATCGCCTAAAATATATGGCGGGTATAGGGCTTACCCTGTTCCCTTCAATGGCTTTGCGGCTCTTCGCCGAAAAGTGGAAAAACTCCACGACAGGCACTGATGAGTTTGAAATGATAGTTTACATTTAGTTACAACATCAACAGCTTGCTTTGAAGTACCTCTGGCACAGGATTTCGATATATACGCTGTCAGTATATTGTTACGGAGAAGCAAGGAAGTGAACGTTGACGACTGAGACGACGACGAAGCATCAACAACAGCTTTGCTGGCTACCTGTATATCTCTGTAAATACACGGTATAAATATTTCTCTGCAACCGTAACATTCTGGTGGAGGTGTTGGGTACGCGTCTTCACCACGGAGCTCCGCAGTGGACGCCTCACCCAGTTTTCGACCATGCCTCCAGCGGACGACACCCCTTGTGCACCCGCTTCGCCGTCTACTTCGACGCAGTATGTGGCTCTGCCTCAACCGCAAAACCCTGGCAAGTTCACCGGCTTCGATGACGTCGATGTCGAAGAGTGGCTGAAGATGTACGAGCGGGTCAGTATGGTGAACACGTGGGATCCAACCATAATGCTGGCCAATGTCGTGTTCTACCGGGACGGAACACCACGAACGTGGTTCTACACGTACGAGGAAGAGCTTACTAGTTGGGACTCGCTTAAAGAGAAGATCACCGACGTTTTTGGCAACCCGACAGGTCGACAGCTTGCCGCCAAGCAGGAGCTCGCCACCCGCGTCCAAAGTGCTACCGAGTCATACGTCGCCTACATGCAAGACGTCCTCGCCCTTTGTCACAAAATCGACACATCAATGCCTGAACTGGACAAGGTTGGGCACATTCTTAAAGGCATTGCGGACGACGCATTCAACCTCTTGGTGTTTAGGAACCTATCGACCGTCGACGGAATTATGAAAGAATGCCGCCGCTTCGAGCAGGCAAAGAGCCGCCGTATAGCTAATCAGTTTACGTGCACGGTTTCCGAATACTGAGCAGTATCGCAGCACTGCGACCTCCTCTTGCACTGAGCCAACCGAACTAGCTCACTTGCCACCGTCGAACGAAAATGTCACCCGTATTATGCGTCGCGAACTTGAAGCTGCATTTCCCGTCTCATCGCAGCAGACACCCTGGAACAATCCTACAAAGACGATGTCACTGATCAAGTCCGTGGTTCGTCAGGAAGTCGCCAACATGGGTCACATGGGTAGTGTCACAGAGAGTTGGTGTGGGAACGTCGATGAATGATCATGATGAATAATCTTTTTTGATGATGAATAATCTAATTTGATGAATAATCTTTTTTTAGTAGTGAGTGAGAGGGATCCTCCCCCCCTTTTACGTACTCAGCTAGGCTGAGTGTGTAAAACCCAAACATGAATACCGGCAAAGGAACGCTGGCCGCGAACAAGTCACGCTGTAGCCGTCGTGGGGAAGTCGTCGTCCCGTGTGTATGGCTAACGCGGCCACGATGATCTAACGGGCGGCCCACCGGGTGACGGTGGTCGGCGAATGGAGTGGCCATTTTCGAAACCCAAACGCGGCCCGACCCAGATGGGTCCGGTCGGACCGTCTACCTTTCAAAAGAAATGCTTATGGGCGTTGGCCCGATCTATGACCGCGCTCCCTTTTTTGCGTTTTAGCCATGCGACCATCCCTTCTGAACTTACGATGCTGACACGCTGCTGCTAACGGCTGCCCAATCAAGTGCCTGGTCGTACACAAGTGAAATATCTTTGGATATGTGAAAGCGAAACACGCCAGAGGTTGTGAATTGAACGCATTTCTGTCGGCTTGCATGAACATTATCTTGTCAGCTTTCGAAAATAGATTTTTATTCGGTTGCCGGTTGTCATGGTACCTCGTCGATATAAACGCTATAACAGTGCAGGACTACTTCATTTCCACAGTGTGCTTTCGGAAAGTAGCCATGTCGCTGGTGCCCGAAAGAGAAAGGCGGCACATGGTACATCTCTTCCTGCAGAACTATCCCCAGCCAGTTATATCCGAGATGGTAAATCAGCCACTTAAAACTGTAAATCAAATCGCCCAGGGTGTCGGTCACTTTCTCAGGTCTATAATCAAAATTGGTTAAATAATCAAGAGATGCGCGAAACAGCGCGCTACACCCATGACGTCAGGATCCAAATCACGAAAATCGTGCCTGATGGGTTCCTCTGGATGCACTACACCAACAGCTGTCGCAGTAAAATGAAATAGCCCGGGCCTAATAAAGAGGGCGTAAAAAATGACGTTGTTCTTTTACCTTCATCACTTACAATAAAAAAAATACAGCTAAGTAGGCTATGTGCTGAGAAGCTCGTTCCTGTTCAAGCGTGACTAAGCAGGCTGTGCACAATCTGCAGACAAAACTAGCCGGAAAATGCTCCAATTAGTGAAGCGCGCATTCCCGCGACGCTGCCTCTGACGCTCGGTGGCCTTCGCTCAGTGAAACGTGCTTCACACGAAGCCACAGCGGCGCGCTCCAGCGCCGTAGACGACGCGAAGCACCTCCTCTATAGGTCCCAATGCGCTAGCGCCGCGTTGCCTCGATGCGCCGCCTCGCCAGCCATGTTGACGCTGCGCGGAGCACGGCCATGTTGAGCCGTGTTCACTGGACGACCGTGTATACATGGCCAGCATGTCGACGACGGTCTTATTTAGACGCTGGGTGAGGCGCCTGGCGCCTTTCGTCATCTTCGTCGACTCGCGTGGTCACCCGACACAACTTCGCGGCCGCTCTTTCCATTGCGCCTTCGCCACAGCACTGAACACCACAGGCGCACACTTCTCCCATGACAATGCTTGTCAAGAAAGAGTCATCGTCCTTGTC
This sequence comes from Hyalomma asiaticum, assembly GCA_013339685.2. Classification (NCBI taxonomy): domain Eukaryota; kingdom Metazoa; phylum Arthropoda; class Arachnida; order Ixodida; family Ixodidae; genus Hyalomma; species Hyalomma asiaticum. The sequence goes on from CM023483.1 coordinate 146,660,505, forward strand.
ACCCTGGGGTGGCGGATCGACGGGGGCGCGAGACAAGCAGTCAGCGTCGGAGTGCTTTCGCCCGCTCTTGTAGAGGACGGTGATGTCAAATTCTTGCAATCTAAGACTTCATCGTGCGAGGCATCCTGATGGATATTTCAAGTTAGCTAGCCGACACAAGGCGGGGTGGTCACTCACTACTCTGAAAGGCCTGCCGTACAGGTAGGGGCCGAACTTTGATCTAGCCCAGATGATGGCAAGGCATTCCTTTTCTGTGGTGAAATAATTCGCTTCTGCCTTTGAAAGTGACCGGCTAGCGTAACTGATAACCCTTTCAAGTCTGTCGGTCCGATGCACGAGCACGGCGCCGAGCCCTGTGCCGCTTGCGTCCGTGTGAAGTTCGTTGTCAGCTTCTTCGTCGAAGTATGCGAGTACTTGCGGCGTTTTCAGGCGTCGCTTTAGTTCTTGAAATGCCTCGACTCGCGGCGTTTCCGATTTGAAGTCGACGTAGGCCTTTGTAAGGTACGTCAGCGGCTCGGCGATGTGCGAAAAGTTCTTAATGAAGCGCCTGTAATAAGCGCACAGGCCAATAAATCGACGCACTGCCTTCTTGTCGGTGGGCGGAGGAAAGTCGGCGATCGCAGCCGTTTTCTACAGATCAGGACGTACTCTCAACTTGCTAATAACGTGGCCTAGGCACAACAGCTCGTCGTATTAGAAGCGGCACATTTATGGCTTCAGGGTAAGTCTGGAGGCTTTGATTACCTGAAGAACAGCTTCAAGGCGTCGGAGCTGTTCGTCAAAGCTGGAAGCGAATACGACTACGTTATCCAAATAGGCGAGGCAAGCCTGCCACTTCAAGCCTGCCAGTACTGTGTCCATAACCCGATGGCAAAGGACAAATAGATCTGATCTTTCTCGACCTCAAAAAGGCATTTGATAAGGTTGATCATAGAAAACTGCTAATTAAATTAAAGGCTATTTTAGGAGTTACAGGTGTAGTCAAATGGGTGGAGGACTTTCTTACTGATCGTCGACAGTTCGTCAGGATTGACGAAAATAGGTCCGGGGACTGTGACGTAAGATCAGGGATGCCTCAAGGTTCAGTTCTTGGGCCTGTGTTGTTCCTGGTATATATTAACGACCTAATCGAAGAATCAGCCTCAGTTACAGCTAGGTTATTCGCAGATGACTGTGTCATATATAGGGAAGTTAAAACTATTAGTGATCAGATACTCTTAAATAACTTTTAGGAAAAGTGTACCAATCGTTCGACACGTGGCAGATGTCTCTTGAGCCCGCAAAGACAGTATGCATAACCATGTCACACAAATATGAACCTCTGTCATTCACATACACTTTACAAAGTGGACCACTTCATCGTGTAACAGAGTACAAATATCTCGGAATTTTAATAACATCTGACCTTAGTTGGGCACCACACATTAAAAAAAGGGAAAGCCAACCAGAGATTAGGTTATATTCGACGTGTCCTTAAACTCGCTTCTCCAGACACGAAACTCACTGCTTAGAAAGTGCACGAGCGTCCATTATTAGAATATGCATATGAAGTCTGGGATGTCTATTTGAAAAAATCAGTGTCAGAACTGGAGCAAATTCAAAGACGTGCATTACGGTTTATTCCCGATACCGTCGGCAAGACTCAGTATCACCACTTCACGCGAGGGCAGGCCTGTCCCTACTTAATGTGAGGAGGAAGGAAAAACGACTTAGCCTTTTCTACTTAATCATTTATGAACTGTTACTACTTGATAAGTCTCGCTACATAAACGAAACTAATACCCGCATAGTGCGAAATAAACACAGTAGACGCGTTAAGGAAAATCGATTTCACAAAGATTGTTTCAGATACTCATTATTCCTTTCGACAGCACGTGACTGGAATTGTGTCCCTGCACACATTGTAAACGCAGGGACTCGTGAGCAGTTTTCCGCACTTGTTTCGGAATCTTTCCAACAATGGGCCATATATCGCTGTACCGCTGTATTTTATTGTTCCGTTGACTGCTTCCTGTATAACTATGTATAATTTTATTTTATTGTTCCGTTCACTGCTTGTTGTATTAACACGCATAATTTTGTATTGTTCCACTCCTGTCTTGGTCCTGATGTGGACCGGCACTATCTATAAATAATAAAATAAATAAAGGGAGCAACGACCAAAGGGCATGACCTCAAACTCGAACAGGCCGTTTGGTGTTATGAAGGCAGTCTTCTCTCGGTCTCGTCTACTTCGATTTGCCAGTAGCCGGTTTTGAGGTCCATCGACAAAAAATATTTTGCGTTGTAGAGCCGATCCGAGGCATCGTCTATCCGTGGGAGAGGATACAGGTCTTTCTTCATGATCTTGTTCAGGCGACGATAATCGACGCAAAATTGTAGGGTTTTATACTGTTTCTCTAACCACGGGTGATGCCCAGGGACTCGTAGACAGCTGAATTATGTCGCGCAGCATTTCGTTGACTTGTTGCTTGATAGCCTCGCTTTCCCGTGCCGAAAATCGGTAGGGGCTCTGACGGAGAGGACGGACACATTCGTCGGTTATGATGCGATGTTTCGCGACAGCCGTCTAACGAAGCCTCGATGACGACGAGAAGCAGTCCTTGTATTGCTGGAGTAAGGCCTTGAGCTCCTTTTGTTGCTGCCTGCAAAGGCCTTGATTGTCGTCGAAGGCGGGCGCGGACACTGCGGTAGTCGTTGCAGGTCCCCCAGAATCGGTGAGAACGAAGGCATTGCTTACTTCCACGAATTCACTTAGGTGCGCTACCGTCGTACCCCTATTCAGGTGCCTGTATTCGGTGCTGAAGTTCGTCACCATTACCTTGGCTTCGCCGTTATGCAGCTTGGCTATGCCTCTTGCGACGCACATCTGACGGTTTAGGAGCAAGTTCTGGTCGCCTTCGATGACGCCTTGTAAGTTGGTAGGGGCTTTGGTGCCGACGGAAATGATGACGCTGGAGAGTGGCGGGACCGTTACCTGCTCTTCTGTCACATTCAAGGCACGATAAGCCACGTTGCTGTCTGGCGGTGTTGCATTATCCGTGGACACCGTGACTGACCTGGATCTTAGGCCGATGAGTGCGGCATGATGGTCCAGGAAATTCATTCCTAAAATGACGTCTCGCGAGCATTGCTGCAGGACAGTGGCGTAGGCAGGCATGGGCTGACCGGGCTGAAGCCCCCCCCCCGAAATTTTTCGAGCCGGCGCCGGGCTGGCTATGCTGACTCGTCACGATGAACAAAGGCGCATATCCTTGGAACGTGTGGCTACGGGAATTCACCTCTCAACGACCGCCTGACGTCTAGGGGCTTGAAAGAAGGAAGAACGCGGCTTGTTCAACGGAGCAAAGGTGATTAACTCGCCACGCTATAGCAGGGAAAGTCACGTCTTTTTCTGCAGTAAAGCAACGGCGGCAAACGAAAGACGCCTGTCATTGATCGGTTTTATGATAAGGGCCTTAAAGACGTAGATTCTTCGGAAAGGAAATTCGGTTTGGACTTCACGCGGTAAGTGTCTCTCGACTGAGGAGACCTTAGGAGATGATATATTCTTGATGGCACGGAAAGATAGAATGGTGGAGGAGGGTGCACGGTAACTGTCTCTCCGGAGAGGACACCGCAACCGGTACACTCAAAGGGAAGGGGGTAAGAAAGAACAGGAAGGAGAAAGAAAGTTCAAAGCACAAGGAGGAGCCTTAGCCGAAGCAGTCACAGGAAAAGGGGAGTGAACGAAGAGAGTGGAAAGGAGAGGCCACTTTAACGAGACTGGAGATCACTGGCGGCAACGAGTGCCAGGTGTGACTAAATCACTCCCAGTGAGAGAAACCAGTGGGTGCTCGGCGGCAGTGGGGAACACAAAACGGCCTGAAGGGGAGCCGGCGATCTTCACCCCCAGCAGCACAACGACGGCGTCAGACACACCTTCGCAATGTAGTACCACTCATGCAATGCAGTACTTTTGTCCTATGTGACAAAAGGAAGCGGTCAGGCTGCGTATCCGTCTACGTGTGCAGTTTGCTGGAGGAAGGTCGTTTGCGGGCGAAAGCTATCAAGCTAGCGAACGAACTTCAAAGCAAAGTATGCCGCTGTTCCTTGTATCACACGACTTTTCTTCCACGGCTGCGACTGGGAACACTCATGGTATGCGTTGTATGCAGCAGCCGGGCTTCTTTCTCTTTTTCCTGTTGCAGCTGGGGGGCCAGCGACGCCGTACTTCGTGCGGTTTCTGCGCTCCCGCAGGGAACATATCTACAGTATCTCCGCTGTGTCATTTTGAGCAGTGTCCCTAATGGGTTGGATAGTTGTTTCTTTGAAGCCTCATGGATGGCCTAATGTAGTTTCTTCTTCGTCATCTTTGTTGATCCCTTCGATATGCTCACAACGAGCGCGCCCGGCATGTCCCCTTCAGGAGGCTGTGCTGCAGTGAGAGGAACTTTCTACGAACCTCGCGATTGGACAGCATTGTTTGGCAGTGTTATCCACAACTTAAAAACGGGCAATGGCGAGTCGAAAAAAAGCTGTGCTGTGGTTCGCCGAGCGCGTTCTCGGCTTTATCCTCACCGTCAGCGTTCCTTACGACAACCACGACCACTGCTACACGGTCACCAGCCCCGCTACGAGCAGACGGAGGTCGCGACACTCTTTGAAGACCCGATGGTCATCTGCGGATCGTCGCTTTCACGAAAATATGTCCCAAGGGCAGAAGCGACTCTCCGACTTCTGGGCAAGCTCATCTTCGAAACGCCAACATATGAGCGAGACCTCGAGCGGTAAGTCATGTCTTTCAACTTGCATCGTTGCATGTTAACTGATGTAATCGATATAGTCACCTTGCAATGGCGCTAAGTTGGCCTGTATGGATGATATCTGAATTATCTGAAAATGTTTAAATAATGCCTTTTAAATGTTTGCGTAGTTCATGGTTATTGCCAGGAAATTTATCGTTAATTTCATTTCTTGAGTAGCAAGTTGCGCTTGTTAGCCATAATAGCCGAAGCCGCTACTGTCGCCGAGATGATCAATCAGACTCAGTCAATGGTTTATTGTATAATGCGCAAAGAAAATGAATACGAAACTATTTGAATTGATACCATTTTTAGCTTGTATCAGATCAACTTCCAAAAGAGCATTGACAGTCCGCCGCTGGCCTCTTAATATTGTACAGTTGAATAAAAGCAAGTGAGGCAGAGAACGGTGCATTTGCAAGCAAGCACTTGAATAAGTTGATCGAGGTGCTCTACTGTAAATAAAAAAAAAGCGTCTTCATGGATGATGAATGTTTCCTGCAACTTTTGTTTCAATGCGCATATCATTCCGGGTTATATCATCGAAATACACGAGCGATCGTTCATCATATACGTCGCTACAATTGGGGAGGGGGGGATTTATACTGCCATTATTTGGTTGCCTGGGGCGCAGACGCGGGGAATGTAGATATGGTATTAGGAAAGGAGAAATATGTGTGCACTATCTTGTGTTTTAAGCAGGTGTACGTCTAGTTGCCTGCAGTTGCAAACGAAATCGTATGATTACTTGTACGACGGATAAAAAATACGTTCATAGAGCTCGTTTTTGTGACCACAGTAAGGCAGTAAAAAATATTATGTGCACTATTCTGCTAGAGTAACCTTAGTGTCAACGAAATTAAAAAAAAAAGAAGAGTACGAGGCCTGAGGTAAGTCACGGTAAACATATTGCCCCTAGCGCCAGCAAAGATGCAAGAACTATAGTCAAGTTTTTTATGAACACTGTTGATTTGCTGTTTCCAATGTAGATGCCAGTCTAAATTGACCCTTGGGTGTCAACTCACCCTCTGTACTCTTTCGCAAAGTTGACATCTTTTTTGACATTTTAACCTCATGGAATGAACGCGAGGTGTCGTGGGAGACATAATGTGACTCGATATTCGTGCGACTAATAGCAATCATCCTGACATTACATAGTTTACTTTCGGCAGATTCCGAATTACAACCAAAAGCTCTCGCCTTCTTGAGAATGCTTTTGTGCTCTAAGCGCGTTCACGCCTGCACACTCCATCCGACGTGAACGAGCACCACGAAAGCTTCTCAAAATTTTGCGGGGGGCGAGCCGTCTCGCAGCGAGTTCAGCGATTAACAGAGAGGGGCAGAAGCGAAAGAAAGGAAAGGCGGGGACGGCCGTTGAACGGGATGAATAGCGGGACCAAGTTCACACGCTTAGAGCAGGAAGGCAATCTGTGGACGAGAAGTCTTGGTTCGGAGATATGCTTTCGGGAAAGCCAACTTTTGCAGGAAAGTCAATTTTTGCAAATGGTCAAATGGCGGACTGCATGACACAAGATAACTAAAAAAAAGTTCCTGCGCGTTTCAGGCAATGTCTTAGGATTTTAAATTTACTTTGATCTTGATGTGGTAAACCATACCGAAGGCTTTCATAGTGTCTCAAAAAAATATCGACTTCGTTGCCCAGCTTTTAATATGCGCCGATAATTGTTTGCGGAAAGGTCGATGGCGGTGCTTACAGATTTGCCAGAGGCAAAGCTATATCGCTGGGGCCGTAGTATGATGTTATTCAGGACGAATGCATTTAACTGTAACGAAATAAGTATTTCGAAAAAGGTGTTAATAGTACACAGGACTGATACAGCTGTGTAGCTGTATCTAACCCGAGATGTACTGAGGCTATATACTTGGAATCAAATCCTAGACGAGTCTTCGCTTTTCATGCAGACGTACTGATTTATTTTGATTGGTTGTTAGAATAAGCTCCCATAGTGTAGTAAATATATAAGTGCTGGTGAGAAAACCGTAAATACTAAATACATAAAATGATACAATGTTCAGGAGGGTTTTCCACAGTTTATCAGGATGGCGTAGACATCAATGCATAAATGGACTCACAAAAGGCACCTTAGCGACAGTTTGGTATTGCGGAAGTTTTACGCAGCATCGCGGCATCGTTACAAGTTATATTAAAATTATCATTGCGCCATTAGTGTGCGCAAGTGAAGGACCTTTGTATTAACGGTGAGGAAACGAATGCGTCTCTGGTAGATTTTTTATCAGCTCTTTTTCTTTGCCACCTGGGAAAGTATTGTCTCCACGAGATTGTATTGTATTCGCGCTCAGTCGGCCGGGACAAATGAATGTCGAAGTTAGAACATACTACAGACCATGGGCCCTTTGATGAGCCCCAATGCTCCTTCAAAAATAAGATATGTATTGCTTTTCAATTGTTCATACCATGCTATAAAGTCGTCTTTGCGTTAATCTATTATATTTTCGCTAATTTTACATTTAAATGTGACACACAGTGGTGAATTTTGCAATGATTTAATGATCTACTTATGCAGGAACGCGTCCTAGACCCACCGGGAATGTCAGCCCCAAACAAGCACAGGATGATATTCGCCTTCAGGAAGACCAAGGACCTTCTCAGGGTAACTGTTATGTTGATCCTTATGAAAGAAGAGTGGGACACTTAAAAAAGAAAAAAAAAATTTAGGACTATCACTTAAGAGACGTAAAGGTGAAAGCCAGTGGCTTTGGTTATCGAATGTCAAGTGGGTAATTTCGCACAGGCTGTAAAGATTGACATGGCTCATAGCCGCGTATCCCAGCCTGCCTATCCAGTGCGGCAATGAGCCAGCTTGTTGATTGAGCGCTTCCAGCCACCCCTGACTTCCACCACCTGGTCGGGCACCTTGTGTTCTCAGCCGTGGCAGTGGTGAGGGAAGTTTTCAGGGCATTAATGTTTAACAGGTTTTGTATTTTCTGTACCGCATTTCTTGTACCATATATAGTTTTCCGCAACATTGTTCTTCATTTTTTCTTTACGGTAACGTCCGCAACTCCGCATAATACATATAAGGTCTTCGCCTAAATAATGGAACTCTTTCAGAACACCAAGGGACAGAGTGCAGCAGACTCGACATTGGCCTGTACCAAAATGTCAACCAAATTGACAATGTCCTAAAGCACCAGCTCCTCACGTCCCCCTGGCGACCTGGTAGAAGCTATGAGTTCAAGTGCGTCAAGGACTTAAAGCAGAAGCGGAAATTTCAGCTGGCGTGGCTTGACAAATACCCATGGCTGAGTTATTCCGCGCTGTGTGAGGGCTCATTCTGCCGCGTTTGTGCACTCTTTTGCCGCCCTGAAGTTGGCAAAGGGCGTCATGCGTCCACCGGCGCACTCGTGTCTAGAGCTTGCCGAGATTGGAAGCACGCACTGGAACTTTTCGATTCACATCAGAACACGGTGTACCATCGGGAAAGCCAATCGGCGGCTGATCATTTTATAAAGGCCTTCTCGAGTGGTGCGCTTACTGTAGTTGAACAGCTTGATAGCAGCAGAAAGCTCCAGATAAAAGAAAACAGAAAGAGACTGGCCCCTATAGTCGACACAATAATATTTTGCGGAAGACAAGGGCTGTCTCTTCGTGGTCATAATGACAGCGGGCCACTAGATCTCGACAGTGCTCCAAGAGAGAATGAAGGCAACTTCAGAGCACTACTACGCATGCGGAGTAGTTGCGGAGACAGCTACCTTAAAGAACATATACAGAACTGCTCCGGCAATGCGTCATATCTAAGTCCTACAGTTCAAAATGAGATTGTTGAAATCTGCGGCACCCTCATTCGAGAGAATCTCGTGTCAAAAATTAACAACGCGGGCTGTTTTTCTGTTCTCGCGGATGAGACCACAGATGTTGCTGGCATTGAACAGCTCACCATATGTGCTCGCTACTTGGACAAGGGAAGCAACCAGGTTGACGAAGTTTTTTTGGGTTTTGTTCCTGTAGATGACCAAAGTGGCCGGAATATCGCACGGGAGATTGTGAAGTTTTTAGTGAACGTTGGGATTGATATGGAGAACCTTCGAGGGCAAGGGTACGATGGCGCAAGTGCGATGGCTGGAAAAGCAAATGGCGTGCAAGCAGCGATTCGCGAGAAATACCCAACTGCTTTGTATACGCACTGTGCCAGCCACTGTTTAAACTTAGTGCTTTGTGCTGCTTGTTCTGTAGCTGATATTAGGCACTGCTTCGGAACAGTCAAGGAGACTGCGAAATTCTTTCGCAAATCGGCAAGCCGATCAAACGTGCTGCGTGCAAAGATCGCTGACGTGCGATCTGAGTCAAGGCGCAAGCGACTTCTCGGCTTGTGTGAGACTCGTTGGGTGGAAAAGCATGACGCGCTTCTTTCTTTTGTTTCTCTTTTTGACTGTGTCATTGCGGCGCTGGTTGAAATTGAATTAAATGGGAGTTCCGAGAATGCAGCCCAGGCGAACAATATGATATCTGCCCTGCTATCACCATCCTTCATTGTGGGCCTCCATGTCGCAGAGCACGTCCTGGCAGTGACCCTGCCTTTATCGAGACAACTTCAGGCAAAAAATTCGGACATGTGTACGGCGATTGGTCACATAGATGTTGTGCAACGCACAATTGAGCAATACCGAACAAACGCCGAGGCGTGCTTTGGGGAAGTATTCTCCAAGGCTCAAGAGTGTGGAGAGCGCCACAACGTTGAAATAGCAAAGCCAAGGATTAGGAGCCTCCAACAACATCGCGGAAATGATCACGCAGAAAGTTCAGAGGAATATTTCCGCAGATCCGTGTATATACCTTTCATCGATTTTATACTTTCTCAGCTAAAGCAGCGATTTGAGAATCACAGGCGGTTGATAGAAAGTTTCCGGTGCATTGATTCCCGCAGCAGTTCCTCCATCACATGATGCCCGCCTAAGGCAAGCGAAGGAACTAATTCTTGCGTTCTCTAACGATGTGGATGAAATTGCTGCTCTCGGTGAATTTAGGCTCTGGTGGACTAAGTGGGAGTCAACAGGACCAAGCTTGCGTCCTAGCACTGGGCTCGACGCCCTTCCTCACTGTGACAGCACATTTTACCCCAATATTTATAAGTTGCTGCAAATATTGGTAACACTCCCTCTAACCACCGCCACAGCAGAAAGATCGTTCTCCAGTTTGAGGAGACTAAAAACCTACTTGCGCTCAACAATGTCCGAGGAGCGGCTGGTTGGCCTAGCCCTCCTCTACTGTCACAGGGATATAAACATAAATCATTCTGATGTCATCGACCGTTTCGCGAAGCTTCCCCGCCGTTTGGGGTTTGTTCTCTAGCTTTTCTCTAAGGATTGCATGCGGCTCTGTAAATGCTTTAAAACCTACTGTCAGATTTCTTCCCATCGCTCATATTCATAGGCCATTTTTCTTCCAACACCTCCTGAGAGCTAAAGAAAAACCACATTCCTTAAGTTGGAGATGTTTTTAACTATCGTGTAGCGCTATTATTTCTCAAATTAGTAACTAAACAAGTTGGTTACGACTTCACCGGTTCTGATCTACTTCTTAATCCTATTAGCACAAGGTTGCAGCCCGACGAAACCTTCTGTTACCCATATATCATACTAATTACGGTAAAATGTTATCCTCCTTTTGTGCAGCAGCACTTTGGAATAGTCTAGCATATGCCAAAAAATTGTCTTCCACTTCATACTTATCTTAACTCCAGCTAAGAAGTTATTCGCTTACTTATTGCATTGAAATTTGGATAACATTATTTGCTCACTTGTAGCCATGTATTTTGCTACGTCTGCGTATATTATCATTCGCTTTTTTACGTGTGTCCGGTTTCCTGATTATTTTTACTCCTCTGTATTCCGCCTTTTGTGTAACGATTAATCAAGGATCCTGGTGCAGTGCTATGTGACCCTTGTATGTTTGTTATTTCTTGTACTGCATTGCATTGTCCGAAACAATAATAAGTTATTGAAACCGCTGAAACTGTAAAAGCCGCTAATCTCGTTTCATTGTGTTGTTACATATTCTGTTGGCTTCCTTATTTTAGATTCCACGTTTTGGATACTGTGCCATAAATGCAAGTGCCTCCTTTTATACGTTAGTACTCCATCACTCCCATGTTACTGTTTATGAAAACTGTTAGCATTTCATCAGTCACTGTCAACTATACGCGGTTGGGGTTCTTGTTTCTGGCCCAGTGGCGAATTATGAAAAGCGCAGAGCGACGCTGCTGCGTTGTACCAACCCGTTTCCACAAAGGAAACGCCTCAGCTACTCAAAGGAGAGACATGGTACAGACTTTTAAGTCAAGACTTTTACGTCGTCTAACCCTTTGTTGTTCTGACGGAAACATACATATGTTTTCTGTATATGTTGAACTCAAAAGCAACATAAATTATTGCTTCAGGTACTTCCGCGTTCGCGAGATCACCATTGTTAGTTCTAAATCAAGCGACGGAGTCAGTGCTCCTTGGAGCGCCTTTTGATGCTCGCCGTTTTCAGACAATGTTAAAAAAGTGTCGCAGCGTCCTTCAAGAAGAAACCTGTGCTACATGTGGTGCATGCAGAGTTTTGATCCTAACTGTGCTGAATGGCCTCGACTGGACTTATAATCAATGCTGACGTACGGACCCAAAATGTTTGTATGTGCGAAGTATTTGTTATGTGATTTACTGCGTTTCAATAAAAACAAAGCATTAAAAAATATGGTCTTTCACTCTATGGTGTTTCCTTGTGGTTAACATAGAGCTCATCATAATCCACACGTTGCCCTGCAGTAAGCAACCACATGGAAATATAGTCGAGCAATGTAATGCCTCTGCCTGCACAAGGAGTCTGTGTGAGCACCATGCACGCCAATTTTCTCTGCGCGGAGTTCCACTTGCTTCCAGTTTTCACCTACACACCTGACCTGACATCACAGAACGGCAGTAAACAATGCCAAAATCATAAGAGCGACCTGACAGGTCCTCCAAGACCACCCAATGGTCGTATGCAATCTTCAAGCCCCTCCTACCCCGCCGCCCCCCCCCCCCCAAAAATAAAAAAATTACAGCATATCCACGGAGTGAATGATGATGAGTGGGCGAAGCTCGGGATGTTCATCGTAGATCGTGCCGAGTTCCGGATTAATTTAGTTAACGCGCACGCTACGAACCATTATGGTTCAACTATGCACAAGTGAAATCTCCCACCGGCACTTCATTCCAAGTCAAGTTCCAGTGCCTATATATATATATATATGGGTTGCCGGTGAACGCTTCTGCAACGCGAGCAGTCGGTATTTTTCTCAATCAAGAAACTTGCTAGGAGATGCTGCCTGCGCCAACGTTGTCACTCGCGGGTGAGGGCGCGTTCTCCTTTTTTGCGAGCTGGTAGGGCGTTCATCAACGCGCGCCTTTCGCTCTCTCTCTCTCTCTGTCTCTCTCTCACAAGACAGAGAGGCACGAGCGCGTGCGTGTCTCCCGGCAGGCACACGCCGGTGGCTACCTACTACATACAGCGGGGACGCACGACGCACGCCTTAAGGAGCTGGGCCTCTAAAAAAAAAAAAAGCTACGCGCTTGAATGGCCGTATACACTGACTCTTCAAGCCCCCCCCGAAAAAAATCCTGGCTACGCGCCTGCTGCAGGACCACAAAACTGACCCAATACGTCTGGCTGTCAATTGTGACTCTTGCCGTGCAGGTTCCAGTCGGTATTATAAGGTGGCGCCCTGATCTTCGGATATCTTGTCCTTCTCAGGCAGTCCTTACATTCTTCAGCTTAGCGGTGAAGAGACAACTGATGACAGAGTATTCGGCGCCATAATCGACTAAGGCGGTGGCGCTGTGGCCGTCGATGATCACGTCGAGGTCGGTGGTTCGTCGTTTGCGTTCCGGTTTGGTCGGGGCGTCGGATCACGGCTGCGTCGGCTTGCTCCAGTGCTGCCATGTCGCGTCGGCAAATATTTCGGCGGCGAGGCTTTGTCGTGAACTGGTCAGGCGGAGTGCTGAGACTACGTCGGGAGGGTTCGTGCGTTGTGGTCGTCGTCGGCGGCGGCGGCGGAGGATCTTCGGCATTGCGTCGTGCAGCAACCGCACCTCCATCAGTTGCTGCCTTTAGTTTCCCGGATAGAGGCCTGGAGATTGGCCCCGGCTGGGGCTGGTGCACTGGCGGCGATCCGGGGAAACCAGTGTTGTACGGAACGTCGTTCCAAGGAACGACGTTCCTGGAACGAGTTCCTTTTGGGAGGAACGAAGGAACGCCATCGTTCCATTTTGGAGTGATGGAACTGTAACGGGAACGCGTTATGTTTACGAAGGAACGGCAAAGGGAACGGCGTTCCTTCTATACACGTTCCACTCCACGGCAATCGCACGTACGCAGCATGTATGCAGGGTTGACAGGCAGGGCTACAACAAGCCGTGCCTAGATTCCCCATTTTTCTGCCGCCATTATCACTCCCTCATAGAAACCCACGCGCGAAAACGACATCCTATTGTGGTTTCGATGATTTTACGAGGGTGACGCTTCCCCTTCCTCACTGCGCCTGCACGACGTCAGGGTATCCTTCTACTCCTTGGCGGTGGCCACTTACTATGGCCGCTGGACAAATAGTTTCCGGCTGTCAGCCAGCCCTGTATGGGTGTACGGCAACGCGGGAGGCACTGCATGCAACAGGAAGTTCCTTTTGTCTATTGTGATCCTGCCGCCAGGGCTCCCTCCGAACGAAAACAGTGTCAACGCGTGCTTTACTATATCGCCTCTCCCCTCATTGATTCCGAGAACGCGGTTGTGGGCATGGTTGCCCATACTTGTAAGACATTCTGTGCGTCAACCTCGCCAAGGTATTTTAGTTGAACTGAACGGGCCGCGCCTTAATTTAGCGTCAGGAGCCCTATGCCCTCGGAAAGAAACGAAAGGCTTCTCATACACGTGCTCACGCGAACGTGTGCTGAACATGCTTACGTGCGTGCGTGCGTGTTTGTAATGCTGAGCGAAGTTAACATCCTTCTAACCCGGATCTGATTAGTTATGTTTGTTGAGTCCCATTTCAATTGTTTCTAATAGAAACTAGTTTCATTGCCACGCGACCAAAGGGCTAGCTACACAGGAATAACCAGACATTTTAACGCCCTGCACACCGTCCACTTTACCGGACAGCCCCATTTGCTGTATAAAAATGTCCTGTCAACGATGCTTGCCTGGTGTGGGCCATTTTTTTTTAGTTGGCGTTCCGTCAAATTATGCATGTGAGGCTATTTATTTTCTTGCTTATTTCCTGCACCACAACAACATTTCGCCCTTGCATGAATGTCGGTGTGACTACGAATTTAACAGGCAATTAATGCTTATTCATAATGACACGAAGAAAAGGAGAAAACAGTCCCGCGTTCTTTAATTCTCCGGTAAACGCACAAAAAGCAATATTAAATTCCCTCACCCCGGCATGCGTTCAGAGTAGCCATAATTAACAACAAAAGTGCAGTACATCACACATTATCTAAAGGGAGGAGAACTAAGTAAAAGCAATACATCCGGAACTGCCCATTGCTTTATGAAAATGCTGCAAACGCTACAAATATTGAGCGAAATCGTTTAGGATTGGGAATGCTGACCACATTGGGGAATGTTGTTCCAGTAATGGCATGGGTCAGGCACAAACCTTTATATAGTATCCTAAATCAAAAGGTCCCTTACCAGCTTTTGGTGTCACATACAACGCTGTTACATTCATTCGTGCATGTGCGTAACTACCTATTTGCATACTGGAGGTGCAGTATCCTGGCTACGCATCTGAAGACTGAAGTGGAAAGTGCCATATGTGTCGCACTTGTAATAGACTAGCGCCAAAGTTGCAGTGGAGTTGTCCGTAATGTTCGGTGCGGCTTGAAAATATTTGCCTGGGAAGTCTCCTTAGATATTTCTTTGTCTACAGCTATTATGCTGCCGGTGACGTTCAAATTCGTGAAATATACTTAGGTCGATGTGAGATTTAGAATGTTCACTTAATTTTGCCTCAGGATTAATTTTCAGTTTTAGAAATGAAGTGTAACGCTATTGTAACGACACGTTCCAATTTACGAAATGTAACTGGAACGCGTTCCTTTCTGATTAAAGGAACTTGTAACGGGAACTCGTTACAAAATTGTGAAGGAACGAGGAACGAATTTCCGTTCCTGTTTTGGAGGAACGTGTACGACAGTGGGGCCAGGCGAAGGTGAACGGGACGGTCGTCATCATTGCCACTGCGATCCGGCGATGCAGTCGGCAATGTCGGGAGGTCGCTCACCTGGGCGCTGACGCGGCGCGTTCTCGTCGAAGCCCGCAGTCCCATCTCATGGTACTGGCAGTAGCTGTGTGCCCGGCTTCGCCACAGTGGTAGCATAGTGGGCGGTGGTTCGGGGTGCGCCAAACGTCAGTTTTCCTCGGCGAGCGCTGGATTACTGACGAGCGGGATGGCGTCGGAGGTGGCGGCGATCGCTGGCGACGAAACTGCGGAGGCGTTGGGTCCTGGCGTGGGCGAGGAACGGCGGCAGCTCGGCGTGCAGTGGTGGCGTAGGTCATCGCCTCTGGTAGGGGCTGCGGTGGTTCGGGAAATTCAGCGAGCGCTGTACTTCGTCGCGAGCGATGTCTTCGAGGGAGGCGACCTGGGGCTGATACGACGGAAACATCCGGCGGAGTTCGTCACGATCAATAGCCCTTATAGTCTCGCGTACGTCGTCGGGGCCGAGTCCTTGGACAGTTCTGTGACGTCGGGGGACATGCGCTGATCGTATTGGCTAGTGCGCATTTCAAGAGTCTTCTCAGTGGTCGTCGCCTCGGAGAGGAACTCTTGTACTGTCTAGGGGGGGTTTCCTATGAGCCCGGCGAAAAGCTCCTGCTTAACTCCTCGCATGAGGAGGAGAACCTTCTTCTCCTCGGACATGTCGGCGTCGGCGTGGCGGAAAAGTCGCGTCATCTCCTCCGTAAAGATTGTTACATTTTCGTTGGGGAGCTGCACACGAGTTTCAAGCAGTGATGCGGCTCTTCCGCACGACGCTTGCAAAGGTTGGCAGGAAAGCAGCGCGTAAGTCATCCCTGATTCGAAGCATTGACTCGCGATTCTCGAATCAAGTCCTTGCGGCGTCTTCCAAATAGAAATATACTTAGCGCTGCGACGCGGTCGTAGATGTCCAGCCAGCTTTCCAGGTCCTCGTATGACGATCCGCGGAAGGTAGGTGGCTCTTTGGGCTGGTGTACGACCACGGTTGCCGGAGACCTTGCTTCCGTCATCGTGGATGCTGGTTTCGTTGCATCCCTTGTCCTCTTGTCCTTGTCTGGTAGCGGCAGGTATTCTGGCGGGAGTCCTTGTTGTCTGCGGCTAGCTCGAAGCACCGGTTTTGAGTCGTCCTCTTGGCGGCTTGGGCTTGACTCACGGCTGGACGGGGTCGTACGGTATATGGACCGAGAAGCACGTCCACCAGATGTCACGTGGTCGTGACGCACGCAGAACTCAAGGCGACGCACGCAGATCTCAAGAGATGTCAGGCGAACTGTTTATTGGGCCAACTTGTGCCCAGGAAGACAAAGCCAATGACAATGCACAGCAATAGCGGCGTGAACAGTCGTCAGTCGACGGAAAGATTGGCAAGCGGCGCAATGCGTCGACTTTTATACACACGTCATAACGCATTCTCGCATTATCTCTGGAATTCCAGAAGCTACTGAAGTGTGCGCATCAGCATGCAAAGTTTCAGTAATGGTCGACACGGTTCCCGAAGTGACATGCAAGATAAACGCGGCTTGCGTTGGGAACTGCGCTCGCCGCAAACAATCAAAGCAAGCGCACGATTCACAGGGAGGTGATAACAGCGTTCGCGAAAACAACCGCACGTGTCATTATTAATAAATTGATAAATTGTAAAGGCATTAACCGAAACTAGGTGGTTGATGATTTATGCAGCAACACCATCAGGCTTGCTTTGTATGTGCAAACAACAGGCAGCAGGCAGAAATAGGGGCTGAAATGATGAACCAGGGGATGTGAAGGTAATAAATTCTAGCGCACGCTTCTGAATACTAACTAAACGAAAAATGTGAGTGTAATAAGTATTTCCCCAAGTGGTAATACAATATTTGATATTTGTATGGATGAAAGCGTGATAAAGTGAGAGAAGTGTATTAATGCTGAAGCTAGAACGCGTTTTAATCAATGCCCTTATGCCGAAGCCAATTTTTTAACTGCCGAATCGACGGTGGTATTAGATTTTATATTGGGGTCTACAATAACCCCTAGGCATTTTGCAGAACTTGTTTGTTTAATTCAACGTTATACTTATCGGTATGTGTAATGCAGATGTCATTAGTTTATGAGGAGAATGAAAAACTACGAATTGAGTCTTTACAGGGTTGATACTTATATACACTCTTAGCTGAAGGGGGAGTAATGCGAGGGTAGGACAACTTCATTACTCTACCCAGAGTTTTTCAACTCTAGGTGGGAGGAATGCGGAGTCAGCCGCGGGGCTTACTCTTCCGTTCAAGGAAGAGTAACATAGTCTGCGAGCTCCCATGCTGCTTATGTAGAGTTAGAAACTCGCGGAACTCCAGCGTCCGTAGCGTGAACAGCGCCCAGTACTCCATCGTTCGAAAATATCGCCGCACAACGATATGCGATTGCAGCGTTGCCGGCCTGGACGTGGCAAGCCTCAACGTACCTTGATATCCTGAATATGAACAAGAAGTACACGCGACTCTCTGCTAGCGCGCCGCGTAAAGATTGTGCGTCGGCGCACGCAGTCGGATCGCGTCTCCGGACGGCCTGCCTGACGCGCACCGATCGGCACCGACAAGAGAAAGCAAGCCAAGAATTCCACCACCGCACTTCTAGTACGCTGTTAAAGACGAGTGCGCGCGCAAGGAGACAAAACAAAAAGCAAAAGCAAACGCAGGCGGGTGGAGAGATATCAACGGAACAGCGAACAGCGCCGGTGCGAGGGTTCCGTCGGGCGCCAGCGGCGGCTGTGCCGCTGTGGGTGCCCGAAGCAACCTCAGCCGTATCGCGGATATCGAAATTGTGGCCAGTTGGCTCTGTGAACGCTGCATGAGAGTGGTGCTGCTGAGTTGACACAGTAGGGCTCTTCGATTTTGCTCTTCTCGCTGCCCGCGGGCTGCCAGAGCCCGCCGGCGCGCGTTCGTTTTTCTCGGGTTGCTCCTCCCACCGCGCGGCGCACTTCCGGTTGGCGTTCGTTTTTCTCTGGCGGGCTGCTTCTGGCGACCCGCGGGTCGCCAGAACCAGAGTTCTTCAATCATACCAGTTACCAAACTCCTCATAGGCCCCATGTATCAAAATCCGGACACGCCAAGTGCCAAAACTGCGGAGGTTAGCAGATTGTCGCGCCATCTGTCGACAGAGAAACCAACTAATAAATGCTATGTTGGTGTGTTTTGTGTTATGGAGCGCAGAAAGCTCCGCCGCGTCAATGAAGCGAGCCTTATGCAAACGATGTTGCGCACACAGAAAATCCGTCAGTTCGCCGTGATTCTGGCGTCCCTGGCGTCTTCTGCAGAACAAGAAAATTCACTGACCTTGTGCCGTCGCTTCTGCTTCTCCATGAACACTGAGGGTTCACGAAGTGTTTTGTCCGTGCCAAGAAACTCTATGGTCCGTGCTAACTGCTCTCACGAAAGAAGCAGGGAATCCTCTGTTCGGCTGCCGAGGCCGCTGGTGAAAGAACAAGAAAGCTTTTCGAACAGCGGATGATTTTCGGTGAATAACTATTCTTTTTTTTCCGTCTGAATGTCGATGTGTCATTGGGAATCCAGCACAAAGCGCGCACCAGTGGTTCACATGACTACAGCATCGATGTGTCAACACAGCAGCAGAAGGCCTTTAATGCAGAGCGTGTCGTCTGCAAGCGAAAAAGCGGATGGTGCAAGTCGACAATCCGAGTGCAGGCGAATTGCAATGTAAGGCGTCCCTATCTCTCGCTGCTTTCTTCTGCCCCTCTTTAGCCGCGTGATAAGAGAGCCATTAACAACTGTTACGGTGCTCCAACGTTTGTGGCCGCCACTTTCGTGCAATAAACATCGCCTCCGAGATCCGGTGAGTGTAGCGTTTCCAGTTACGGCTCCCAGATGGGGCGACAGTCTGTTAACCCCCGCCAATTTGGCCGTCGGCTTGTCCAGATTTCGGAACACAGTTTGGCAACTGGTATGATTGAAGAACTTTGGCCAGAACCAGCCAGGACAAAATCGGTCTGGCTGCTTTCTGGCTGATCTCTGGCTAGCAAACGCCAAAATGTGATGGTCGCGCACGCGGGCCGCCATGTTTGCAGGGACTTGGCGGATTGCATCGCGGGTGCTTGAGGACGTCTCCTTCGGAGTGCTGCTGTAATTACGTTTGACGTTGTGTCGCGAAGCTCGTTCCGCCGTGCAAGATGGTTCATTCACGCGGTGCGGCGAACAGTTGGAGCTCTTATTTTTTGATAACGTCATGCGAACTTCCTTAGTTCAACGTGACGAACTCACGCTCAAAGGTTGAGAACATCGTACGCACACGCAGCGGCGCGCCTTCGTGTGGTGGCGCCCGTTTTGTCTTTTTAGCGCTTGTGCCGTTTGTGCGGTGTTATGTCATGCTTGTGCAGTTTGCAAAGACGGTAAGTTGCAAGTACTACATTCCGCTTCGTCGGAATTAAGTTCTAGGGTGTGATTGTGATCGAACCGATGTGTTTCAACATTCAACTAGATCTGCAACGTTGATAGACATATGCGCGGACATGGATAATAAACGTGCCACAGTTCTGTTTGTGTGTTTTTCGTAGGTCTCTGATGGCGTGCACACGCGTGCTAGCGCATGCAAGGTGTGCAAAAATAGAGACGAAGAGAAATGCTTATTTTTTGTGGGGTGTGTGCGTGTGTGCTTTTCACGCTGCAGTATTTATATCATGCAGCGCGCCTGCGGAAACCGACTAGCTCGTACGAGAGTGCTACATCAGTTGAGTGCCCCGCCCCTAATTCGACTGAAGGTATCGACTCGTCTGCTGGCAAAGAGGCACCACCGGCTCAAACGAGTCGAATACGTGCAATACAGAACTTTATTTCTTACACAAGTGCACGTAATGTGTCAATTATTTGTGTCTTGATAGTCAAGTGAAGGAAGAAAGCGAACTAATCAGTGCCTGCGGGCGATGTGATCTCTGAAACCGTCGCTTTCGGAAACACGATGACGTTCGCGAGACCTCGCGTCAAGGCGCTGGACATGTCGGACAGTAGTAGCGATTTCTGCGTTCTGCAAATGTGAGCTTGCCTTGTCAACGTTAGCGACGCGGCAGCTCACCTCGCGCCGGTGGTTTTGTCCGCTGAAGGCAACGATTAATGCAAGACAGGTTCAACGCCGTTTCGCGCGAGGTCTTGCGAACTTACATGATCGTACAGCAAAGCACAGTCGCTCGAGAATATCCCGTCAGCTCTTCGGCAAACCTAGCCACATGTTGATATCAAGCGGGAAACCTAGAAGGGACCGAGTAGATCGCATGGCGCGAAGTTTTGGCGTGCGCCATGCTTGTTTACATTTATGCAAGCCGGACAGGCGTTCGATTTTACATTTCTTCGGGCAGCTTCGGGTTGTCTCGGGTTACCAGCACACGTGATTTCCTGTCAGAGCCGGAACCAGCTAGCTGCCCTCTGGCAGCCCGCGGGCTGCCAGAAGTGCGAAATTCGAAGAGCCACAGTGTGCGTGTTTTGTGCGGGCACTGTGTTCTCGTCGCTGAACGCGAAGCTTGTGATGTGACGGCAGGGCAAGTTATGTCATGCTGCGACAGTGATGGTTACGCCATGCCGCGACGCGCAACCGTGCAAGCTCCGCCCCGGCGCACCCATGGTAAGTCATGCATTTGTTTTGTTCGTTTGTTGGTCTTTATCGCCGCTGATGCATGTGTACGTGTTGTTCTACACAGCGCGCTGTCTAAGCGAAATTAAAGGCAACAAAAGAGGCGTTAGGCGCATATAGAGGAACGACGCGACATAAATGCGCGTTTAGGAACACCCGTGAAGGCAGTACCGGCGTCGGAAGGTCATTCGATCAGCTCACGAAATCGTCCCCTCACTTAAAGAAAAAATCTTGTGTGATATTATTTCATGCGAGAAGGCTTCAACTTCATGCTTTCGGTGAATGTAAACTTACGCGAAAAACTGCGGCTATCGCAAATAATAATTGCTCGTGTAGTACATGCTGACACCACGATATGATCATGAGGCACACAGTAGCGGAGGGCTCGGTAAGTGTTGACCATCCGGTGTTCATTTGATGTGCACTGATAACGCGCAGTATACGGGCCTCTAGCATTTTCGCCTTTTTCGAAAATGCGACCGCCGTGGCCGGGATCTAATCCACGTCATTCCGGTCAGCAGCCGATGTGTTTATCACGTCGTCATGCGTTTATGTGTGCATGTAACCCATATATTTAACATTCGCTCAGTTCCGACAATCAGATCTTTTGTTTTTCCCCCTCAGCCGGGCAATATGTCCACATTTCCATATTATTGGCACCTAGTAACACTGGGGCGGCCTTTGACAAGACGCTCGAGTGCAACATGTGTAACTGCGCGATGGACTTTACTAACATTGCGGACCTTTTTAAAGTGCACATGTAACGTTGTTTCGCGTTTCTTTGCCTTTGTGCATTTCGTATAAATGTGTGTGCCGCACAGCAAGTAGGAAGCTCACAACAAACTACTTACCAGAATCTCACTGTTGAGTGTAACATGTGTTTAACAACTAGACTGCTATAAGAGAAGCGAAGTAAGCATTTTCAATGAAGATTTCATTTTTATGTGCACAAAATGTCTAATGGACCTCGCCTTTTTGCATCTTTTGATGTGCACTGATAACGCTGAATAAACAGAAAAGACCTGCAGCCGATGCCGACCGCCTGCGCAAGTTCAGAATGTATCGCCAACCAGGATTGCTGTGTCAGCATCAACGTTTCATCGAACTCAAGTTTCTTCACTTTTCGTGAAGTCATTCCGCCAAACATACCGGTATCTGCGCATGCTCCCTGCTGGACAACATCTCATCACGTGGACAGCCCTGTTGCTATAAGAAGACCAACATCGCCGGCAGCGATCAGTGTGCATGGCAGCAGCGCATCTGGCACTTACCACAGGATGCTAAGCCCTTTCTGCTTTATCGTTCAGGTCAGTAGATACATGCCTACCCGTTGCTTCAGAAGTGAAAACCGCTTTCTGCTGCTGCTGCCATGCCCACCGATTATTCAAAAACTTGTTATAAATATTTACACATTCAAGGATAACCTTTTGGCATGTGGTGACGTTGAATCTAACCCTGGACCGACAGAAAAGGATTTGTTGATGCAGTTGCTTTCAGGACAATCCAACATAACTATGTCAATCAACAATATTTTAGTTAAGCAGGGTCAAATTGAAAGTGACATTACCAAATTAAACGACCGTATTGGGAATCTGGAACGTCAGCTAGCTCCATTGCTTTCATTAAAAAATGAAGTAGATGAAATAAAATTAACAGTTGCGAAGCTTAAAGAAGCTATGTGTCTTACATCGCGAAGAAATGAAGAGCTTGAGAATCGAAGCAGGAGAAATAACCTAATAATATATGGTATTGAAGAAGCGGTCTCCGAAACTACTGAAAGTCTAACCACTAATGTCCAAGAGAACTTGTTCTTAAAAAAACCTGGAGTTATTATCAATGGCATAGAGCGATGCCATAGACTAGGTAAAAAATCTGGTAAAAATCGTCCTGTGATAATAAAATTGTTAGACTATCGCGAAAAAACATCAATACTCAAGGCATGTTTTAAGCTAAAGGGATGTTCTGTATCGGTCACAGAGGATTTTTCTTCCAGTGTTAGAGAAACCAGGAAGAAATTGTGGCAAACTGCGACACACGAAAAGGAAAATGGTTCAAAAGTCAAGCTGGTATATGATAAGCTGTACGTAGACGATATTCTATATGGTTGGGATGAAACCAACAATAAGAGGTATAAAATTTCAAAGCGTAACAAATGACACCAGAAAGCGAGTACTCAAAATCTATCTATCCTTAACGTAAATTGTCGTAGTATTGTAAATAAAACTGTCCTGCTTGAAGCCTTGTTTCTTACCCACGAACCAGATATCGCTGTGCTTACAGAAACTTGGTTAAGCGATGACATATCCGACAGCGAATTTGTTCCGAAAAACTACATGTGCTTTCGTAAAGATCGAGACAGAAGAGGAGGCGGAGTTGCTATCTTATTTAGGGCACCCTTACAACTCGTTAGAATGCCTGAAATTTCAGGAGTTGAAAGCATTTTTTGCACTATATATATTGACAAAATGAGATACGTTCTCGGAGCTATTTATAGGCCGCCTGACTCCTCTGTCTCGGTTCTGGAAAATCTTGATGATTACATGTGCTGTCATATAAAACCAGAGGACAGATTAATTCTCGCTGGTGATTTCAATTTTCCGAGTATTAATTGGAACACTTTCTCCACGCAGTCTTCTGATCTAAGTGACACAAAAATGCTAGACATAGTTTTTAATTACGATTTGCTACAGATTGTATCCCAACCTACTAGAATTCACAGTGCAATTTCAATCCTAGATCTCTTCTTTGTTAGTGGTACTGTTAAAAATGATGTATTGTGTGATGTTGTACCGGGAATATCTGATCATGAAGCTGTGGTTTTAACTTTAACTAACGCTTCGTATGATCAGCTCACTGTCAATCGCCAGTACCCAAACTTTTCTCGCGCTGATGATGAGTCAATCATTGACTTTCTGGACCTCTCCTTTAATGCTTTCTCAGAAAACACGAGCAATATAAACGATCTATGGCTAACTTTCAAAAACATTGTTAAGGAATGTATAGTACGTTACGTACCACTAATAACTAAAAAATCACCAGGTAAAAATGCTTGGATCACCCGACAAACGCTCCAGCTACAACGTAAACTTAGGAGACTGAAAAATAAAAAGGCCAGAAATCCGTTTTGCTCTTCACTAGATGATTCTATTGCTACATTAGCAACAAAACTGAAACTACAAACTCAGGAGGATAAGGCAAAATACTATGGTGTATCACTTCCCTCTTTTATTAAGGCGTCACCTGAAAAGTTTTGGAGGTCGATTAAGCCGAGTTCATGTAGCACTACCTCGTTTTCACTTAATGGACATATCATTACTGATGACACAGCTGTGTCTGCTGCTTTCAATAATCACTTTAGATCTGTATTTACAACAGATAATAGTTTTCTTCCAATGTTTAGTATGTCTTTTCCACCTATGCCTGATGTGAGAATCACCGAGCAGGGTATTTTAAACCTCCTGCTTAACATAGATGTTAAAAAATCCCCTGGCCCAGACGATATCCCAAACGCCTTCTTAAAAAGATATGCAGAGTGGTGTGCGAAGTATTTACTCGTATTGTTCAAAAAATCTCTCGGTGACGGTGCATTGCCGGATGACTGGAAAACCGCGAGAATCAAACCACTGTTTAAATCTGGTGATAAATCCAACATCGCGAATTACCGGCCCATTTCATTAACATCTACTTCATGTAAAATATTCGAGCACATAATTTATAAGCATATAGTCGAATTTCTTGAAAAGTATAAAGTTCTAACAGATGCACAACACGGCTTTAGACGCGGTTATTCTACAAATACACAATTACTCGGAATTACGCATGATTTTGCCGAAGCTATAAATAAAGGATATCAAACAGACGCTATATACATGGATTTTAGTAAGGCCTTTGATAAAGTATCGCATAATAAATTACTTCACAAACTAGGTTTTATTATAGCAAATCATACTCTACTGGCATGGATTAGAGCTTACCTGATGAACCGCTACCAATACGTTTCCCTAAATGGCACCTGCTCAGGTCGAGTTGAAGTTGTTTCTGGCGTCCCTCAGGGGTCCGTACTTGGGCCTCTGTTATTTTTAATGTTTATAAATGACATCACCACTGATATTAATGTTAAGATTAAACTCTATGCAGACGACTGCGTGATTTATGAAACAGTTAGGTCAATCGAAGATCAGATTAGGTTAAATGAAAACTTCCAAAGAATCATATCATGGTGTGAACAGTGGCAGATGACTATTAATTACGACAAGACGGTCTTTATGCGAATCACCCACAAAAAGAAACCACTTTTATTTCATTACGAAGCAAACGGAAACACTCTCTCGGAGGTCGATGAATATAAATACCTGGGTTTATGGTTCACAAATAATTTATCATGGTCAAAACATATAGATGTTGTTACAAATAAGGCATTACGTAAATTATTCTTTTTAAGACGATCCTTAAAATTATCAACTCCTTCCGTTCGTTTCCTTGCATACCAGTCCATTATAGCTCCTATGCTTGAATATGCAGTGCCAATTTGGGACCCATACACCAAATCAAGTATCGGCAAACTCGAAAGAATACAAAAAAAAGTAGTTCGTTACATATATAACTCATACGGTCGTTCCTCAATTACTGAACTCATCAAACGATCTGGGTTGCCCTCAGTTACCAATAGAGGTAGAATTTGCCGACTGAAATTATTTTACCAAATAGTTAAAGGACATTACAACATAGACTCCTCTCACATTATCAATTATTCTCAGGGTTACGCAACCAGGCAAAGACATTCTTTCACGATAACGCCTTTACTTCCACGAAATAACTGCTTTAAATACTCTTTTTTCCCTAGAACTATTGTTGATTGGAACAACCTAACCGACAATATTGTAACACAAGACTCGCTTTCTTTGTTCGAAAAATACTTGCAGTAGTTCGTTAGCACAGTTGAATATACTTCTTTTATTATTCATTCCCATTTTCTGCATAATCTTGTTCAAATCGATTATATATCCGACAAATTTTCTCCTTGAAATTTTGGTTTCTTTTCTGTTTATTCAGCTTGTTCTCGTATTTTTGGATTTTACAGTTACTATTTGCTGTTAAATTTCATTGTGTTTCTTGTTCATTTTCTTAGCCGTATTGTTCTTACCTGTGTGCCTTGTATTTTTCACTTCATGTATTTTCTTTGTATACTATTGTGCCTTTTTTATATTATCATGTATCAATATTTCACATCTGCTATAGTCTCTGCTTGAGACTGCAGTATAAATAAATAAATAAATAAATAAATAAATAAAGATTTTTCCGGTGAAGCAGCGAGAGTTGGTGGCCCACCACATTTTCCATAAGATCGATCATGGGAAGGCTTCTCTGTGCCTCACAATGTGCTGGATCAAATTCGCATACCTTTAAGACTATGAATGAACAATGGGACTTGTGTGGTAGGCTATACACAAACTGCTGGCAAGCATTTGCAAACACTCCACTGCGGAAAACGTAGCGCTTTTTAAAGACCCCTGTGGAAACTCCTCCAATTCAACCTTCATTAAACCCTGATTGCTTCACAGCCTACTCAGCTTTCATTTAAGCTCATGCTACTTACTAATTGGCTCAAATGTAGGCAATACTTAAATGCACGTCATTGCTTAGGTCAAAGGGGCTTTCCAGCCATGGTGCTTGGTATTCATTTATTTTGAATAGGAAAATAAGGCATGTACAATGTACCATGACATTAATGTTAAGCAAGAAAAGATCCTGCAGGTCCCCCACACTGTGTGAATCGGCTTCATGTGAAGCAGTCCGCAAAGAACTTGCCAATGACAAATGCTTTGTCATTCAGCGAAGTGTTACGGGTAGGATCAAGCTCCTTGTGCAAAACGCATGAATACCCACTCAAGATGTATGCTTAACGTGGGCTAACCAGGAACGTTGATAGCATGGCGAATGAGTGATAGCTCATGGTATGGTGTAATATTGATACTCACATTAGTCCAAAGCACAAATGTCTATTTTGTCAAAGAAAAATGCACTATATGATGCGTGCGTTGAGGTGGTCTCAGAAGCATTGTTTGTTGGGGTATTCGTACGGTATAGAGCAAAGTTGCACAACAGCATACAGACATATATGCGTTGCTATGATAGTGCTCATCATACATTATAAATGCAATTCACATAACGCAAGCACAAATATAACAACTGCTGGTGCAATAGGCTTATTTACTCTAACCGCGTTGGAGGAGCCGCCGTAGTGGTAGCGTGCCTGCTTGGCACATTGAGGGCCCGTGTTCAACACCCCCCTACCGCTTCGTAGGCTGTGTGTGCATGTCTGTGTGTGTGTGTGTTTTATGTCTGCATTTCAAACGCAAGCTACGAGAAATGGTGTTCCTCTCTTGGTTTAAGAGCGAAGCTGCTTGAGCCGGTTATTCTGTGTCAATCATGAACAGCAAAATGTGTGCTGATCCTGGAAGCAATGCGCCATGTGAGGTGCAGAAAACTTCATGCAACGCTCAGTGTTGCGGGTTCGGTCCCTGCAGCCACGGTCTTTCATATGTCTATTTTAGTTGGTCCTTGATTGACATAGGCCTTATCAAATCCAAACACCTGTGGCGCATACTCGCATACCGTGGTCCAAGAACTACGGTTGTGAGCTATGCATGATTGCAGTATTGTTAATCATAACATATATGATGAGTATATCAGGTTAGCAATATCAAATATTTGTCATTCGTGTTAGTCACACATTTATATCTTACCTCCGAAATGTTGGGGTCTACCAGGCAAATGAGATAGATAGATAGATAGATAGATAGATAGATAGATAGATAGATAGATAGATAGATAGATAGATAGATAGATAGATAGATAGATAGATAGATAGATAGATAGATAGATAGATAGATAGATAGTAATTATGTTCACCAAGAAATGCTTCACATTTAATAATTCATCTGGTCACAACTCATGGCCCCAGCTAGCATGGTAAAAGTGCACTGAAGTAGGCATGCCCATTAGTGACAGTGGGATTATAAGAGTATATGTGTATTAGTTAACGTCCCTGCCTTCCTGTCTCTTTATCTCTCTTTCTGCGTGTGTGTGTGTGTGTGTGTGTGTGTGTGTGTGTGTGTGTGTGTGTGTGTGTGTGTGTGTGTGTGTGTGTGTGTGTGTGTGTGTGTGTGTGTGTGTGTGTGTGTGTGTGTGTGTGAAATGCCAAAGAGTTTTGAAGCTTTCCTCGAGGAATATGCATTAGTTTGAGATATATTTTGAGTAAATGCACAGAGAAAAAGATGCTTGCAACTTGTAAATTATGTGCATCACTCAGTGCTTTTATGGATTACAATTTCAACTTGTATACCAACACGCCTTTGTATGCTGTCACATATTTCTAAAGAGTGATGCTAGACTTAGCCTATGTAATTACCATTGTGTGTTTGCAGACTCATAGAGTCTGTTACAAATGTACGAACACATTGGTACACTGTTGTTAAGAAATGCATGCACCACCGAGCATCATAGTAACATTCAAACCATATCAGTAAACAGTTCTTTCACACTGTTTTACTGCATCAAATTGCTGAGTATTTCCGCTGTATTGTACACATTATTGTTCCATGGGCTCAATGTTCAAAAACAGTTTTGTGCATGCTATGAAAATGTATATCATTGCACTGGCATGATAATTGTTACTGTTTTGATTCCAATAAAATATTAGAACAAACGTTTGTTGTGTTGCTTGTGGTGGGACAAATTTTCATGCATGGGAACTAAAGAATAAATCTTGTGAGTGAAAATAAATTGCTAAAATAGTGATCTGTCATTGTTACTGCTGAAGTTCTACCAGGTAGATTTAAGTGGTATTTCTCGCAACACACTGTACGAGAGAAATAGGTGGTGGAAGAGAACAGTGACGTTCAAACAACGACTGGCTGTTCATTTAACAATCGCAGCATAGTTTGATGTGCGTAAGTGTAACACCAACTTAAGCATCGAGTGCATGGAATGCTAAGAATATGTGAGAGTATATGTCAGTGACTTTGAGCTTTGAGGATCTCCGCATCTGTCAGTCAGTCACCTGTGCCTGCTTTGTGAAATCTTCGGTTGCCAACAGGCATAGCGTTCTCCTCCGTTGACAACAGAAAATGCGTAGACACTGCCTGTTTTCTGGAGATTGGTCATTTCACTGAAGAACAGAGTAACAGATTTTTTTTCCTTAACATTGATACCGCAGCATCTGTGTAAGAGGTCCAACGCCCACATTTGGAAAACAGAAATGCGAAATACTTGGTTTTAAAGAGGAGACCTGTCTTGCGTAGGCTATGCTTCACCTTGCGGCACTGCAGGCCTTGCTCATTCGTTTTCATGGCCACATGCTGTTCAAAAATAGGCGTAATTAGCAAGGAAAGTAGCTGTCGCCGATGACCAGATTTAGTAGCTGAGTACAGCACATACGACGACAGCATGTCGCACCAAACAGCGGAATGCGCGCAGGTATATACTGATTGCACAAACAGCTGATCGCCAAGTCGATGTGGAAACGCCGCTGCCAGTGTGTGTGTAGCGCACGATAGGTCACACGCGTATAAGTTATATATGTTGGTGTAGGGCACCTAGTGACGTACGCAACCTTTGCATGCGAATGCGGGTGGTTTTTGAACCGCTAGGAACGCACTGGTGCCAGTGGACGCGTGCGGCTCA
The DNA here is from genome assembly GCA_013339685.2 of Hyalomma asiaticum. Classification (NCBI taxonomy): domain Eukaryota; kingdom Metazoa; phylum Arthropoda; class Arachnida; order Ixodida; family Ixodidae; genus Hyalomma; species Hyalomma asiaticum. Next base: position 146,689,843 of record CM023483.1, read on the forward strand.
CGGCAGCATTAATCAAAATTGCTGAACAGCACATGCCTATGGAATACGCATACTTGAGTATGACACGCTGAGATACCTTACTTTTACGCAGATGTTTGCTTACATTTAGCGATCGAAACATCTGTGATCCGTAGGGTAGCACGAAATTGAGCACCTATTTATAAAGCGGTTGCCGCACGGCACGACGATATGAAGAATAATAATTCCTAGCGCAGTGCTTTGCGGGCGGTTTTCTCACCGCCTCGCAAGTTCTGCATTGACCGAACGGAAACACATGCTCATACCGATCAACTTGGAAGCTCTTAGGTTCAGAAGCAGAGTAGCAATACATTCGGTAGACATATAAGGCCGCGAATAAAGCCGCCGGCATGCCGTGGCGTGATGGCGTGATCGGTAGTGTCCACTTGCTGTGCGTGCGTACCCGGGTTCGATTCTCATGTTGTTGCTGCTTATTTTCGTAGTGTTGTATGTTTTTGATTTGTGTGTTCTGAAGTGCCCTTGTGATGTCCGGTACTGTCAATTAGCGTTGGAATGTTTACTTTGGCGGTGGTATCGACGAGTGATGCAAGTGCCGTGCGTACACGAACCAGCTCGCATTCCGCGTTTACTGATCATGGCGAGTTATTTCTTATTTTTTTTTCATTGGTGCTTCCGAATCAGCATTGTCTAGGATTTCTTTTACACCTTGACGATTAATGAGAGCGTGGCTGCCGCTACGCTGGACCAGCCGCGCCGCATGGCACCGTACGTGTGCTCGGCACTGTTGCCGTGAAGAAAACAACTGATCATAACAGTATTCGCTAATCGTAACGACGTCGAATATTATGTTGTTTCGTTTGAGCAGGTAGTGTACTCAATATCCCGAATGGTTACCAGGCGTTTCCATGGATTCTGTCTATATTTAGTGCTTAATTACACAGAACACCGCTATTTTCACTGGCAATACAGGGAAAGTCGAGACACTCTGAATGCTTTGCGCAATGGGTGTCTTGTATGCTTAACGTTGTTGTGTTGTGTGTGCGTTGTGCATGGATGCATGTTTTATACATGCGATCTCTTGTTTACGCACGTTCTCTTGACGTATTCGCTGTTGCATGGTACGATCGAAAGCTTGGCGCCGCACCATTTTCTTTCTTTTTTTTTCGTTACGTCCTTCATGAAAAGAGTGCTTGAACTCCTGCGAAGCATTACTTCACTCCCCTTCAGCCAGAGTGACAGAACTCTGTGCGAGAGAGTGCGCGCACTCTGTGCTACAGAGAGCGCCCAGCACTCCTGAAAAGAGAGTGAAATATGGGACAGGCGTTTACTCTGCCGAAAGGAGTGCCCAGCACTCTACTGCAGCTAAGAGTGTAGTTCTTAAGACATCAGTCTTCAAGCTTCTGGACGGTGTATTTTAATTTATCTAAAAGCTCAGTGGTGTTAGAAGCAGAAGTTACAAATCGTCGTTTGGTCGGCGTACAGAAAGCACTTGGAACCATATAAGTAACTCGGTAGATCGTTAAGAAATGTCAAAAATAAGAGCGGATGGAGAATGATCCCTGGGGTACACCTTTGGTGAGTGAGTCTACGTCGGGAAAAAGTGCCATCGATATAAACACTGTGATATCTGTTTGAAAGGTAATCTCTAAGAAGTGCCAAAAACTGACAGGTAATGCCATAACTTCCTAACTTAGAAAATAAAACTTCATGGTTCTTTCCTCCCCGTGGGTGCGGCCAGCGGTTACAACGACCTCCCGCTAGGGAGTCCTTACAGTATCTCCTCAGGGTTCATTAAAGTTCATTGTCTGTCTGTCTGTCTGTCTGTCTGTCTGTCTGTCTGTCTCTCTGTCTGTCATGGTTAATATTATTAAAGGCTTTTTTAAAATCAATGAACACTGAACCGGCTTTTAATCCCCTGTCCAAATGTGTTGGAGTCGAGTCAGTAATGCTAATGACAGCGCGTTCTGTTGAAAGAGCCGTGCGGAACCCAAACTGTGAAGCGGAAAGTATGTTAAATGTTGCAAAGTAGCTAGAGATACAAATTTCAGTTAACTTGTCTACAATTTTGCTGAAAAACGGAAGAATAGAAATTGGCCTGTAATTTTCTACCAATGTCGGATCGCCCTTCTCTAGCATAGGAATTACTTGAGAAATGTTCAATTGCTTAGGGGAAAGTTCCTGCGCAAAAGATCAAGTTGACTTTATAGCAAATGTTTTGCTGCTTGCCTCCAGATGGCGCGTGATGTTGTCTGCCTAGTTTATGCTGTGTTTTGATGTGCCCTGCGTCTCCCTACCTTGCGACCGTGTCTTTCTGCTACGGTCGAGCATGAATTTGGTTGAAAATGTCTCGAAGGAACGACGGTAGGTTGTGCATTTGTGTAGGGAAGTGCACATTTCCGTGGTGTGCTAAGCGAAGCGCGGATGAGTCGGCCGAGTGCGGAAGGGATTGAGGCGATCGTCTGCAACTGCCTTGCCAACATGCCCATGGTGTGTGTACCGTTAACGGGTGCGTTACATTGCTCGCTGTTCATATTTCAAGGTAACAGTGCACAATAAAACAAGAAGACTGACAGAAGAAGACACGACGCACACAACAAGTGCGTCGTGTCTTCTTCTGTCAGTCTTCTTCTTTTATTGTGCGCTGTTACCTTGAAATATGAACCGATACCAACTCGCCCAAGTTGCCGTCTTATTGCTCGCTGTGTTATGGTTGGATAAATAAAGACAGCGAGCTTTGCTTGCAGCGGCGCCGACTAATCCTTCCTGCCGGCTGAGCTTCCGCTGGCTGGAGTGCGATCGCTGCCGAGTGAAAACATCGTGCGGAAGACTTCCGCTGCACCTGTGCTTGTGTCTGTGTTTTCTTGGGCTTGAAACCAGTGAATACATGCTTTTGTGAGGAAGAAGAGGTGCCGCTATCCGCAATACCAACGCCGGTCTCGCTCGGCACACGCCTATCACCTTACTTGTTGGTGAGTGTCTCGGCTTCGTAGAGCACCTCGACACTTCGTTTTAGGGGCGAAGCTCCTTAAGGCGTGGGTCGTGCGTCCCCGATGTATGTAGTAGTAGTAGTAGTAGTAGTAGTAGTAGTAGTAGGTAGCCACCGGCGCGTGCCTGCCGGGAGGCACGCACGCGCCGAGGGCGAGCGCCTGGCTCCCGGCACGTGCTCGCCCGCGAGAGACAACGTTGGCGCAGGCAGCGTCTCCTAGCGAGTTTCTTGATTGAGAAATACCGACTGCTCGCGTTGGAGAAGCGTTGGAGAACCGCGAGCAGGAATTATCGGTTACCTTGCATTATCGGTTACCTTGCGAACGGAGCAGGAATTATCGGTTACCTTGCATTTCACGGACCACAAAGCAGTCATAAACAAGGGACCACGGAAACCAGCAATAAAAGTTTGATGACATTTACTCAAATGTTTCACTTTTAATTGTGGGGCGAATTGCACGGAAGGGTTTCACGGTTTACCGATGATTCCTTCTGGAGCTTCGCCCCACTCATCATCATTCACCCCGTGAATATGCTGTGATTTTTTTGATCGACGTGCCGGACGACTATTCTGCTGTCGATTCCGACCAACCATCTGCAATTTCGGCGCTTGACGAGACGTCCAGCGATATGTTCTCGAGTGCTATCGCTGATACTCTCACCGCTGCCGAACGTGCTGACCTCCTCCATCTGCTGCAGCAGTTTCGATCTTCATTCGACGTTTCCCAAGCTCACCTGGGTCGCACGTCAGAAATACAGCACGACATCGGCGCCGGTTCGCATCAGCCGCTGCGTCAGCGACCATACCGCGTATCTGCAGAAGAGCGTCGTGCCATTAACGACGAAGTCGAAGATATGCTCCGTTGTGGCGTTATCAAGCCGTCGCACAGTCCCTGGGCATCTTCTGTCGTTCTCGTCCGCAAGAAGGTGGGTCTATTCGGTTTTGCGTCGACTACCGTCGTTTAAATAAGATCACGCGTAAAGACGTCTATCCCTTGCCGCGCATTGACGATGCCCTCGACAGCCTTCAGGGAGCAGAATTCTTCTCGTCCCTAGACTTGCGTTCGGGGTACTGGCAGGTACCGAGGGCTGAGGCCGATCGGCATTCACTACGCCTGATGGCTTATATGAATTCAACGTGATGCCCTTTGGGCGTTGTAACGCCCCTGCCACGTTTCAACGACTCATGGACAACACGCTGCGTGGTCTCAAATGGTCTATGTGTTTGTGCTATCTAGACGACGTCGTGGTTTTGTCGCCTGATTTCCCGACCCACCTGCTTCGCCTCAAACATGTTTTGACATGCCTAACAAACGCCGGCTTGCAGCTCAACCTCTAGAAGGGCCGCTTTGCCGCGCGCGAGCTGACCATCTTAGGCCACATTGTGTCCAAACACGGCGTTCTACCTGACCCTACCAAGCTTCGTGCAGTCGCTGAGTTTCCGTAACCTAAGACCATCAAAGAACTCCGCAGTTTCATAGGCCTATGCTCACATTTCCGACACTTCGTCAAGAATTTCGCATCCATTATGTCGCCGTTGACTCAGCTCTTACGCAACGCAGACCTTTCCTCCTGGTCGCCTGCGTGCGAGGCCGCGTTTACCACGCTGCGTCGTCTCCTTACCTCTCCACCCATCCTTCGCCATTTCGACCCGACAGCTGCCACTGAGGTACACACAGACGCCAGTGGAGTCGGCCTCGGCGCCGTCCTCGACCAACGAAAGCCGGGCTACTCCGAGTACGTTGTCGCCTATACGAGTCGCACGCTGACGAAGGCGGAGTCGAATTACAGCGTCACCGAAAAAGAGTGCTTGGCGTTAGTATGGGCTCTCGGCAAATTCCGTCCATACTTGTACGGACGCCCGTTCGACTTAGTTGCAGACCACCACGCACTTTGCTGGCTCGCCACTTTGAAAGACCCTTCTGGCCGCCTAGCCCACTGGGCACTCCGCATCCAGGAATGCGATATTCGCGTCGCATACCGCAGCGGACGCAAGCACTCTGACGCTGACGCCCTTTCCCGCTCACCACTACCTTCAGCCTCAACCTGCGGAGTAATTTGTGCACACTCCATCTCATTTCTGGACAATGACTCCGTCGCCACCGAACAACGCCGTGACCCATGGATTGCTTGTCTTTTGGACTATCTCTCTGGCTCATCAACAATCCCTGTATCACGATCCCTGCGACGCCAAGCAGTTCATTTCGCCATTCGGGACCAGCTGCTCCACCGACGTAACTACGCTCCTGATGGCCGTAGATGGCTTCTGGTGATTGCCCGCACCTTAAGGTGACAAGTATGTGCCTCCTTTTACGATGATCTCCGGTGTGGCCACGCCGGAGTATTTAAAACATACGAACGCATTCGTCACTGCCGCGGCATGTACACTTTTGTGCACAAGTTTGTTCGGTCATGTCTTGCCTGTCAACGTCGAAAATCTTTCCGCACGTCTGGTGCCCTGCAGCCGCTCCCGTGCCCTGTTAAACCCTTCGATCGCGTCCGCATTGACCTATACGGCCCGCTTCCCATGACACCTGTCGGAAATCGATAGATCATAGTTGCTGTTGACCATTTGACACGCTACGCCGAAACTGCTGCTCTACCAAGTGCTACAGCGCGGGACGTGGCTTCTTTTGTCCTACAAAGCTTCGTCCTCCGCCATGGCGCACCTCGAGAACTTCTTAGTGAAAGAGGTCGCGCATTCCTCTCCGAAGTTGTCGAAGCTTTGCTTTCGGCATGCCACATCATTCATCGGACAAGCACAGCGTACCACCCGCAGACTAACGGGCTCACCGAACAATTTAACCGCACTCTCGGCGACAGGCTCGCAATGTACGTGGCATCTGATCATGGCAACTGGGACCGCATCCTTTCAGTTTCAGTTTATTTCGGACATAGTCACATTACATGAAATATGTCCACGAGGCAAGGCAAAAGGAGACTCGTATGTCTCCTGACGAGGCCTTCACCCCGGACTTACATGTCGGACAGCCAGGAGCGAAACCAGAGAAAAATAAGTACAATGCTCATTGCACAACTTATATAAACAAAAATGAACAGTAAAAAACACGTTAGGACAAAAATTCTACAAAGTTTACATTGTTCGGGTTTAACAATTATACAAAGTTATACAAATGTACAAAATTACATAATGTTTGCATTCATAGCAAAATAATTGTATGTTTCAAGGAGGCAGGAAAAGTAGCTTTACTTGTTTTTTAAAAGGAGACATACTTGAATTCTGATTGGCCAATTCGATTAAGGATGGGTGTGCATTCAACAACGAAATAATCTGATAATCTATAGTTTTAGTACCGTAATTAGTTCTTGGCCTTGATCCCGTCAGTGAAATAGTGCGAAGGTCATATGCAACTTGTCTGTTTAGATATTTGTTTGAGAACGTGGTCTTGAGAACATGGTTGAGAACATGGTATTGAGAACATGGTCTTGAGAACATGGTTTGAGAACATGGTCGATCATGTTTGAATTCGCGGAAAATCATTGTTGCCAAAGAAAGCTGATATAACTCTGGGAATGGTGGTACGTTCAGAGTTTTATACAGAGAGTCAGTTGATGGGGGAGGGTGGGAAGAGATCATTTTTAGGCTCCTTTTTTGTAGAGAGGAAACACGTTCAGCATCGGTCTTGTTGCACGTACCCCAGACTAGGTGACAATATGTTAGGTGGGAATGAATAAAGGCGAAGTATAATTGTTTTCTAACGCGCAACGGCAATAAATATTTTAGCCTGTATAACATACCAAGAGATCTAGATAACTTAGCACGAACGTGATTTATGTGCTCAGACCAACTGAGGTCCAACCTAAAAACGACTCCCAAGAATCGGCAAGAGTTTACGGGCGTTATTATATTGTTGTTGATACTCAGTTTTACGTTATGAGGAAGTGGTTTATTTTTTGGACGAAATATTACATACTGTGTTTTCTTTACATTTAAGTTTATTTTGTTCACATTAAGCCAGGTATCAAGTTCGTTTAGCCAGATATTAGCACGCTGCTCTAATGAGTTTAGATCTGGACCAGAAAAGAAAACGTTGGTGTCATCGGCGTACATAGCAATGGCGGGAGTAAAAGGAATGTTAGCAATATCATTAATATATAAAAGAAAGAGCAAAGGACCCAAAATAGATCCCTGTGGGACCCCCAAGTTTATGCTACCCAAGTCTGACTTGAATTCGTGAAGCTGTGTATATTGCATTCTACCTTCGAGGTAGCTCTCTAATAATGTAAGGGCCAGTCCACGGATACCATATATCGTTAGCTTTTGAAACAAGATTTGGTGTTTGATCGAATCAAACGCCTTCCGGAAATCAAGAAAGATTCCCACTGTAAAATATCGCTGTTCGAAATTGCCAAGTATCTTTTCTTTTACCTGCAGTAGAGCAGATTCCACCGATATTCCAGATTGAAAGCCGTATTGGTGTTTCGAGATAATATTTTTAACTTGGATAAACTCATATAATCGTTTATAAATAATACGCTCTGCGATTTTTGAAAAAAGCGGCAGCACCGATATTGGTCGATAATTATTGAGGTCATTTTTACTGCCACCTTTATAAATGACAGTAACACGCGCAACCTTCCTTTTGTCAGGGAAAATGCCACTCTCCAACATTCTGTTGCAGATATAAGTTAGTGGGCCAGAAATATCGCAGATAGCAGCTTTAATCGGCGAAACGCTGATTTCATCGTAACCGGGCGAGCACGTGTCTTTCAGTGCGAACACGGTAGATGCTATTTCTTCATCTCAGGTAGGTGTTAAAAACATGGAATCTTTGTAGGCCGCAGGAATGTAGGAAATAGCAGATTTCGAAGATGATGCTATCTCGGGGCCAAGAAAAGCACCTGATGTCAAAAAATGCTTATTAAACTGATTTGCAAGCGTCGTGCCAGAGATGGCTATTCCATTAATGTGTAGTTCGGTAGGTATACGTGGTCGTTCAATTCCTATAATTTGGTTAACAACACCCCAAAGCCGTTTGGGGTTGTTAATTAGCGGGGAAATCTTGTTTTGATAATATGCATTTTTTGCCTTTTTTAGGTCCAAGCTTAATTTATTCCTATACTTTTTAAATGCGACTAAATCTGCCTGATTCTTTGTTTTCAGGAAACGAGCGAACATGAAGTCTTTTTCTTTAATGCGTTTGAATAGTGACGGTGTGATCCACTCTTTCCTAGTTTTTCTGTGCTTCTTAACGATAACACGTGGAAAGGCATGATTATAGTTCTCACTGATTTTTTGAATAAAGATATCATAGGCTTTTGATGGATCAGATTCACGGTACAATTCATCCCAACTAGTTTCACTCAATAAAGAACAGAAGTTCGTAACGCTAGCGGAGCTTATTATCCGACGCATGTAATTAGTTTTTGATACTTGTTTTTTCAAGGCGAACAGAGCAAAAAATGGTAAGTGGTCACTCACTCCCGATGAAAACACACCAGACACTATGTTTTCCGGATGAAAACTTGTAAAACAGACATCAAGCAATATGGCAGATTGTTTAGTGACCCTTGTGGGTTGATTAACGACATTTTCACACCCATAAGACGACATTACCTCAGTCAGATTTCTTTTAACATTGCTATTTGCAAGTACATGTATGTTTAGATCACCAAATATTATCACATTGTATTTGTTAATAGCAGCAAATCCAAAAAAAGACTCAACAAATTCAAAAAAAGTGTCTACCTTACTATGAGGAGGACGATATAATAAAAGAACAGCGACCTTGTTAGTAACAACACAAATTGCTTCATAGGCATCATTAATAACAGTAAACTCATGAACAATGTCATATAGCAGGTTTGCTTTTATATACAGGGCCACACCACCTCACCGCTTATTTTCGCGGAACATAGAAATGTTGTAACCAGGAAGATGCCTGACATCCATATTGGATCTAAACCATGTATCTGAGAATCCAATGATGTCAAAGCAGTATTTTAATATTTGCATATTGGCCTCACATTGCTCTGCTTTATTTCTAAGGCTTTGCGCGTTTAAATGGTATAGGGAAAGGGTTCGATTAGGAGGGTGACTATCGTTGCTTATTCGATTATTAAAGAGGTCTGCATCAAAGTATGACGTCATGGCTGCTGAAGATTACAGTCACCTTTTGCTGCTCTTGGCAGCAGTTCACGAGATCTTAGCTATATCGTCTTCTGAAGCGATCCTTATCGCACGAGCGTTAGGTTCTTTTCTTGCAAAAATCCTGCCCTTAGAAGACCACACGAAGCGATAGTTTGCTGCCCTTGCTTTTTCTTTAGCAAGCCATAGCAATTTTTTTGTTCAGGGCCGTCAGGTTGGGAAAAAATCGAATATCGTCTCCAATGTCTTTCAGACTACCACGTTTTGCAAGCCAGGCATCCCTGGTAGCCAACGCATGAAAGCGTATTAGTGTAACTGGCACTTTGTCTTTGTTTTTGCCGAGCGGAAGACGATGGAATGTTTCTAAGTTATTGTCGCTCAAGAGTGGCAATCCAAGCCTTTCAGCGAGGTTGTTCAGTTTTTCAAGAAGGTTCTCGTTTTGGCTTTGGGGCAAGCCATGGACTTCCAAGTTGTGGCGTCGGCTATACTGCTGCAAGTCGTTCAATTCTTGCTTTAGTTTGGTTATTTCTTGTTTTTCTTGGCTCTTTTCGACAGCACTGACTCGTTTTCGAAGGCTCTCGATGTCCTTCTCATGTCTTGTAGACACTTCAAGCAGTTTATCATGCTTTTCTGAAATGTATTGTACTGAATGTTCAATGCTTGATACAGTTTGTTTTAAAACGGACAGGTCGTCTACTTTTGTTGTAAGTATGGCCAGGTTCTTGGTTATTTCACTCAATTGCTTGCTAAGAACTGTCAGCTGCGCAGCAGACTGTTTATCGGTGGTAGAGTGGCCGCGAGACGCAGATATACGACATACGGGACATTTCAGTTCCTTCCTCACATCTTGATTTTTACCATTGTACACGCGTTCAGTTATCCCGGCACATTTCCCAAAGTGGTAGTTTTGAAGGCAGTCAGCACACTTCATGACTGATTCATTATCGCGAAAACCTTGATAACATGATAAGCAGGTATCACCTTCCCCGGCAGCCATCGCTACAACACCCAGTGTTACAAGCAGGAACAACAATAACGGCAGCAGCAGCAGGGGCAGCGGAGGCAGCACTAAAGAACAGCTGAGTTCGAAAAAATATAGGTTATGACCAACCTACTGTCCAGATCCTGCTCCGAGCACTCCGCTGCCCCCGCTTCCAGACGAATGATGCAGTCGCCGTGATCCCTGGTCCTTATAAGTACTCTGTGGTGGGGGCGGGGCGCGCTGCTGATGGCCGTTCTACACGTGTCGGTAGGCTTTCTTTGTTCAGCAGGCGGCTTGATAGGATCGATTCCGTCGTCTGCAGTGAAATCTTGACAGCACGCCCTGCATATACAAAGCTGTTCAGATCCTGCTCCGAGCACTCCGCTGCCCCCGCTGCCAGACGAATGATGCCTTCATTACATTCGCGTACAACACCGCGGCACAAGCCACTAGGGGATTTTCGCCTTTCTTTCTTCTTTGTGGACGAGGTCCTTCGCACACCATCGACACACTACTGCCCTACCGTCCTGACGCGTCCGAGTGCCCACCTCTATCTGAAGTCGCCCGACAGGCCGAAGAATGCCGCCGGCCCGCGCGCACACATTTACTGCTCAAGAACAGCAGCGACAGAAAGAAAACCACACTAGCATGGCTCCAACCACCACCTATGTCCCAGGCTCTCTTGTGTGGTTGTCTGTGCCTCTTCAAACACCCGGACTTTCCTCGAAACTCGTGCCCAAGTACGAAGGTCCCTGTCGCCTCTTGGAGCAAACGTCCCCGGTGAACTTTCTGATTGAACCACTGTCACCGCCTAACGACATGCGCCTCCGTGGACGTGACATTGTCCGCGTCTTACATCTGAAGCCCTATCACGACCCTCTACCGCCCGACCCGTAGGTCGTCAGGATGGCTCTTATCGCACGGGGGGCCACTGTGAGGAAGAAGTGCCGCTATCGCCAGCCGCATTGCCAACGCCGGGCTCGCTCGGCACGCGCTTCTGGTTGCTGGCGTCTCCAGGCTGCCTCGCCGCTTCATACGATCGCTCTGCCTTGGTAGCGACGCCCTGTGAATAAACCTCGTCACACTTTCATATATCGAAGTCTGGAACCTCGCCTGCTGCTAAACTAATTGTGAGGGATGTCAGTAATCAGCGTAGGCCTGGCGCTGCCCGTCGACTTCGCCCGAAGGAGCGCATTTGAGAAACTCAGATGGAGCATATACTTGTGTTTGGTTGTTTGTGCCGCAACGTAAACGTCGCCCGTGATCGTAACCATGTGTGGTGCTTGCGCAAGAGTGTTGAACTGCTGTGCGTTTGTTAAGTGCGAATGCACTTCTTAAGCGACCCCGAAAACTCCGCCGGCATCCGCGCTCCTCCTCCTCTCCCCTAGCAACGGCGCGAGGAGCGTCTGTAGCAACGGCGCAGCGACGTCACGCCCCACGCGACTGCGCGCGCTCCGCCCTCCGCTCCGTGGCTGCGCGCGCCCCGCGCCGGCTCCGCGCCGCTCTCCGCGCTGTGACGTCACGGCGCGTTGTGCAGCTGGCGCCTCCGCGCCGTAGCTGCTGCGCGCCGCGCCGGCTCCTCGCACCCTCTCCGCGCAGCTGGTGTGCCTCTCCCCCCGTTAGGTTTGCACTCACCCTCGGCCGCCGAATAGGTGCTGATCTGTAGTGACGTGTGTAGTGTGTGTATGTGTGTGCGTGTGTGTGACGCACTCGCGAGGTGCATTAATGCATCATACGAAAAGCGTGAAGTGTAAATAAATAAATAATACTTCATATATAAATGTGTGTGTGTGTGTGTGTGTGTACAAATGCATCATGACAACAACACTTTAAATCATTAATTACACTTAATCATCATCATCCGCAAAAGTGCTTTGCACTTAAAAATGGCCAGACCTCCGTGGTTCGGCTCCGCGTGCTCTCTCGCTGCCGTCTCCTTCGCTCGGCTCTGCAGTTTAGTCGCGCGCGCCCCCTCATAGCATCACCCCGTGCTTCGCACTTCCTCATACTCCCCTTCGGGGAAATGCGGGTATTTTTTTTCAACATCGGCACCCGCCGCCATCGCTGCCAAAGGTGGACAACGCGCTCGATATCTGGTCACGCACATGGGTGCATGGCGCACTCCACCGCGCTCAAACTTTTGTTAATTTTCGAAAACTCGCCAAGGTGAAGTGTCAAAGCCAGCAGCAACGGACCATCGTTTACCGCTGCGATCAGCTGTTAATGGTGCCCTTGGTAACTGCGTTTTGGATGCAAGCTCGAACGTGCGCGAAAGTAGTGACTGAACAGAAAATTGCGTGCATTAAGGAATGCTGCTTTTGCTCTTGTCCTGCTTTTCTACGGTGCACTGCACATTGGCACATGCTAAGTTGCGCATGCCTTGCTTTGCACGCGGTCTGCTCTGACACACACACACTCACAGAGGCGTAACACAAGAGCAAGCAGCATCCAGAAAGTAACGAGGGTATTGACACGTGCGGTTGTTTTGATTTAAGTGGAAAGCCGTTATCGCTTCCCAGTGACACGCGCGCTCGTTTTGATTATTAGCGGGGTGCGCTGTTATCACTTTCTGTTACGCGCAACGCAGGCCGCGTTTATCTTGCATGCCACTTCTAGAACCGTGTCGACCATTGTTGAAACTTTGCATGCTTGACGCAAACTTCTACACTCTAAGCCGCAAAGGACGAAAACCGGAGTAACCGCTGCAGTTAGTCCTCGCGACCAGCGGTTAGTCTGGGGAGAGAGTAACTGAAAACGATGCGTGCCGTGCGCAAATCTCATGGTCGAAATGTTTCGTCCTTATTTTCAAAGGGACTAACTGAAGGATGAACGGTGGCATTTCGTCTCTCTACGCGTCGCTGTTAGTCCCTCTGGCATATGCTTCGGCATATGCAATTGTTTTTTCATCCACCGCCGGTGGCTAAGTGGTCGTGGCCTGCTGCAGCGAAGCACGAGGTCGTGGTTGCGATTGTCTGTCGAAACCGCTACATTCCATGTGGTGGTGGAGTTGCGGGGGCAGAGAGAGAACAACTTTAATAAAATAAAGGAACCCCAGTACTGCCCCACGGAGATCGAACGTTTGTGCAATGTGTCCTCGAGCACATCAAGGGGGCCCTGGTGGTTAGAATTAATACGGAGACCTCCGCTACATTCAGAAGAACTGGACACTGCGAATTCGACACAGGACAATAGACAAAAAAAAACACACTGAAGCAAACAGTCGAACGGTCGAATCCGTGCTATCCAATATTTGAACCAATTAGCGTCGAGCTATGAATTTCGTTGATATATGCTGCATCGTATATTGGTCGAGAGAGGAGGTGAATTTGAGCAACTAAGATAAAAACGTAGATAAAGCCTGTCCCGCTTATCAACTACTGAGGGCACGTAAAACTTTCATGTACCAGTCAAGGGAAGCTGGTAGAGGTAGAAACAACTTTATTTTGGAGGGAGCAGGGGCAATTTGCAAAAAGCACAAACAAGAACGCGTCCGTAGGAGAGCGCTCACCCCTCCGCCTGAGGGGCGCAGACGGCGAGCCCCTTTGTGTACCGAAACTCGCATCAAGTTAGTCACGGTAGGCAGCCGCGGTGCGTGCCTGCACGTGCAGCGCTGTAAAAGATGGTGCTTGTGTTTACTCTGTGTATTTCCGCGACCAAAAAGTAGTCCGTTGCTTGCGGGAGCGAAAAACAATAAATGCCTCGGTCGCAGCCTCACGTCATAATATAGTTCTGATCAGCTTAACAAAACACGCTCGTAATTGCAGGGGAAACAATCGAAACGCGCGAGTCTGTGTTTTGTGTAGCTCGTTTGTGTGTCGGAGCGATACACCTCTCCTTTTCTTTACGGACTACTTGCGTAGCCTTCCCGGCGTTGCAGTCAGTGGTGGCGACAGGACACTGTCAACATGCGGCAGAATTTTTGAGAAGTATGCGCGCGCGGTCGTGGTGTGAATAGGGTGGCCGAAGGGTGATGTTACTAAGATGGGTTTTCTGCAAGCACACGGACACGCCGAACGAGCCCAACAGTGTTTTCAGAAGAGATCAGCGTAGCGAGGAATCGACAGCCCGTTGATTTTTCTATGGATTATTGGCTCGCACGCCACGGATAAGACCACGTGTTAGCAAGTACTCTTACGGCTCATCGGACTTCCTATCTCTTCTAATCGCGCGTTAAGTATTGCTCATTCTCCTTGTATGTTTTGTTAATAGGGTTTTCTTGCGTGGTTTTTTTTTTCTTTAACCCTCTGGCCCTTTCGATTTTCTTACCAAAGAGGCACACGTGGGAGACGTTTATTCTTTTCGTTGGAATCTTACCTTGATCTTAGCGGTGTGTGTGTGTAGATCGTGCAGATGTAAAACATGCAGGACGTTGTAGCGCTCGTAGTCTTTTCTTTTCCTCCCATTGCATGCTTTCTCATGCCCCTAGTCTGCAGTGTTGTGCGTACCTATTGAGGTCATGTGCTTGTTATGCTCGTAGTCTGTGTGTGCCTACTGCAGACGCAAGTTTATGAATATGAATCCGCAGCAGATACACGCAGGCTACTTTTTTTTACAATAGACCTTTTTCAAGCACCGCAGCGCCACCCGTGGGCGCGCAAGTGCTTCTGGGAAATGTGTGTACATCCAGCCACCCAGCAGAGCGAAGCCCAGCCTTTCCAAGCGCGTCTTTCGCTCCGAGTGAGTGACATGGGAGCGAGCCTGAACGCATTTTTTGCGTGTTTTCTTTTGTAAGCAGGCGCGTAGCTGCACGGGACAATAAAAAAGGAGGGGAGCAAGGGGGTCATTCGCGGGGGTCGGACTGGTCGTACGGGGTGTGCGCTGGCATGTCTCGTCAACGTAGTTTCCCGGTGTCTCGGCAGTGCACGTGCGTTTGCGAGTGACCATGTGCTTTATCTCCACTCCGCGTGTGCGGAGAACACCGAACGGTGTCTCGGCAGTGTACGCGCGTTCGCGAGTGACCATGTGCTTTATCTCCACTCCGCGTGTGCGGAGAACACCGAGATGTGGACGCTGTATTCCTGTGTAGGTGTTTGTGTCGGCATTCCAGTGTGGTCCTACGCAGGCAACTGCAAAATAGCGATGTGTTTGCGACGACGAAGTAGACCAACGGGCAGTGTGTGCTAAACGAACGAACTGTGCGCAGTGCGTGAACGAAGTCTGTTGCGGATATCTCTTTCTAGGTACTGTAATTCATTGTTTTCTAATTAAACAGGTATGGTTTTCCATTTACCGCGTGGGTTTCTCCGGCTCATTTTGGTACCCCTTCGTGCTTGGTGCGTGTACTTTTCTTCTGTCCCGCTGGGCCCTGTTCCCGCTACTCGTTACTGTCGCTTGGTTCCCTTTTCAATAAAACTTCACTTTAGTAAAACCACATTTTGTTGACAGTGGTCCTTGATGTATGCTAGCTCCGCCGACGTGCCATGTCCAGCTGTGTCGGTCCAGCTGTGTCGGCGCACATGCGATCGCGTACACTTTCCTTCGATGCTCGGTAATCTTAACTGCTGCACGAAGAAGAGAAGATTTGCGAGCGCCTAGATGTTCACACGGACTGTTGTGTGTGTGAACATGTGTGTTATCTCGTTTTCCTGAAATGCCACTTTGTAGTTGTCATCGTTTGGAAGCACATGGCAAATTAGGCCATCATCAGTAAAGCAACTCAAGTGTTCATTTGTGATTGTATTACAAAAGACATTTGAATTATAAAACATGTCAATACAATAACAAACGTGTTGCCCACACCTTGCTGCGGAAGTAAGGCGGCAGACCATTTGTGTTTATTTAATAAATTATGTTCAAACCCTTCCTTTTTTGTTGTCATTTTCAGCAATTGCTGCATGCAGCCAGAGGCCTAGGCCGATGGAGACGAAAAGCCATGTGATATTAAAGGATGAATTATTTCCCTCAGTGGAGGAACAATTCATCCCTGAAAACCAGGTTTTGCCAGTTTAAACTGTTCGACCAACAGGATGAACAGTTGCTCTGTGGGAAAGGGGGAGCATCTGCAGGGATGAACATTTAGTCTGGTGGGAGCATGTGTAATGAGGAAGTTTTAGTCCTATGGGATGAACATTTAGTCTGGTCAGAGCGAAGAGGAACAGTTAGTCCTATGGGATGAACTCAGTCTGGGGGGAGCATCTGCTTGGATGAACATTTAGTCCTTTGAGGGAGCAAGTGTCAGGAGTAACCGTTAGTCTCCTGAGGAGTAACTGCTAAGGGATGAACAATTCGTCCCTTCGCAGTTAGTCCCCGAGGGACGAATCGTTGGTCCTTTAGGGAGTAATGGTTGTGGCAATGCATTTACCCCCCAAAAGGACGAACCACAGACCCCTTTTCGTCCTTTGCGGCTTAGAGTGTAGAACTCCAGAGATAATGCGAGAACGCGTTATGACGGATGTATAAAAGCCGGCGCATTACGCCGTTTGTCAGTCTTTCCGTCGACCGACGACTGTTCACACCGCTATCGCTGTGCATTGTCATTGGCTTTGTTTGGCTGGGCACAAGTTGTCCCAATAAACAGTTCGCCTGACGTCACCTTGAGTCCTGCGTGCTTCGTCTCGAGAGCTGCGTGTGTCTCGACCACGTGGCAATATAAAGAAAGGTGCTTCTTGAGGGTTGCTTGCATAATGAGCTTTCTTTTTTCTTACACTTTTCATCTCATCAGCACTTGTAAATCAGACACGTGCCTTTTTAAATATGAAATTCACAGCGGTTTAAAAAGACGAGGACGGCATCGCACCAAGTATACTCGCATTGTTCACTGAACAAGCAATGTGAGTATCAGCACAATATTGAAGAGAGGTGTGCTGTGGTGGGCAGCTATGGTAGCTGATATAAACAGTGGTACGTGTAAATTGATAAACATTTCGATAAGGGCTATGTAAATGACAGCTGGTTTGCCAGAATGACATTTGTTATTGCACAGATCTATCCCTTGTTTTCTATTGGGAATTAAGTGCCACATCTATGGGGATGGTGCACTTGTAACTGGATGGATGGATGCTACGAGCGTCCCCCTTGTAACGGGGCGGTGACATGTGCGCCACCAGGCTCGTAAAAAAGTTTAAGAACTTTTCCTTTTTTTCCCCCTCTCTCTTGAAGTTTTCCTCGTGCCTTTTAAATTTACTTTAATCAAATCGATCATACTATATCAAAAAACGTAAATTCATTGCCCAGTTCTCTGCACCTTATGGCAGGAAGTCCTTATTTTTCCCTATAATTATTTTTGTCCTTTCTCTCTGGTTTTCTGCCGCCAGTATTTTAACCGGCTTTTACTTTGTTATGTACGGCCGTAACAATACCTACATGCGATCACCTGGCACAAATATTTATAGCTTCCAGAAAGCTCAATGCTGAAGGAGAAGCGCGGATGCTTGCGCGCGCGTTCCGTCGACGCTCTCTACTCGGCAGACGACATATGATGCTAGTTTGCATTGTAACGGGCATTCTTTAGTAGGACAGACTGCTGGGCTAGTTGGTTATGCATCACGAAAAGTTCAACTTAGCGCGAAATACACAGGGACACAAGAAGAAACAAAACAGACAGGACGGGCGCTACTATCAACTGTTTATTGTGAAGGTCACCCACCGACGTATATTGTGAAGGTCACTCACCGACGTACGGGCATTCTGTCCACCCGCATTCTGCGTGGAGTACGTGAAAGGTGGGTTGTCAATGGCAGCGAGTTTGTGAGCGTTCCGGAAGCGCTCTTCTACTACCAGACGACATGTGTTGTCAATTTGCAATGGTTCGCGCTGTTTTTAAAAAGCCGCTTGTGTGGGATACCAGGCTGCGACGCGCATAGCCGTGTGGGCTAAGGCACTCCGTGCATTTCGCTCGCGGCCCGCGCTGCTGCCCTATTCGACTTTTGTTTTCTTTTGTGCTAGAACCCCGTCACGCATTTGAGTGGTTTGGTCTTTCCTTTCGTTGGTACTCCGACCAGAACAAGGATCGCCGTCAATCTACTGGAGTGCCTCTTGCAAAAGAAGAAGAAGGAGAAGGAAGGATCGTTAAAAACGGACTATGCTCCTCTTGTATGCGCCTGCCGGCCTAGACGCCGCACGAAGGAGTTGAGGCATCGGATAACAAATGCCACTGATAGGCGTCCTGCTGTTTGCTTTCCAGTCGTGTTTCTCTTTCTTTCTTTTGTTGTTGTTCGTTTTAGGGGCGAAGCTCCTTAGTCTAATCTTGTCCCGCGTCAGGCGTAACCGGCAGTATCTCCCGGGAGGCACGCGCTCGCCCTCGCCGCGTGCCTCCCGGCGCGCGAGCTCTCACTCTTCCATCTTCTGTCTTGTGAGAGAGAGAGAGAGAGAGCGAAAGGCACCCTTTCGTCGTAGTAGTAGTAGGTAGCCACGTCTACCTTTAGATGCAGAGCATCTAATAGCGGGGGCCTGTCACTCGTCGCCGTCCGTCCGCACCGCTCCTCATTCTCTTCACGCCGCCTGCGCGATAACGCGCGCTCGTACCCTCCTATCTCCTCCTCCTCTCCACGCCGTCTGCGCGCTGGCGCGCTTCCCCTCCGTGTCTCATTCGACAGCTGTACGATAAAGCGCGCATGCGCGCCTTTCTCGCATTCTCCACGGCAGTTGCTTTATATGCCCCGTGCATGCGCCCGCTGGCTCAGTTGCTTCTTCGGTTGATTGCGCAGCGCCGTCCGATGCGCTGAATGAACGCCAACGAATCCCAGGATGTTCATGACCACGTCGAAGATCCGGTGAGTGTAGATTGCGCACGCAACCGGGTCGTTGTTGACGAGCTCCGCCCGTTCCAGCGCGCTCAGCTCTTCGATCGCGCGAGCGGGACCTTCCGGACCCACGCGCAGGCGTTCGAGCGTTTCGAGCAGTCGATCCCAATGCAGTTCCGACGCGGACAGCTTGAGCAATTTCAAGCTACAGCCGCTGCTACCGGATCCACTCACGCTTCATTTCACCGACCACAAGGCCATCGTACTCAAAGTACCCAAAGCGAGTGGTGCGCGACTCTAAGAAGACTGACGCTGCTGGCTCAATAAAGACGTTCGTTAACCGTTTCGTCTTCGTCCGTTGTGTGTCACCGTGGTCGGTCGGTCGCCGTCGCGCGATGTGTGTGATGGTGACCACCGCAATTTAACACGCAATTTAACACCCAAGCAATTTAACACCATACCGCCAACGTAATTAACGCCGGTATAACAACAAGATGCTCTGCATCCTCACAATCCCCCTCGGGGAGGTGCGGGTATTTTTTTATGAAAAAAAAATTCCGAAAGTTGTGTCCGAAGCTGGGGAATCGAACCAGGGGCCCGTCATTTCTGAACGCGCGGCGCTAGCCACTACGCCACAAAACACTAAATACCCAACATTAACGAAAGACTGCCCGTTTCTAGCGCGCTTGTGCTAGCGTGTTACGGCCCATGTAAGAAGCTGGTGTAATACCCCTGTCACACGGCAAAGTAATGTCCTTTACAACGAATGATGTTAAACTTAGTTAATGTCATTTTACTTGCTCGCTGTCACACGACGAAAACAAATGTCATTATGTAGTGATACCATGGCAGTGACCCTCTTTTGCCCTTATTTATAAAGACAAAAAAGTCATTAAAACTTGTATTTTGCAGGTGCATATCTTGCAGGTAGTTGTTTTTAGTAATAATATAGATGTTTAAAAAGTGTTCTTTGCGATTCAACGTAACATTGCACAGCTGAACAACACAAATAAAGCCAAGCCAAGACCCAGACGCGAAACAACATGGCCGACAACATGACCGAGTGCGGGCACGTAACTGATGCTTCAGCTCAGGAGGCGAGACAGCGGCAACGTGTACTGACCACTTTGTTGGCCATGCGAGCCAAACATCGCAACGAGGAAGGACTCCTGCGCGTCGCGCTTGAACAGCAGGAAGCGCTTTCGCGAGCCTACGAAGACGCAATGTGCGCTACCTCGTTTGCGATGGCGGCAATTGTGTCGGAGCTGTCGCCCATTCAGCGAGAGCGTTGGGCGTTTCAGAGAAACGAAAGGTGGTTTGAGCAAACGCTGCCACATTTGGGCGACGCCCATTTTCGGCAGTCGCTACGCGTAACGCCTTCGACATTCAGGTACATTGTGAACGCTCTTAAGCCTGAACTCGAACGTTGCGACACCAACATGCAGCAGGCTGTGTCTGTCGATAAACGTGTCGCGATAGGACTTTATCGCCTGCGTTCGACGGCGGAAGACGCTACCATTGCCCATTTGTTTGGAGTTGGTCGTTCGACAGTGAATGTGATCTATCGAGAATTTTTCGCGGCTGTCGTCAAAGTGCTTGAGGGCCGCTGGCTTCAAATGATCCGTCGGCAAGAGATGGATGAGCACATCCGAAAGTTCCACGCAATGAGTGGCTTTCCGCAGGCGATTGGTGCCTTGGATGGCTGCCATATCCCCATATCCCCGCCAGCAGAGAATGCGACCGACTACTATAACTACAAAGGATGGTAGGTTTTATTTTTGCAAGTTTTGTTTGAGTACACTATCAGGTGTTACTAGCAAAATGAAAAGCTTAAAATGTACTAGCATTGCTCTAATTTTGCCATGGCAGTGTTATTTGCCATGACTCGTGTGTCTGACATTCTGAATGGCTTCAGAAAACTGCCCACTTCTGCTGCGATAAGTGGCAGGTCTGCCTTCACATAGATGTGCAATTCTTTCTGACGCAGGCACAGCATGATACTCTTAGCACTTGTGGACCACCAGTACCACTTCAGATACATCAATGTGGGAAGCCCGGGCAGGTGCCACGACGCTTTCGTGTACGGACGGTCCGAGCTGCACAAGCTAGTGGAAAGTGACTCATTCAAGAATCCAGTCTCAGTCATCGAGGGAACTAGGATCTCTCCCGTAATATTGTGCGACCAGGCATTTCCCCTCACTGTTAACTTGCTGAAACCTTTTCCTAACGCAGCCAGTGGAACCCGTGAAAGGCTTTTTAATTACCAGCTCTCCAAGACAAGGAGGATAGTTGAAAATGCCTTTGGGAGGCTGAAGGCTCGTTTCAGATACACTTCGAAAAGGATGGAGTGTACACTCAAAACAGCCAAACAGGCTATTCGAGCTGCATGTGTGCTGCACAATATCTGTGAGACATTCAAAGATCCTGTTGAGCAGCAGTGGGAGCAGGAGGTGCAAGATTTTAATGCACAGTACCCACAGCCAGCGCACAGCACTCAAGTTGACAGTGGTGACGGTCGTCGTGTGAGGGCTGCACTTGCGGAATATTTTTGGAAGCAAGCTCAATAGACCACAGCATGTAGCACTTCATTTTGTTTTCTTTGCAGCGCACGTACCACACAAGGCGCTGATGTATGCGGTTGCATATTTAGTAATTAAATAATGATGACTGATTTATGGGGTTTAGGTCTCTATACTGTATTTCTACATGTATAGAGATACATGTATCTCTATAAAAATTCATATTCACATGATATCAAATGTAATTGCTGGGATCAATGAAGTAGAGCATGCAAAATATCCTAAAATAATGCGTTTATTTTTGTCCAATTTTTTCTAGTATGCTAATTAAACGCTCCTCTCTCTCGCCGGCTTTCTCCTGCAGCTTGATGAGCCGTTCCCTTGTTTCTTGTTCCTGCTTTCTTGAGGCTTCCAAGAACTGTCGTGTCAGTCTCTGCTCCTCAATAAACTGTGCGAGCAGATTTTCCTTGTTGGAGCGTTTGCTCATTGTGGGCCGTTTCGAAGTGGGTAGTGCAGCCCTCCCAGAGGCCTCTTCTGTGCTCCCCAGGTCAACACCTGGAGGTGGTGTCACGCGCTCCATGTCAGCAGTGACGGGGCTGGCTGGGAGAGATGGCACATCACCAGCACCATCAGTGCTGACTGGAGGCTCTGGTGGTGGTGTACCGCACACCATGTGGCGGACAATCTGAAAGAAAATGAAACAAAAGTTGACAATGAGTGAACTTGTAGAAAAAATAAATTCTGCTTTTGGTATGAGTGACACCTTAAACGCATGTACGCAACCCTTGAGCATGTAGACATGAAGTGTTTGTTATGCTACATCACAGTGAAGTTGCAGTGAAACGTGCTCGTTAACTTGTGCTTTCAGTATAGTAAATTTGTAAAGGATCGATTTCCAAGGCGAGCATTTTTACAGTGAGCTGTCCGCTGAAAGCAATTTTAAATGCGAAGCATTTCTTGGTGAACTGAAACCACTTTGACCACATCTATCTATGTAGCCGCCTACATCTCGGTGCTCTCCTGGCAGTCTTGTTTACCTGATACACTACAATGTTTTCCATTGTCTTAAGACAAGGACGGAACACCGTTTGTCCTCACTTGCGATTTAAATGCAGACATAACTGCAGACACACACATGCAATCTACCAAGCATTAGGGGGGCATCGAACACGGGCACTCGAGATGGCAAGCAAGCATGCTACCACTATACTACGGCGACTCCTCCCACGCGGTATATACATACCATGAGAGGAGCCATGGGAGGTATATACATGTAAAGTAAATAAACCGATTGCACTTGTCATTTCAACTATGGTGCATGTGCAATTTGAATGGCGCTTCTAATGTCTGATAAGCACTATCATAGCATATGTCCCATACCATTTGGTATATTTCTGTGCAACTTTGCTTAATGCTGTATACTTGGTAAATGACGCTTATGGTAGCACATCAACACACTGCATAGTGCATTTTCCTTTGACAGAAGGAACGTCTATCCTTTGGACCAATGCTAGTGTCACCGTTACGTCGTACCATGAGCCACAGTAGCCACAGTGCTATCAATGTTGCTGGTTAGCCCACGTCAAGCAAGAGTGGTATTCACGCATTTTGCACAAAAACCTTGACCTTACCCCTAACACTTGGCTGAATGCTTCATAATTTATCATTGACAGTTTTCTCACAGACTGCTTTGCAAGCCACCAATTCCCACAATGCGTGGGATCTACAGAATCCTTTAAAGTGCTTTCAATCAACAAACTCTAATGTACGAAAGAAAATTATTGCCTTCACCTCATCTACAGTCTCCCCAGAACATGCAGACTCGTCAACAAGGCTGCTGTCATTAGCAGGTAGCGAGCCAAGGAACTGGTGGAGCTCCCAATAAAATTTCCATGTGATGCCTCCTTGGCCTGTCGTCCTCTTTCTGCAGATGTCTCTGCATTGGTCATAAAAAGGTGATAATACAAGGCATTTTTGCATGCACAGCAACGCAAGTGCTATGTCTTTGTTTCTGAGTTCGTCCAACCAAAATATTTATCCGCCTCTCTACACTAGGCCATGTCTGGCTGCACCTTTGCAGCGCTCGCAAGGACGATTATTTGCCCCAACCTGGCCTTTGCAAGGCAGTCAAGGAGCGGAGTTGGACTAATCGATTCTGGATGACAACGATGAGAAGCAATAAATCAATCGAAGAAATTTATCCCCCCCCCCCCCAGAAAAAAAACAGACATTTACGGTGAAAAAATGTGGCAGGGAAAAAAGCTGTACAGTGACAGCTTGACCACCCTTCGGTGGTGAACGACAGCGGTCAGCACCTGATGAAAAGTGAAACAAGGAAATGAAAGAGTGGTAACGAAAACTGCATACGAGTAGTTGGGCAACAGATGCATGTATGTATAATTATACGAACGGTTACAACCGAGATGCGTATCGTGACGCGGAGAACGCTATCTGCGTCTCATCTCTGCCTCAGTCCACGTTTTCAAAGTGCGTTTCGATGGGTATAGAAAGGCAAAAAGAATAAAGGTAAACGAGAGGGGGTTGCCACGAGCGTAAGCGGTATTGGACCTACACAATGCGCGTCACAATTGACAGGCAAACACAGTGCTATGGCAAGCAACATAAGGTCCCAGACGCCAAAATTATCAGAACAATGCTTGCAAGAAAAGATCTACTTACCTGTACTTATTGCCAAGGTTCTCAATCTTCGCCTTGACGGCTTTCAAGGGCTTCTAATTCCTTCGGCCTGGAGCGCCTCAACAATAGCGGCGTACACTCTTGAGTTTCTTTTTGTCCTCCTCAAGTCGCCAATGTGCTCCTGCCATATTCTTATTAATGTGTACGTCTCCGATTCCGTCCACTGTGCGCGGATTCTCGGCTCTGCGGTCGCCATCGATAAACCGCGTGCACGCTTCTCCAGAGCACAACACACGCCACACGCTGCCAGGGCAACAACAACAACGACAATGGCCGACGTCCAGCCGCTGTGGTTGAGAGTAACTTCCTTCTCGAAACATATTCATGAAGTTTTACGTCAATAGACCAGTAATTACTTAGTTTTTTTTAAATATTTATTAATTGCAATATTTTGATAAACATGAGTGAACATGATCTTTGGTAATAGGTTCCTGGCATCGAGACTACGCATTCGGTCCCAAAACGAACGCGAATGAGTTTCGCGAGCTCATTCGATGGGAAATGTCGTTTCCATCGAATGTCATTAGTTTCTCCGTGTGACAGCAAACAAATGACATTACAAACGAACATCATTTGTTGTGAATGACATTTACTTTGCCGTGTGACAGGGGTATTATACCCCTGTCACACGGCAAAGTAAATACTCTCTTAGCAGTCATGTGATGGCGTCGGCAAACGCGGTGGTGATGATGATGATTGTGGTTCGGTTAGGAAAGGACGCTAATTTCTGCAGCCCATGTAGGGAGCACGGCTAAGCGTCCGTGGGGGTGGGGGGAAAGGGATTGAAAGAGATAGAGAGGAGAGAAAGGCCGTAGTGGAGGGCTCCGGAAATTTAGACCACCTGGGGTTCTTTAACGTGCACTGACAACGCACATGCCGCCGCGGTGGTGTAGTGGTTACGGTACTCGGCTGCCACCCAAAATACGCGGGTTCGATCCCGGCCGCGGCGGTCGCATTGTCGATGGAGGCGAAAATGCCAGAGGCAAACGCGGTGCGCGTTCCGGCCTGTGTAAGGGGCTGCGTAAGACGCTGTGGCCTCTCCCCCTTACTAGAGTGTACTGCCAACACCCTCTAGAAAAATATGAAGGCCTTAGCAACGCTTTTAGATTCTTTCAGTTTGAAAACTCCGGCGCGCGGAGTGACCCCACCGCGTTTCCTTCCGCGCGAGGGCGCTCGACACATCGTTTGCCCGAGCGGCCGCCTCGTGACCATCGTAGTCGCCGTGCGGATGAATCGGCGAATACCGTATTATGCGCGTCTCGAGTCGCATAATTTGGCGTTTTCTTGTGTAAACTTAGCGATCGAAAAACATAATGGGTTTGCTTTGTGCCTGGGTGCAAAAAAAGAGGGGTACAACTCGGGAATACCCCCGGGCTCGAAGGGGCATTTTAAGTGCGAATGCACTTTATAAGCGACCCTGAATCCGCCGTCCCATAGCAACGGCGCGAGGAGCGGAGAGGAGCGTCTGTAGCAACGGCGCAGCGACGTCACACCCCACGTGACTGCGCGCGCTCCGCCTCCTCACCGCGGTTTGCCGGGTTTGCGCGGGCGCACCGCTCTCCGCGGCGTGACGTCACGGCGCGCTGTGCAGCTGGCGTCGCTGTGCAGCTGTGTGTGTGGCGCCGGCGCGTCAGTCCGTATATAAACGTCCGCCGGCTGCCGCTCGCTCTCTTCTCGCTCGGCTCCGCGGTCGGTGAAGTCTTTCGCAGTATGGATCCATCGCAGGTTGGATCCATCGCGGTAGGAGTTTCCGACCACGATCAACGGTGGCTTCATAGACTTGGCGTTCAGTAGGAACTGTACGGTAAGCGCCGTCTTGCCGGATCCGCTCACCGTACATTTCTCGGATCACAAAGCGCTGGTACTAACCGTGAGCTACAACGATAACACCAATAGGTGCTGATCTGTAGTGACGTGTGTAGAGTGTGTGTGTGTGTGACGTGCTCGGCGATGTGTGCATTTATGCATCTACGAAATTGCGAGGTGTAAATAAATAATACTTCGTGTATAAATGTGTGTGTGTGTACAATGCATCATTACAACATTTTAAATTCATTAATTACACTTTAATCATAACTTTACTCCCCCTCATAGCATCACCCCGTGCATTCGCACTTAACCATGTTCACCCTCGGGGAAATGCTTTCTTTTTTTCTTTCCGGCCTCATAGGGCTGTTCTATGTCCCAGTGAATGGCAGCGCACTATTCCTCGGCTCGACAGGTAACTTTTATGCCCTTTTGTGGTGTGTGCCTTTCAAGAAGAGCACGTTTTAAAGGAATTTGTTTAGAGCATTAATAGTGGATGCACGCAACAGTCTGGCCTTTGAAGACCATGCCGTGTCCCGCTTTGTTTCCTACCTTCCCGAAGTACCCCGCAATACCGATGAGGAAACGCAACAGTCCGGCCCCGCGTACCTCCGATCAAGTGCAACGATACAAAGGGGGAAAAAAGAAGAAAATACCGCGACCAGACAACCACAACGTCATGTGAGCACAATATACAGGAAGAGTTAAAATCGGATTGAAGCTTCGTCGATCGATGCGTGTGAATGTTCCTGTCCTCCTCTCAATTTCGCTATTCCTGGAGTAGAACCGTCGTAGTGATAAGTGGCACTCTTCACTCAGGTCTCACACAGCAGGGAAACGCGTGCAGATGTGTGGCTGTTTCTTTTCCTTTCCTTTCTTTATTTTTTTTTCGTCAGTGAAGCCTACAGTTGATCATTACCGCTCGCCCTGTCTACGTGTCTCTATTTTGTGTTTTGCATTCATTCGCACTTGCTAACGTGTATGTCTAATTCACCCTCAACCTGCACCATCGACAGAGCACGCAAACACAGAAATTACTGGCATGCATTCGCCTGAATACGTCGTTTCTTTCACTCGAACCACCGAAAAGTAGGAGTTTTGCAATGGCTTTTATGGGCGATCGTCACACTGGCACAGCTATGTGCGTGGTCGCTACACTTGCCTGGAATGCGACGAACCGGGGAGTATTTTCTGCTGCGCGCGAAGAAGCACGAAACAGCGAATGAAGGAAAATCCTTGAAAGAAAGTCCTATTTTTGGCAATGTCCCGCCACGGTGGTCTAGTGGTTATGGCACTCGGCTGCTGATCCGAAGGTCGCGGGATCGAATCCCGGCCGCGGCTGCTGCATTTAGACGGAGGCGAAATGTTGAGGCCCGTGTGCTGTGCGATATCAGTTCACGTTAAAGAACCCCAGGTGGTCGAAATTTTCGGGGACCTCAACTACGGCGTCTCATAACCATAGGTGATTTTGGGGCCGTTAAACCCCTCAAATCAATCGATCTTTTGGGCAGCAACAAGTCTTGGATGTATATGCAGCCAGCTAGCTCCTTATTTCGCATGTCAAGTGCTGAATTTTTTAGTTGTCATACAGCATGCTGCACACGAGATACCTGAAACGAAAAATCGAAAATAACGAAGGATCGCCATCGCACGTAAGAAAGCTCGGATTACGCTGAGTTTGTATGTTTCTATGCGGGAATGAATATCGTGTAAGTGAGCGTCAAATGCTTGTGTCTTAGCGGTGTTCCGTGCGTCGGTCACAGTGTGCGGAGTTCTTTCTACTGCGCGTAATAACAGAAAATGATATATATAACTTTTTTTTCCTTATTATTCACGCATTGAATTCTTCAATACATATACAACGCGAAGCGAGAAAATAAACGCTGTAAATAATAATCCGAGAAGCGAGGAGCGAACGCGCGTTTCTGGAAACTTACTTCAACGCGCTTTTTATGTTACTCTCAATGTTGTAGAAAATTGCGCCTTAGCTGTGAGAGGGACCTTCCTTCGTTACGCTCAGAAATGTAAGGTACCTGTGATCTTTGCTTGTTCATTTCCAGCTCGAAATCGCGTCAAGGCGCGATGTGACATTGGCCGCGCACGCGTTAACCGGGCCAAGAGCGACGGCAGCGCCACCTCGCGAGTGGAAACGAAAAGGGGCCACTTTTTCGTGCGCGCCTCGGGGAAGTTTGCAAACTGAAAGAATCTAAAAGCGTTGGTGCTTACGCGCGTTTTGCACTCTTTTTAGAAAAATCCTCGCCCATACTGTAAGGAGTGTTCGTAAGCTTTCGTACGTTTGACAGAATGGCTTCCTTTGTTTTAAAGAAAGAAAGTTTGGCAATAATAGGTCGGCTTCGACCAGGACTGTACCGACCAAGGCGGTGTGCTCGCTCAATTTCCTTAGGTTCCAGGGAATAATTCAAGTGCTCGGAGCACAGACGGGTGACTAGTTCCTCTGACTGTGCAAATGATTCCGATTTGTTAGTATCATTAATACCATAGAAGATCAGGTTATTGCGACGAGAACGGTTATCTGCGTCATCAAGGCGAGTTTCGAGATCACAAATCCGACGGGCCGTTTCAGCGGTATCGGGTGTCACTGTTCCGAGCTGCTGCCTCAGGGGTTCAATTAGCTGGCAATTTGATTCCACATTATTTAGGCATTCGCTGAGTTCAGACAGGGTATTATTCGTCTCATGGAGCTGACACTTAAGATCCTGGACCTCCGACAGCAGTTTAGATTGCCGGGAAGATAGTT
Organism: Hyalomma asiaticum; assembly: GCA_013339685.2. Classification (NCBI taxonomy): domain Eukaryota; kingdom Metazoa; phylum Arthropoda; class Arachnida; order Ixodida; family Ixodidae; genus Hyalomma; species Hyalomma asiaticum. The sequence goes on from CM023483.1 coordinate 146,718,359, forward strand.
TCTTTAATTCAGCCAGAAGTGCGGCTGTGTCAGGCCCGGGATTCTGTTCAATGCCACCCGACAGCAGCAGCAGGGAGCGTACTACATCAACACATTCAGCAGTCATCAGAAACATGCACCGGGGGCTCGGCAGCTGTACTAAGAGGTAATTGCGCGTTTTTTTTTTTTTTTTTTTTTAGAAAATAGACAGCGAGATGAACCAACCTGCATGGCGAACAGCAATGGGTTAGTGGACACTAGCAGCACAGCTACCGAGCACACGAATCGACCAGCACAGATGGGGTGGATTTATAGGTGCTGTGACGACGGCTGTCAATGCTGATGGTGCCTCCCAAGGTGAACCGAGGATCAGAGATGGCGGGATAGGAACAGCCTGCTCAGCTGAGTCGTTGATAAGGGCACACTTGAAAGTGCGTTGCAATAGCAGCACGGCTATCGTTTGCGTGACGCCAGGAAGTGCATGTACTAGGCACGCGTGGTGGAACGATGCTATCCGGAGCACGAAGAAGCATCAAGATGACAGCTTCGGTAAGCACCTGCATGGCGAACAGCAATGGGTTAGTGGACACTCTGGCAGCACAGCTACCGAGACCACAAAGTGCTGTTCCTAACAAAATGCTCTTTTACAATGCTTTAAGAGCAATTCTTGGAGAGGTTATTCATTTAAAAAAATGTCTGCTTGCAAGTGCGCGATGTGAATCGGTTACATGCATAATCCTAACAAAGTGGGGTGTTATACTTTTGAGGGTTATTTGTGGGCGAGAGGTCTTTTACTAGCACAAGACGTGCTTAAAATGGCGTAATGCAAGTGCTATTACCTCCACAATTCTAACCAAGCACAGCTGTAGAATGCCTTCAGAAGCGATTTGTGGTTGAGAGGCCTTTATTAACACAAGATGCGCTCATAACATGTGACTTCCGTCACCCGAAAACATGCAATACAGCACCTGTTCAGAAAGATTTGCAAGTTGCTGAACACCGATAAGCTGAGGTTCTTTCTTTCACGTTAAAATGCATGAGTACATGTGGGAAAATTCATGAACTTTTTAATTTGAATAGTCATTGTTTTGCTTTTCCTGATGCATTGCTACAGTCTGACCTTGTTATCTGAAGTGTTGATGAAAAAAAAAGAAACGAATGGGCCGACAGGAGTGGGTGATTATGGGGATGGCGCACAAGACCAGAAGGCTCCACCGGCGCCCCCTGCGTTCAGCGCCAATGCTGGCGCTCCCGTGTCGTTGGGGTGATAAGGCTCCCTCCCGCACCGCATGCGCATGCCTGCTTGTGCAGGAGTGACGTCGTCTCGTGTGTTCCACAGCAGCTTCTTTCTGGTTTTAAGACCGTAGAAGGTTTTGAAAATTTCTGCCGTGGGGATAGTATTGTAAAGGAAAACTTTTATACAAGGCATGCCATGTGCATCAAGTTAAAGAAAGTGTCTGCGGACGGAAGGGTGGTGTCGCGCCGATGTGTCTCCCAAATGCGGGTGATAAAATACTCCATAAAATACCCCGAAATTTCTTAGATGGCCAGGCTGGAAAGCAAAAAAAGGTGGTTTTTATTGCGACCCTTGATAATTTTTTATTTGTTATCGGTATGTATAAACTGTTATCGATATATTAGTCCCATAAATGGCTCCACAATAAAGCACTGAAAGTCTGTAGCTGTATCCATCACGTGTGAGCATAGTGCTTGTGTGTGCGCGTGTTGGAAAGAGAAGCTGTGAAGCCACGGACTGCGAGACCTGATCTGTTTCCTTGGTGGTACTGCGCGAAACAAACGGGGACGAAGGAAGGAGACACACAGACAAGCGCAATCTAACAACTGATTTATTTTTGAAAAAGACAATTGCTTAAAAACCCAAGTTTGTCTGCGCCATTCCGCCAGAGAGCACACCATCCGCGCATATAATCACTGTATACTAGAATCCCCCAGGTCATCGCGTCCACACACGCTTACACATACTCACAAAAAAAAGGAGAAAGAAATACCATCCGCACACCATTCGCGCATATAATCACTGAGAAACACTTCAAATGCACAAACACTGACAAAATGAAAAGAACACGTCATTAAAGATGACCAGACAACAGCGAGATCTCCTTATCTAATAAGGCTACCGAAGGATGGCTGATGCACTTGTCCTTTAGTCTATCAATGCAAAGGGCTTTCTACTATTTCCCTGGCGGTTTTGTTCCGGTGTTTAAACAATATGCCAGTGCCTCCAGGCTGAGGTGTGCACCCACATTTTTTACAGTGCATGGCCAAATTCGTACTAGGGCGACCTTTTAGGCTGGACAGATGTTCCCTTAGTCTAGTGTTACAGCAACGTCCAGTCTGCCCCACGTACGCATGGACACACGTCATAGGAATGTTATACACTGCATTAGTAGCACATTCCACAAACCGGTTCTTCTTCGGATGCTTGATACTACATCCTTTCTTTGTTTCCTCCTTGCTTTCGATCATCTTTTTCACCTTGGAGCACACCTTTCCTATTTTGTTATGGGCTGAAAACACCACTTTCAATAGGAAAGGTGTGCTCCAAGGTGAAAAAGATGATCGAAAGCAAGGAGGAAACAAAGAAAGGATGTAGTATCAAACATCCGAAGAAGAACCGGTTTGTGGAATGTGCTACTAATGCAGTGTATAACATTCCTATGACGTGTGTCCATGCGTACGTGGGGCAGACTGGACGTTGCTGTAACACTAGACTAAGGGAACATCTGTCCAGCCTAAAAGGTCGCCCTAGTACGAATTTGGCCATGCACTGTAAAGAATGTGGGTGCACACCTCAGCCTGGAGGCACTGGCATATTGTTTAAACACCGGAACAAAACCGCCAGGGAAATAGTAGAAGCCCTTTGGATTGATAGACTAAAGGACAAGTGCATCAGGCATCCTTCGGTAGCCTTATTAGATAAGGAGATCTCGCTGTTGTCTGCTCATCTTTAATGACGTGTTCTTTTCATTTTGTCAGTGTTTGTGCATTTGAAGTGTTTCTCAGCGATTATATGCGCGAATGGTGTGCGGATGGTATTTCTCTCTCCTTTTTTTTTGTGAGTATGTGTAAGCGTGTGTGGACGCGGTGACCTGGGGGATTCTAGTATACAGTGATTATATGCACGGATGGTGTGCTCTCTGGCGGAATGGCGCAGACAAACTTGGGTTTTTAAGCAATTGTTTTTTTCAAAAATAAATCAGTTGTTAGATTGCGCTTGTCTGTGTGTCTCCTTCCTTCGTCCCCGTTTGTTTCGCGCAGTACCACCATGAAATCGTTCCAACTAGGCCGGCTAGCCGTTTTGCTTCTGATCTGTTTATTTCCGTTAATCTTACTTATAGTAAGCGAGAAAACGCGGCCCCGCCACGGTGGTCTAGTGGCTAAGGTACTCGGCTGCTCATCCGAGGGTCGCGGGATCGAATCCCGGCCGCGGCGGCTGCATTTCGATGGAGGCTAAATGTTGAGGCCCGTGTGCTGTGCGATGTCAGTGCACGTTAAAGAACCCCAGGTGGTCGAAATTCCCGGAGCCCTCCACTACGGCGTCTCTCATAATCAGAACTGGTTTTGGGACGTTAAACCCCAAACAACAACAAGAAAACGCGGGGCCGGTGCCAGGAAGCATGATGATGATGATGATTGTGGTTCGGTTAGGAAAGGACGCTAATTTCTGCAGCCCATGTAGGGAGCACGGCTAAGCGTCCGTGGGGGTGGGGGAAAGGGAGTGAAAGAGATAGAGAGGAGAGAAAGGCCGTAATGGAGGGCTCCGGAAATTCAGACCACCTGGGGTTCTTTAACGTGCACTGACAACGCATAGTACACGGGCCTCTGGCATTTTCGCCTCCATCGAAAATGCGACCATCGACAACGTACGTCCATTTGTTTATTTCTAAATAATAAAGGCTGAACTAAGCAATACGGGTCTAACTTGTTTTGAAAGAATCTGTTAAAAAAATCACAGCATATCCACGGGGTGAATGATGATGAGTGCGCGAAGCCCCGGAGGGAATCATCGGTAAACCGTGAATCTTCCGTGTAATTCGCCCAGTCGATCATCATGTAAAGATGTGAGAAACACTGTATTCGAACGCTGGGATCTCGCGTTTAAGGGGACGCTAGCACAAACGCGTTAGAAACGTGCAGTACCAACACCCTCTAGAAAAATATGAAGGCCTTAGCTCTCTTCGCGTGACGTCACACGATGGGGCGGATTGAAAAAAAAAAGATATGGAACGCTGTTCAAGAGAGGTTGTACGACTGTACTTACGCGCCGGCGAATGAGTTTCTGGAGACGCGCGATGAACGCGCACCAGCGCGATCCGGACGCGCAGATGCATCGTGTCGCGGCGACGGGCAAAACCGCAAAACGCGCTCGCCGCCTCATGCGTCCGCCCCATCTGCTGACGTAGCGCGAGTGGAAAGGGAAAAGAACTAAGGCCCAAAAGCGTTGCGTAAGCACCTAGTCGCTTTTGCAAGAAGCAAATCGTTTCCCTTTTCTGTTCACTTTAAAACTTTATTGATTGGGCCGAAGCGCTACATTATTGATGAAGCCTCCCCATCCGTTAAGGAATTATAGCTGACGTGTCTTAACCACATCGCCATGCTACCTGCTCCTCGAACATACTTTTCAACCTCCACTATCTTCACCAACATCAGAAGTTTCCTTTCGTAACAGGAACAAATAGCCGATCTAGTATCTTCATCTGAAAGTGACTTCCTTATTCTAACAGAAACATGACTTACCAGTGATATCGCAGACAGTGAAGTTATGCCTGAAATGCCGAAGCTCGATGTTTTCAGAAAAGATAGGCAGGGTACTCGGAGCGGCGGAGTTCTCATTGCCGTGAAAAAAGGGCTAATGTGTTCCGCTATCCAGACGGCTACTAAATTAGAAATTGTATGGCTTTACAGGCGGTAGCGGCAGCACCGTGACAACATCGTTCATACCTTGTCGCATCTGTTACAGCTGACGTTGTCGACACGCCGTGGATGCCTTGTTCCTTTGCGCTATCCTGCAGCCCGACCGACTCGTCTTGGGGTGCTACGACTGCGATATGCCGGAACTTCGACACACTGCAAGTGACTCCCCTCGTCGCGGGAACACGTCAGCTGCGCAGTGTGGAGCGCGTCCAAGGGGCAGCTGCGCAGGGGTGGTTCCTTGGCACGCAGCTGATAAAAGCTGGACATCCTCACGGTGGACCACAGGTGGTAGCGGCAGCACCGTGACAACATGGCTCATACCTTGTCGCATCTGTTACAGCTGACGTTGTCGACACGCCGTGGATGCCTTGTTCCTTTGCGCTATCCTGCAGCCCGACCGACTCGTCTTGGGGTGCTACGACTGCGATCTGCCGGAACTTCGACACACTGCAAGTGACTCCCCTCGTCGCGGGAACACGTCAGCTGCGCAGTGTGGAGCGCGTCCAAGGGGCAGCTGCGCAGGGGTGGTTCCTTGGCACGCAGCTGATAAAAGCTGGACATCCTCACGGTGGACCACAGGCGGTAGCGGCAGCACCGTGACAACATGGCTCATACCTTGTCGCATCTGTTACAGCTGACGTTGTCGACACGCCGTGGATGCCTTGTTCCTTTGCGCTATCCTGCAGCCCGACCGACTCGTCTTGGGGTGCTACGACTGCGATCTGCCGGAACTTCGACACACTGAAAGTGACTCCCCTCGTCGCGGGAACACGTCAGCTGCGCAGTGTGGAGCGCGTCCAAGGGGCAGCTGCGCAGGGGTGGTTCCTTGGCACGCAGCTGATAAAAGCTGGACATCCTCACGGTGGACCACAGGTGGTAGCGGCAGCACCGTGACAACATGGCTCATACCTTGTCGCATCTGTTACAGCTGACGTTGTCGACACGCCGTGGATGCCTTGTTCCTTTGCGCTATCCTGCAGCCCGACCGACTCGTCTTGGGGTGCTACGACTGCGATCTGCCGGAACTTCGACACACTGCAAGTGACTCCCCTCGTCGCGGGAACACGTCAGCTGCGCAGTGTGGAGCGCGTCCAAGGGGCAGCTGCGCAGGGGTGGTTCCTTGGCATGCAGCTGATAAAAGCTGGACATCCTCACGGTGGACCACAGGCGGTAGCGGCAGCACCGTGACAACATCGCTCATACCTTGTCGCATCTGTTACAGGTTTGTTGTACTACGCTTTTGTTGAAGAACGTTGCTTTTGGTGCTGCTGCCGCTGCTGCCTTGCTTTCCGCCATATTGTGACAACTGTGGTTTTGTTTTTTGCTCTGACTGAAGCAATGCCTGGCACCTGTTTTTCTTGTCAGCTTGCCCTTTCAGATGAATGTGGCGCTGTCAAGTGTTCTGAATGTACCAAACGCTATCATTTTGGCAAGTGTGCCGGAATTTTAGAAAGTCCTACAAGGGAAAACCCGAAAGTACAAAGAAAACTTGGCGTTGTCAGAGCTGTAGGAGTACCGGAAAATATAGTGAAAGTGGGGAGGATTCCTCTGATGTGAATGTAGCAGCAATTCTTGTTTCAATAAACTCTAGACTCGAGAAACTTCCTCCACTCATGGAAAAGGTTGAGGGTATGGAACAATCGCTGATATTCATGTCTCGCACGTTTGAGGAGCTGAAAAATACGATCAGTGCCCAGGAAAGTGAAATCAAGATACTAAAAAAAATGTCCTGAATTAGAAAGTAAAGAGAGTAATAATCACACGCTGCAAGCTCAGCTTCACAAGGAAGTATGTGACCTCGAGTACAAAAGTCGCGAACTAAACCTAGAAGTTCAGGGAGTGCCTGCTGTGCAGGGCGAAAAACTTGTCTCAGTTCTAAACCAAGTCACGGACAAGCTTGATGTCCCACGCCTTTCTGAACAGGACGTAGTCTGTGCCCATAGGCTGCCTACACGACAGAATAATATTCCAGGAACAATTGTTCGGTTTACCAGGCAGTCAGTCAAGGATCTCTGGATGAGGAATAAAAGAAAGCTGAAGGATGCACAGCCACGCATATTCATCCATGATAATTTAACCCGGCACAGCAGGCAACTTTTGAAAGCAACAAAGGATTGGGCACGAGAAAACAGCTTTAAGTTTGCATGGTATGCGCATGGGAAAGTGTTTCTCCAAAAATGTGAAGGAGCACGCGCAGTGCATGTGAAATCTTCAGATGACCTTATCAGTTTGCAATTAACCTAAACTGCATGTCATATTATATTCTACCAAGAATGCGCTACACGATGGCTATGAATGAATATTACTTGCCAGACGAGCTTGATAGGGTAGTGTCTAATCTAGGCCCCAGTGCACTAACATGTATTCATTTAAACACTAGACCGGTAAAAAATAAATGATCTACCTCGAAGAATTCTTTGGTGAATTTTCATTTGAGTTCTCTTGCATCATGCTCACAGAAACATGCAGTATTTGCGAAAATGACGTCTTTAAAATGGTGGGATATCGAACACATTATCTTAATAGAGAAGAGGGTCGTGGAGGCGGAGTTTCGATACTAACAGATCGGTATATGAAATGCCAGATACTTGATCGCTTTTCCGCTCGCGCGCCTGACTATGAAATACTTTCCGTACTAAGTGGTCATACATTATTTAGCGTCTGTTACCGGCCACCAAACGGCAATTCTGCAAAATTTCTTGACTTTTACGACCAATTTCTAGCAGATATTTCCGATGCGAAGTACGAGTTAATATCTGCCGGGGATTTTAATATTGATATGAGCAATAGCAATACGACTACTACGAACTTTGAAAACATTATCCACTCGAACGGTTTCATCAATGTCATTAATCAACCAACACGTATAACAACCGATTCCCAGTCTGTATTAGATCTATTCATTACAAACCGCTCACAATAATGCATGAAGTCGGGTGTCTTGTCGTGTGCTATTACTGATCATTTGCACATATTTTTGTGCTGAAGCAATGCCTGGCACCTGTTTTTCTTGTCAGCTTGCCCTTTCAGATGAATGTGGCGCTGTCAAGTGTTCTGAATGTACCAAACGCTATCATTTTGGCAAGTGTGCCGGAATTTTAGAAAGTCCTACAAGGGAAAAACCCGAAAGTACAAAGAAACTTGGCGTTGTCAGAGCTGTAGGAGTACCGGAAAATATAGTGAAAGGGGGGAGGATTCCTCTGATGTGAATGTAGCAGCAATTCTTGTTTCAATAAACTCTAGACTCGAGAAACTTCCTCCACTCATGGAAAGGTTGAGGGTATGGGAACAATCGCTGATATTCATGTCTCGCACGTTTGAGGAGCTGAAAAATACGATCAGTGCCCAGGAAAGTGAAATCAAGATACTAAAAAAAAAATTTCCTGAATTAGAAAGTAAAGAGAGTAATAATCACACGCTGCAAGCTCAGCTTCACAAGGAAGTATGTGACCTCGAGTACAAAAGTCGCCAACTAACCTAGAAGTTCAGGGAGTGCCTGCTGTGCAGGGCGAAAAACTGTCTCAGTTCTAAACCAAGTCACGGACAAGCTTGATGTCCCACGCCTTTCTGAACAGGACGTAGTCTGTGCCCATAGGCTGCCTACACGACAGAATAATATTCCAGGAACAATTGTTCGGTTTACCAGGCAGTCAGTCAAGGATCTCTGGATGAGGAATAAAAGAAAGCTGAAGGATGCACAGCCACGCATATTCATCCATGATAATTTAACCCGGCACAGCAGGCAACTTTTGAAAGCAACAAAGGATTGGGCACGAGAAAACAGCTTTAAGTTTGCATGGTATGCGCATGGGAAAGTGTTTCTCCGAAAATGTGAAGGAGCACGCGCAGTGCATGTGAAATCTTCAGATGACCTTATCAGTTTGCAACTAACCTAAACTGCATGTCATATTATATTCTACCAAGAATGCGCTACACGATGGCTATGAATGAATATTACTTGCCAGACGAGCTTGATAGGGTAGTGTCTAATCTAGGCCCCAGTGCACTAACATGTATTCATTTAAACACTAGACCGGTAAAAAATAAAATGATCTACCTCGAAGAATTCTTTGGTGAATTTTCATTTGAGTTCTCTTGCATCATGCTCACAGAAACATGCAGTATTTGCGAAAATGACGTCTTTAAAATGGTGGGATATCGAACACATTATCTTAATAGAGAAGAGGGTCGTGGAGGCGGAGTTTCGATACTAACAGATCGGTATATGAAATAGAGCACTGCACGGGCCAGATTTTTCGGCCCGAGCCCAGCCCGGGCCCGCTTTATGAAGCCCGAGCCCAGCCCGGACCCGTGGTTCTAAGCCCGGGCCCGGCCCGGGCCCGGCCGTACATGACCGACCCCAGCCCGAGCCCGGCCCGGGCCCGAGGTTCTAAGCCCGGGCCCGGCCCGGGCCCGGCCGTACATGACCGACCCCAGCCCGAGCCCGGCCCGGGCCCGAGGTTCCAAGCCCGGGCCCGGCCCAGGTGTTCATTGCTAAACTTGCTAAACTCATGATTAGGCCCGGCCCGGGCCCACTAGAGAATATTAGTTGTTGGCTATGATTATTAATGATGCTTTGCGCTTTGCAGCGGGGATTGATTGATTGATTGATTTATGGTGTTTAACGTCCCAAAACCAGCTCTGATTATGAGAGACGCCGTAGTGGAGGGCTCCGGAAATTTCGACCACCTGGGGTTCTTTAACGTGCACTGACATCGCACAGCACACGGGCCTCAACATTTCGCCTCCATCGAAATGCAGCCGCCGCGGCCGGGATTCGATCCCGCGACTTTCGGATCAGCAGCCGAGCGCCATAACCACTAGACCATCAGAGGGAAAATTCAGTGTGCACATGCGTTGAAATGTTGCTTTGCCCGCGGTGATAACTCAGTGGTTAAGCTGTCTTGCTGTTAAGTAGGACGTGGGTGCGATTACCGCGGCCACGGCGGCCGCATTTTGACGGGGCGAAAGGCAAGAACACCCGTGTACTTATCTTTAGGTGCACGTTAAAGAACTCCAGGTGGTCGGAATTAATCCGGTCTCCACTACAGCGTGCCTCGTAATCATATCGTGGTTTGGGAGCAAGGAATATAGATGAAATGTTGCCTATATGTCACATGGCAAGTCATTAAAATAGCAGTATAGGGAAAATAAAACATAGCAACAAAATTTATTGAAAAGTGTACAACTAACATGAAAAAGCGGATAGAATCAAACCCGGGACATTTTCGTTGATTCTCTTTTCTACACTCGCGTTAGAAACATTATTTACACAAATTTTTAAGAGGATCCTGATTAATAATTTCTTGCAGCAAGATAAAAAAACTTTAACGTTATATATTGTGAACAGCCACCAAAAGCAGATGAAATATATATTTTTCGTATTCTAACGCCGTCACGGAAACGTAATCGCCATTTACAATATAATTATATAATCAAGCTGCTACACACCATGCTTGATGCTATTTCAGATAAAAGGTTTCACCCTTCTTTGTGAAATAAAGATAGAAAATACGCTTAAAATAACACTCAATGACACAAAAAGACCGCACTTGAAAACGATGCCACAGGAATACGAGTGCGAAAAGGCCAGAAAAAGGCAAAAATCTACATGTTCTTGTGCAAAAACAGCAAGTTGTCCAGGCTCTCCGGCTTCAAGCAGGTCCTCCTGTCTTGGAGTACGTACCCAGCTGCACTAAAATTGCGTTCGCTGCTGGCGCTCGTGGATGGGATGCAAAGTACTTTTTTTGCAAGAAATGAAAGCCCACGGTATTTCCTACGATGGGCTTCCCACCATTCAAGCAGTTTTTCAATGTCCTCACACGAGTCACTGTCCCGAAGGTAACTGTCAAGCTCACTGTCGGCAGGTTGAGTTTCCGCAGCATCGCGCCACTCCTTAAATTCGTCAAGGGACGTACGCTTCGCTGGGGGTTCATAATCAGGATGATCTGTGCTCGTTTCTCCTTGTGGCAAACGCAGATGTACATCAATTAACAATTCGCGTACTCTGTCATGAACACTTTTCCTCTCCTGCTCATCAAGAACGCGGAGATGGCGGAAAGGCGGCCACAAGAACGTTGCCACTTTGTGAAGCTCTTCTATGGGCAGTTTTATTTGAAGGAATTCTAGTGTCCTCGACTTGAGCTGGCACACTTCTGGTGAGTCTGTCGAATCAGCAGTAAGGTGCTTCTTCAGTTTTGTGTAGTACATCAGTACAAGGGGCAGCGTTACCACTTTATCCTGCTCAAGCTTTTCGCTGGCCTCTTTGAAGGGCTCCAAGAATTCGGCGACCTCCGTCAACAAAGTCTTATTGACGTCTTCCAAGAGCAGATTTCCCCTTGAATCTAGGAGGTTCTCTATCGCATCGTACTGACTTAGCACGGACTTGATCATGGCGAGCTTTGAATTCCACCGCGTGCATATCTCCTGGCACACACCGTGTGGTAGCTGGCTCGTCAGTCCGCTCTGTTTTAAAAAAGTCACGACAGCTTTCACTTTTTGCAGTTGTTCCAAAAGGTCGGGAAGTTCCTGAGCGAGGTACCTGTCATCAAACGCGTTCCGAAGAACGGTGTTCAGGACGTGCGCACAGCAGTTCATCCTCGCATACGGACGCAGCGCGCTAATTATGTTGGCACCCTGGTCTGTCACGAACACCACATTGCTCAACATGCCTTCATCAATCCCCAACTTAGCGCTCCTTCGTACAATCTCCTTACGGATGTTCTCTCCCGTTTTTCTCTCGGGGGGAAAGTCACTAGTGAACAGAACAAGGCTCCTCAGTTCCCATTTCACACTTACGTAATGCGCCGTTGCAGTGATATAGGCAATTTTGTTGTGGTCGTCGGTCCACATGTCAAGTGTCATCGAGCAGCGACCTTCCTTCATCGCTGACTGAATCTCAGGCATCACCACTTCTCGGAGTTCATTTGCAACTTCGGACACCCTGCGAGACACCGTCGTAGGATGCGGAATCACGGTCCTCGCGGATATGCTCCCGTACTTGGCACCGATAGCAATCAGTTCGTCGGCAACATTTAGGAATCCATCATCGCAAACAACGTCAAATGGCCGCATATCTTTAGCGCACCACTTCACGCAAGCAGTCGTCAGATTCCCCTTAACGGTAGATGAAACCTGGGGTTTCTTCTCAGTGAAGAACGAAGAAATGGCAGTGGTGTCACCAGCAGCCTTGCACTTGTGGCGGTTCAGATGCGACGTTCCTGTCTTCCCACCATCATATGCGAAGAAAGCTTTGCAGCTTTTGCACTGCACATGTCCTACTGGTGATAAGGTGTGCACGTCGACAACTTGCAGGAATTGTTTCCAAACCTGGCTTTTCTTAGCTTGCTTGGAGACGAGCTTGAGCTCGCCGGCGGCGAGCTTGTCTCGCAATACAGCTGCATTCATAGCGCCACGTGTAGAGGAGACAAATTACGAACTATAGAACGCCAGTAACCAACACAATAAAAGCATCAGCGCGCTCTACCGAGCTACGACACAACATCCAAAGCTTTCTCTTTTTTTTTCTCTCTTTTTCAGTAGATGGCGACATGGGCCCCACGCTACACACGCAGCAGTTCCTTGCATGAGGTTCCTTATGGGTGGGCTGCGGTCTGGGCATGCTCCGCCTAGCCGGGTGTCGCCTAGCAACGGAGGCCGTCTTTACTCTCTCATTCTTACGCGCTTCTTCCCACGCGTGGCTCTTATTTCTGCTCACGCATGAGGAGTTATCAAATCTCGCAGTGGTCGCTGCAAGGCGGTAGGGCCTTCATTTTCCGGATGGCGCGAATTACACGCGCCTGCACCTTAAGATGCTTCAGGTGTGCGCCTCGTCAAGACAGTTACGAGCTTGCGATATCTGTGACAAGTTATATCCCCTTAATTCCCTCACTGCCCAAGCGAAAATTAATATGACGCTTTGAAGATGATTTACGGCTTACAATTTGACCAGAAGGATAGCCACATACAATTCGGCCTACACCTTTATAGGCGCAACGAAGGACGCGAGCAACAAATATCTTTGTTTACTTACAGATTGTACCGTATGTGTCAACCACAATAAAAAAACCGAAATCATTATTGCTCCCCGCAGCCTGAAGCCCAGGCCCGGCCCCGGCCCGTAGCTTCAAGGCTACGGCTTCAACGTAGCTTCAAAGTGCGGGCCCGGCCCAGGCCCGCACTTTCGAGCCCGGGCCCGGCCCGGGCCCGCCCGAAAACGCTTCAGACGGCCCGGCCCGCGGGCCGGGCCGGGCCCGGGCTTTCGGGCCGGCCCGGGCCCGTGCAGTTTGCAATTAACCTAAACTGCATGTCATATTATATTCTACCAAGAATGCGCTACACGATGGCTATGAATGAATATTACTTGCCAGACGAGCTTGATAGGGTAGTGTCTAATCTAGGCCCCAGTGCACTAACATGTATTCATTTAAACACTAGACCGGTAAAAAATAAAATGATCTACCTCGAAGAATTCTTTGGTGAATTTTCATTTGAGTTCTCTTGCATCATGCTCACAGAAACATGCAGTATTTGCGAAAATGACGTCTTTAAAATGGTGGGATATCGAACACATTATCTTAATAGAGAAGAGGGTCGTGGAGGCGGAGTTTCGATACTAACAGATCGGTATATGAAATGCCAGATACTTGATCGCTTTTCCGCTCGCGCGCCTGACTATGAAATACTTTCCGTACTAAGTGGTCATACATTATTTAGCGTCTGTTACCGGCCACCAAACGGCAATTCTGCAAAATTTCTTGACTTTTACGACCAATTTCTAGCAGATATTTCCGATGCGAAGTACGAGTTAATATCTGCCGGGGATTTTAATATTGATATGAGCAATAGCAATACGACTACTACGAACTTTGAAAACATTATCCACTCGAACGGTTTCATCAATGTCATTAATCAACCAACACGTATAACAACCGATTCCCAGTCTGTATTAGATCTATTCATTACAAACCGCTCACAATAATGCATGAAGTCGGGTGTCTTGTCGTGTGCTATTACTGATCATCTGCACATATTTTTGTGCTCAAGGAAATGGCGCATGCGTGCATCTACGATCGTTTTTTATCAGTCATTTACAGAATCGGCCCTCAACTCCTTTCGTGAAACACTAAGTAGAAAGAACTGGGATGTAATTTACAGAGCCAGTAGCGTTGAGCAAGCGTATGATTCATTCATTGCACCATTCAAACAAATGTATGAAATGCACTTTCCTGTGAAAATGCGTAAGAAAAACAGGAAAATACGCAAACCATGGATAACGCCAGAGTTACGCAAAGAGATTAAAAAGAAAGACCAGTTATATTGGAAATTCATCGCTTCTCGTCGTCCAGAGGATCTGGCTGTGTTTAAACAATATAGAAATACATTAACTAAGAGGCTTCGATTAGCAAGAAAAGAGCACTATACATCTGTTTTAGAAACTCAAACGGGAAGGCGCAAGGTGTTTTTGAATAGGTTGAATGCCTTACTGAATCCAGACCGAGCACAGTGTGACACATTAAATTTGAAATTCGGTGGTAAGGAGCTTTCTGGTGCTAAACTGGCTAACGCATTCAATCATTTTCAAACGAATATAGCCATTGACCAAATATCATCTGATGTACCTGTTGATCTAGAACAACAAACGGAAAAGTCCCTGTTCTTGCACCCTGTGACATCAAGTGAGGTATTAACTATAATTAAAAACTTGAATAATAGTAGTAGTAATGACATAGACGGTGTACAGATACGACCAGTGAAGTTTGTTGCAGATATCCTAGTGCCTATTCTTGTTCATATATACAATCTTAGTTTAAATACTCCCGTGTTTCCCAGTAACATGCAAATTGCAAAAGTAGTAATGTTGTATAAGAAGGGTGATCATAATGAATTAGGAAATTACAGACCTATTTCTGTTTTGCCAATTTTCTCAAAAGTCCTCGAGAAGCTAATGTATAAGAGAATCATAAATTTCATTGAAAAAAACAAACTGCTCACTGAATGCCAATTCCGTTTCCGTAAAAACAAATCCACAGAGCTGGCATTGCTTCAACAGAAAGAGTATATTTTAACCCAGTTCGAAAAGAAACTAATCACGGTTGGGGTGTTCATTGATTATACCAAAGCATTCGACTTGTTTAATCATGAAATTCTAATAAAGCAGCTTAGTTGTTATGGCATACGGGGCTGTGTACTTGAATTAATAAGGTCATACCTAAGCAACCGGCAACAAATAGTCGAAATCGATAAGGCACGCTCAAAGGCTCTAAGGGTACCCTGCGGAGTTCCGCAGGGGAGCATATTAGGTCCTCTGTTGTTCATTTTATATATTAATGATATTGTACATATCAATTCTAGCGCAGAGTTCATTATATATGCCGACGACACCAGCATTTTCTTTTCTGGTAACAATATGCATGACCTCATAGGCATTTGTAATGACACATTACAAAAATTAGCAGTATGGTCATTAAGAAATGGCATGAAAATCAATGAAAGTAAAACAAAGGCTGTCATTTTCAGAGCAATGAATAAAGAATTACCCCCCCATCCAGATATAGTTTTAAATGGTCGCAGCATTGAAATTGTCGATAATTTTTGAGAGTTTAGGAGTGGTATTTTCTGCAAGTATGTCCTGGGATAGCCATGTCAATGCAGTAGTCAAAAAGTGTGCTGGCATAACAGGAATAGTTGGTCGCCTCAAATATCTTCTCTTCACGCGGGTGAAATTAACTATTTATAATTCACTGTTCTGCTCTTATTTAAACTACTGTATACTTGTCTGGGGCACACCGACATTTTCTAACCTGCAAAAAATACATAAAATGCAAAAAAAGTTCCTTCGGTTTACTTATAATGTGCCTTTTGGGACAGCAACTTCTGACTTGTTTATTGAGGCTCACATTATCACCATTCATCAGCTGTATCGCTATAGGCACTTTTCATAAACTGTAAAGCTAGCTTCCCTGCAATGCAACTTGCCCTACTAATGGTGACAGCTGCCTTTATTCAAATGCTGTCAAAATTCAAGTTGCACATGCTGCGACCCGCTTTTTGGGCATGTTTGTATCAGAAGGGCTGCGTCGACATTTTACATGCCCTATCGCAAGCAAATTGCGCTTGTACACGCTCTTTGCCAGATTGCCAATGCCGCCATTAGTAGGGCAAGCTGCACTGCAGGAAAGCTAGCTTGCAGTTTATGAAAAGGGTCCAAAGACTAAGTGTTCGTTTTAAATTTGAAATTAAAGATAACTTAGAGTACTTAAGAGAGATTGCGTGCCTGGAAAAGAAAAAAACAGAGTTATGCGACACGAAAAGGGGAGACATGGATGGTACCGGCCGCTCGTTTAAACTCTTCAATGCAACGTTTGTGCCATACCTTGCCTTCCCTTCTCAATCATTACACATTAACTAATTTTGACGTTTTTGGTGTTCACCGGGCAAGCTACGCTTGAAATTTGTAAAAGGTATTGATTACTAATATGTATATATTTCGTTTCTGTTATTTTGATTATTTTATTATCTTGTTCAAGCGTTTTGTTTCCAAATGATGTACAGTCTTGACAATGATGTAACTTTTTTTTCTGATTTCTCTTTTTTCAAATTGTATATAAATAAAACCGTCGGTGTGCTGCCGTGAGCCCTTGTAAATGGGGGCGGCGGGCTCGTCAAGCTGTCCGAAGACAGCTTTTTTTCGCCGCTCCTCTGTCTGTGAAATGGACACAAAATAAACTTGATTGATTGATTATGTCGAGCTAATCCCTAGCTGCTTCTAATTGGTGTCTGCTATCCTCCCCCCAATAGTAAAGCTGACTTCACCCGTGAGCTCAATAATAATTTGACGTTTTTAGTAGAAAAATTCCCGAACGCGTGTATATTGCTTTTCGTTGACTTCAATTACCCGCAGGTCGACTGGCATAATTATTCTAGCGCAGTCACTGGTAACACGGGAGTTAATAATTTCCTCGACATTTGCCTAAATTTTAACCTATCGCAGATGGTAAAAGAGCCCACACGTGTCACTCATGATACAGCCAACATCCTAGACATTATACTTACCACTCATCCTGACAGCGGGTCTTCTGTTAGCTATTTACGAGAAATAAGTGACCACAAGGTAATTCATGCGGTCTTCACTTTTTCGCCTGTAAAACATTTTTCTGATCAGAAAACAATCCGCCTGTACGACAAAGGAAATTATGCCGCGATAAGTGACGAGTTAGATGCATTTTATTAAACATTTGTCTAAGGTTTCGGAAACCGCACGTTAAAAGAAAATTGGAGGCTTTTTTCAAAATAAGTTGACTAACCTTGCTGCACAATATTGAAACGGGCACAGGAATACGCTTCTAACGGTAGTGTATTCTAGAACGGAGTGATTAGCCGGTGCAGCCCCAATGGCGGACCGTCAGCCTGCGCCCCACTCCTGTGTCTTCTTTGTTCCCCTCGGGATCGTCGTCTTCGTCCGTGTTCTTGCACCGTGACATCACCCCCGGCGGCAAAAGCGCCGACCCGGCGCCAGCTAGACCGCGGCCACGTGGTAAGGCTTGAGACGACTGACGTGGACGACATCAGACGACGCGGACGACGAGGAAGCATCGGCAGGAGCTATTTCATAGGTCACATCACTGAGTTGTCGGACAACGCGATATGGGCCGGAGTAGCGGGAGAGCAGCTTTTCCGAGAGGCCGACGTGCCTTGAAGGAGTCCAGAGGAGGACGAGGTCATCTGCGGAGAACTGGACATCACGGTGGTGGCTGTCATATAGAGATTTCTGTCGTGATTGGGACTCAGAAAGACGGTGATGAGCAATTTGACGTGCTTTAGCTGCAGCAGTCATGGCGTCGCGAGCATATTCAGACGGGGACTGGAGATCGTGAGGCAAGATTGTGTCGAAAGGTAATGTCGGTTCACGGCCATAGAGAAGATAAAACGGAGAGTAGAGAGCGGTGTCGTGACGTGACGAGTTGTAGGCGAACGTCACAAAAGGAAGGGCTACGTCCCAGTCACGATGATCGGAGGAGACATACATCGATAGCATATCAGTAAGTGTGCGGTTCAGGCGTTCTGTGAGCCCGTTTGTTTGAGGATGGTATGCCGTCGTTAGCTTGTGTTGGGTGGCACAAGACCGAAGTAGGTCTTCAATAACTCGGGATAGGAAGTAACGGCCCCTGTCCGTGAGAAGCTGTCGAGGAGCTCCGTGGTGTAAGATAACATCCCGCAGCAGAAAGTCGGCAACGTCGGTAGCGCAACTGGTCTGGATGGCTCGTGTTACAGCAAAGCGGGTAGCATAATCCGTTGCGACGGCGACCCACTTATTTCCACTTATGGATGTTGGAAAAGGGCCCAACAGGTCAAGACCGACACGATAAAATGGTTCCGTGGGTATCTCTATTGGCTGGAGTAGTCCAGCTGGAGGCAAAGCGGGCTTTTTGCGACGTTGGCAAGGTTCGCAAGCCGCAACATAACGTCGTACAGAACGGTAGAGTCCTGGCCAGAAAAATCGTCGCCGGACACGGTCGTACGTCCTGGAAACACCAAGGTGGCCGGCGGTGGGTACGTCATGTAGCTGTGCGAGTACAGTTGACCGCAAATGCGTGGGAACGACTAAGAGCAGCTCGTTCCCTTCAGGTCGCATATTTCGGCGGTATAAGATGCCATTCAGAATGAGGTACATACGCAGCGAAGGGTCTGACGGATGTGCATGGAGGCGGCTGATGAGGTCGAGTAAGTTGGCGTCACGTTCTTGCTCTTGTGCGATGTTGTGGAAGGCCGAGAGCGTGAAGATTCCAGCAGGCGCATCATCGGAGCCTGGGCAGTCGACAGGGTGCCGAGACAAGCAATCGGCATCCTGGTGTAGTCGGCCGGACTTGTGCACCACTGTGTAGGTGTAGTCTTGCAGACGTAGGGCCCAGCGACCTAGACGACCTGTGGGATCTTTGAGTGTTGAGAGCCAACAAAGGGCGTGATGATCCGTTGTAACGATGAAAGGTCGGCCGTACAAGTATGGGCGGAATTTCCCCACTGCCCATACTTGTACGGCCGACCTTTCATCGTTACCGATCATCGTTACCGTTTCATCGTTCAGCGCCGGGTTTGATCCAGAGGCCTGGTCGTCGGTGGCCATGGTACAGCGGTTGATGACAAATCCGCTGCGGAGTTCCGTCTTGCGCGGTACCCCGCACCTCCACCAAAATGAAACGGGCACAGGAATACGCTTCTAACGGTAGTGTATTCTAGAACGGAGTGATTAGCCGGTGCAGCCCCAATGGCGGACCGTCAGCCTGCGCCCCACTCCTGTGTCTTCTTTGTTCCCCTCGGGATCGTCGTCTTCGTCCGTGTTCTTGCACCGTGACATCATATACCGACAACCGTACTCCGCTCAAATAGCAATAGACCATGGTTTACGAATTCACTAAAGAAACTGGAAAACAAAAAGAAGCGTGTGTTTCGCTCTGCTTAACTTAGGCCAAGCTCTAACTCCTGGGAAAGATACGACGAAGCTGAACGCACCTGCTTGATTGCTATCCGACAGCAGAAACGTTTTTTTTTTATTCGGATCTACCCCGCATGCTCAGTAATATTCCTAAAAAATTCTGCTAGGTAGTCAACCCCAATTCATCTTCTGGTATCCGAATCTCTAAAGACGAGGAAATCTTATCCGACGTTGACTGTGCCAATCTGTTCAATTCTGCTTTTTCATCTGTTTTCACAGCCGAATCAGCCGTGCCTCTTCCTGCACATTCTGCTCCTATCATGCCTCCGATGCCCGATATCACTTTTTCAGCAGACTGAACATGTGCACTGATTGACAACCACAAATTATCCTCATCAGCCGGTACGGACGAAATCACATCGAAGCTTTTAAAAAGCACCAAGTGCACCTCTGCAATGTACCTAACCCTGCTCTTTTCACAGTCACTTTCATCGGGCACCCTTCCTGACGAATGGAAAGAGAGCAAGGTCGTTCCAGTCTACAAATCAGGTAATCGCGAATCGCCGCTAAACAATCGCCCCATATCCATCACTAGTGTGCCTTGCAAAATCATGGAACACGCCATATTTTCCAACGTAGTGAATTTCCTAGACAGCAGTAACTTCTTCCATTCATCACAGCATGGCTTCCGTAAGGGTCTATCATGTGACACCCAACTAGCTACATTTCTTCATGACCTTCACTCGAACCTTGATGCTAACAATGTGACTAACATGATCTTTCTTGACTTCGCGAAAGCATTTGATAAAGTAGTTTGTCAACGATTAATACTAAAACATTCCTATTTAAACTTGCGCCGTAAGGTCCTAACATGGATAAAAGAATTTGTGAGTGACCGATCACAGTACGTTGTTTTTAATAGCACTACTATTATAGCACTAATAGTACTAACTATAGTAGAATTTAATAGTACTAATTAATAGTACTCATTAATAGTACTACTATTAATAGTACTAATAGACATCTAACGCTTCTTCGACTGCCTGAACGCCCACAACGTGAACATACAGTTCACCGTTGAACACGAGGAGGGCAACATGCTGCCTCTTTTGGACGTTCAGGTGCGCCGGGATGGGAGCGCCCTCGCCTTCTCAGCATACAGGAAGCCCACACACACAGGTCGCTATCTCAGCTTTAGTTCGCATCACCCCATCGGCCACAAGACGCCCGTAGTGTCATCCTTGGTGACACGCGCCGTACGGGTCTGCTCAGAAGAGGATGCGTTGAAGAAAGAGCTACGGACGATCCATCAGGAGCTAAACCGCAATGGCTATCCTCATCGTTTCATCTCTAAAACTGAGAAGCGGATACTTCAATCCAGCTCACAGAGCAGCGTGACAACCTGTGTAGTACGTGCGGCCATGCCTTACGTCGAAGGTATCAGCGAGGCAGTTTCGCGCGTATTTTCAAAATACGATTTGCGCATCGCTCACGTCGCGACCAGCAAGCTCCGGAACCAACTCATCAATATAAAAGACAGGCTACCAAGTGTTCACTGCTCTCCTTGTGTCCGTGTGCTGCACGCCTCTTCTTTGATTATGGACTACCAAGTGAATCGTTTCCCGGTGTTCTGTATAAGACACCGTGAGGTGATTGCCGTGAAGTGTATATTGGCGACACAGGAAAGTTTTCTCGACCCCTTAAAAAAAACACCAACGTGACGTGACTAAGAATAATCACACAACAAACGCCATCGCTGAGCATGCGCATACGCATAATCATACCATTGACTGGGATAATGCCGCCATCGTCGCCAAGGAAAACCACGTGTCATCGCGCCGGCTTCTGGAATCGCTAATCATTCAGTCGACGCCAGTTACAATGAACAGGACACCAGGAACTATGCCTGCCGTTTACGCATGCTCGTTACGTCATGTTCTGCCTATATAATTGACAACGACTTCCAGTCCTGCTCAGTGAACAAGGAACCCGTACGCGGTTCCGAAACGTGAGATCCACTCATCCGACTCGGTCAGTGACCGTATTCATCTCATGCAATGCCTGACCAGACGAACTTTCGTCGAAGTCTTGACTGTATTGCCACGTGGGTTTGGAAAAGAAGCGGACTGCATCTAATCGCTTTCTTTATCCGCGTTTTGTATGTGTTGGAGTGTATCCGCAAGCCAGCTTGATGCCCGGATGTGCTGCAACATACCGGATTGATAAGGGATCGTCACACGCGCCGGCGGGGATTTCTGTCAGCCGCCGTTCCGGCACGCTGGCCTGTTTTCTTTTCTCTGTCGCAGAGCAGTGTGTTTTAGTTTGCTTTCGGGCGCAAGTCAGCCCCAATAAATTGCCCTTAGTTTTACTGCCGCCGGGGTCTGCCTTTCTGCTCGTCTGTGCACCGGCCAGCTCAACGTCGCCTACGCGACAATATTAATAGTACTACTTTAAATTTTGTCCAAGTAACATCAGCAGTCCCTCAGGGCTCAGTCCTAGGTCCCCTCCTGTTCCTCATATATATTAACGATCTACCATTGCATGTTTCCTCTCACATGCGAATGTTTGCTGACGATTGCGTTCTTTATCGATCCATCAATAACATTAACGATCGCATTTCCCTTCAGACTGATCCTGATAACGTTAAAAACTGGTGTGATCAGTGGTTAATGGCATTAAACCCTAACAAATGTAAATCGATGTCAATTTCCCGCAGCCGTAATCGTCATCGCTTCTCCTTCACAATTAATAACATTCCCATTGACAATGTCGATTCATTTAGGCCTTTAGGCATCACAATCACGCACTACCTGAACTGGTGCTCACATGTGGCTAACATCACGTCATCCGCAAACCTGACTTCAGGATTCCTCAAACGCAACCTCCGCAGTGCACCTGAACATGTAAAATTACTTGCTTATAAAACATTGGTTAGGCCGAAACTTGAATACGCATCACCCATATGGAATCCCTACCAGATTTACCTTATCAAAGCTTTAGAATCCATAGAGAATCGTGCCGTAAGATACATTCATCCTTCATACTCATACGAGGTCAGTGTCTCGTCACTAAAGGCAGCATCTTCTCTGGACGCACTAGAATATCGTCGTCGTATCGCGAGTGTATCATTATTTCACAAATTCTATCACACTTCACCACGCGCCTTACATCCTCCCACCTTCACGCATTTCACTGCGCACAGGCCGTCCTTTAAACGTCGCTCGCCCAAGTGCACGCACTGTGGCCTTCTCGTCATCGTTCTTCCTTCACTGGAACGGCCTTCCAAACCACATCGCAGCTATCATCGCCTCTCCTGGTTTCATTGAAGAACTAACAAGATTATTTTGTGAACAACTGTGGTTAGTTATTTGTATGTCCGTTTATTATTTGTACAGCCACCCCTTATGTAATACCCCTCTGGGGTCTTTAAGGTAAATAAATGAAATGAAATGAAATGAATTCGCAAGCAGTAGTAGTCATCGCACATTTACAATCACGCCTTTTGGTGAAGAACGACTTCTCAATCATAAATTACTCTCAGAGTGTTACATAACAGTGCTTCATTAGAATTTTAGGAGTAATAGTACTCGCATCACACAAATATAAGTTCAAAAGGACAGAAAGTTGAGCGAGTTGGTAACATTCCATAATCAAAAGAAGAGGCGTGCAGGACACAGACACAAGAAGAGCAGTGAACACCACGAACGCCGTTCGTGGTGTTCACTGCTCTTCTTGTGTCCGTGTCCTGCACGCCTCTTCTTTTGAACACAAATATAAGCACATCTTGTGTTTATAAAGGACCCCTCAGCCACAAATAGCCCTGATAATAGAGGCTTGTCACCTATTCCGAGTTGTAAGACACGGGACGCAATCCGCAGAAAAGATTTCAAGAACCGACGTTCCCCGAAAATGATCCCACGAAAGCTTGATTAATTAAGGTTTAGGTCCCTTCGGCGCACTACAATAACGCCGGCAGTGGTTCAAAGACCGAGTCAGAGCCAAGGTGATAAAAAAAATATATTCTTATCAAAGAGGCAGTTACAGAAAAACATGCACAAGGACGCCTCTTCAAACTGCAAACACAGGTGTGTTGCAACATTACACGAAACCACCGCCACATGCAAAAGCTCATGCAGGACGACAGAAGATAAAACCACAAAAAGGTCCGATGCACCAGAGTCACTCGAAGTGCCTGTCAACGTGAAGCGTGCAGGCCGGGCTGGGCGGTTGGATCGTGGATCAGTGTCGCTTATTCCTTTCTTCTTATAAGTGAGTCAGATGCGACTAAGACTGGCCCGTGGTGTGGTGGCCCGTGGTCGACTCTTTATATTGCCTTCGGCAGTCATTCTCGAAGTTTCGGCGCAGGCCATGTGATCTAAGCGCGCACAAAGCTAAGGGAACATTTTTGATGCAACAGGAACCTTCGCCGCTTGGGCGGCGAAGGTTCCTGTTGGGGGGGCGGCTCCCCTTTCTCGCTCACCTGCCGTGGAGAGCGCCGGCGCGAACTCTGCGCATCCTCTCTCCGTCCGACTTGCGCTCTCACCCGCCATGATAGGATGACTCACTGCCGCGTTACCCAGTTTACCAGCACATTCTGTAAACTCGCCGTCGAGACTTCGGCCAGCTGCTGCGTGCCGTTTTCCTTTAGTTTTTTCGGTACTCCGTCTCTGACTTAATAACGCCGGTTTCTTCGAAGAAGTGGGCAGTATTTTGTGACACTTTCCCCCACATTATAATGCTATGAAATAATATTCAAAACCACAGAAAAGTACACCACACAATGTCGCACAGGTCAGTTGGTAAGTCATACTTGCGGAAGAGAGCGCTAAAAATTTCGGAAGGGTAAGTGTGGACAGGAAAGAAGCTCACTTGCAGCTGAGTTTATTCTTTCGAAACACAGCTACTCGCCAGGAACCTTGAACTGCGCATGTGCACATGTCTGGAAATTCCGTCAAACCGAAAAAAAAAAACCGAAAAGCCGGTAAAGCTGGCCTAGAGCCAAGCATGCGTCGCTAATTAGAAGCATAAGGTGCGAGATATTTTAGTTCATTACTACCACGTGCGGGAACTACACAAGCCAATAACACGACAGGATGAAAGGAGCAAAGGCGCTCTTGTCAGTTCAAACTTATGTCAAAGAACATCAACTCTTTATCCTTCAGTTGTACAGACGGAGCGCTAATACAGCGATCATCATACTCTTTAATCTGATAAGCCTCAAGGATTTACCTATCTAGTCTACCCAGTGACCTTGGTGTTGTACAGAAGCACGGTACATCCACATCTCCTAGAGTGCACTGGTAGGTGCTCGGCGTTGTTGACGAACCCTAAAGAATACGCATGTTCCAAAGCACAGTCCTTGGCACATAAGTCCATATGAGAGTTCATATAACACACAAGGTCCACACAAGGCGCGTCACGTCACTCTCACAGTCAGTCGCGCACACACGCCACATAAATAAACGTTCACCACACATGGCGTAAAAACTTCACAAGACATCTCGTACATAAGCGTTATGCAATTTCACAAACTAAACACGCTCATTTCGCTTCACAGAGTGCTCTACACAAGAATGTTCTCAAAGTTTACAAAATACCATAGGGCAAAATACAGAGCGATGCGTGAAAGCTTTGCTTCACTCAACACAAACACTTGTAATCAATCGCAACACACCCAGTTTCACAGTCCTAATAGGAACCTAGTTTGCGGATCTCGAGATTGTTTTTCGCTTACACCCCTGTTTGCTCCTCTTGCTCTTCTTGCGAGCCAATCTCGGGGTTAGCTGCTGGGGTAAACAACCCTCGTTCACAGGCTCGCAACGCGGTGCAGGCGCCGATGGGATTTCCTGTCTCTTCTCATGGTCGTCGATCTTCGGAGCTTCCTTCATCAATGCCTCGTTCCCGTTCTCCGAATGTTTATAAAAAGTCGCACGGGTATCGCGCATGTAATGGGACTGCACTTCAATCGTCGGTATCCCGGGTGTGGCAGCCTCTCGTTGTGTGCGAGCCTCCTTTGCGTCGATGGGAGTTTGTGCCGAGTCCACAGAACACTCATACCAACTGTAGAGAATGGAAAGTGTACCCTTTGCGATTCCGAAAATCGATCGGCTAACGCCCGCTTGCTTTCCTCTCTTTCAGATTGAGACAGGCTAGGTCTTGTCGTTTCTTCATAGTGGACACGAGCTGGCGCGCGTTTCGCCTTGACTACCATGGCCTTGTGATCGGTGAAGTGAAGCCGAGTGTTCACTCGATGTGCGCTCGAGCGTTGCGAGCGGTGGAGAGGGTGAAGCGAGAGAGAGGTGACACGCGGCGAGCGCGTGGCAGGCGAGGGAGAGAGTGACGTCACCGCGCACTGCGAGGGAAGGCGTGACCTACTTGGCACCGCTCCAACACCTGCGGCGAGGGGAGCGCGGTGCGGCGCGTTGGCACGGAGACACGGACGGACAGCGTTACACAGGCTAGTCAAAGAGCTGCTTCGCATCTAATAGTGGTCGGGTCGCGCAGCAGACTGCTGTTATGATTGAAACGGCGCAACGGCGCATAAAACGAACTCCGAACAAGGTGTTTGCCCGTGAAACCCAGCGTGTCAAAACTTGCTCCTCGCACGTGGCGACTGTGCATGTTCGCGGGTGTATGTGCAGTAGACGTGAGCCCTTCTTTTCTCCTTCAGAAGTTCGCCCCCTTCTTACTGCCGACGACCCGCAAGGCGTTGGTATGTGCAACGTTACTAGACTAGGTTCTAGCCTAGTAACGTTGGGTGTGTCTGCTGAACCGAGGACTTGCGATAACATGCGCCGATCACCAGCAGCACTGGGAACGCTTGAAGAAAGGGCTATAAAAGGGGTGGGAGGACGCGCCGACCAGCCAGTCGCTAGTCGGCAGCCGCCTTCACTGTAGTGCGCTACTGTACGTACGTTTGTCCTTTCGAGCGCCTCGCTCACCCGCTTTAATTATTAAGCGTTTGCTTTTCGTTCGTTACGGTGCCTCATCTTCGCTGCTGGCTCTTCTTGATGGTCAACCTGTCTCCAGCTTTATGCAGTCGCTGCTAAAAGTTTGATTTGTGGGGCTTAAGTCCCAAAACCAGCTCTGATTCTGAGAGACGCCGTAGTAGAGGTCTCCGGAAATTTCGACCATCTGGGGTTTAACGTGCACTGACATCGCACAGCACACGGGCCTCAAAATTTCGCCTCCATCGAGCCGCCGCGGCCGGGTTTCGATTCCGCTACCTTCGGATCTGCAGCCGAGTGCAATAACCACTAGACCACCTTGGCGGGACGCTGCTAAAAGTTTGCCATGCCATGATACCGTGACACTGCGTAGCAGTCTCTACATCGTCGGGTTTTCCCATCCTAAACTTGTCTCGTAAACCTTCTGCGATAAATCTGAATCTTTTCAGCAAAACGTCTTGAACTTTTGCGTAACTGGAGACATCCGTAGGCGTCAGTCTACCGTACACACTGAGCGCTTCGCCGCTCAAACAAGTGCGCAACGCCGTTGCCCATTGCTCCTCCGGCCAATTCTGGCTTTTAGAAATGGTTCCTGGGATTCAGCCGGAACACGCACTCCTTTCTTTCAGTGCTGTCTACTCGAACGCGCTGCTGTGATCGGAGACGTTCAAGCTACAACTCATGCTGCCTTTGCCTTCCCCTCTCTGCCATCTGAGCTTCTTTCTGTGTTTCTCCCTCAGCCATTTCAGCTGCTATCTGACGCTCTTCTCAGCTTCTTTCTGTGTTTCTCCCCCAGCCATTTCAGCTGCTATCTGACGCTCTTTCGCCTTCCGTTCCTCTTTTACCCTTTAAACCGTTATCCTCTCATTCTCGACTTCTGCTTTCATTAGTCTCTCCATCACTTCTCTTGTCTCTTCGCCTCCCTTTTTTCTTTCGCCCTTTCAGCTGCTGGCCTTCCTCTTTCTGCAGATTCCTCTTATTTTTGGCTAACTCACTTCCCTAGCTGAGCTGCAGCCAGACCGATCTTTTCACAAAGGGGAACCAACTTCTGAAGATCCATGGTGCCCTTCCACAATGTCTAGCCACGTGCACACAAATATCTCCCTATACCTCTACTCTCAAAATACTCTTTGCACACAGACTAGCGAGACCGTGGTGTACGTTCTTAGGGGGGCCGTCACGTCGGACATGTTACGGATGAAACGTTGCACATAATGCATCATGTCTAAAAAGACTTGGAGCTCCTTACAGTTCCTTGGCTCTTCCATTTCCAGTATGTCCTTCACTCGACCTGGGTCCAGGTGGAGGCCTTCAGTGCAAAGAATATGTCCGAGGTAGCAGACTTCAGGCTGCAAAAAGGTGCATTTCTTTAGGTTAAGCTTGAGGTTGTTTTCGCGACAGCGTAACAAAAAAAAACTGAAAGGTTGTGGTCGTGTTCCTCTTTTGTTAGCCCCAAAGCAGTATGTCATCCATTATCACGATTACGCATGGCAAGCCTTCCAGCATGCGATGCATGGCTGCTTGAAAGATTTCTTGAGCTGACGCGATGCCGAATGGTATGCGAAGAAGCCGATAGCGCCCACAGGGCGCGCTCATCGTGCAGAGCTTTGAGCTTGATTCTGTTAGCTTAATTTGCCAGAAACCTGGAGCCGCGTCGAGCGTCGAGAAGTACCTGGCACAGGATAGCTACGAGGCTTCCTCTTCTAGGGTTGGCATTGGGTAATGCTCCCGCAGCAGTACTTGGTTTAGTGCCGTAGGATACAGAAAAATTCTAACTTTGTCCTTCTTAACAACTGTAACCATATGGGTAGACCACTCGGTTGGCTCGGTTACCTTTGTGATGACCCCTTAGATTTCTATGCGCTGCAGCACGGCCTTGACCTTGCCCTGAAGAGCCACTGCTACTCTTCTCGTTGGAACGACGACGCCCACTGCGCCTGGCTTGAGCTTCATGTTGTACTGGAAGTCTTTCAGCTGCCCAAGTCCTTCGAAGACGTCTGCAAAAGATTGCATTGGCGGGTACAGTTCAGTTCATGCTGTATGTCTCGCATGCGGTAAATGAAGCCAAGGCTTTCAGCTGCTGCACCACTCAAAGTGGCAGGGACGTCTTGTTCGACAATAAAAAACGTTTGTTCCGTGGTTCTGTCACTGGCCGAAAGCATAAGCCGAACTTGCGCATGCGCAGCTGTTGTGTGCCCAAAAAATGCCGTGAGCTTAACGTGGCAAGCTTGCTGAGGTTTATCTGGCAGTTTTGCAACATCGCTTCTTGAAATGACACAACAGCTGGCGCCAGTATCTAGCTTGCATGTGATGGGATGGCCCTAAATGTACACAGTTGTGCTCCAGTCATCTCTGGCGATCGCACCGACACTCACTGTTTGTAAAAAAAAAATCATTGTCTTCTGCTCGTAGCTCTCGCATTTGTTGGCTGACGTTCCGCGGGTACTTAGAGGACCTGCATGCTTTAGCGAAATAGACAGACACGTTTTATTCCACATTTCACATCTTACAAAGAAACCAAATGCCAGCACTGGATCAAACAGCTGTTTTGCAGCAGCTTGACAGCGGCTCCGGCCCTGATTACATCTGGCCTTCCGCACTTACGGCATGTTTTTCCTCTTGCTGGACACATGTCGCTGCGGTGCATTTCACCGCCACATTTGTAGCAAATATTTTTTCTCGTTGCGACTGCGTTTACAAGGATGCTTTCACTGGATCCTGTCGCTCCATTTATCTCTTGGAAGCGCTCTTTGCCTTGTTCATGCGCACGGCATATGTCGACTGTCTTTTCGTACGTCGGGTTTTCCGCTATGAGTCTTTTCTTCAGGCTCTTATCTGTTGTGCCTAAAATGATTCGGCTACGCAACATGCGGTGTTCAAGATCCCCAAATTCACCGCTCTTCGCTAACACCCGCAATTCTGTTAGCCACTCTTTAAACGTTTCGCCTGCCTTTTGGTTTCTTGAACCGAAAAGAAATTCTTGAAATGTTAAGTTGGTTGCGGGCTTGTAGGGTTCGTCAAACTTAATCAGAATTTCGACATCATTTCTGTCTTCCGCTTCTTCGAACTTGAAGGTACTGTATGCCTTTCGAGCTTCTTCGCCTATGGTAACTAGCAACATGGCTGCTTGAACATCCTTTGGCTGATCGTTCAATCTTGTAGCGGTGGAGAAGAGGAGAAACTCACTTTTCCAAGTTTTCCAGGCAACCCAAGGGTCCTGTGACGCCTCCATGGGCTTCGGGGGCGGTAGTAACGCAAATGCCATCGGGGCATCAGCAGGGTTTCGCTGTCACCATGTAGCGAGGCCGGCAGTCGGGAGAACAACAACTTTATTGCCGTTCGGTTAGTGGTATATAAAGAGAAGAGGCGTGACGTAACATGTCACGCGATTAAGGGTTTTAGGTGACGGCTGCACATTCAGCCGTGCTACACAGCAAAGAAGCCCTAAGGGAAAGGGGGAGAAAAATAACATTCGCTCATATAGGCCACTGACCATTACATCAGTACTCTACAGGTTGGCGATTCAGGCAATTCAATTAAAAATGCAAATATGGACAGAGCAGAATGACACTTCTGGCGAACTCCAAAATGGATTTCGAGACAGGAGATTCGATGATAACCTTTTTGCGCTTACGCAGTGCATAGAAATAGCCGGAAAAGAGAACAGACCTTTACACTTGGCAATTTTGGATATCAAGGGTGTGTACGACAATGTAAGTCAGAACAGGCACGTAGCCAGGACTTTTTTTTTTCGGGGAGGGCCCAAGGCCTAATTGTTCCCAAAAAAAGCATAATCATCATCATCATCATCATCATCTATTGACCCTAAAGGCCCTTTTCAGAGTATTACAGAAAGGGGGGGGGGGGGGGGTACAAAAGCATCAATAACATCATGGTCATTATTATACAATGCTAAAAAAACTTGCCTGGGAGTATAGAAGGCGCTTAAATATTAGACAAGCATGAGAACAGACTGGAATGCAGCACAAGAGGCGAGTTAATCCTAGGTGGAAAGCAAGTTCTTTGACACTGTAGTAAGGCTAATGCGTGTGCATGAGAAAGAATACTTTCCAACCAAGTAATCTCGACGAAGGGCCGTACAGAAACAGTGACGGAAAGATGAGTGACAAAAAGAGAAAAAAAAGGAATGCAAAGGAATCAGGCGCCCACTTACGGATGTGCAGAAAATAAAAAAATCATCACAATCTGTCTCAACAACAGGCGTGCGAGAATAACGGGAGCCACTTCATGACTGCAGTTCTTAAATGAAGAAACAAACCTACTCGTGAAATTACTTTTAATGAACCACAAAGAACCAAAACGCGGATGCTTTCATGACACAAAATATGCACAAAGATAACGTTGGTCTTACGAAGCAATATTAAAGAATGGCATTGCGAGTGCTTTTACTATATAGTAAAAGTCAATGCAAAAGAAGAAAAAAAGCGAGCATGCAACTTGGCCGAAAAGAGCAGTTCACGATGCAGTTTTCATGCGTCGCGGTTTCTCCTTAAGCACATTGATAACTTCGCCGACACTGACTTGCATCGGGTGAATGGACATAAGAGCCAGGCCATTAAGCCGCTTTTCAGCTATTCGGTTCATCAAATATGTTTTAACACGAAAGTATTTTATGCCGCGGTCCAACAAGAAATAAGTGGCGCACTTCCTGTAACGGAAGTGGATCTTTGAAAAAATGAACTGGCATTCACACTGAAAAAGTTCCACCCAAGCGGACTCCAACCCACCTTCAACCGGGATTTGATGGAAGGAGCTGGATGCTCTACCAGCTCCTTCCCTATCAAGTATGTTGTTGCCGTTATATGGGGTTTAACGTCCCAAAACCAGCTCTGATTACGAGAGACGCCGTAGTGGAGGGCTCCGGAAATTTTGACGACCGGGGGTTCTTTAACGTGCACTGACTGACATCGCACAGCACACGGGCCTCAACATTTCGCCTCAATCGAAATGCAGCCGCCGCAGCCGGGATTCGATCCCTCGACCCTCGGATCAGCAGCCGAATACAATAGCCACTAGACCACCGTGGGGGGGGGGGGGGGGGCGCATCAAATATGTAGACATATTTGATGCAATTTGCAAATAAAGATTAGTTGGAAGTTAGCGCTCTGTCCTCTTGTGTCGGTCTGCTTGGCCGTTTCTCTTGTTCTGTAATGCGTTATACCATTTAAAAAACTTGTCTTACATATATGAAAATATCCTGCGTTGCACAATTTTCTGTCTTTTTCCGCAATCACAAATCAGTAACTGTTTCCGATAATTGGTTTCAGTCGGTATGACCGTTGTGTCAGGAAGATTGATACGGTGGTCGCTATCTTGGGAATGTTCGGCTATCGGGTTGCCATCTCTTGCAAAATTGCATAGGCTATTCCTGTGCTGTCGAAATGTTTCTTTGAGGTTTTTCGTTTTGCCGATGTAGCTCGCATCGCATATTTGTATACATGTGCCTTGGGCTCTCTCCCTCGGTGAACAGTCTTTGGCAATATGTAGAGAATATGTGCTCGTGGGCTTGTGAGCCACTCGGGTGGCTTCTTTTCTGAGAATACGGACAGTGGTTTCGCTAACGCCTCGGACATATGGGAGAGTGTGGTGTTTCTGTTGTGGTGTCGATTCAGGAGCCGGACGCTGAATTTATGAGCAAGCTTTGCCGTGTTTTTGGAATTGAAGTGCTTTCGAAATAAAGGTTTTTGGGCAACTGTTCTTGGTGAGTGTCTTGACTATCGTTTGTTTTTCATTTGTTTAAATGCGCACGGCGCTACTTGTACTTGTGCCTCGATACCCCTGCGTTAATGATTGACTGGACGAATTTCGGGGGTGGCCCGGGCCCCCCTCGGCCCCTTTTGCCTACGTGCCTGAGTCAGAATATTTTATGGGACATAATGAAAGAGGCTGGTATAGGGGATGATTGTATAGAGCTCTTAAAGGAAATATACAGCGGAAATACAGTGTGTGTGGAATGGGAAGGTATGGCGACTAATGGTAGAATGGAGGTCGTCGATATAGGTCAAGGATTGAGGCAGGGATGCCCGTTGTCCCCACTATTATTCATGCATTACATGAGGAGAATGGAGAAAGCATTGGAGATGAGCAATATGGATTTTAAGCTGTCACACAGACAGGCAGGCAGAGTGGTAGAACGAAAGCTCCCCGGGTTGTTTTATGCAGACGATATTGTGCTATTCGCAGACAGTCGAACAGATTTGCAGGGTCTGCTTAATATATGTGGTCGGGAAAGTGAAGATTTAGGACTAAGATTTAGTGTGACAAAATGCTGCTGGATGATATTCAATGACAGCAACGATCAGACCATATCAATACAGGCCGAAGAGATACACAGAGTACGAGAGTACAAATACCTAGGGATGTGAATAAATGATGGGAATAGATACATAGAAGTACAAGAAAAATCTATGATAGTTAAAGGAAGGAGGTACTCCGCAATAATGAAGCATAGAACGCTGTGGGGTTACAACAGGTACGAGGTAATTCGAGGTTTGTGGAGAGGTGTAATGGTGCCAGCACTTACATTTGGAAACTCAGCGGTGTGCATGAGGTCAGAGGTACAATCAGGGCTGGACGTGAATCAGAGGACGGTCGGACGTCTCGCGTTGGGCGCCCATGGGGAGACCACAAATGAGGCTGTTAAGGCGGAAGTAAATTTTCCAGGAAAGGGACATTGTAGGTAGAGAAGGTGACTTTGTCGTGGTGAACTTGTCCTCAGTTCCCACCTTCTCCTCCTTCCTGCTTCTCTTCTTCCTTTTGGAGCCGAGCTCCTCCAGCCAGCGTTGCTACTGCGAAGAAGGATGGACGGAAGCCTTCCTGCTACCTGTCCGCCCTCGCGTTGTCGACTTGAAGGATGAAGACCAGCCTTTCACACAAACACAACGAGACTTTATATACCGGACAGACAGTACATGCTGACAGACAGTAGCTTCGGTTGGTAGGACCTAGGTGAAGCCATCGGTTGGTAGGGCATCGCGGTGGGACCGTCGCTCCAATTCGGCAGAGCCGACCAGTGCGTAGCACCTCTCCAGCGACCTCAACCACCGGCCGGACTCCTACTAGATGTCCCCTCTAGCACTATCCGTGCCCGAGCCCCGGTTGGGAGGACCTTGGTGGAACGATCGCTTTCATTCGACAGAGCCGACCCCAGTGCATAGCACTGCTCCTGCGACCGTAACCACCACCCGGACTCGTGCTAGATGTCCTCTCTAGCACTATCCACTCCGTCCTCGCCAACCTTCGGGCTACCCTCCAACCTTCTGCTTACCTTCAGCCTTCCAACCTCCGCTTCCAAGCTTGCTTCCAGTATCCCTTGCCAGGGAAAAGGGGCCATCTTATATACATCGGTTGCTCCGCCCCTGAATCCCTCACATCCAATCACAAACGCCGAATATCAGACGCCGCACTAACAAAAGACCACTCGCGAAAAATAAAGTAGGTACGCTTGCTGCCCACAACACCGCGGGGGGGGGGGGGGGGGGGACAAACCAGCTGTACAATACATCCCCACAATGGTCGCCTCCTCCCCCGCACGTTCAGCACGTGACTGTGCGTCTTTTCCGGTGCCTACTTGACCACCTCGGCATACCATATTCTCCGTCTCATTCCGACGACCCTTAAAGGGGATATGGGATGGTCTGACTTTGAGGGAAGGGAATCTCAGAGTAAAATTAAATTAGGTACGAACAGAGAATAAGGAGTATGAATGGAAGTAGATGGGCAGCGATAGTATTCAGGTATTTGTATACAAAGAACGTTGACTCACAATGGAGGAAGAGAACAAGGAGGCTTACCCGTAAGTATACAGCCAGTAACGAAACGGATGGGACGAAAAAGAGCGTTAAGAGCATGGTCAGAGCGGCGGAGAATTCGGATTGGATAGCAGGAATGGAGAAGAAGCCGGCATTGAACAACTACAGAAAAGGGAAAGACGAAATCAAGAGAAAAATTTTGCGATAATTCAAAGGGAAGCGCTCTACTGTTTGAGGCAAGGTCCGGTTGCCTGAAAACCCGAAGTTACAGAGCGAAATTCACCAAAGAAGGGGATACATGTAAGTGCTGTCGAAAAGCTAGGGAGGCGACAGATCATATTTTGATTGAATGTACAGATGTCCACCCAGGTGTAGCTGTGGACACTACGCTACAGGAGGCCATGGGTTTCAGGGGTAACACGGGAAAGCTGAACACGTCGGCGATAGAAATGAGTAAAAGGCGCTTAGAGTATTGGTGGCACAAAGGTATGGAGCAAACAGAAGCGCAAGGTAGTTCGGGTAGATTTTTACATCACAGCGGAACGATAATAGATAAAATAGGTAGGCGAGGAGAAAAATTAGTTGTGAAAATCTGTGTGATTCGGGAAAAGAAACCTTTGTGGAGGAAAAAGAAATAAAGCTAGAGCTTGGTGGCCCAGCTACCGCCCCGTTATAAAGAGGAAGCTCCTGATATCCATCCATCCATCCATCGTCCCGCTAGGGTGCCGGCGTGAGCGGACGTGTTTTTCGAGGTCTCCGGAACGACAGCGGCAGATAAGTGTTCCTGCATACATTGAGCTTGCTTTCTAGTATATGTCGTTAGCATAAACCATATTTGTGGTTATTAGTTGGTACGGTTTTTTGGGGAGTCAGTAACTTGTTTTTGTTTTTGTTTTTTTGCTTTCTTTTTTTCTTCCTCCACGTGGCTGAGGTGCACATACACCCACCACAGGTGTTTTGAAGTGTAGGCTATTCATTGAGTTTTTGGGCACGTATTGTCTTAGGGAAGTGTTTGTAGTACCGAGTGCTTTGTTCTTTAGATAGTGTGATTCTTGTGCTACGAGCGTTCATGGTCAAAAAGACTGCAAAGTGTTCAGGGCGTGGGGCAACTGTGAAAATGGAGGTTTGTGCGGAAGACAAGGCAGAAGAAGCTGATGCCAAATGTAGACAGTGCGAGATCGAGGCCAAAATGGAAAAAATGATGGCTGCTCACAGCGAACTTATGGAAAGAATCGCTGAGCTTGAAAATGCGTTGGCAAAAGAGCGTGAGAAAACAAACGCCATGGGAGAAAGACTTAGGTAAGCATAGGAGGGACTAGCCGGTTTAAAGGGCAACTCCGGTGATTTTTCAGTGCCCACTGATCTCATTAAAATTTTCAGTATATAGTCTCCTCGGTACTTTAATAGTGTATGCCAAGTCAGGCGGATGTAGGTCGTTTAGTTTTCCTGTAAATGTATTTCAAAAACTTTTAGCGGGTTCTCATGCGGGCCACCCTGTGTTTTTGACGTCATCACCTCCGCGCTGCCTACCCCAGCCAGCGGGCCTTCAAAAGCAGCACGGCGACACTTAAAGGGACTGACAACCGATATTTAAGGACCCTTTTTTTTATGGCGCAATGGAAAGCTCGCCCCCTGCACTGTTTTCACCTGCAGCGGTTACTTCCAAAAGCGCGTGGGTATTTCACACCCAGGATTTTTTGATCTGAGAAGCCTCTAAAAAAAGGCAGAGTGCGCACTCTAGCAACGTTGAAAAGTGATCGCGATGCCGATAATCCGCCTCGCTTCCGGACATCGTTCTGCTTCCGCACGAGTGAACGTAGCTGTGATTAACCACCCACACTTTGACCTATTCGACTACTTTATGAAATAAAAAGACGGTGCGACGTGCTGGCATTTTTTTCCAGGCCAATCTTGTATTTGTAAGGCGTTCTGTCGCATGGCCGCGCCTACTTCATGAATGGCCGGGCTCCGGCGCCGCCACTCTGGCCATAGCCGAGCCAAGCCTGGCCAGCTAGATCCGAAACCACGTTTTCGCACGTGATGGCAGAAGCGTGCAGTAGCAACCCGCGCCACAAACGAAGGGTTATCTGCACATTTTAAGTGGCAAAAAGCTTATAATATCAACAGTTTCATGCGGTCCGATACTAATAAACACATAAAATATT
Organism: Hyalomma asiaticum; assembly: GCA_013339685.2. Classification (NCBI taxonomy): domain Eukaryota; kingdom Metazoa; phylum Arthropoda; class Arachnida; order Ixodida; family Ixodidae; genus Hyalomma; species Hyalomma asiaticum. The sequence continues at coordinate 146,754,588 of CM023483.1, forward strand.
GCGTAAATTTGTAGAAGGTCACGTGAGCGCACTCTAACTTTAGTTCGTATGTTTGCCGCTTGAGTTACCAAAGGTCACTTTTCACGACTTTGCATGAAGAAATAAAAACATAAACCCATGTTTACTGAGGATAAGTGACATCGTTTGAGCCAATGCAACACACAATCTTTCCGGCAGTGGGGTCATCTCAATTCAAGTTTTTGGGTGGTTGTCTGTTCCTTTAAGGGCTCAAATCGTCGCCGTCAAGATCAGAAAAGCTGTCATAACTCAATATGTCGTCGGATGACCTCGCCAATGACATTTCTTTCGCGCCAGTTCCATATTTCTGGTGACGGGAAGGTTGTGATGTCACCGCACACGTTCCACGAAGCATCTACCCGTTTCGGTTTCGGTTTGGAGACGACTTTCAGTTGCTTACATAAAATTATTGATGCGTTTCTGAGCAAACTGAACCACCCTGTCGGTTACAGGACTGTCAGTACCATTGGAAAATACTGACGTCAGAACATGGTGAAAAAACCGTCGGAGTTGCCTTTTAAGGTGAACAAAGAAGCAGGCAATAGCGAGAATAGTATGGCGCCGACCTCCAGCGCGGGAGGGGTGAAAGGGGAATCGGGTGTGAAAAACACAGGTGCAAAGAATGCGGAGCCCAGCTTCCGGTAAGTAGTTTTGCGGGAGGGAGTGGACAATGCAGCCGCGGACAATGCAGCCTTCGGAGTCCGGGGTAGCAAGGAACAAAGGAAACAACCAGGGGGATTTTCGGACAGGTAGCGCTGAGAAATGCCAGAAAAGAGGTAAAAGGAAGAAAAGAGAGAAGGCACGTGTAGCAATTAGTTACATAAATATGCAGGGTGGCAGAAAAAAAGGCAAAATTATTAGGGATTGAGGAACAGTTAAACAAAGAAAAGACTAGCGTTTGTGCGGTTACAGAAACACCTTAGAGACATGGAAGAGCCACCACGTATTGACAGTTATGTTTGGGAAGGGTGCAACAGGATCATATCAGAAAGAAAACGTGGGGGTGTTGGAATGCTTATTCATAGCGGAGCCAAATGGGAGAGAGTAAAACAAACGTGTACAGAGCACCTCTGGGTTTCGGGCACGGTAGGTGGAAAGAAAACGTGGCTAGGTGTAGCTTGCATGTCGACAGGAAATAACTGTAAGGAAAGGAATCTGGAGACAAAGAATTGATTAAACGCCGACATTAAAGAATTTGGTCATAGGGCCGAAATCATCCTCCTTACATTACAACTGGGATATAAAACTCAAAATAATTACGTAGAATAAAGGTTTGGCAGCTCGTATTTAAGTAACAAACAAATAACAAATATAGCCGCAAGAGTAGAGGATGAAGTAGGCGAAATACCAGGCAATCAAGAATCAGGCTGAAGACATTAACGATGACGCGCAGGAGTTGGAGAACATGGATATGGATCCCCTAACACTGAAACGATTGAGGTCACCGCTGTCTAAAAAAGACACGGCAGCCATTCAGTCTAAGACGAAAAAATATTTGAAGGACAGCCTTTCTAGCAAAGATTTTTTAAAGGGAAGTATCTTAAACAATTCAGTGGCTGAGGCCAATATATTGCAACAATAGGATCCATAAAAATTCTTCATTTGAATTGCCGCTCTATTCTTTCTTCAAGAACAGACTTATTATATTTGTCAGCCAAATTCACCCCAGATATAATTGCATTACAGGAAACCTGTCTTTCAGGGCACCAATCTTTTCAGTTAAATAAATATCGATCATTCCGGCTAGACCGCCTATCAAAAGGCGGAGGATTAACATTCTCTGTTAACAACCGAATTAGTCTTAAGGCCAAAATTTCATATAAGATTATATCTCCCGAAAGCGAAATATTCGCCTTGGAAGTATCCTTGCCAGGTTGTCCGCCATTTTCTTTAGTTAATTTATATTTTCCTGCAGGGATGCAAAATACTAATTTATTAGACTCTGCTGTGGCATCGTTAGGTAAAGATAAAATCCTTGTGGGTGATTTCAACTCTCACTATGTTAGTTGGGGTTTTAGAACCGATCAATGCGGAAAGCGCCTTTGGGAGTGGTCAGTGGATAACAAATTGACCTGCCTTAATTCTGGAACTCCTACATATATCAATCATCAGTCCCGCTCAGTGCTGGATTTAAGTTTTATAAGTTCAGGGATAACTAGTTCCTCCTGGACGACCTTGGACTGCGGCACAAATAGCGACCACTTCCCGATAATGTTTGAGGTTAACTGTCCGATAATGCTGGCATGTTCTCGCACCCGAGTTTTTGTTAATTATAATAAGTTCAAAAATGATCTCAAAGCAGCGTTGGTTTCCAGCTTAGAACATGGCGACGATAATAAGGCTATGAAGCTTAGTGCCATAATGAAAAAGACGTACAAAAAGCAGAATTCATTGTCCAGTCTCCCAAGGGAGTTTCTTGTAGCCCTTGGTGAAATGCAGATTGCGCTCGTGATCACAGACGACGACAGGCTGCGTGGAAACAACTTTTATATAATCGATCCCCGAAGAATTGGTCAGATTACAAATTCCTTGCAGCTATCTTCAAACGAACAGTCGCTAAAGCTAAACAGGATTATGATAAAAGGCAGCACGATTTCATTTCTAAACCAGAAAACAAGAAAGCATTATTTAGATATATGAGAGCTCGCAAAATCCTGCCATCTCCAGCTAATGTAGAATGTGTAATTCCGTCGTCAGAGGAAATGACAAAGTCTCTAGAACTAATTGCTAAAGGGCTGGAAAGCAGATTCACATCGACTATGTCTCAGGTCTTCAAGAAACCACCGGATACGACTGATTTCACGGAAGTCACATCTGCAGAGTTGACGTAGGTGATCAGATCCTTACCACCGTCTGCTCCAGGCCCTGATGGAATTACGGTCACTATGATCAAAATTTTATTTGATCTCTCACCATGTGACCTCCTAAACGTTATAAACTATTCATTAAAAAGCGCCTTGACTCCCTATGATTGGAAATTAGCTAAAGTGATTCCAATACCTAAAAAGCAAGGATTAGGCATCGAAAGTATCAGGCCAATTTCGCTTACTTCTAATATGGCTAAAGTGATAGAACGTGTACTTTACCCCAAATTAGCCACTTTTGTGGAAGATAACTTCATATTGAAGTCTTTTCAAATAGGCTTTAGATCGAACTGCTCGATATGGTGTGCGCATGTGGATATAGAGAGCAGGATTCAACTTGCTCGTAAGCGAAGACAACATGCTGCTTTAGTCACGCTAAACTTAGCCAAAGCGTATGACAGCGTGGAACACGCAATTCTCCAGACAACCCTAGAGACCTATAATTTTCCAAAGTATTTGATAGCATGGCTAGCAGAATTTTTGAGAGCTGGGGAATGCTTTTGCTTTAAGGATGGCTGCTACTCTCCTAGATTCGCACAAACTCGTGGTGTTCCTCAAGGAGCAGGTCTTTCTCCGTTATTGTTTAACGTCGTAATGAGCTCCACCCCTACTTGTGAGGGTGTACAACTTTATGTTTATGCTGACGATATTGCATTCTTTGCAGCCGACAGCGACATTCATTCACTCTATCAAAATTTGCAACGATACATGAATACGCTTCATATTTGGCTTTGCAAAATTGGCATGTCCTTAAATATTAATAAAAGCTCGATCTAAGTGTTCCCTTTAAGTGATCCTATTTCTATCTCTATATATTACGATCAAGACCTAATTCCCCAAGCCGATTCTCTCAAATATTTGGGAATAATTTACGATGCAAAGCTAACTTGGATTTCTCACATAGAGCATATAAAATCTAAGGCTCAGCTGCGCAGATCATGCAACAGATGGTTTGGGTTACGCAGGGACGCTCTCCTGGTGATCTACAAGATGTACATGCGCCCTGTAATGGAATCCGGTTGCGCTCTATTTTCAGGTTCCCCAGCTTACAAAACTAAGCCGCTAGTTCTCTTGGAGCGTGCAGCACTGCGCCTTTGCATAGGTTATACCTAGAAGTACAGCCAATACTGTTCTGTATCAAGAAGCTCGCTTGCCTACATTGTCTTGCAGATTCCGAATCCTAACTATACAAACATTCCTAAAATTGGATAGTTTTCCGCTCAGACGAACTGACTATGTGTTCATCAAAGACCCAGACTCGTTTTTTTCTAGCACGTTGGCCCCGCTTCCATACTCCACGGATTATCTTTGTGCAAAGACAATTAGATAGCATAAACGTTAACATTCGAGAGTTAATTCCATCAAAAGGCTCAAATCAGAAGGTCAGGATTGAATATGATCATATTTTTCCCGGAAACGCTAAATTACTGTCTCCTGGGTACTTAAATAATCAGCTGCAAGACTACCTTGGGCAAGCACAAACAAATTACATAATAGCTACAGACGCATCTGTGAAGGGCGAAAAAGGCAGGTGTGGGGATCTTTTCGTCAATGCTTGATTGGTCCTTCTCATTGAGATCACCAGACTACACCCCCATTTTTGCAGCAGAGCTATTAGCAATCATTTTTGCGCTGAGGAAGCTCCCTGAGGCTGCGACTAATGTGGTGGTTTTAACCGATTCCCATTCGGTCTGTACTTCTCTTACATCTTCACCCAATTCTCAAGCCCTACAGACGTTTTTAGCATTAGTTCCGCCACACCTTAGCCTCGTAAAAGTGCTGTGGGTACCGGGTCATTGCGGATTGTATTTAAATGAGATGGCGGACTCATTAGCTGCAGCATCTCTTCAAAGACCGATAATATCACTTCTTCCAGCAGAGCAGTATATAACAGCAATCAGATATAGAAAATTTTCTATACATAGAGGTTCGATGTAAACTATCACAGCTTGGTCAGATTATGGGCATTTAAATCACCCGTGGAAATCTAAATGGTGTCTGTCAAGGCAAACGGAAGTAATTCTCAGCAGGTTTCGATGTCGTGTCCCCCCGCTAAATCTTTATTCACACAGGGCTGGTTTGCTTTTGTCGCCCCTCTGCCATTTCTGTCATGAAATTGAAAGCATAGATCATTATTTGTTTGTTTGCCGCCGGTACAAATTCCTCCGAAAAAGACTTCTAGAAATTCCGATCAGTACGTTGGGACTAAATTTAACAACTGAAGTTGCTCTATCTTTTGGTGCCTCAGCACTGGGATATTGCCACAGGGATGTATTCATTGCTGTGTGTAATTACATACAAATGACAAGTGGTATACGAGTTCGACAATTCCTGTAAAAAAAGTCAATAGTAAAGGCAGACTACTCTTCTCGTCAGTTTTTTAAAACATACTTGAGATATTCTTCTGTATAGGTTTCGGTGACTCATCTGTCAGGTTTGAAGGCATGCACAATTATACTAAGTAAATTCCCTCTAAAACATCTTTTTTTTCTCTGTCTGTTCCTTCCAATCATTTAAAATCAAAACGTAATCATCAAATAACTTTTGGCCAATCCCCCCTGGTGGGTAAGTGCCGTAGATCTTCAGGAGCATTATCGTCATCATCACCAGGCAAGCTAGTCCATGTAATGACGAAAGAAATAAGAAAAGAAAACTACTTGCTGGAAAGGAAGGCCAAAAAGATGGTGGAACAAGGAAATCCGGGGAGCGATCGAAGAGCAACGTAAAGCATCAAGGGAGCACAGACAGGCAAAAAGGGAGAAGCGGCCGCAAGTCAAAGTCACCAAAAGATGGGTTAATATATTTAGAGAAAAAATCCATTGTACAGAAATTAGTCGAGGCGAAAATTAAAGGTGAAAGCGAACGCTGGGTGACAGAAATTCATGACAAAAAGAAGGGCGCGCCTAGGATATTTTGGAACGTCATAAAAGCGCTAGGTAAAAAGTCTGCCACATTGCAACAGCATATTGTTGACGAAAGAGGAAATCAATTGGAAGGGTACGAACCGTTGGGTTACATCCAGAAGGTAACAGCCTGTTCGTTTAGAAAGATCGTCCAAGAGATTCCCCCAGCGGATAAAACCATGACGGAGAGCGAAACTAAGGAAGAGCTAGAACTTGAGAATTTCAACTGGAAAAAGGCCGAAGAAAAAATTCCAAAGCGCACTGCTCTGGGTTTAGATGGGGTCCCCGTTAGCCTCATTAATGAATTGGGAGAGAACACTAAAGAAGCACTATTGAAAGCCGTAGAAAAATGCTTACAGGAGAGGCAAATACCGGACAGTTGGCGAAAAAGCAGAATGAACTTAATCTATAAAGGCAAGGGGGAAAAGAATAACATTCGCTCGTATAGACCGCTAACCGTTACTTCGGTACTATGCAGGATGGCTATGCAAGCAGTAAAATTAAACAGAAGCGTGGGCAGAACGTAATATTTTGGGAGAACTTCAGAATGTATTTAGAGTAGACAGGCGATTAGACGATAACCTATTTGTTCTTACTCAGTGTATAGAGATATCTAAAATAGAAAGCAGGCCGTTGTATGTGGCTTTTCTAGACATCACTGGAGCGTATGACAATGTTAATCAGGAAATATTGTGGGAAATTTTGGAAGGAATGGGCATAGGCGACGATTGTGTACAGCTTTTGAGGGAAATATATCGAGAAAATACAGTTTGCATAGAATGGGAAGGAATCAGTAGCATAGAGAACGTTGATATTAGCAAGAGGCTGAGGCAGGGATATCTTTTGTCGCCGCTGTTATTCATGCTGTACATGTTTAGAATGGAAAAAGCGCTAGGAGATAGCAACATTGGTTTTAATCTGTCACACAAGCAGGGCGGCGTGATGATTGAGCAGATGCTTCCGGGTTTATTTTATGCTGACGATATTGTCTTATTCGCGGACACTCGAGATGATATACAACGGCTGATGAATATATGCGGAAAGGAAGGCGAGGCTCTAGGACTAGGATTTAGTGTAACGAAATGTGGATTCATGGTATTCGATGGTCCCAACGGCCAGGCGGTGTTCCTACAGGGCCAAGAAATACCGAGAGTAAGCGAAGACAAGTACCTTGGGGTATGGGTAAATGAGGGTGATAGATACATGGAGGTACAAGAAAAAGCCTTGGCAGCAAAGGGAAAGAGGAACGCTGCAATAATGAAACACAGAGCGTTATGGGGATACAATAGGTACGAGGTGCTTAGGGGTCTCTGAAAAGGGGTAATGGTGCTGGGGCTTACATTTGGGAACTCAGTGGTATGCATGAGGCCAGAGATACAATCAGGAATGGATGTGAATCAAAGAACTGTGGGACGCCTCGCATTGGGTGATCTCGGGAAAACGACAAATAAGGCTGTAAAGGGCGATGCGGGGTGGTCGCGTTTTGAGGCAAGGGAAGGCCAGAGTAAAATAAGGCTTGCTGAAAGACTAAGGAATATGAAAGAGAGCAGGTGGGCAGTGAAGGTGTTCCGTTATTTATATAGAAAGAGCGTTGACACGCAGTGGACAAAGAGAACTAGGAGGCTTACCAGTAAATATACTGCACTAAGGGAACTGACAACAAATAACGTAAAGGGAAAAGTCAGAGAGGCGGAGAAGAATAACTGGATGGCATCGATGGAAAAAAACGACTCTGAATAACTACCGAAAGGGCAAAAACGAGATAGAAAAAGGTCCGTTGTCGGCGCCCCTCAGTGACCCGAGTGCATGTTGGCAGCACGAAGGAGAGTCGCAGGCCGGTGAAGGGAACGTTTTATTTCACTGCGCCAAAAAGCGTCTGTCGAGGCTGAAGCTCGAACCTCCGCTTTTCTGCCAGGGAAGAGCAGCCACCATATATACACCGGTTGCTCCGTCCCTGAACCCCTCACAGCCAATCACAAACGCCGATCGAAACTCCGACGCCGCACTAACAAAAGACAATCGTGAACAACACAGTAGGTACGCTTTCTGCCCACCACGCCGCGGGGAAGGGCGCCAGCCTAACCAGGTGGCGACTACAGACATTCCTGGACATGCTGCCTAACACCCGTCAAACCGGTTTCCAGTTACCAGCTAGCCCTTTCCCAGCTGTACAATGAACTTCCACAACGGTCACCGCCTGCCCAGCATGTCCACCACGTGGCTGTGCGCCTTCCCTAACCACATTCTCTTGGCCGGCACACGGCGACAGCGATATCCCGCGCTTTTCACGTCCCGTATGTGCCAGGCCACAAGCAGTAACACAATGCCCGCACCCCTGAGACTGACTGAGATAAAGAGGGAGGCATTTTATGATAATTCAAGAGGAAGCTCTTTAATGTTTGAAGCGAGATCGGGCTGCCTTAGAACGCGTAGTTATAAAGCGAAATTCATTAAAGAAGAAGAAAAATGCACATGCTGTGAGGAAGACAGGAAAACGACGGAACATGTTCTGATTGAATGTGGAAATATCCACCCAGGTGTGCGTTTGGGCACTGCCCTACATGAATCCTTGGGTTTTAGGGAGAACAGTGGAAAGCTGAATATACCCGCGATTGAAATAAGTAAGATACGGTTAGAATACTGGTGGCAGAAAACCAGGGAGAACGGACAAAAATATTTATAGTGAAAAATAAGGATTTTCTGCCATAAGGGGCAAGGAACTGGGCTATGAATTTAGGTTTTAGCTATTGAATGATCGCTTTAATTGAAGTAGATTGAAAAGGCATGAGGACAACTTGAAGAGAGAGGGTGAAAAGAAAAGTTATGAAATTTTTTTACGAGCCTGGTGGCGCACATGTCACCGCCCCGTTACAGAGGGGACGCTCATAGCATCCATCCATCCAGGAGCCTTTCTCGTGCATAGCGTCGCATTTTTAGTGCAGCCTAACAATCACTAGGTTAAAAAATGTTCCAACAGCCAGGGGAAATCATATTGAAACGTTTTTCTTCACTGGCTTTGCTCAACAATAAAAATAACGCAACATTGACGTTTCGCTACCTCTGCGGGTGGCATCGTCAGTACACAAATGGCATCCCATGAAAGAATAAAATCCAAGTTATATCTTGTCGTAAACATCCCGCAAAGGGCCGCGATTACCACTGCACGCGGGTTGATTGCGACGGCTAAACCATGATTCCACAAATTTCCTTGGGCCCAGTTAACTTCTTCCTCCCGTTGTTGGTCGCCCGCTCATCCCGCTGTCAGCGAAACGGTTGACAAGCTGCCGACCAGGGGATTGAAGGCGGGCTCCTTCACCTGTTGGCACCTTGAGGGAACGACGGCTCCGACATCTTGTTGTTAAAAACAACGTTTAATGATCCGCCCCCCTTACAACACAGTTCACCGGGTTTAATACACTTCTCAAAACAAAAGCACCCTCGCAGTCCAATCAGAACCGGAAAATGTCCTTCTATCTCAACTTCTGGTTGGCTGCCGTTGGGATGTACATCCTCACGCCCCTTCACCCAATGCCTTCATCTGCACCCGCCTCTCCCACGTCGATCACCGATGCACCTCTCTCTCCCCTCTCTCTCTCGAAGACTGGCGCCGGCCTGTCGTGGGAGCGTGCTCCGAGCTGGGGTCCCAGGGCCGAGCCGACAGGTCATCATCACGTGCCCGTCAGTTCACGGAACACGCGTTGGGAATTCCCCGCGATGCTGCACGCCGCTTGCCTCCCAGACCACGGTCCATTGTCCGCTGGTCGCAGATCTCCACAGGAGAAATCGGCCGTCACGCCGTCTTTGTTCAGTCCTGGCCGCCGCAGGAGGTGAGGAACGCTGTGCCCGTAGAAGGGCTAGAGTTACTGTATATGTTCCCCTTGGGGAACAGAGTTGCGTCTGTGACAGAACTAGAGTTACTGTATATGTTCCCCTTGAGGAACAGAGTTGCGTCTCTGACAGAACTCGCCGCTCGCGCCCCCCATTCGCCTAGAGCGCTCACGTGCGCAAAATGCGTCCTTTTTAGGGAAAGCCAACTTCACGGCAGCGCGTGCGCTGACGCCCGCCATGCCACCATGGCCGCTACCCTCCGCCGCGCCACCGCTATCCGATGTTCGACCGTGGCCTCGGCAATCGACGACGGCAGCTGCCGATCACGGAGGCCATGTTTCGACATTCAGGCATAGCTCATTTGGCTCAGCTGTGATCTAATAACGTTGGCTGTGGCAGCGTGATGTGTGGTTTCATTTTGCTGGAAACTCTGTTTTCTCAAACGTGTGCCAAAAAAAAAAAAACAGGAAGTGCTACTCGAAGCAAAATGATTAAATGGTCGTGGTCGGTCGTCGGAATCGGCCCAGCGAGTTATGTCGGCAGCTCGATGCGACCCAATATTTATTTCAGCTTAGCAGTACGTTTTAGAATGCACATCCCTACATACGCCTCGCATAAGATATGTTTATATGGGGCAATTATAATTCTCATTAGTAATATTTTTGTGATAGTGTTACCGCTTGGTAACAGCTGGCTAGCCGGTGACAAAAATCGCACCGCAAAGAACAAAAACGTGCGCGTTTGAATATGCATAAGGATTCACTTTGTATAAATGTAGCACAGACTGCTACGCAGCATAAAATTTTGTAAGCCGTATCCAGTTTCCATCACGCTGGATATACCTAGGATCTGCGAAGATTCGCCGTGAAGGTAACCTTTTGTACTTGTGTTATCTGCGCTCATTGTTTTTCAATGTACCTATTTTGTATTTTAAAGCCTTGCGTCAAGTACGACGCGAAACGAGAGATTTGTTCAGCTTATACATTTTGTCCAGTATAGTGATTTCATTTGATATTTACAAAAAAAAAAACGCTTCTCCCGATAGTGAGGGCCATCGAACAGTTTATAACCACTTATGTCTAAATAGGTAAATTGATTGTTTGTTCGAATCACCTTTCTTTTTCATTTTTGGAAGCGAAAAGTCTTTCGGCCAGCGACGCGGAATGAACGAGCGAGAAAGCGCACGCCTCTGCTGAACCGCGCCGTCTCCTACATTCGAGAGGAGCGGCTTTGCCGCTTAGCGCGAATGGACGTGCAAGATGGCGGACCTATGCGCAACCCTACTCCCGTAGGGAGCATATACAGTAAATATGGCGTTGGGTTCCTAATTCACAAAGATATAGCGGGCAACGTAGATGAATTCTACAGCATTAACGAAAGGGTAGCATGCTTCGTAGTAAAACTAAACAAGCGGTATAAACTTAAGATAATCCAGGGATATGCGCCAACAACGAGCTACGACGACGAACAAGTGGAGCAGTTCTACGAGGATATCGAATTAGCAATAACGAAAGTACGCACACAATACACAGTAGTCATGGGGGATTTCAACGCCAAAGTAGGGACAAAACAAAGTGGAGAGCTGGCGATTGGCAACTACGGCGTCGGCTGTAGAAATGACCGTGGGAATATGCTCGTACAATTTGCCGAAAGAAACCGACTCCGAATAATGAACACGTTTTTCAAGAAACAAGAATAGGAAGTGGACGCGGAAAAGCCCTAACGGGGAAACAAAGAATGAAATCGACTTTATAATGTGCGAACAACCAGGTATAATTCAAGACACAGAAGCAGTGGGGAAGATAAAAAATGCAGCGATCACAGATTAGTAAGAGCAAATATTGTACTTAACCTAAAGAAAACAAGAACTAAATTAGTTACTAGAAAAAATGTAATCTAGAGGTAATCAGAACGAAGAACGAAGAATTTAAAGTCGCCCTAAGCAACAAGTTCGAGGCCTTAGGCGAAAATGGTGACGATGTAGAAGAAATAAACAAAACTCTAACGAAAACAATCCTTGAAACAGCGATAGAACTCGGCGGGGGCAAAACAGCAAAACAAACAACAAATAAGCTGTCCCAATCTACCAAGGACTTAATAAAAAAACGCCAACAAATGAAAGTAACTTCGCCAAAAGATAAGATTGAATTCGCAGAACTATCAAAGTTGATCAGTAAAGCCAGGCAAAGAGATGTAAGAAACTTTAACACGAGAGAAATAGAGAAAGCAGTAGAAAAAGGCACCAGCATTAAGTCAGTCAAAAAGAAACTGCACTTAGGACAAAACGAAATGCATGCGCTAAAAGATAAACAAGGTAACGTTATCAATTATTTCAACGAAATAGTAAAGGTAGCAGAAGATTTCTACTCTGAACTGTACAGTTCTCAGACAGACCATACAACCTTAAAAGAAATAGAAGCAGAGGAAGATACTGAAATTCCATGCATAACAGCTGACGAAGTCAAAAAAGCTGCCAAAGGCATGTCCCGCGGTAAAGCAGCCGGTGAAGATGGTATAACAGCCGACTTGATCAAAGACGGAGGAGATGTTTTACTTGAAAAACTTGCATCGCTCTTCACGAAATGTGTCAAGACATGTAGTGTACCGCGCAGTTGGAAAAATGCTAATATAATCCTTATCCACAAGAAAGGTGACATAAAGGAGTTAAAGAATTACAGACCAATTAGCCTACTCCCAGTAATATACAAGCTATATAAAAAAGTAATTTCTACGAGGATAAGAGAAACCCTCGACTTTAACCAACCGAGAGAACAAGCTGGTTTTAGGAAAGGTTACTCGACAATGGACCACAGCCCCGCGAATCAACCTAATAATTGAGAAGTACGCCGAATATAACAAACCTCTTTATATGGCGTTTATCGACTACGAGAAAGCATTTGACTCCATAGAAATACAAGCAGTTCTAGAAGCTCTACGTCGACAAGGGGTACCTGGCGTATAAGTGAAAACCATAAACAACATATACAAAGATTGCACAGCCACACTACTCCTACATGAGAAAAGCAGAGAAATCCCGATCGGGAGAGGTGTGAGACAGGGAAATACGATATCCCCGATGCTATTCACTGCATGTTTAGAAGAAATCTTTAAACGTCTAGACCGGGAAGACAAGGAAATTCGAATAGATGGAGAATATCTCAACAATTTAAGATTTGCAGACGACATTGTACTCTTTAGCAATGATGGAGACGAACTACAAAACATGATTGATGACCTAAACAAGGAAAGTATTAAAGTTCGGTTAAAAATGAATAGGCAAAAGACCAAAGTTATGCTCAATAGCCTAGCTAAGGAACAGGAATTTAAAATCGACAATGAACCCTTACAATATGTAAGCGAATACGTATACCTGGGACAGTTAATAACAGGAACTCCTAACCATGAAAACGAAATTCTCCGTAGAATAAGGATGGGCTGGAGCGCATTCGGAAGGAATTACGAAATCATGAGTGGAAACTTACCGCTCTCACTAAAGCGAAAAGTATTCAATCACTGCATTCTCCCAGTACTAACGTACGGTGCCGAAACGTGGAGGATAACGAAAAAACTAGAGATGAAACTAAGGAGCGCGCAACGTGCAATGGAAAGAAAAATGATAGGGGTAACGCTAAGAGATAAAAAACGAGCAGAATGGATCAGGGAACAGACAGGAGTAGCCGATATTATTTCCTGGAAAATGTATTATCAAGTGTATCTGTTACCCACTCCTGCCTACGACTTCGCATAGAAGTCGGCAGTATTGACTAAATAAAATAAATATCAATTAAAAGAAAGAAGTGGACCTGGGCAGGACATGTCATGAGGAGGAAAGATAACAGATGGACTGTAAGAGCGACGGAATGGATACCAAGAGAGGGAAAACGCAACAGAGGCAGGCAAAAGGTTAGATGGAGCGATGAAATTAAAAAGTTTGCGGGCATAAACTGGAACCAACTCGCTCAGGATAGGGTGGAGTGGAAATCGTTGAGAGAGGCCTTCGTCCTGCAGTGGACCTAAACAGGCTGATGACGATGATGATGATGATGATGATGATGACAGTAACTCTAAGAAGGCGACAGTGGAGAGTCCTCGGGTGGGTGCTTCGCTCTTGAACCCAACAGGCCCCATCGTTGTTCCCGTGCCAGCGTCGTCACATTATCGAAATCAAACACGTGTCCTTTCGTCAGGTAGTGGTTTTCTAATTCTGTCTGAGCACGTGTTGAATGTGTAGCTTTGGCGACGTCCCTGGCGTGTTCCTTGAGGCGAGTCGTCGCCCGGTCTCACCGATGTAGCAGGCATCGCAGTCCATAGAGTTAACCTTATACACAACTCCGCTTTGTTCGCCCGGGGGGGTGCGGTCCTCTGGTTTCGGGAACACAGTGTGCGCATGGGTTTCCGGGGTTCGTCATGAGCATGTGTCCTGACGTCATCGTGCCCGAAGAGGGTGCGCAGAAGACGTTACCTACGTGTGGTCCTTCCGAAACCCGGGCACGGCCATGGTCCCTGGATGATCCTTCGGAATCGTTGAGCACGTGAAAATGTGCGCACAACACGGCGCTGCTGGGATGCACGTGAAGCGGGTCAACTATGAATGCCGCCACTCCGTCTGCGGTGAGACTCAGGAAAACGCAGAAAACCTGCACGAAGAGCGGCACGTTAGGTGACATCGTCGTTGCAGTGTTGCCTCGTCCACATCTTTGAATGTCTTTGATTTCACTGTAAATCATACAGTGATCTCCAAACAATTTAATTTTAACCTTTACTGTTTCAACAATATCGTCTATGAATAACAGGAACAAGAGCGGAGTGAGAACAGATCCCTGCGGTAGCCCGAAGGGACCTTCACAGTGTCCATGTCCATTGCACTGCACAATCTGAAAGGTAATCACTAATCCAGTCAACTATTGAACCATTGCCTAGGTTTGCTGTCAGTTTGAGTTTAGAGTGAGACACGTGGTCGAAGGTCTTAGAGAAGTCTAAAAAATTACGTCAATTTGCGATTGTTCGTCAATTGCCAGCCCAAAGTCATGCATAGCCTCTGCAAGTTGAGTGACAGCAGATAGCCCGGACCACAACCAGTGCAGAGAAAGAGAGACGATGTTGCTTTCCTCTACGTACTTAGTTATTAATTTTAACATATTGTGCTCGAGAATTTTACAAATATAGCGCACGTTAAGGAAATTGGCCGATGGCTGGATGGGACAGAAGTGTCACCAGATTTGTGTACTGGCACAACGTTCCCGATTTTCCAGTCCGCCGCGAGACGGGAATCGCTAATTGACTTTGTAAATATGACATGAAGATATCTGCTAATTGGTTCAGCATAGCGTTTAAGGAAGGTGTTTGGTATTTCGTCTGGACCACTACTTTTCTTCTCATCAAGGTCTAAGAGCAGTGAAAAAATGCCGGATGCTGTAACGATGGGAGTGATCTGCTTTGGCCAACTTGACGAGAACCCGCTGCAATCTTTGGGCGGTGCTAAAAAGTGAGTGAAAATACTGTTACGTGGCGATTAATGACGCTGACCTGCAGTGGGGTGTACGGTTACAGGGATGTGAAAGACACCCAAGAAAGAAGACGATGATGTATCTTGGGTGAGCGTGGTGTGACTCCCAGCTTGGTCGGTCTGAAATACAAACGCTGTAAATAATTCCACCGTTTGTTCTGTTCCGTTTCATTTTTGGTGATCAGCGCGGGCATGATCATGATTAGCGCGGGCAATCGCGTCACGAGCGTAAGAAGTGTTCGAAGGTGGAACTGGTGGAAGGGACGTGTCCAACGGCAAAGTTGGTTCGCGGCCGAACAGGAGGTAGAACGGGGAGTACCCAGCAGTGTCGTGGCGAGACGAATTATATGCAAAGGTAACGTATGGTAGTGCAACGTCCCAATCGAGATGGTCATCCGACACGTACTTAGAAAGCATGTCGGTCAGGGTCCTGTTCAGGCGCTCCGTGAGGCCGTTGGTCTGCGGGTGGTATGAAGTTGCGAGTTTGTGCTGTGTAGAGCAGGACCACAGGATATCGTCAATTACTTGAAAAAGGAAGGTACGGCCGCGGTCGGTCAGCAATTGACGTGGAGCACCGTGGACTAAAATAACATCATGTAGTAGAAAGTCAGCCACGTCTGTGGCACAGCTGGTTCGGAGTGCTCGTGTGATGGCGTACCGCGTCGCATAGTCGGTAGCGACGGCAATGCATTTGTTTCCTGCAGCAGATGTTGGAAATGGGCCTAGGAGATCGAGGCCCACACGGAAAAAGGGCTCCGCAGGGACGTCGATGGGCTGAAGGTGCCCTGCAGGGAGCCTTGATGGTTTCTTGCGGCGCTGGCAGACTTCGCAGGCATTGACATAACGCCGCACAGAGCGCGTTAGACCAGGCCAATAGAAGCGGTTGCGTACTCTGTCGTAGGTGCGGGCAACGCCTAAGTGGCCAGCCGTTGGGGCGTCGTGAAGTTCCCGGAGAATTGCGGAGCGCAAGTGTGCCGGAATGACAAGAAGGAGCTCGTGTCCGGTAGGTGCCATATTTCGTCGATATAAAGTTCCATTCTGCAGAGTGAACATGCGTACTGAGGTGTCACTTGGTGAGGACTGAAGCCGATGGATCAAGTTACTTAAGTATGGGTCCCGGCGTTGTTCATCGCTAATGTTGTGGAGCTCAGAAATCGAAAATATGTTATTGATGGATACTGTAGCTGTAGAGTCAGCGTCGGCCACTGGGTACCGAGACAAGCAATCCGCATCTTGGTGCAGTTTTCCCGACTTGTACACCACGGTGTAGGTATACTCCTGTACGTACTTAGTTATTAATTTTAACATATTGTGCTCGAGAATTTTACAAATATAGCGCACGTTAAGGAAATTGGCCGATGGCTGGATGGGACAGAAGTGTCACCAGATTTGGATGGATGTCACTAGAGCTGGAGTGTCACCAGAGCTGGATGGGACAGAAGTGTCACCAGAAGTGTCACCCAGCGAGCGAGACGACCAGTAGGATCTTTCAGAGAGGCCAGCCAACATAGGGCATGGTGGTCGGATACTACCGTAAATGGCCGGCCAAAGAGATAAGGGCGAAATTTTGCAACTGCCCACACGAGAGCGAGACATTCTCGCTCCGTAATAGAATAATTTCGCTCCGAGGTGGACAGCAGCCTGCTGGCATAAGCAATCACACGAGTCTGTCCACGCTGTCTTTGGGCGAGCACAGCGCCTATACCGTAACCACTGGCGTCAGTGCGGATTTCGGTTGGTGCTGAAGGGTCGTAGTGGGCCAAAATTGGGGGCGTGGTGAGTAGTGTAGTGAGTCGAGAGAAAGCGGCAGCTTGCCGGGGACCCCAGTCAAAAGGCACGTCTTGTTTTAGAAGATCTGTCAGTGGTCTAGCAACCTCGGCGAAGTTTCGCACAAATCTACGAAAATAGGAACAGAGCCCCACAAAGCTGCGAACATCTTTGGCAGATTTCGGCACAGGGAAGTCTTTCACGGCGCGAATCTTCTCAGGGTCGGGCTGTACGCCGGCAGCGTCCACAATATGCCCAAGGATCGTAATGCGGCGGCGGCCGAAACGGCACTTGGACGAGTTCAGTTGAAGTCCGGCCAGACGAAACACCTAAAGGACCGCTGATAGGCGTGCAAGATGAGTTTCAAACGTGGCTGAGAAGACGATGACGTCGTCTAAATAACATAGACACGTAGACCACTTGAACCCCTGAAGAAGAGAGTCCACCATACGCTCGAAAGTGGCTGGGGCGTTACATAAGCCGAAAGGCATGACCTTAAACTGGTAAAGCCCGTCGGGGGTTATGAATGCCGTTTTCTCCCGGTCCATGGGATCCACAGCGATTTGCCAATATCCAGAGCGAAGATCGATAGAAGAGAAGTAAGTGGCACCATGCAAGCAATCCAGGGCATCATCGATTCGCGGCAGTGGGTAGGAGTCTTTCTTCGTGATGGTATTGAGATGGCGATAATCTACGCAGAAGCGCCACGGTCCATCCTTCTTATTTACTAGCACCACAGGGGATGCCCATGGACTGGAGGATGGCTCAATAATGCCCTTTGCAAGCATTTTGGATACTTCGTCTTGTATGACACTTCGCTCAGACGCGGACACTCGGTAAGGGCGACGGTGAATGGGACTAGCATCGCCGGTGTGTATGCGATGCCTGACAACTGACGTTTGTCCTAAAGGCTGATCACCGAAGTCAAAAACGTCCCGATAGGACCACAGAATGCTGTGGAGGGCTTCAGATTGCTCAGGTGGAAGATCAGCGGCAATCATGCTGTGGATATCACGGCTTTCACAATTGGTCATCCTGGGTGCGCCTTGTTCGGGTACGACAGCACCGAGAGTGAAAGCTTCTGCCTGAAAATCTTGGAGTGGGTGAAGGAGAGCCACAGACATGCCTTGTGGGAACACTTGATTGGTGAGACCAAAGTGGAGAAGTGGCAGGTAGGCTCTACTAGCTGTAACGCTGAGGACTGTATAGGGGACAATGACACAACGCGTAAGGAGCACGTTTGTGAGAGGTGCAGCAAGATATTCGCCATCGGGGACAGCTGGCGAACATAACAGTTCGACGTACGTCACAGTTTTTGACGGCAAATGAACAAAGTCGCTGCACTGTAAACGGCACGGATGCTGGTGATCGGGTTCACAGCTCTGCGGCAGTTCAAGACGGAGGACACCGGTGGAGCAATCAATGAGAGCGGAATTGGCGGCGAGAAAATCGAGGCCAAGGATGATGTCGTGGGGGCATTTCACCATGACATTAAAAACGACAACTACGTCATGGCCAGCGATTGTAACGCGAGCTGTACACATGCCAACAACGGCGACTGTGCCACCATCTGCGACTCGTACGGCACAGGTCATAGGAGGCGTAAGAACCTTCTTCATACGACGACGAAATGTGGCACTCATAACAGAAACATGAGCCCCTGTATCAACCAAAGCTCTCACGGGGATACCGTCGACATGTACTTCGAGAGTGTTCCGGGCCCGTATTCACGAAAACAACTTACGACAAAAAAGCTCTTAAGAGAAAATTTCAGCCAATGCCGCTGCTGGACATATCATTAGAGACGCTTCCCGACCAATGGCGAAAAGCACTTACGAAAGAGAAGTTTTGTGAATTCGGCCCCCGGTGAAGACGTAAGGGCAAAAGAGGATTTTCGGACAAAGTCGACAGTGCAGCTTCACCTCCAGAAGCTGCGCAACCTAGTTTTCCGGGGACAGGCGACGGCTATAAGAGGGCGATGGAGAGCGGCGGCGGGTCGGTGAACGAGATGAGCGGTTGTGAGGTGGCGACGACGGAATGTATCGGCCGTTGTCTTCAGGGGCGTTGAAAGCAGAGAATTCGTTGCGGGTCGGGTAACGGCGAGCAGGTCTACGGAAGGGAGTGGAATACGTGGCGAACTGGCTAGGCGACGTGTACGGCCACTGGCTGCGACAATAAGCAGCGATGTGTCCTGCGCGGCAACAGCGGAAGCAGATGGGCTTATCGTCTGCTGTTCGCCACTCGGACGGATTCCTGGAACGAACAGGAGGGTACTGACGGCGTCGAGGAGCGTCTGACGAAGCGAACGGAGTATCCGAATTGTTTACGGCGCAGACAGAAGGAAGCAGACCAAGGTTGGTGAATTCTTGCCGAACAACGGCCTGGATCAATGACACGGTTGGGGCCGGTGCGTCGGAAAACATATTCTTGTTCGCAGCAGGGCATGCGGCCTCGAGTTCGCGCCGGACGATTCGTGTGACATGTTCAGATGCAGACTGCTCGTAAGGAACTGTCTCGCAGGAAGACGTCGGAGCCGTGTTCGGAAGGCGCTCAAACTGGTGTGATATTGTCACGGGGCTACCGAATTAGCGTGCCCTCGTGTAGGTTCGTGTGTTCAAAACTCGATGGCTTGACAGTCATCGAGAAAGGATAGACGAGACCGTTTGTGCAGAACAAAACCAACAAACACTCGCTGTATTTACAGACACGGGAAAAAAGGAGAACGGATAAATACAAGACGGAGCATAAGAAGGAGAGGATAAATTAACAAAACTATGAATGGGAGGGTCAATAACTAGCGGTGCGCAATAACCAATACAAGAAAGCAAGACTGTCACCGTTCAGGCGGGCGCACGATAGTACATGGCGGGGTGGAGACAGCAAACGCACTCGGAGCGGACTTGGATCGAGGTGTCGCTCGCTGGGAAGGTAGCGTCGGGCAAGTCGGGGTCAGCAACCTCTCGGCGTTCTTCAGTCGACGCTCGGACCACGAGCCGGAGACGCAGTTGTGCCTGGCCAACGCCAGGCGATGGGAAGTCGGTGGAATGCCTGGCCAACGCCAGACGATGGGAAGCCGATGGAGAGCCTGGCCAACGCCAGATGCTGCAAAACCTGGCCAACGCCAGGTGCTTTACCGCTCGGGTACACGCCCAGGTGGGAGCCTGCAGCGGCCTTGCCACAGGAACTCGGCCGCCACTCCCGCGCCCTGGTATGCCTCCTTCTTCCACCACGTCCCAGCCACGTCTCCTCCGGTTCTTCACCCCGGTCTCTCCTGGTCTCCCCCTCGCCCGTTCTCTTGGCGCTTTTTATCACCCATCTTCATCGTGGGCCTTCATCATTGGTGTTCTTGTCTCCGTGTAGTTTTCCGATTGCTCAGAGCTGCACTTGTGGCCTTCTCGCATTGGTGCAGCTTTATTCATTGCTTTATCTTTTGCGCTCGTGCCAACGTCGTCTTCATATTGCTTTCATTTCTTTTATTGCGCGCACTTTGAAACACGGCCCGCACCTTGAAATACGTGCACTCATCACAACAAGCCCCCCTTTCCTTAAGTTTTTTTTTTTCATAAAAAAAAACTGCTGCTAAGTGCGGGTATTTTAGTTCACCACACAGTTCACAAAATAGATCCAATGTCCATACACAATCAAAACCATATAGTTCCAGTGTTCATATACATTCACACACTACAAGCACGGGAGCACAAAAATCCACAAACCACTCTGAACAAGCACAGCGACACAATCACATTATTGCACCACATTTCCACGAATGACAAGTGCCTCTTCCAGAAGGTCATGACATTTTTTTTACGCTTTGGTGAGAACTAGCAGTGCACCGATGTTTCCGCCACTTCTTAAGTAGTGAAACATCTCAACACAACCGTTACATATTTCCGCATGTCCAGAAGAACTGTTATTTATATCCGAGTGTCGAAAGCCAGGACCAGCTACCGGATATCTACAAGGCGCTTATGTTATGGCGTCCCACACAAGTCGGATCGCCCCTTTCAGCTGCCTAGAGCCAACCCTAAGAGACACTAGGCAGTGCTTACTACCAGACGCCCATCTGCATGACCGTCTGAACACACTCGGACGCCATACGACTTTGCAAAGTCCAGACCAACAAAGGTAGTAGTCGAAAGAATCATCTTGTCGCCAGGCGTAGCGAGTTAGTGGCGTTCGAATCATTCTTCGATGATTATCAACGCTTTCTTTCAGCCGATGCGCCGGCAATTCCTCAGACGCCTCTGGAAAGATGCATGCTGAGCCACATGACGTCGTGCTAAACACTGTAGACTCTATGCTAGTATCCTGTACGTCTAGCATGCTACGACTTTCGACCTGAGTTTCTTTCACTTTAGCTGTCGATTCTGCAGCCTTAACTCTTCCACTTGGAACATCGCGCTCTCTGTGAGACACGTCAGCACCTCCACTCTCTTCAGAAGCTAACCTCTCCTGAGGCGTCTTATCCGTATGGTCTTCAAGGACCATGGTGTTACGTCTTACAGCAGCTAACGGAACACCTAAAGAATTTGTGGCCACCGCCCTATATTCCTCGACATGGAATTCACTGTCCTCACCAAGACAAACTAGCAGATCTTCCGCACTAGATATTTTGTGAGGAACTCTTTCCTCATCTACAACGCTTAGCCCCCTAGAGGCTCCAAAGTATCCCTCAGCGTTTGTGGAACTTCCCTGTTCCAAGCTCGCAAAGCTGGCCTCTGCCTCACCGAGCACCTTCGAACCCATTCCAGTCTGCCTGCTGTGTAAGCGGATGCTATCTTCTAGCTCAAGTTCTGACTCTGTCGAAAGATTGCGGCATGGTGTCATGCCTTCGCCAGAGAACGTCTTCACTTCTTCCCTCAATAAAGCGCTACCCACAGAGCAATCCTCAAACGCCCCCTTATATGTGCTCATGCACGGCGTTTCACTACGCTGCATCTTTACGATCCGCGTCTTTTCCACCTCTGCGAGTTGGAGCTTTAACTGAAGTGTCTTTAATTTCATTTCTTCGAGCTCTCTTTCTTCCTCCTCCATCTCCCTCTCAAACTCCAACTGCTCCTTCTCTTCCTGTAGTCGCGCAGCCTCTCGCGCATCAACCCATGCCGTAAATTCCTCACCTTCCAAGCCTATGCGACGTGCCAACTCTTCAAAGACTTGACGGGATTCCGATGCGCTCATTTTCTTTTTTCCCGTGCAAAACAATAAAGTGCAGAAACGGTCTCGTTGTCCTGTCGCGGACGCCAATTTGTCACGGGGCTACCGAATTAGCGTGCCCTCGTGTAGGTTCGTGTGTTTTGAGTTCGTGTGTTCAAAACTCGATGGCTTGACAGTCATCGAGAAAGGATAGACGAGACCGTTTGTGCAGAACAAAACCAACAAACACTCGCTGTATTTACAGACACGGGAAAAAAGGAGAACGGATAAATACAAGACGGAGCATAAGAAGGAGAGGATAAATTAACAAAACTATGAATGGGAGGGTCAATAACTAGCGGTGCGCAATAACCAATACAAGAAAGCAAGACTGTCACCGTTCAGGCGGGCGCACGATAGTACATGGCGGGGTGGAGACAGCAAACGCACTCGGAGCGGACTTGGATCGAGGTGTCGCTCGCTGGGAAGGTAGCGTAGGGCAAGTCGGGGTCAGCAACCTCTCGGCGTTCTTCAGTCGACGCTCGGACCACGAGCCGGAGACGCAGTTGTGCCTGGCCAACGCCAGGCGATGGGAAGTCGGTGGAATGCCTGGCCAACGCCAGACGATGGGAAGCCGATGGAGAGCCTGGCCAACGCCAGATGCTGCAAAACCTGGCCAACGCCAGGTGCTTTACCGCTCGGGTACACGCCCAGGTGGGAGCCTGCAGCGGCCTTGCCACAGGAACTCGGCCGCCACTCCCGCGCCCTGGTATGCCTCCTTCTTCCACCACGTCCCAGCCACGTCTCCTCCGGTTCTTCACCCCGGTCTCTCCTGGTCTCCCCCTCGCCCGTTCTCTTGGCGCTTTTTATCACCCATCTTCATCGTGGGCCTTCATCATTGGTGTTCTTGTCTCCGTGTAGTTTTCCGATTGCTCAGAGCTGCACTTGTGGCCTTCTCGCATTGGTGCAGCTTTTATTCATTGCTTTATCTTTTGCGCTCGTGCCAACGTCGTCTTCATATTGCTTTCATTTCTTTTATGGCGCGCACTTTGAAACACGGCCCGCACCTTGAAATACGTGCACTCATCACAGATATGCGCCGGCTTTTCGCTTGCTCTAAGCGGCGACACTCCTTAATCACAGTGTCGACGGTCGCTACGTTATTGAATACAAGCAGATTGAATGCATCATCTGCAATGCCATTCAGTATGTGAGAGACTTTTTCAGTCTCGGGCATTCTGTCATCGGCTTTTTGGCACAAGGCCAGTACGTCCTGAATATAGGACAAGTATGGCTCCGTTGACGTCTGGGTACGTACCGCCAGTTGTTCCTTAGCAGCGAGCTGCCGCCCAGACGGGTTCCCGAAAAGGTCGCGGAGCTGTTCTTTAAAAGTATCCCAGCTGGTAATATCTTGCTCGTGGGTCTCAAACCAGACGCGAGGAGTCTTGTCCAGGTAAAATATCACGTTCGCCAGCATGACCGTTGGATCCCAGCCGTAGGTCTTGCTGACGCGCTCATACATCCTAAGCCACTGATCCACGTCAACGTTGTTTGCGCCGGCAAAGATACCGGGATCACGGGGTTGTGATAGAGCGACGTACTGAGTTGTGATCGCTGGTGGTGACGTAGCTGAAGTGGACGGAGGCGTGTCATTGCCCGGAGCCATGCTTGTAGACTCGAGGTGGCGTCCACTGCGGAGCTCCGTCGTAGAAGACTGAAGGGTGCCCCGCACCTCCACCAAAAATGAAACGGAACAGAACAAACGGTGGAATTATTTACAGCGTTTGTATTTCAGACCGACCAAGCTGGGAGTCACACCACGCTCACCCAAGATACATCATCGTCTTCTTTCTTGGGTGTCTTTCACATCCCTGTAACCGTACACCCCACTGCAGGTCAGCGTCATTAATCGCCACGTAACATACGAATTGAAATTCGTCGCCTTTATCTTGCCCTTTTCAGCTGGAAACTCAGATAGTGTCGTCCGTTTTGCGCTTATGTAGCGCCAGAATTTATCGGGTGCGCTTTTGATAAATTTTTGTAGTGTGTGTCCATTAAAGTGCCGTTTCGCGCCTCGTAACTTTCCTTTTAACGTCAATGTTAGCGTTGCTATTTGTGAGCTAGCGCTTCCTAGCGTTTTTTTAGTCATCCTTATGCGCTTAAGGTGAATTATGTCTCGGGTAATCCATGGGTTTCGCTTCCTTGAAACCTGTGTTCATTTGGGAATAAAGTTAGATATACAATGCATGATATGATGTTTAAACTGTGCCCACACTTCATCTATACTTGCGTTATTATCTGCACGAATCTCTGAAAACTCGGGGTACTCGTGGGACAAGTAGGTCATTATTGCCGCATCATTAGCTTTATTAAAGGAGAGCACATATTTTACTGAGCCAGGCTGTCGTATTGGAGCCGCTAAAGGCAAAGTACATAGAACTGTTCTGTGATCCGATAAGCAGTCAACTGTTTCAACACTTGTGCGGTCGGTGGAAAAATGATCACTTACAAATACAAGGCCTAACAATGAGTGCGACTCTCCTTGCCTTCGTGTATTTTAAACAAGCTGAGTTAGATTGAAAGCAAATAAGAAGTCAATTACTATATTATTCGATAGAGAACCTGGACTTAATGAGGACCAATTTACATCTATCTGGTAGGTTGAAGTCACCGGCCGTGATAATCCAGCCACCGAGCATGTACAGATTCACGTAATCCGGGAGAGGATTTAGGTACAGCGCATCGGCATTCGGGGGACTGGCGGCACCAACGTCACGGAGCCGTCGTTCAGGAGAGGCTTACATCAAACTGCTTCGACACCATTCACCTCCAGCATGCGTGACCGTGCAAATGATTCCCTGCCGCAAATAAATTGCTACGCTACCGCCTCTAGTGTCCCTATCTTTGCGGACAACTGGGTAACTCGGTGGCACGATTTCGTGGTCACATATATTCGAATGTAGCCACGTTTCACTTACTGTAACAATAACAGGTTCTAGAGACAATAAAACGGCTTCAAAATGATCTGCCTTATTCGCAAGACTTCGCGCGTTAACATTTATGGGCGTTGTCGTCGAGAAGACTGCGCTGTTGATAGTTGCTCCTCTTTTTTTTTTCGATATTTTTACTGTCTTCATTCCAAGAGAAACGACGACCGTTTATCTGAACTCGGTCATAAATAAGCCATACCCGTTCCCCTCTATCACGGTAACCGTTCCCTTTCAGTTTGAAACAAGAGTGAAGTATTTTATCTTTGTCGCGATAATCAAGCAACTTAAGAATTATTAGCCTGTTTCTTGATTCGCCTTCTTTAGTTCTACCAAGTCGGTAGACGTTCAATACCAGAAGTCTTTACGTCTATAGAGTATCTTCAAATATTGTGTTTGATACGAAGTTGTGGAGCTTTTGAAATGACTCATTTTGTTGTTCAACTCCATAGACAATCAGGTTTGACCTCCGACTTTTGTTCTCCAGTTCTCAAATTTTTGTGTTCATGCCTTTGATGTTGTTTGCTAGTTCCGCTATTCGCTTTACGAAATCAGAAACCTGCTTTTCCAGTCCACTAATTTTTTCAAGCTTCTTATCGATTGCAGTTAATTTCTGGTCTGTGGCGGATTTGTTCTTTCTTGATTTCCTTTATGTCGTCCGCGATTACCTTTAGTTGTTTTGACCAATCGCCTTCTGTAGGCTCTGGATTAGTTGCTATGTCGCCGCTTAGTAACAACAGAAAACGAAGAGAATTAGTCACGTTAGCAAGCACTTCGCACATTCATCATTGGCATGGCGGCAAGATTAAGCAAACGTTGTTGCTAGGGTAGCACTTTCCGTATTGTTTGCTCACCTGTACAAAAACATGATCGGGAAGACCGTGTCATATGGCATCGCTGCCATGCCCACTGTCGAGTGCCGCGGTGAAGAGCTGCTTTATAGTCCCGTTGACAGGTGCATCCATGGTGGGGCGCTGATGGATGCACTTGCACCTGTTGCGGCAATTGATCGGTTTCCTTTACCACAATCAGCACGTTCTTCCCTCAAGCGCCATGATGTTGTTGTACCATTCCCTTTTTCAATCCCGACTGAACACATGAGAGGAAAACCTAACAAAACTGCACTTCCTACTGAATAAATTTCTTAGGATTGTTGAACATGTCCCAAGACCCCATTGAACCAAAGAGCTCTTTCAGTTAATAAATTATGTTATTATCGTTTATCAATTTCCCTTAAAGGGACCGACAAATGTCCACAACGCGTGAACGGAGTTTTGTGCATCTGGAAAGATCTTGAATCATAGGAATGGAACACCCTTTCGCAATTTGAATAAGATTTGTATTTTTAAATTGAGCTTGAATATTGCGGAAACTGAAACATGGCGTAGCCTGGCGGTAAAGCCTTGGTACTGCGTTATGGAGTCCTTAAATTGTTGCACGTCGCCTGCTGCTGTTCATACTACCATAACCTAAAATTGCAGTTAGTACATAAAAACGCATCACCGCCCTATTATTTCCTTTATACGCAGTAAAAGGAGCTGACGCTGAGAAACGGCGCTGCCTTCGCAGCACCCGAATTCTGCTTCTACCCGCGGTAGAGTGTACTGGAACTTTTGAGTGGCGCGAGCGCCTGCCTGTACGCGGCCGTTTCAGTGTGGAATGATGCGGTGGCGCTGGCATCGACCAATCTTCCCGCGCGGATGGCTGGCAGGCGTTCCGCGTACGCGCTGGTACCTGTCCGTCGCGCCCAGGATGATCTTTTTCATTCCTTGTTATACCCCCCTTTTCAAAAATTTTAATGCAAATAAATATTATTTGACATTATTGTTATTGAAGTTGCCGCCGACTGTATTGCAGTTTGAAGTAGCTAGCGTAGCACATCGTACCGCATAACGAGCGCATCCCCCCCCCCCTTTTATTTTACAGTGTACACTTACACGAGAAACCAGCCAGCCGGTACACATCGGAAGTCTCCCTCATTCCCCCTCCCCCTCGAAAAAAAAAAATTGGCCGCGTATCTCCGTGCTTCGCTGCAAATGTCGTCGAAAGACGATAGCCTTCTACCGGCCGTACTACATGAGTCCCGGTTCGCGTGTTTCTATTTCCCCGAGGAGTTGCGCAAGCGAGAGAGAAAACGAAGAGACGCGAGGAGAGAAAGGGACCGGCCGGAGTGGCGGGCTGCCGTTCCCCTGCTAGAGTGTACTATAGTCGCGGACAACTTTTCTTGGCAATGAAGGGAAAGCTACGGGGGCGGAGCTACTGCACATGTACTCCTCCGCGATGTAGTCCGGTTCGGCGCGCGTTTCAAATTTAGTTTCGGTTGTGAACCTTCCGTATCTCCTGTGACGGCCGTTCGATTATTCGAGCGGGTCTGCTTTGTCTGCTTCGACAGCCATTTGTTCATCAAATTCGTCACAAGCTCCTGCGGTGACTTGTCGGAAAAGCTGGAGGGAGACGAGCGCGCACCTGATAGTGGGGAGGCCATTTTGACAGTGAGGACTGTGACCTGCACGTAAAATGTGCGACGTTCTCGCACGTGAAAAAACGCGAAAAGGCACTGCGTAAAGTAAAGAAAATTATAAATATCTCCTTAATGCGAGCAGTGCCTCTTTTCAAAGAGCGTCCTGTAGAAAATAAATCAATGTTGTTTTCTTAATTCTCACGCAGAAAACATGGACGAAATTGTGGGACTATATTCTTAAGTGGTAGCACGCGCGTAGTTTGGCTCTGTAGCCTTCCCTCCATTGCTACAGTGGCTAGAATAGGGAAGTGTGATTACCGCCAAGCGGCGCGTATGGACACCTCTGACGCCGCTTTGCGATGCTTCCGCTAGGTGGCGCTCTCTCTCGTTTACACGTTTCAGTAAAGAAGAAGAAAAATGCACATGCTGTGAGGAAGATAGGGAAACGACGGAGCATGTTCTGATTCAATGCGGAAATATCCGCCCAGGTGTACGTTTGGGCACCACCCTACAGGAAGCCTTGGGTTTTAGGGCGAACAACGGGAAGCTGAACATAGCTGCGACTGAAATAAGTAAGAGACGGTTAGAATACTGGTGGCAGAAAAGTAGAGAGAACGGACAAAAATAATTATAGAGAAAAATAAGGACCTTCTGCCATAAGGGGCAGGGAACTGGGCTATGAATTTCCGTTTTTTCTATAGTATGATCGATTTGATTGAAGTAAATTTAAAAGGCATGAGGAAAATTTAAAGAGAGAGAGAAAAAAAAAGTGATTAAATCTTCTTACGAGCCTGGTGGCGCACATGTCACCGCCCCGCTACAAAGGGGACGCTCATAGCATCCATCCATCCATCCACGTTAGGCCGCCACGAGGAATGAGCGTGTGTGTTCTGGTCTGCGTACGTCGTGCGGGCTTCTCGCGATGTTTTTTCGTTGAAATTGTGCGTTGAAGATTGGCGATGAGCCGAAGACAGAGTCACTGCTTTGTACCCGGTTGCAAGAGCGGGTACAAATCCTGCAAAGAAAAGCTGTCGTTGTTCGGTGTGCCCAAAGAAGCGGAGATATTCCAACAATGGCAGCGCAACATTCCACGAGCAGACAAGCCGCTTGAGCGCAACGCGGCCGTCTGCGAGCTGCACTTCGACAAGCAGTTTGTGTCACGCCATTTCGAACACATTATAGACGGCAAAACTGTACGCCTCGAGAGAACTAGACCCGTACTTCTGCCTGGCGCCGTACCCACCATCTTTCCTAACGTGCCTGCCTACCTATCAAAGCCCGTTCCCAGGAAAAGAAATCCCAAAGAGAGGTTGTGCCCACCGCCTGCTTTGCCAGAAAAGCGACAACGGATGAGCGATGTGCCGCAGCCGCTGCCACAGGAGGAGTCCGATGAGTCCGCGACAGCCGCTTCTGAGCCTCGACTTCCTTTCAACCACACAGACGTTGCTCTGCCGTCAGACAGCTGGGGGAAGCACGTGTTCAGTGGTGTACCACTGAAGGTCGCGTACAGTGTGTGCTTACCGGGACCAGACATGAGTATCCTGTGCGCTGAGAAGCTCGTGTTGTTCACTGTAACAGACGAAAGCGTGACGCATGAAGTGTTTGTGCGTGGAGTGAAACTTGTCATAGGCGAGCCTGGCGACCCAGCTTCCATTCTCAAAGCTGTCAATGGTGTGCATGTATGTCCAGGGGCAGGATTTCTTGAGGAGTTTCCGTTCGCGAGTAATAACTCTAATTTGGTGGTATGGAATGGGAGCCTCTATAACAAGAACTGCACCGGAGCCTCGGTTGAGCGGTGTGTAGCGTGTAAATATCTCCGCAGGATCCTCACGAA
This sequence comes from Hyalomma asiaticum, assembly GCA_013339685.2. Taxonomy (NCBI): domain Eukaryota; kingdom Metazoa; phylum Arthropoda; class Arachnida; order Ixodida; family Ixodidae; genus Hyalomma; species Hyalomma asiaticum. The sequence continues at coordinate 146,783,889 of CM023483.1, forward strand.
TCAGAGATGCCGAAGAAAGAAAACAAAGTCAAAAACAAATGTTTTCATAAAGATGAAAACGAAACTGCAAGCTGTACGGCGCTTGAAGGCCAAAGTAAAGACATTGGATGCAATAATTTCGCAAATGAAAGCCGAAAATGAAAAGATTGAAGAAGCAGCAGTACTACGAAAGATCGAGAGCCTTCCCTCTAAACAAAGAGCTGCCATCCTTCAATGCTTTGCAGCTGCAAGCCGAAAGTCGGCTAAGCGCATGTGCTACAATACTGAGTGGGTTTTGGAATGTGTAATTATGCGCATTAAAAGCCCAAGGCTCTACGAGCATGTACGCAGAGAAAAATTTCTAATGCTTCCCAGCCGAACTTGCCTCAAGAATTTCATGAAGAAATATAAGAGCAGCTTCGGTTTCAACTCTTGTGTTCTCTCAGGAATTGCAAAAAAAAACCGAACAAATGGACGAGTTTCAGCGCCATGGCGGTTTGGTAATAGACGAAATGAAACTTGCGGAAAACTTTGTAGTGGCGTCAGGCACAGGAAAAATTGATGGCTTTGTGGACCTCGGCGTGTTTACTCCCGAGCATGAAAAGAGCGTGCCTTGTGACCATGGGATGATCGTAATGTTCCAGCCCTTGTCAGGGTCCTGGCACCAGATATTAGCTGTTTTTGCATCTAGAGGGAATGTAAAGGCACATTTGCTTTCCAACATTATTTTGGAAGCGGTAGTTTTATCAGAAAAGGCAGGACTTAGAGTTGATTATGTCACTTGCGATGGGGCATCCTGGAACCGTGCAATGTGGCATCGGTTTGGTGTACACGGCACGGCTACAGCTGTCACGCCGTCAGTACAGCATCCTACTGATGACAGTAGACGCCTTTTCTTTCTGTCAGATTTTCCACATTTGGTTAAATGTGTGAGAAATGGCTTCATAAAAGGGGGCTACAAAACACCAGAGGGTCACGTTGATATGCAACCAATCAAAGTCGCGCATGAGCTTGACAAGTGTGCAACAACACTTAAGGCAATGCCCAAGATTACTCATACGCATTTATATCCAAATAATTTTGAAAAGATGAAGGTGAATTATGCTATTCACCTCTTCAGTGCCGAAGTCCTGCGGGGCCTTTTTTTGTACCGCGAGCAAATTTCAAAGTCGTGCACGTACGCAAGACAAACAGAACTGTTCATTGCTTTTATGCAAAAACTGATTTCTGCAATGACCTCAAGGGTACCGTCATCAGCGCTGAGAAAGAACTCTGAAGAAGAAGAAGTGCTACGAAATGCCCTGGACTACATTAATAGATGGGAGGCCAACACAGAACCCACAAAGGCAGGCTTTCTCTCCCACAGCACTGCTGAAGGCCTTAGAGTCACATTAAAAGGGACCCTGGAGCTTCTCAAATACCTTACTGAATGTGTCGGATACAAATATCTACTAACCTCGCGCCTGAGCCAAGACCCCATTGAAAAGTTATTTGGGATTATCCGGCAATTCTCCGGCTGCAACGACCATCTGACTTCTTCTCAATTCCTAACAGCAGTTAACTGCTTAAGCTTTTATAACCTGGTAAAAGCACTGGATACAGGAAACTGCGCAGGAGGTGCTCTCATGTCCCTAGTCGGAGTGGATGAAGCCAGCAATCATGTGGACACCCTAATTGATAAGGGAAAGCTTGATGAGGCTTCACGTGTACTTGATAAATCCGAACTTGGTGACCACATCTATCCACAGGTGACGAGCGATGCCAGGTTAACTTATTACCTGGCTGGATATGTGGCTCGAAGAAAGGTGATGGTCACCAAGTGTCGGAAATGTTTTGATCAGCTTTTAACATCTGCTGAAGATGTGGATGAGGGTCTTTCTTCCTTTACGGCTTTTTGTGATCAAGGAGGCCTTCTGTATCCTTCACTGCAGCTATTTGGATTTATCGAAGCTTTAGAAGATGTATTCACAATGTGGTTCAGTTGGAACAAACTTCAGCGAGACAGTATGACGGAACTTCTTCATATCATGCAGAATGTGCCTCGTGTCGGGTGTCTGGAGCACCAAGAGGAGCTGACGAACAACATAATGAAGTTCTTTCTTCTCACTCGGCTTCATTTTTTTACCAAGTCCCTTAATAAAGGTCGATCTTCAGCAAGCGAACGAAGGAAGCACCTGAAACTCAGAAGAACAACTTGAATGCCAGTGACTCAAGTGGTACCTGTCTCATGTTCTCATGACTTTTTTTAACATTGTGCAACATGTTTGTTCTGGCTGAAGAAAGCCTACAGATCTGGCTAAAATTTTGGAATTTGTTCGATGTCTCACTTTAAATCATTTGTGAAATAAAAATGTTTTTAATGGCAGAATTTGCTTTTCGGTCATTGTAAAAAAAAAGAGCCAAATAAGCACACCAAGCAGGCAAACAGATGTCGCCAGATCGCATTTAAATAGTTCCCTCTCGTCTGCCGCAGGCTCGGCGCAGCGCGTCGCCTTTGATAGCGATACACAACCACACGTCGGATAAACCATAAATTTCATTGCGCCTTCTATTTAAGTTAGGAGTGAAATTGTTATATTCACATGTTACAGAAGCCACGGCTGGAAAAATAAGCGCGAGATTACGCACGCCCCGTATGAGCCAATTAAAGTTTGTTCATCCATTCACTCACCCATCCAAAAGCGACTTCAGCAACAAAATTAACGGCAGAAAAAAAAACATCGCCTGACGAATTCCCGTCGGCGCGACACATATAGTTGGCAAATGATGCTGTATACATGCGCAAGTCGCAGAAAGAACGCCGGGCAAATAAAATACACGTCGCCAAACTCCGGCGATTTACTGCGCCGCGAGCAGACGACCACGGCAAGTGGACGTGTAAACGGGTTTGAGCGCCCCCTGGATTTCCCTTTCCCGTGCATCGCGGAGTGGCGTCAGTGCCGGCGGCGCGGTCTGCACACTTTCCTCTTCTAGCCACTGTACCATTGCCAAGAAAAGTTGTCCGCGACTATAGAGTGGCGCGAGCGCCTGCCCGTGCGCGGCCGTTTCAGCCTGGAAAGATGCGGTGGCGCTGGCGTCGACCAATCTACCCGGGCGGATGGCTGGCAGGCGTTCCGCGTACGCGTTGGTACCTCTCCGTCGCGCCCAGGATGATCTTTTTCATTCCTCGTTATACCCCCCCCCCCCTTTTCAACAAATTTAATGCAAATAAATATTATTTGACATTACTGTTATTGAAGTTGCCGCCGACTGTATTGCAGCCTGAAGTAGCGTAGCACATCGTACCGCATAACGAGCGCGTTTCCTCCCCCCCCCTTTTCTTTTACAGTGTACACTTACACGAGGAACCAGCTAGCCGGTACACATCGGAAGCCTCCCTCATCCCCCCTCCCCCACGAAAAAAAAAAGGAATGTGTTGCACATAAGTGGAAGAACTCCTCGCCCGTTCCACGTATATAAAACACCAATATTGAAATCAAATAAAGGGCGCGTTGCTTGTGGTTGCTTTCACTCACAACAAAAGCAGGCTTTATTGACATTGTCACTGTCTGAAGAACAGCAGAGTTTTTCCAAAGCTCCCTTTCATCATTTTAATATGGGAATGCGTTTATTGTTGTAGGACCCACAAAAATGCAGAAAGACGCCTTCAGTGAAACACAGCAGTGCAAGATTTCGAGAGTTTAAATAAGCAACAGCAAGGCATAGCAAAGTCGTATTAACAATTGATAATGTGAAAATACAAGGATCGCATGCTTATACAAACAATACATTTGCAATTAAAATTATAAAAAGCATAAAATTATAGAGCCAGGATACACCATGTAACATAAAACAAAACAGAATGCAGAGCTTAGGTTGTCTTCCTAAAATGCGTTTAAATAAAAAAAAAAGATGTTATTATCGTTGCAAAATCGCTTAAACCGACTCTAAAGCGGAACAATGAATCGGCTTAGTTCGAGTACGTATGCTCTGAGAACCCTAAAGCTGCTAAATTAACCATCACAGGTTTATTAATACAAAAAGATTCAAGAACAAATTCTATTTTCAGATTTCGCGTCAGAATTTGCACGTTTTCTTGCTTACATACCTATTCTCGGAAAAATCATCTCTCTTCTTGGTGCCCCTTTAAAAAATTAAGAGTGCAATAACATATGCACGAAAACTGCCATTTTTTTATGCCAATGCAGCAATTTATAGCCTAAGTTTTAGCTGATGCTGTGCGCTTCTTCGTTTCTCATCGCGCCACTTGTTAAGACCCTTTATATAAAAATGCATACGCCTGGCCACGTAAAAGCTGGTCAACTTAGCAGTTAATGACTTGCAACCAGCACCCCCAATGCTTCTCTGTTGATCACTGCCAGGACATCCAAGATGCTATCTTTGTGTAAGTCACTCTTACGAAAGCAACCAGTGAAAATGTCTTCAAGTTCACTAATAAAACCCTAGCAAAAATTCTAAAAGAGATTTTTTAGTCTAATAGGTTTTTCTATTAGTCTTATTACTATTGTATTAGTCTTATAGGAATCTTTACTTGTCTTATAGGTGTTTGTATTAGTCTAATACATCATTGCTAGTTTATGTCAGTATGCTCTATAAGACTTTTCGAAATTTGTCTAATGGATCTTTTCTCAAGCAAGGTAGCTAGGGCTTTATATAACTATTAAAACACAAACTTTGCAACTCAATAATTCTTTAAATGCCTTTATTAGTTTGTATTAGTTAACACAGTAAAAAATTTACACCCTTAAGGGTGTAAATGAGGAACCTAGAGATATATGATTTCTTGGCAATTTGGCATTGGAATATTTGGTGGGTTTAGATTAAAAGATATGTGTGATGCACAGCTACCAGTTAGCCTACGCTTGATTGGCAGATGTCCTGTGTATCCTTATTTTGTAATTGCGCATAACAGTTATTTCCCCACTGGCACTACATAGCAGGTCAGGAATCTGGAGTATATATACGGGACAGTCTGTGTACAGATGTGAAATAACGCGAACGTTCTATATATTGGTTTGAAATGGTCAAGTGTATATTTGCATGTGTGATGCTCCCACGGTGTCTTGTTAGTGTGTAATGTGTGATCATAAATGCAGCTAAAATCAAATGCTGTGTCACAGTGCGATTGCAAAGCACATGCATCCTCCATTTTTGCCACAAAAAGGGTGTCACCCATGAGCTTACTCCATGCCCATGGGATAGGTCATTTACACCCTTAAGGGAGTTAAAATTTTATAGTGTGGTCTAGGTTACTAGAACAATCGTATTATGTTTTTCTATAAGTCTTGTACAAGCTATTAGTCTAATACTAATAAATTCTATTGGTGACAATAACCTCATAGGCTATTAGTTTCTCTATTAGAATTTTTGCTAGGGTAAGACAAAATGTTTCGGAGAAGGGTACAGAAGACCACCGAAATCACAAGGTTTCACGTGTTTCGGGGCCTTAAAAAGGGATAACTTGCGACTTTGTTGCACACACGGATATCCAGTTGTGCAACCTGGGTTTAAACGCTGTTTTATTGCCATTTCGCGAACAAAACAGAGATGCCGACTACAGAGGCTACCATGCCGCCGAGCAAACCTCGGTAGATTGGGCGATGGCAGCGCCGCCGCTACTTTCGCCGCAAGTTGGGCAAGGGGTAAGCAAGGGAAGAGCTAGAGTGTACTAGAATATTTTGAGTGGCGCGACCGCCGGCCGGAGAGGGGCCCTCTCCGCATGGAACGCAGCGGCGGCGCTGCAGTCGTCAGACATTGGTTGCTCCGGCCGGCCGGCACGGCCGGCCCGCCTCGCGGGCGTCTGCTTGCCGGCGCGCTCACAAAAATGTTCGCAAGAGTGGCGCGAGTTTATATGAAAGGAACGTGAGAACGAACCGTTTCATCACACCTGAACTGCATTACCACCCTGATGGCAATTAATTTGCGCCGGGAGAGCGCCTGGCAGGTGTAGATAGGTTTATTTTGGTTTTATAATGAAGCGCGAATGGATCACTTGAGCAGCGATGCGCCACATGCAGCTTCATCAACTTTTAACTAGGCGATCGATGTCTTTTCATATTGCTTGCCTGCTTACTTCCAAGGTTTCTGCTCAAAACGCAATGTTATTACCTATGAACACGGCGAGCGTGCGAGCGTTGCAATCATCAAATATAGTTTTAAATCAGCCGGCAGTTCTACTGCACGCTATATATCGGTGCTCATTTTTGGTATGGGCATTTTTACTCAAACACAAAGAAGGTTCTACCTATCGCCTACTTGATATAAACATGCTGTACCAAGCATAATTATTCACACTGTTACTTTCGTTTCCCATAAATATAGGTAAACTGAAGAAACCATACACTCACTCCTATATAGCTCAGAAATCTTAGAATGAAAAGGGTGTAGTGTGACAATGTTACGTTTAGGTACTAACGTTCAAGTGTGGTGAAGAAACTTTAAGGATCAATTAAGGTATTCTATGAAAAATTAGGTCCGTGCTGTGCGAAGTCGTGAGAGATAAACTATTCCATTCAGAGATGATGCGAGGGAAAAATAGATATTCCGAAGAACTTGTTTTGGTACTAAAAGGGATTAAAGATTTAGTAAGGTGATGTCTCCTCAGCTGCGACCGCAGTGGTAAAGCATACAGCTCAGGGAAAGACATCTTAATTAGTCTGGGTTTTACGGCACACTCAAAATCTTCATACATTGTGCTCTTTAATTAGGTCTGAAAGGTCAGTTCCGCTGCTACTTAGAATATAAGTAGCGAACGGCGTTGCGCTTTGAATCTTCTCCGGTCTTTGTTCTACGATTTATGTAGGAGTCCAAACTGCGCATGCATGTCCAGGTCCTGGTCTGAAAAACGATATGTATTCTGACAAATTAAATTTTGCAAATGTTTCTTTTAGTTATTGCCTAATGGAACCAAGGTTACGGACTGATGACGCTCTGGTGAGAATAGTGTGGCCTTTCCAAATGAGAGAGTGAGTAATGCGACGAAGTACTTGCATTCAAATATATCAGGGAGCGATTGCGATTGAAAACCGTAAGGAAAGAAGAGCTTGTATCGTGTTCCTTTTTTTTTTTGTTGTTGTTGTAGTCCTTATAAACACTGGTTTATCTCCATTCAGCTACATGCCGTAATGAGAGCACCAGGGAGAAATGTGTCCATTCCTCATAGTTGTTGATTTCGTTAAGATGGACATCATCATCATCATCAGCCAATTTTATGTCCACTGCAGGACGAAGGCCTCTCCCAATCCTCTCCATTCTTGTCTGTCCTCCGCGAGCTGATTCCATTTGATGCCTGCGAATTTCTTGATTTCGTCCCCCCATCTTACTCTCTGCCGCCCACGGCTGCGCTTACCCTCTCGGTATCCATTCCGTCGTTCTAACTGTCCATCGGTTATCTAGCCTTCTCATCACGTGGCCTGCCCATGTCCATTTTTTCTTCTTAATATCGTTCATTATGTCGGCGACCCCCGTTTGTTCTCTGACCCACTCGGCTGTCTTCCTATCCCTTAGTGTAACGCCTATCATTTTCCGTTCCATCGCCCGCTGCGCGGTTCTTAACTTCCTCTCTAGCTTCTTTACGTAATAGTCTGCTAATAATTCGATCTCAAATGGTGCCCTAATAAGTTATAACTTCCATCAATATGTCGTTAATATGTATTAAAAATAACAGCGGATTCCGAACGCTAGTCCAAAGTACTCAGAAGTAACGAGTAGCTCACGAGAACAATCACTGTAATGCTGTCAATGCGAACGCATCTATAGATACGTAGAAGGTCATCTATTAAGAAGAAAGTAGGTAGACGGGTTGAGACCCTATGAATTAGTATTATACATGTACCAGTTCAGTAGCGCACCCAGGATCTCTGCCAGGGGGGGGGGGGGGGGGGTTCAATCTTTCACGAAGGGCCGGCCATGCGATTACACAGTTGTTGCGTGTGTAAAAAAAGAAAATGAAATGCCAAAAATAATAACATCAATGATGATGATTATTTTATTATTTTTTCGGCGTTTTGCTGAGACATTAGCGCCACATTCTTCTAGGACACAGGTGCAGTTACGGAGTGGGAGGGCGTTAGGTCGGTCTCAGGGGGGTTACAGTTAGCACCATATGGGGGGTTACAACCCCCATAACCCCCCTCCCCCCCTCCCCGTCGGTGCGCCACTGAACCAGTTAAACTGCTCTCTTAAAATATAAAAAATGACGTCGACTTCGCCTGACATAACGAAGCAATTACGGCAGCAAAAATATACAAAAACAGAAATTACAGAGGTATTTAAGCTGGGTCATTTTCAAGAAATCTTTACGAAAGATATGGCTGCGATATGAACATAACTATCGGTAACGAACTAGCTAAATAATTGTGAGACGTATTCAATAATTTTACAGGATGAGAATAAGGAAGTTGGTAATTCCGGGCAGTAACTTGTAACAGTTCAGTATTAGCCAAACGGGACCCTGTACTCAGCATAAAACAGACCTAGAAGGTCTTGCCGTTTTCGACATTGGCCTGCTAGAGCAGATTGAAACTAATGTTGCTCATTTCGAGCTCTCTTCCCGTACTCTCCACATCTTTATGTATAACATCGGGAATGACGGACATCCGTGCCTCCACTCTTACGACGTTTTCCTTGTTTATTTTTCTTATTCTTCTTCTTATTTTGTGCAGGCTGCGTTTTTGCGATGTTATCCCCATCCTAAAATATGTGCCGTCGTCACCTATGCCAGATTTTTTAAATATATCCCACAAAGTAATTCACTGCCTGACGTTTTCCTGCACGCCAATCATGTATAAGGAAGTTCTGATTAAAAACTGCTTTATTTTCAATAAAATTAACGCCTCCATCGCCCCCCCCCCCCCCCCGCGAGAGGGGTTCGTGCAACGAAGCTGCGAGCGCATCAGATGCTTGCAAGGCGCACCGAACGGATCTTTATTTTATTTTATTAGATGTATCTGTGAAAACGCCGGCCAGCGTGACTGTGCTGCCGTACCTATGTTTATACAATATTTATTGCAATGTGCATGGCACAGCACGCACGCACACGCGAAAAAAAAAAGAATTAGAATGAGCACCACAGCTCGGGCCACGCTGGCCGTGCCCGCCGCGCGCCCGCTGCCCAATGGTTAGGCACGCCAGCGCCACCGCTGCTTTCCATGCGAGAGGGGACACCGGTTTGCACGGCGCGCCCGCTCCGGTCGCGCCACTCAAAATATTCTAGTACACTCTAGAAGAGCGCCGCGGTCGCGCCACTCAAAAGCTTCTAGTACACTCTACCCCTGCCTTGCGCTAACCGCACGGATGGATGGATGGATGGATGGATGGATGCTATGAGCGTCCCCTTTGTAACGGGGCGGTGACATGTGCGCCACCAGGCTCGTAGAACTTTTTTTTTCTCTCTTTAAATTTTCCTCATGCCTTTTAAATTTACTTCAATCAAATCGATCATACTATAGCTTCAATCAAATCGATCTACTAAAGACGAGCGTGAGGTAAGGGCGCCATCTGGCCATGGTTTCGGGAAACGCAAGAAGCTTGCCTAGTACAGGAAACGTCCGCTTTTGCGAATCCTAACAAGCACTAGGGTCTTTAGAATTACGCATCTATGTACCTTCTACTAAAGGAACACATCGTCTAATACTTCCGTATTGATGTAGCGCCTCAGATATGCGTAATATTTGCTTTTTGGCCGACTCTGTTCAGAAGTATGAAGGTAGCCACCAGTTCAAGCCGGGTGGTCTTTGAGGAAGGGGTTCACCTTTCGCAGCAGGACACACACACACACAGACACACAGACCAAAAATTTCTGCGTCGAAGTACCCTAAGAAAGACTATCATCTTTAAAAAAAAGGAATGTGTTGCACATACTTGAAGAACTCCTCGCCCGTTCCACGTAAAACACCAATGTTGAAATCAAATAAAGGGCGCGTTGCTTGTCGTTGCATTCACTCACAACAAAAGCAGGCTCTATTGACATTGTCGCTGTCTGAAGAACAGCAGAGTTTTTCCAAAGCTCCCCTTATTTTAATATGGGAATGCGTTTATTGTTGTAGGACCCACAAAAATGCACATACGTAATTCTGCAGAAAAACGCCTTCAGTGAAACATAGCAGTGCAAGATTTCGAGAGTTTAAATAAGCAACAGCACTGCAAAGCAAAGTCGTATTGATAACGTGAAAATACAAGGTTCGCATACTTATGCAAACAATACATTTGAAATGAAAATTATAAAAGCATAAAATTATAGAGCGAGGATACGTAATATAACATAAAACAAAACAGAATGGCGGAGCTTAAGTTGTCTTTCTAAAATACATCTCAATAAAAGAAAAGATGTTATTATCGTTGCAAAATCGTTTAAACTAAAGTGGAACACTGAATCGGCTTAGTTCGAGTAATTGTGCTCGAACCCTAAAGCTGCTAAATTAACCATCACAGGTTTAATACAAAAAGATTAAAGATCAAATTTTATTTTCAGATTTCGCGTCAGAATTTGCACGTTTTCTCGCTTACAAACCTCTTCTCGGAAAAATCATCTCTCTTCCTGGTGCCCCTTTAAAAAATTAAGAGTGCAATAACATATGCACGGAAACTGACATCTTTTTTATGCCAGTGCAGCAATTTATAGCCTAAATTTCAGCTGCTGCTGTGCGCTTCTTCGTTTCTCATCTCGCCACTTGTTAAGACCCTTTATATAGAAATGCATACGCCTGGCCACGTAAAAGCTGATCAACTTAGCAGTTAATGACTTGCAACCAGCATCCCCAATGCTTCTCTTGTTGATCACTGCCAGGACATCCAAGATGCTATCTTTGTGTAAGTCACGCTTACTAAAGCAACCAGTGAAAATGTCTTCAAGTTCACTAATAAAGACAAAAAGTTTTGGAGAAGGGTACAGAATTAAGACCACCGAAATCACAAGATTTGACGTCTTTCGGGGCCCTAAAAAGGGATAACGTGTGACTTTCTTGCACACGTGGATATCCAGTTGGTGCAACCTGGCGCGTAACAATGGTTTAAACGTTCTTTTTTGCCATTTCGCGACCAAAACAGAGATGCCGACTACAGAGGCTACCATTCCGCCGAGAAAACCTGGGTAGATTGGGAGACGGCAGCGCCGCCGCTACTTTCGCCGCAAGTTGGGCAAGGGGCAAGCAAGGGAAGAGCGCCGCGGTCGCGCCACTCAAAACCTTCTACACTCTACCCGCGGTATATTCTAGTTCACTGTACCCGCGGCGCATGCGCGCGTCGTCTGACAGGCAGCGCGCGCATGCGCTCTGTCGCAGTAGAACCTGGCGCTAGCCATGGCGCTAACAAACCCGACGGCTTTCCGCCACTGTTTGTAACATGTGTTGCGTTTAAGACTCCATCGACAAAAAGCTCTAATAAAAAATTTTGCATGGTGTTTTCCCCCTTGTCATTGGATGCATGATTGGACACTCTGACCGGTTAGCTTTCCACTGAAGTAAAGAAAACAGGAACCTTAAAAATTGGTTGTCACCCCTTTAAACGAGAAATAGCGCAAAACGAATCTTCTTTTTCGACAAATTCCTAATTTATCAAAACATAAACGTTCCCCAACAAACCCATTAAATGACAAATGGCTTTTTCGAATATATTTAGAAAATGACATAGTTGTCAACTATTAGAAAACATATAGTACTACAGCTTCCAAGCAATTTGTTTGCAAAAGGCGTTGTATTTAGAAAATATTATAACAAGATTCTCGAACATTTCATATTTTTAGTATTACATCAATGTTATATTTAGATTTTATTATAGCATGCATTTTCGGTTATTTATTTATTTATTTATTTATTTATTTATTTATTTACTATTCAAATAGCCTCACAGGCTCCTACATCGGAGTGCCCACAGGGGCGATTACATCAGGAGGGGTAACAATAACAGGAGCATGAGAACTTCATTATATAAGGCTTATAGGCTGTTAGTAGGACACTGAAATAAAATCAACAAAAATAAAATCGCATAAAATTGTTAAATAACACTTACGTCCATTAAGATAGCTGTTAGCTCGGCCCTACAATTGGTTGCATTTCGACTGTTTACGATGTGCTCCGGAAGGCCATTCCAGTGAATAATTGCCTGCGGCAAAGCGAATGAAATAAGTGCAATGGTTCTACTTGAAATGCGTTGGAAGCTTAGTGGGTTATTAAAACAACGTACGAGAAGATTTTACCAGAGGCAGCGTTGACTGATTGGCTGTATAGATGGTCTTTTGAAATAGACAAAGCAAGGCAATTAGTCTGCGTGATTGCAAGGTTGTGGTGATTTTCATATATCCTTCCAACTTGTCACATTTTACTTTTATTTTTGCTGATGCTGAATTCTGTGCACATTAATGTTAAACTCTCGTGAACTCCCGTTTATTGGGTTGATGACGGATTTGTATTTTCATTTATTTTTGGTTGCTAAAATGACTGTTATTCCGTGTATTCGTTTACCTTTCTAATATTGCGTTCAACTAGTGAATAATTGCTTTCTCTTTGTTTTCGTACGGCTGCGCGATACCGCTAGAGTATTTTGTTAGGTGTCCGTGGCTTTGTCAAGCTATCGAGCGATAGCTTTTACCGCGGGCTCCTCAGCCATTATGTATAACACTGATGGCGAATAAAATTGAAAAGTGAATTCAATTGAACCCCCCTTCTTTCACGACACGCACGTCGCCGCCGCCGCTCGGTTGATTAAGTTATAGAGGCTAGATGCCTCCGAAAGTGAATGCTCGGTGATTGTGTCCTTCTTCGATGGTACACAGACTGAACACGAAACACAACGCAACAGAGAATGGTGGAAAGCAGCTCTGTCCAGCTCAGATCCGAAGGCCCAAGAGGCCCTCGTGAAACGCGCGAAGACAGCGGCCCGCGCCTGCGGGATCCTGGACTGATTTATTGATTGTGGTTCGGTTTGGGAAAGGACGCTAATTTCTGCAGCCCACGTCGAGAGCTCGGCTCGTGGGCTGCAGAAATTAGCGCCCTTCCCCAAACCTCGGTCCGTGGGCGTTGGGGAAGGGGACTGAAAGATACAGGAAGGAGATGAACTATAATGGAGGGGTTCCGGAAATTTTGCGCACCTGGGCTTCTTTAACGTGCACTGACAACACGCGGTACATGGGCCTCTGGCATTTATGTGTCCATCGAAAATGCAGCCGCCGTAGCCGGGATCGAACTCGCGTTTTTGGGGTGGCAGCATGAATACCATAAACACTTAGGTTTCATTCGCCGACATTCTTTTTCTAAAACGTTAAATGAACGTTTCACTCTCTCTCTCTCTCTCTCTCCTGGTGACAGCGAAAAGGAAATAGACCAGGAGCAGTTGGAAATGACCAAACGCATCTATGTGCTTGGTGGCTAAAACCAAGATGAGTAAATTTTACAGTCACAGAGCGTTCACAGGCGCCCGATCTAGTGTGTCCAGCCTTAACCACCTAGAGGGCTTAGCTGGTTCAGCTTCAGCCCAAAAGGTTGACCCTTATCTGTCCATGCACGCACTGGAGTTGCTGGAGTCTGGCAGTTTAGCCGGAGCAGCGTTGGCCGGGATTATCCTGTAGCATGGTGGATACTTGTAGTGGTTAGCCCGCCGTCGGCCCTACTGTGGGAATGCCCTGTGCATAGTTCTGTGATCAGTTATCGCCTGCGTGCGTCTCGGCTGATTGTGCTAGTGATTTTGTGTGCGGTGCGGATACTACCCGGCCGACTGTATGACTGCCGTAAGCGGAGATTTAAACCGGCGCAGCGACGTTGCTCCAAGCACATCGAAGGTAAGGATTGTTTACGTCTCGTCGTGCTGACATCTCACACTTGGATGAATTTTTTGAGGCACTTTCTATTGCGCTAGCTGGTGCATCTTATTTTAAATAGTAGAATAAGCGCCGGGAGAGGCGCTTCCTCTTTTTCGGCGCTTTCTCAGTCGGTCAAGGAGATCGCATGGTTACTCCGGACGTCTGTGCCGGAGCATCGTTTGAGCGGTTTTGCTGCGTCTGCAAATTTAGCTGCGAGTTCGCTTCGGAGCTCGTAGTACATGACTTTTTGCACAAGCGTGGGCAGCGGCGCCAAGGTTCATAAAGGTACAGTGCACGAAATACGTAGCCACTCGCGTTGCGCTCACTGGCAACACTCGCAGAAGAGACGGCATGTTCAAAACGATCAGCAACAAGGCAAGCATTGTGTACTACAGTATGATGCAAGCACACGTTTAGATATGCTGTTCCACAATTTTTCTGTCGACTGCGCTTCCTGCTCGATCTCTGAGACATCGCACAACGGCCTGCGACCGTATCATTTTCGCTTGTACTCCCGTGGTGGCAACTTAGTTTGTATAAAGTAAAAAAAAGCTATAAGAAATAAAGAGAAATGACCCGGGTGAATATATTTCAACTGTAAACAATTGGGACCGGTTTATGCACAAATTCATAGTGGGGAACAGTTGCAGTGGGTCCAGCTGGGACCCACTGGGAATTTGGCAATAAACCACTTGAACTGCTCCTATCTGGTCCCCATTGCTACTGGTTCTAGTTGACCCCGCTGCCAATAGCCTCACCATATGTGAGGCCCGTACCAAATATTACTTCTTCAACGACAAACAGCCACTGGCTCACAGTTAAAAAGTGGTGCAACTAACAGCTCGACATAATGCAGTGTACACCGAAAGTTGCCTTTTTCTGCTCCAAAGTCGAGTAGCTAGGAAACGTGGAGGCCTTTTGAGTGTAAACCCCATAGGCAGAGCCATCATACAGTGCTGTATCAAAAACATTGTTCACTGTATAATGTTCCATGCTGTCAACATCTCAAGCCACTGGTGCAGTTTTTGCCTCCAAGATACAGAAATCGCACCTGAAATATAATCGTGAAATACTCACTTTCAGACTGTAGCATTGGCACCAAGACAAGTAGCACTTGTTTGATGCACACAGTGGATCCACAGGCATACACGGGCGAAAACAGTTGTCATATGCTGGTCTACCATCATCTCTTCTACAAGTCCAGCACGAATTCAGTATAAATTATGCAGGCAACGAATATCTACACGTTCCTCTTCATCACAACATGCACACCACAGCACAGCGGCCCACTCATATGCCTCGCCTTGGCTATCCACATGTGGTCGATGAAACTTGCGCACGGGTGCTTCTCAATTCTCTCTTATGCAGCTTCTTGTTGGTATTAAATTACTGTGGCATTTGTGTAAAGTAATATTATTTTTTATATATCCTTGCACAAGCATTTATTAATTGTTTACTCTGTTCTGTTCAAGCAAATCAGATACCAAACGAATAATAGCCGCCAAGGCAACTGGTTCCCGTAGAACTGGCCATGATTTCTGCTGGTATGCAAATGGCGTAACAGGAACCAGTTGCCCTCCCTTTGTTTCTAGATTTGGCCGGCAACTGGGACATAACTCGGGCCAGTTGCTCCCCAGTTCACCTGTAACTGGGACCGCCTGCTTCCCATTTAGCTTCCAAGTGGGGCCAGCACGCTTTGAACTGGGACCATTTGATTCCAGTTACTTCCAGTTAAAACAAGTTAGATTCCCAGCTGCACATTTTTACCTGGGGACAGAGCAATTTTATATTCGAAGAGGAGACAAGTGTGCTTGTGCACCATCTGCAGCACTGTCTGAAGAAACTTTTTGAAAGTTAGATAGGGACTTCGCTCCCACAAGTGTATCTTGTGTGAGCATGCGTATCCTTGGACAGTATTAAAAGCGGGGTGCAAAACTGAACCTGAACTGGAACTATGGCTGGGGCTGAACATGAACTGAGAGAGAATTATTTTGTTAATGACTCCGGAGATGATTGCCTGGTTAATAGCCTGGCTTGCTTCTTCAGGAACTGAGTGAACTGAGAAAAACAATATTACTTATCAGTTTGGAACAAAGTGGTCACAATAGGAAGTACTTTCCCTGATGGTCTAGTTGGTGGAGCATATCTGCAAATGAAACCGAGACAACGTGAATTGAAGTCGACAGAATAAGCTCGTCCTATTGTCTTTGTTCTGTGGTGTCTTAGTTTGCCTTTTACTTTGAAGATTTGGTTCAAATAAGCTGTGTGTACATTATTGGAAAAGTAGTGCATCATGAGTAATTCATGTGCAGCAGCATTTACAGGTGCATTGGCAGATGGTGTCAAAACACTAAGGCAGAGCAGTGTTTCAGATGCTTCCTGTACGGCTGGTTTGTGCTTTTTCTTCTTCTTCTTTTTTTGCTCTTGGCTCATTGTTTGTGTGGACTTTTCACCTATACTGCCAACCAGTAGCTCAGCAAGGGACACCAATTCCCTTCGCACACTTCCTTGTAGAACTGGCGTGTGTTAACGTGCACTCCAAATGTTGACTTACATGTCTCATTCATTCTAGCCCTGCCAGGCCCTGTTTTTCATATGACATTAGCCTCATTTCCTTGGTTGTAGGTGTACTAGAAAGTTGATGCGATGTGCCACCTGTTGCATTCGTATCAATGCCATTATAGCTACGGTGCTTCAATCATCTTGCAGTGCCTTGTTGGTGCGATCTGTTCTGGCCTTTCTTTCGCTTAGGAATGTGTGTCTGTTTTTTTGCAGTCACCTGTTACATATAATGCAGTCTTGTTTGCTGAAGTGGAGCACATAAATGTACTAATTTTTTTTGCTGCTAAATCATATTTCTGCGTGCAGGTTTTCCAGTTAAAATGGTGAATTTGGCACCAGTAATTATTCAATCTGTGTCTGCTAATGTGTGATGGGTGGGTATTTTTTACAAAGTTCTCAGAGAAAGCAGCCTCACCAAATTCTTCAGAACGTCATTGTCATCAAAGGCAACATACTTTCCACCTCACTGTGTGTAAGAATCCCATCACGTAATGAGCAAGGCCAGCTGGCAACTTGAAGTGTGTGTTGTTCTTGCTGTATAACATCGGTATAATAGAGTGAGGCTTCTAAAAAAGCTCTAAGGAAGCATGTTTTGCCTTTCTGTACTACAGCCTTACCAATTTGCCGTTTAGGTTAAAGCAAAGCAGTTTGTGGTATTGCTGTTCTAAGCTTGCCCGTGTCTATTCAAAATGCTGTAGCAAGTACTCAGTGAGCACACATGAATTTGTTATGTACTACTTATCACTAGCTTTGGTGTGATTCTCCCCAGTATGTAATCCTGCTGTGTCGCTCTTGATGCACTTTTATCAACAGAGTCCTGTTGCCAACAAGCTCTATGAGACTTTTCATTTGGCTTCGCTGTATTCAATGCTGAAGATTGCAGGCTGTGCACAGGTCCTTGAAATCCTTGGAAACCCTTTGCTTATGGGTCTTCTCATGGTCTTGATAATGCGAGCCACATTTCATGGCTGTCGAGTGTTGTTCCTGTAAACTGCATTGCTTACAGTATTCTGCACACAACTTTTTTTCTACTGAGCTTACTTCGACTTCCAGTTGGCCAAACGCCATTATTTATCTGGACATGATGAGATTAAAGTGTCTTCAGCTTCTAGAAAAAAGAAGTTATGCCAACATGGTTTTTGCAACAAAAGTACAGTTGTTTTAGTAGTTTTACAAACTTTCTTCCATTCGCTTTATCCTTGAAACGGATCCCTTGGCAGCCCACTCAAGGTTTGTTATTATTTGTGGTGCACTGGATAGGGTGGAAGACATTTTGAGTGTTCCTGTTACAAAAGAAGCCTTAATAGTTGTGTCCCACAGCAAGGTAAAATTATGATGCACACTTGGAATTACCTTGAAAACTCAACGCGAACAGGAAGGCATAGAATGCTGGATGGAGTTGAAGGCACAGAATAGAAGGGTTGAGGCAGTTCAAATATGGACAAATTTTGCTGATGAATACACAGAGAGTTCAGAACCAACTGGTGATGTCACGCAAGTAACAAAAGGGAACAGCCTGAGAAAGCCTGCAGCTACTGCGGTAGCCTTTAAATTTTCTTTAGTGGTCCTTGAAAATTTCTTCAGTTTTTTTCTTGGAAGCATATATGGACCCTGAATTGTTTTCCGCTAACATTCCACTTCTGGCCCGGCTCAGAAATTTGGTCATTTAGATATGCGTATAAATTCCCACTGTTTCAATGGCATCCTGTAGTTATCAGCAGGAAGAAATTCCTGCAAGAAAGAGAAGAATAGACGTGTCAAAGGTTTGCACAGGCTTTCAATGCAATGTAGTGCTTATATATGATGGTTATTTCTATGAGTATGCCTGCTATAGCTGTTTTCACTAAGTTTCAGTGATATTTATGTGAAAACGTAGGTTACCTGTTTTCAATCTGCCAACAGGCCCTTCCACCTCAAGTTGTGAATGTTTGCAAAATGCATTTGGTGCACTGTATAAATTCGGAACAAAATGAAAAAAATCCTGCAGATATTACGCATTGGGGGAATCGGGTGTCACGCGAAGCACTTGGCAAGGAAATTGCTTATAATGAATTGTAATACCTGCATGGTATTCAGATGTATTATGATTGCACTGAACATCCTTGTGCAGAGTGCATGAGTATGCGGTGCTAACCAGGAACATCCTCGTGGTACGGCACAATTCTGGCACAGCACTCACATTAGTGCGCAGACATCTGTGTTGTCGAATAGAAATGCACGCTACAGTACACTGATGTGCATGTCGTAAGCGTCGTTCGTTCATCCTTCGTTGAAGTGTTCACACATAATTGAGCAAAGTTGGAGAAAAGCATGCGTATAGTGATAGTAGTACTTATGTACTCTTGATTGCATTTCTATGATACAGTAGAATCTCGATGATACAAATTCGTAGGGAGCACCTAAAATATTCGTACCATCCCCAATTCATATGAGCTAAAACAAGTTAAAGTTGATTTATTGGGGTCAACTACTTCTTGCTGAAAAAGTCCGTGATGTTCTTTTGAACTTCTTTAACTTCGCTGTCCCTCAAGAAAGCCGCCTGAAAGGAATAAAACCATGCTGCGGTTCCTTCACTCACGCTGCCAGTGCTAATGGTGTGATGCAGTACACTGAGGGGCATCAAGGTTTTCCGACGTTGACGGTAGGAGATCACACTCACCGGCATCTTCACCATCACTTTCAAGCTCGGTATCCTTTGCCTTGTCGACCAATTCAACGATGGATCGCAGCCCACAGGTCGCTACGTTGTCGTCCGCAGTGATAAAGTCTTGCGCCGAAGCTTGAGTTTCAAGGTTCTTCCAACCCTTGATGTGCAAATCGTCGTCAGGCTCTTGGTTTTCTTCTGTCGGAGCTGCATCCGATTCCGCGAAAAATCCACACTTGCGAAAGCAGTTCACAATCGTGTCCTGGGTCACATTATTCCAGGACATGTCCAAGAAATGTAACGCGTCAAGCAGGCTAATCTGCAAGTCTTTGTCTTTGCGTTCAATCTTCGCCAGGAGCCTCCGCACAAGCAATCCCTTGAAATGGCGCTTCACATTTCGGATTATTCCCGCATCCAGCGGCTGTAGATGGCTTGTGGTATTTGTGGGCAGGAACCTTACGGTGACATTGCTGAAGTTGCAGTCTTTGGGATGGGCTGAACACAGGTTGACGAAAAGCAAAATTTTTCTGTTTCTCGCTGCCATTTTCCGGTTCAAAGTCATAAAAAATCTGAGCCAGTCGCTTGCGTGAAGCGGTCATTTCGCGCGGTCGCATCATCCACAATGGCTGGGGAAACTGTTCGTATAACACCGAATGACAGCGCATTTTATACAACATAGTCTGTCCAAAAGAACGTTAAAATTCGTATCATCGCGAAATTCACATCAACCGTTATCGTATCATCGACATTCTACTGTAGTAGTTAACATACACTAGAAGCGCAGTTGACATTACACGAGCGCCATCATAACTGGTGCAATATGTTTGTTTACTGTATGGTGCTGTCTGGAAAATGCTGCCATAGCCTAGTGGTAATATGCCTCGAGGGTCTTTGTTCTTCGATTGAAATTGAACTAATGAAAATTGATGTTGTCTTGTAGGATAACCGTAAGAGAATGAAACATAGTCACGTGTTAAGCTACTGAACTTACCCTTAAGTGTTTTAAACATTAACTTAAGGCGAGCAATTTTGTTTTTTACAGCTATACATTTCAGGTCTGCCTGGCTAAGAGGTACCGTAACTACTGAAAATAAATCGTACAGCCTTACTTTGAATTCTTTCCAGCTTATGGGTGTTAGTCTGTATAACTGGGTCCGAAATAACATTTGCATATTTGAAGATTGGTAGCATTAAAGCCTTGAGAGTGACACGTTTACAGATGCTAGGTGCACTTTTGAGGCACGTTCTTAAGTCTTGAAGTTTTGACATAGCCTCATTAGAGATAGCAGTGATATGATTATCCATATGATTGTTATTGTCTGTAATGAGACCTAAGTGTATGTACTCATTGGCACGAATTGATGATTTACTATCAACTGCTTAGGTTTAAAGGGCCCCTAAACAACCCCGAGATGTAAAATTTGTTTTAAAGATATAACTGCGCTCCTGTGCGATGTGAACATGCTCCCGCAAGAATTTTGCGAATAGGTGCAATAATAAAGAAGTTACACGGGTTTAAGTGACCGCTTGCGTCGGTTTCGTTTTCTTGGTCGGCCTCCCCACCCTTCTCTGCTGAGGAGAGGGTAGGGGCGGCGCGCCGTCGAGACTCCGCCCACTTTTGACACGTGACCTGACGTGATCATTTGACGTCATTGACGCTTGCGCTGCGGAACCGGTTGCTCCCGTTCTAGAAACGTTGGGTTGCTCTTGCGCTCACGCCGGTGGGATGGCCAGGGGATCTGACAATAGACGTTTCGACCAATCAACGGGATACGACTACGCAAAGTTGTTCGCGGTACAACATGACGACACCTAGGATGCGAGCGCGACTGGTCAGTCGCCGGAAAGAAGCGCGCGAATTGTTTTTTGAAATACGGCGTCTGTGTGGCGCGCAGAGCTGTCATATTTGCAGAATGTGATCGCCGCAACCTTCTCTATGATTGAGTTAGCTTGTTTGGGCGGCTTTGAAAAAAAGTAGGAGCCTGTTTAGTGGCCCTTTAAAAAAAAAAGGACTTTTTGCTACCTATAGTCATTACAGCACATTTCTCGTAATTCACAGACATCTGCCATGTCTATCACCAGTACATCAATTTAGGTAATTCACAGTTTAATCAAATATGATCAGAAGTTGAGCTTATCACACTATGCACAACACAGATGTCAGCATACAGTCTTATTTTAACACAGGCATCAACAATGTCACTTACAAAAAGAAGGAACAATAACGGCCCAGAACTTACCCCTAGAGGACACCCGAATCAACAGGCAGCTTTTTTGAAGAGTGTTCATTAAAAAGCAACATACTGTTTTCGAGTAGTCAGCTATGCTTCTACGCATTGACAAAGTTGCAGATTTTTCAAGACTTCCCAGGGTTTGATAACTAGTTTGGAATGAGCGATCTTACCAAACACCTTGATGAAGTCTAAAACTGCATCTATTTGAGGCTGTTTATTTATTGCATCTGCGAAGTCATGGACATTTTGAAGTAATTGTGTTCTTGTGGGAAGCCCATGCCTAGAGCCATGCTGAGCTGAAGAAAGAACTGATTGTGTGTTGAAAAAGCAGGAAATGTGCTTATCAGTTATGTGCTTTAACAACTTACAGCACCTAGAAGTCATGGCTATTGGGCGATAGTTAGAAGCCGTTTGTCCCCGTGTTCGAATAAACGCTTAATTTTAAAGAATTTCCAATCATCAGGAAGGACAGCACTGGATAACAATTCATTGAAAATAACTGAGAAATTTTGAGGACCAGTCAGCTAATCTCCTTAAAAAGCATTTGGGAAATCATCTGGATTGGGGGATTTCCTTACATACAAGTTTACTAACGAAAGGGAACAGCTCAGGGGCTCGTTCTTTATTTGTTAGAAACAACTTAATGAGCAAACAGACAGTGAAGCCCAGGAAAGCATAGGGGAAGTTACTTGTGGTATTGTAATTGTGGAGAAAGTAGAAAGGAATTAAAGTGGACGAAAAGACAAGCCTGCCTTCGGTGGGAACCGAACCCACGACCTTCGGATGTCGCGTCCGATGCTCTACCAAGTGAGCTACGAAGGCGGTCGTCCCCCTGTTCACTTTATTGTGTATTTATGTACGTATTATCCTGGGAGTGTTAGGCAGCGCCACTCATGGCCAAGGCGGCTTGTGTAGAACACACTTTCTTGCCAGGAGGCGTCACGTAGAACGTGAACTTAGATGAGATGGCTGCTGCCCAATAAGCCCTCGCATGCTACCTAAGGCACCAAGTCTGCCGCAACGAGGCCCAAGCTATGAAATAATGAAAGGGAAGGGGTCAAGGGCTCGTTCTTTATTTGTTAGAAACAACTGAATGAGCAAACAGACAATGAAGCCCAGGAAAGCGTAGGGGAAGTTACTTGTGGTATTGTAATTGTGGAGAAAGTAGAAAGGAATTAAAGTGGACGAAAAGACAAGCCTGCCTTCGGTGGGAACCGAACCCACGACCTTCGGATGTCGCGTCCGATGCTCTACCAAGTGAGCTACGAAGGCGGTCGTCCCCCCGTTCACTTTATTGTGTATTTATGTACGTATTATCCTGGGAGTGTTAGGCAGCGCCACTCATGGCCAGGGCGGCTTGTGTAGAACACACTTTCTTGCCAGGAGGCGTCACGTAGAACGTGAACTTAGATGAGATGGCTGCTGCCCAATAAGCCCTCGCATGCTACCTAAGGCACCAAGTCTGCCGCAACGAGGCCCAAGCTATGAAATAATGAAAGGGAACGGGTCAAGGGCTCGTTCTTTATTTGTTAGAAACAACTGAATGAGCAAACAGACAATGAAGCCTAGGAAAGCGTAGGGGAAGTTACTTGTGGTATTGTAATTGTGGAGAAAGTAGAAAGGAATTAAAGTGGACGAAAAGACAAACCTGCCTTCGGTGGGAACCGAACCCACGACCTTCGGATGTCGCGTCCGATGCTCTACCAACTGAGCTACGAAGGCGGTCGTCCCCCCGTCCATTTTATTGTGTATTTATGTACGTATTATCCTGGGAATGTATTGTGTATTTATGAAGGAATGAAGAGCTTTATGTGCGCATGCGCAGTGTTCTTATATTTTAACCACAGTGTATCAACATTGCTCAAACCCATATCAACACTTTGGCAGAGTTCATCGTAAGTCGTCTCTAATCTATATAGAAAAGCTGCATGGTCGAAACAGTGGTACACATTACGCTTACAATTGAAGGAACGCAGGAAGGAAAATGGAGTAAACTTATAGAGCGCAAAGCGTCAACTGACTTTATTCATTTGCTCACTGCATATATATGCATTTTTTTTCACATCCGAAACAAATCAAAACCAAGGAAATACAGGGGTGGGGGAGGAAGGAAAAAGGAGGCACACTTGTTAAGATTACCTCATGTCAACAAAAGCTGCGCAGAAGATTGCTTTCTGCATTATACAGAGCAACAGGAGCGTCACTTCGTAGTTGTCGCCCATTTCCTTAATATAGAAAGCTTCTAACAGCTCATGCCCTACTCTCTCCTTGCTCCTGCCTAGAATTTTTACCTTTTTGAAAACGGGCTCGCGGCCACCCTACCCACCAACCTATAAAGGTTCTACAGCCAATGGCCAACCTATAAAGGTTCTACAGCCACCCAACTCCTAAGGAGGGGTAGGGTGGCTGTAGAACCTTCATAGATGTTGGATATTGTATTTACTTAGCTATGACATGTTCCTTGACGGTGCAATGCCTCCGGAACTGTTGGTCCACATTTCGAAGACCTCATTTCGAACTGTCCGCGTCGTCTGCGCTTCTTCCACTCTTCGGTCCGTTTCTTTCAGGTTCTCTATCTTTCCTGTCTTTTTTTTTCTTTTCTTATTCTCTCTACATTCTTTTCTTTCTTCATGTTCTTTTTTTTTTTAGAAAAGGCTCTCTCAGACAGGTATAAATAGAAGCGGGAATACAACCATAGGCATTCCTGATGAAGGCCGGTCTCCGGCTGAAACATTGAATAAACGCTTTCCCTATTTTTGTTGTCAATTCCGAGTGTGTACTACTCATCTCTGTCTTCACGCCTTCGGCCTATTCACCACCGTGACTGCTATATATATATATATATATATATATATATATATATATATATAATACAATGGAACAAAGGGCTTGTGGGTCCGGTGCAATATTCACAGAAAAGTCAAAACAGACGCGCGTGTAAAGCAGTTTTATTGACGTTTCGCTCGGGGTCCGAGCTTCATCGGAATGAAGTGTATAGCAACATTGCCATTAATATATACATGTCCATATCAAGCACAGTGAAGATACGCTAACCACAACTGATATGTAAACATCATCGATGAAAATGTGTGTAAACAGCTCAAGAGAATCGCTGATGTAAATGATATAATGACGATGCTAAAAGTATACACGTGTGAAAGTAAAACCGGAAAGCTAAAAACACTAAAATACAAAGGCACAAAGACTTCACAGTTCGATGAACAATGTAGGTACACTTATTTCCAATAAGTCGATTACAGAGACAAACAACTTAATTTGCCAGCGCATTCATTTAAACCAGACGCGATGGTATCAAACTTGTGAATTAGGAAGGATTCCCGGGCTTCCCTGTCATAATTAGAGCGAAAGCCACATTCAAGTAACGTGACCTTGAGGTTATTAAAAGAGTGACCGGGGAGATGCACATGTTTTGATATGGGCAGGTGCGGCAACGTGTTAGCGTGAGATTTATGATTGTTAAATCGTATTCGGAAAGCGCCTTCTGTTTGTCCGATATACTGTTTGCCGCATATTGTACATTCAAGCATATAAATTACGTTTTTGGTGTCACAGTCGAAGTCACCTTTAATTTTTAAACGAAATGTTGAACACGTACTGGCGACCTGTTGGGAAGTGCACATATGGGGACATACCTTGCAACGCGGTTTGTGGCATGGATGGCATCCGATAGCGTTTGGGCGGGCAATCTTAGGTAATGATGAAGATGATAGTATGTCGCGAAGGTTTCTAGCTCGGCGGTACACTGCTCGGGGTGGTTCAGTAAAGATGTGTTTCAGGCGCTCACTTTGCATGAGAATGTTGTGGTGTTTGTTAAGTACAGCCGATACACGTGGGACTGATGCACAGTGGGTTAGCACTAGGTTTGTCTGGGATGGCTGAGTAGGTGGCTTCGCGGTACAAAGAAGCGTTCTGCGGTCACATGTATCTGCGCGCTGGATCGCATCGTCAACTAATTGCGGTGGATACTTTTGCTTCAACAAGGCGTTTTTAAGTGTTGCACAATTTTTTTGAAAGTCGGATGGGTTAGAGCAGATTCTTTTGAAGCGTAACGATTGGCTATACGGAATGCTGGTCTTGCAGTTTTTAACGTGGCTGCTGTCGAAATGCAAATAATGTTGTCGATCTGTCGGCTTTCTATACAGCGTGGTCGACAGTTTGTTGTCTATAACGGAAATGGTCACATCAAGAAAGTTAATGGTGGACGCAGAATACGCGTGAGAGAATTATATCGAAG
The DNA here is from genome assembly GCA_013339685.2 of Hyalomma asiaticum. Lineage (NCBI taxonomy): Eukaryota > Metazoa > Arthropoda > Arachnida > Ixodida > Ixodidae > Hyalomma > Hyalomma asiaticum. The sequence continues at coordinate 146,809,355 of CM023483.1, forward strand.
GGTGGGCATTGTTAAAATCATTTATGAATGAAAGAAGCTCCTGTTCACCATGTGGCCATATAAGGAACACGTCATCAATGAAGCGTTTGTAATAAAATGGTTTAAACGTCTGCTTTATCAAAAACTTATTTTCCAGGTGGCCCATAAAAATGTTTGCGTAATTTGGACCTATGCGTGTGCCCATAGACGTTCCACTGATTTGGATGTAGTGTGTATCATCAAATCGGAAGTTATTAAGATCTAAAATGAGCGTAAGCAGAGTTGCTAATGTGCTGCTGTCAATCGGTTTCTCGGCCACCATTTCTTCGTAGGATTCGACGACAGCCCTGATGCCGTCAGCATGCGGAATATTAGTATACAGAGACGCTACATCAAGTGTCACCAATAGGGAGCTGTTGGGAATAGTGATGTCAAGCATATCGGATAGGAAATGAGTAATGTCTTTCACGAAAGACGGGAATGTAGCCGGGATAGTGCTGATGAGGGAATCTACAAAACTGGATAAGTTTCCCGTAACAGTACCTATACCGGAAATTATAGGACGGCCAGGATTGCCTTCCTTATGTATTTTTGGTAGCAGGTAAAAGCGACCAGCTACCGGACTAAGTGGAACGAGTGAATAAATTGCGTTCTCAGCCATTTTCTTCTCTGTAATTAGGTCTAGAATAGTGCGTTTGACCAGTGACTTATGCTCTTCTGTGGGGTCATGATCAAGTCGTTTATAAAACCTGGTATCTGATAGCTGCCTGTGGGCTTCTACGGTATAATCAGACCTATTCATGACTACAACAGCACCCTCCTTATCTGCTGGCTTTATGATAATGTCAGTGCAGGATGACAACGAATTTAGGGCCTTAAGTTCGCTAGAAGAAAGATTGCGGTGGAAAAGAAACTTTTAGCATCGTCATTATATCATTTACATCAGCGATTCTCTTGAGCTGTTTACACACATTTTCATCGATGACGTTTATATATCAGTTGTGGTTAGCGTATCTTCACTGTGCTTGATATGGACATGTATATATTAACGGCAATGTTGCTATACACTTCATTCCGATGAAGCTCGGACCCCGAGTGAAACGTCAATAAAACTGCTTTACACGCGCGTCTGTTTTGACTTTTCCGTATATATATATATATATATATATATATATATATATATACAGGGTGTCCCACGTAACTTGAGCCAAGAATTTGAAAATGAAAGGCACTTCAGAGGAGAACTGAACCAAACGTATACTATTCGTACTGGTCTATAGATACTCAGGTTATTTTTTATTTCCCCCTAAAGTAATTAGTTAATTATTTTTAATTAGCTAACTCCTTAATTATGGGCTGAAAAACCAAAATATGAACACTGAGCTGTAGAGCACCTTCATAAACCACCGACTGAATTGTTTCCTGTACGATATGTCTTACGGTGTTAATTTTTCCGCATTTTAAAGAAAGCCTGCGAAATTTGAAAATGAGCCACGTGACGGACCGCGAGCGCACTGCTATAGTGCTGGTCTCAAGCGTGCAACCGGTGAACAAGGTCGCCTGCGGCTGCCACGGGGAAGCGACATGATGCTTTGAAGGTGGTCGATGTTTGGGCATCCGTCTTTGGTTCAATGACGGTGCACATTCACGCTGCTGGCCGAGCGCTGCCGAGATAAGCGTCCAAGACGGATAAATAAAACAAGAAAATAGCTTTATTTTCTTGTTTTCTTGATCTTCTTGATCTTCTGTTTTCTTGATCTTCGTGAATCAGAATCAAACTGCTGTTTGTTTTTTTTCCTCGCAGTATTGAGCGCTTTACCACCGCGGCAGCGCTCGGCCAGCAGTGTTAATTTGCACCGTCATTGAACCAAAGACGGACGCCCAAACATCGACCACCTTCAAAGCATCATGTCGCTTCCCCGTGGCAGCCGCAGGCGACCTTGTTCACCGGTTGCACGCTTGAGACCAGCACTATAGCAGTGCGCTCGTGGTCCGTCACGTGGCTCATTTTCAAATTTCGCAGGCTTTCTTTAGAATGCGGAAAAATTAACACCGTAAGACATATCGTACAGGAAACAATTCAGTCGGTGGTTTATGAAGGTGCTCTACAGCTCAGTGTTCATATTTTGGGTTTTCAGCCCATAATTAAGGAGTTAGCTAATAAAAATAATTAACTAACTACTTTGGGGGAAATAAAAAATAACCTGAGTATCTATAGACCAGTACGAATAGTATACGTTTGGTTCAGTTCTCCTCTGAAGTGCCTTTCATTTTCAAATTCTTGGCTCAAGTTACGTGGGACACCCTGTATGTAGCACTCTGAGAACGTGATTCCGAAAATACAGCGCGGTTTATTAATGCATCTGCGCCATTGTTTTCACTCCCTCTTCTTCTTTCTTAGCAGAAGCTCCACTACTAGTTCATGTCCCAAGTGTTGTGCCAGAAGAAGAAGAAAAGTACGCCACAGATGGGCCCCCCGTGCAGAGAAGTGGCCGTGGGCACTTGAGAGAAAAAATCAAACGGAGCTTGTCAGAATGGGTGCCGGCTTGATCCGTTCAATGCTGACTGTCTCTTCATGCCCATTGCGCAGGATTGTAGAATGATGTTCAGAACACTTGATGACTGGGAAAGGACCGTCATAGCGAGGCTGAAGTGCATGGCGACACGCATCAACACGAACAAAAACGTGTGAAGAGGTCTGTAGGTTTGCCGGCAGAAAAACATCGTTCTTAGTGTGAGCTGAAGTTGGTGATGGGCGCAAGTTTTGCATGAAGATCCCCAGACGCTGGACGAAAAAAGATGGATCCGAAACACTTTGCGTAGTAACGGGGCTGACAAGGTCTCCAGGCAAACGAAGTGTGCAGCCATAAACCATCTCGGCGACAGAGCAGGCAAGTTCTGGCCAAAGTGTTGAACGAAGGCCAAGAAGCACGATGGGGAGGTGTGATACCCAATCTTCGGCGTGAGGCTGCGAGGCGAGTGCTGCTTTTAAATGACGATGGCATCTCTCGACAATGCCGTTTGATGCTGGATGATACGCAGTTGTGCGAATGCGCGCACAGCCCAGTAGAGGTGTGACAGAGGTGAAAAACGCTGACTCACACTGTCTGCCTCGATCAGTGGTCACCGTTGATGGTACACCGAAACGGCTAATCCAGGTAGCAAGAAAGGTACGAGCAACTGTTTCTGCCGTGATGTCAGGCATTGGAGCTGCTTCAGGCCACCTAGTGTACCTGTCAATACACGTAAGCAAATACATATACCCCCGGCATGGAGGTAAAGGCCCGACAATGTCCAAATGAATGTTGTTGAAACGTGTGTCAGGGAGAGGGAATTTGCCCCATGGCGGCTTGGTGTGCCGTTGTACCTTGATACGCTGACACGCTGTGCAAGTGCGAACCCAGTCAGAATGTCAGCGCGTATGCGCGGCCAGACAGCGTTCAGTGACCAGGTGTTGCGAAGCTCTTACGCCTGGGTGGCAGATGGAGTGTAGGGTGTCGAATACAGTACGCCGTAGATGTGAAGGAACATAGATACGAGTGCAATTGTGTGAAACATCGCACCAGAGCGTAACATTGTCTTCGGGAAAGTTGACTTGTTGCAGTCGGAGGGAAGTAGAAGATCGGAGCCGTGGAAGCTCATCGTCTAATGCCTGTGCCTCCGCGAGCGAAGCCAATGAAAGGTCGGTGGTGCCTGTTGTGGCATTGATGGTAATACGACTGAGAGCATCCGCTGCACTGTTAAAGCTGCCTTTTACATAACGTATGTCTGTTGTGAATTCGGCAATGAAAGCAAGGTGTCTAAGTTCTCTAGGAGCGTGCGTGGCACTGCAGGAACGTAAAGCGGAAACAAGGGGCTTGTGGTCGGTGAGAATGGCAAATTGTCGCCCTTCAAGGAAGTACCTGAAATGCCGCACTGCAAGGTAGGCCGCGAGGAGCTCCCACCCGAAAGTACTGTATCGGCGCTCAGTGTCGCGTAACTTGCGGGAAAAGAAGGAAATTGGAGCCCATGCACCATTGATCCATTGATGAAGAGCGGCTCCAACTGCTTCTGAAGAAGCGTCCACCATGAGGCTAGTGGGAGCAGTTGGTGAAGGGTGGTGCAGCAGGGTGACCTGTGCGAGTTTGGTCTTAACGGCGGCAAAAGCTTGATCCGCGACCGTGTCCCAGGGAAGTGCGGCTGACTCGGCTTTCGAAGTCGCGAGTAGGGCCTCCAGAGGCTGCAGCCCGTGTGTGTCTATATATTTCGGGCTCCCGCCCGAAATATATACACAAACACACACATACACACACGATCAACCAGTCAATCAATCATTCAATCACTATATATATATATATATATATATCTCTCTCTATGCGTGCGTGCGTGCATGCGTGTGTGTGTGTATATTTCGGGCGGGAGCCCGAAATATGTTCATTACCTACAATGAAATATATTCATTACCTACAACGATGACGATTCTGCCTCTTCACAACCACAAGAGAAAAGTGCATGTGTGCTTGTGTGTCTGCAGTTCTTTTTTCCTCACTTAACACCAAGCTTTCCTTGAAGTTGGAGATGTTTAATGCGATAAGGCAAATTAGTAAAATTGTTATTGATTCACCTTACACAACTGCAATTTTTGCAACAGGCAATTATGCTTGCTGTTTCATGTCATCATCTTTATTTCTTAAACAATAAAAATGATGAAAATAAGAAATAAAAATAAATGAGTATACGTTACAGCCATCCACAAATCTGGGGCGGCGCCTGTCATTTTTGCTTAGAAGGAAAATACACTACACTTGTAGAAGGCTTAATGGCATCACAGATCCCTATGTTTATCTCCAACCACAGATCGATGGGGTCTCTGGACTAACTCGGGAGCACCTGTGCCACACCCAGTTTTTCACCTCATTGGATCAGTGTAAGAAGATGGCATTTGTGACTGCTTGTAGATTCCAGGCCTTTCCATTTGGGGACTGTTTTCCGGATTTTGGTGCATGATGGATGCTGTTCTCTTCTGATTTAAATGGTAGATCTGCTTGGTCTACTAAGATCATGCGGTATTTTCAAGAATGTTGGTTCTCATCTTTGAGGTGTACTCTAGAGGTGTACACCTTTGAGATGTACTTGTTGCAATCAGCAGAGCCTGAGAAATGTCACTTTGGGTTTCGGGAGCTTGCTTTGTCAGTCCCCAGGGTGTTCGGTCAGACCCCGAGAAGTTAGCTGCCATTGCAAAGTTGCCACAGGCAATAAAGCGGTTCTGCAGTGAGGTCTGTTGTTCTTACCACTATCTTTTTGTCATAGGCATTTCAACTATCTGTGAGCTGTATGGCAAGATGTGCCACTTGCATGGATTGAAGAGCAATAGGAAACTTTCACAGAATTGTGAAAATAATTGGAAACAACCCGTGTGCTTGCACCTTGAATAGCAAAGCTTACACAGAAGTCCACAAGGGCGCTAGGGGCTTGGTGCTATTCTTGTTTGCTGTCAAGGCAGCATAGAACCAGTAGTAGCGTTTGCAAGCCACAGTCATAAAAAAATGGGGGTGAACTCTTCCGCGACTGAAAAGCAGTGTTCAATAGTCGTTTAGGCCATGAGTAAGTTCCGACTACACCTACAGTGGACTTTTACACGTAGCAAGTGACCACCACTCGCTGTGTGGTCATGCGAACTTTTGGCATCCCGACTTCCTTTCTCATTGGAGCCATCTGTAGTGTACGCCCTATGAAGAGAAGCATGGCAAAGCTTCAGTGCCACTGAGGCCAGTGACTTGCAGAGCAGGGACAGCAGGCACCAGAAGACAAGTGCAGTCTTACTGTGTGTGCTGACCCTAGCTTGCTCTGACTCTTGCCACCCCTCTTGGAACATTACCTCCCATTTCTCTGCATAGTCGGCTTTGTCGAGATAGCTGACCTCAGTTGTGGAGACAGTAGATTGCTTCCCCTGATCGCATGCCATCAGGAAGCCAAATCTGTAACGTGACGGTCAGTGTCACACGGTCTTACTCCTTACTGCCCCTGGAACAATGTCTTCTTCAAACAGAATTTTGAAAACAGCCCAGAAACATTTCTTCCTGTCCCAATTTCACTCTGTGAGGAATTGTTTGTATCATATCTCGGGCACCGAGCACTCCACGTGTACCATGAAAAGCGCCTTATATGTGTTCAGAGTTTTACTCAAAGAGCTTATCTGTTAACAGCATAAAAACGACCCTTTCGGAAATCCTATATATGTACTCGTGTGCAATAAAGCCCGTTCTGTTTCCTTCCACGGCCCGGCGCAGCATGTTTGGCCTCCTCGACCAGACGATTCATGGTGTCGGGATGCGCACCGAAGCACGGCTTTGACTTTCGACGGGCAGTGCGGCAGGGAATACACAATGGCTTTGTTGAGGCCACCTGGTCCGTTGAACACGACGGGGGAAGCAGGCAAGAATTGGCAAACATTGAAGCAGCGATTCGAGCTTTTCCTTGAAGCATTGGAACAGAATGACAAGCAGCGATCAGTGTCGTCGAAGACAGCACTCCTTCTCACTGTCACAGGGGAAAGCGCTATCGAAATATTTAATACACTGAGCTTCATGGAAGGCGAAGGACAAGGCCGACTATGCGACAGTCATCAAAAAATTTGACGAATACTTCGAGCTGCAGACCAACGAAGTACACGAACTCTATGTATTTCGGAAGAGAGTTCAGAGCCAGGGTAAGCCATATGAACACTTTCTACGGGACCTGGAGAAACAGGCACGAGCATGCAATTTCGGCACGCTTCTGGGTTCTATGGCCCGAGACCAGATTGTATACAGAACCAACTACGGCAGGGCGAGAGAAAAGGTGCTCGCAGTCTGTGAATTGACATTGCAAAAAGCTGAGCACGTTTGCAAGGCAGCTGAAGGAGGTGAAAAGCAATTGGACACTGTTCGCAATGCAGGGCTGAACAACGCAAGCCAGGCTGTACAAATGCTCCAAGTGCGGGTGTGCTCATCAGCCTAGAAACTGCCCCGCATTTGGACAATCGTGCAGAAAATGCCAAAAAAGAAACCACTTTGCGATTTACTGCAGAGCCTCCGCACTGGTTGGTAAAATTCAAGATCGCGAAGATGACTTCAGCATTTTAGAGGTGTCCGCAATAGGAGCAATTAGCCAACGCGATTTCAAATGAATGTCAACAACGCTTTGGTTGAACTAAAAGCCGATGCAGCGTCTCAGACCAATTTGTTGCCTGTTGGAATATACAATAAGATGCGCCCAAGCCCTGAAATGAAGCAGAGTAGTATGGTGCTACATTAACAGTGGAGACGCAATCAAGTATGGAAGTGACGCTGGGTGACCAACCTGTTCCTCTCGATTTTTTTGTAGTACGCAAAGGTCGGCGAGCATTCCTGGCTCTACAAGCAACCGAACGGCTTGGATTTCGTTCAGAGCATATCACAGGATGGCTGTGCAGAAATCGTGAAAGACTTTCGTCGCCTTTTCACTGGAACTGGCTCTGTGAAAAAGTATATCGCATTGGTTTTTAAGGACAGTGCCGTGCCAGTCCCTCAACCACTTCGACATATACTGTTTGCCCTGATGGAACCATTACGGGCTCAACTTGACAGAATGGAGAACGCTGGAATTACCACAAGAGTCACCGAGCCTACTGACTGGGTGAATCCCCTTGTGATCATTCACAAGAAAAGGAAAATTCTCCTCCGTATCAACCCAAGGAAAATCAGTGAGTGCATAAGCACTACATGATGCCGCGACGAGAGGATATACAAGCTGAGTTAGCTGGTGCAGCTGTGTTCTCCCGCTTAGACACTAACACTAGATTTCACCAAATTCCCGTGGATGACTTCACATCTCGGATTTGCATGTTCCCCACCCCATTTGTTCGTTACCGTTTTTTACGATTGCCCTTTGGCATATCAGCCGCCTCAGAAGTGTTCTAAAAAATGCTGAATGAAATTTTCCAAGGCCTTCCTGACGTGAAAATATGTGTGGACGACATTCTGGTATGGGGCTTGTCTGTATAACTACACAATGAACGTCTCAAATCTGTGTTGCTTGCTGCACAACTCACAGGGTTGACCTTTAGCCTTGACAAGTGCAGTATCGGCGTCCGGGAAATAGTTTCTTGGTGAAGTAATGAATATAAAGCAGGCGTCAGACCAAGCCTGAAGCTCATTGATTCCTTGCTGCACATGCCGACCCCAGAAGACAAGCTCGCGGCGCAATTATTTCGCAAGTTTGTTCCTTCAGTAGCTCAAAGAACAACTCTCTTGAGAAGCTTGATCAGACAAGATACCATCTTCGAGTGGACTGATAACCACGCAGAAGAATGAAAAGAACTGTGCAACTACCTTAGCATACAGCCCGTGTAGTAGGTATTCGATCCGGCCACTGGCCAAAGCAACAAAAGTGTCGTGTGATGCATCCTGAGACGGCATTGGTGCTGCTTTGTTGCATGGTCACAACGACTCATGGAAGCCCGTGGCGTCACGAGCACTTACCAAAACACAACAGCGTTATTCTCAAATGGAAAAAGAGGCTATGGCAGTGGTGTTCGGCTGCGAAAGGTTTGATCACTGCATCTGCGGTCACCAGTTTATTGTTGAAACAGACCACTGCCCTTTGATCGCTCTCTCCCAGAAGGTGATTGGTGACGTGCCTCCAGCATGCAAAGAATTTTTCTAAGATTGCTGCATTATGACATTGAATTAAAGTTTGTTCCAGGTAAGCAGTACTGGAAACAATACGAGGGACAGTTATCGCACGCAAAAGGGATCTTGCTGAAAAACTGCAAAGTGGTTATTCGGGCTGGCATGAAAACCAAGACACTGAAAAGAACCCACCAAGGCCACTTGGGAATCAGCAAGAGCAAAACCAGGGCAAAATGGCTAGTCTTTTATCTGGAATGAACTCTGACATAGGATTGTTCTCCAGACATGCTTTCTCTGCAAAAAATACACAATAGCTAACCTCGAGAGCCTCTACTGATGCGCCCCGTGTCGGCCCATCTGTGATGCCATGTCAGCATTGACATTTTTGAGTACGGCAGAAGGTCGTACCTGTGCGTTTACAACGTCCTGTCAAACTTTCCCGAACTTGAACTCCTCAAAGATACCACTGCCAAAACAGTCATTGGCATAACAAGCGTGATTTTCACTAGGCACGGCATTGCCACAGAAGTTTCCTCTGACAATGGCCCTCAATTTTCATCTCGCAAATTTGCGTTGTTCTCCCAACTGTACAACTTCAGGCATGTCACATCTAGTTTATGATATTCGTGCTCTAACGGAGTGGCAAGAAAAGAAAAGAGGTGTTCAGATAACTTAGCGCATCCTAAAAAAAACGAATGAAGCGAAACAAGATTTCTAGTTGGGCCTGCTTGCTTTCAGGACCACCCACTTGAGCACGGTGCATCACCTGCTGAGCTGCTGATGGGACGACTGCTCTGCACAATTATTCCCGATGTTCAAGGCAACATCAGGCACGATGTGCTCCGGTGCCCTCAGACAGAGCGCTCTAGGGGACCAATCAATGAACAGATCGCTAAAAACAATTGAGAACAGGGAACGTCGCAGGAGCGAACGTTGCGACAAGTGGACTTGTCTTCGTCAGGACAGCCCTGTTCCTGTTCTCAATCATTTTTAGCGATGTGTTCATCGATTCAGGCCTCCATCTTCCCCTGAGCTTCCCTTCTAGTAGGGGACCAATGGTGCACCTGAGCTCGGGAGATACAGTCTGCATCAAGAAATGTACGTGGGCAACGAAAGCTAAAGTACTCTAGCCTGCTGTTCAACCCAGGTCCCATACAGTCATCACAGAAAATGGCACGGTGCTAAGGCGTAAACTGGCAACACCTGCTATGAACCCGGGAACCCTTTAGACGCAACGACCAGGAATACAACGATGACGAATTCGAGGTAAAATCGAGCCATGGAAACGTGTTGGCACGCAGAATGCATGCCCTCGTCTATTCCCGTGGATCCCGGTGCACTACCAAATGTCTCGTCACCAGCCCCGAGAAGGTTGCTCAAACGTCAACCGCCTCAACGTCTGGCCTATGACCAGAACTTCGTGCAAGTGCCTTGACTAGAGTGCCTCGCCTCATTTTGTTTTCAGAGGAAGATGTAGTGTACCTTGGGCGCCAAGTGCTAACCATATGCCACTTAAAGTGCATCATATGTGTTCAAAGTTTTACTCAAAGAGCCTATCTGTTAATGGCATAGAAACGTCCCCTTTGGAAATCCTATATATTGTTACGGGGACATCAGCCGGGCAATCAAGATATGAACCATGCAAGGGTGGAAGATGACGAGGACAATAGCTTGTCTGGCGGTTGGATACCATCTTCCTTCGGCCGTACCAACTACCTAGCGCTCCGTGCTCTCCTGTAAATACCTTAGCTTGACCTTCAACCGTAACAGTTTTGTGGTGGAGGTGCTGGGTAGGCTGAGCACGAAGATGAAGCTGCCACCGGGGATCCTGCGACGAAGCCAACGCCTCGCTCGACTGCCGCCACTGGAGATGTCTCACAACGGCAATGACCCGTCACCCCTGTCCTCTCCGGCGCGGTCAACCGGTGTCTGGATGCACACAATGGAGCCACGCTCTTTTTCGGGAAAATCTGGTGAGGACGTCGAACATTGGCTCACACAATACAAGCGTGTGAGCAAGTATAATGGATGGAACCTGTCCGCTCAGTTAGAGAACGTGGTTTTCTTTCTCATGGATACCGCACTTCTGTGGTTCGAGAACCACGAGGACACACTAACAACGTGGGACCGCTTTGTCGCCGACATCACATAGTGGTTCGGCGATTCCATCGCGAAGAGGAACCATGCGGAGCAGACGTTACTTCAGCGTGCACAAGTCCCAGGTGAGACCTGTACAACGTACATAGAGGCGGTCTTGAAGCTGTGTAGTACGGTAAACCCTCTTATGTCTGAAGAAGATAAAGTTGGGCACCTTCTCAAAGGGATTGCTGAAGACATGTATAGCTACCTCATTGGAAAAGAGAGTTTCAGCTCAGTGGACGACCTCATCAAGCAGTGCCGAACGTTTGAAGCTTTGAAGCTGTGCCGTATCACGCGAAAGTTCGGAAGGTTACCTAATGTCACCACTGTTGCAAGCGTTGACGACAGCGCCAGCTATCAGTTTGATCTTGCAACCACTATAAGGCAGATAGTCCACGAAGAACTCGAATGACACGCCACAGGAGCAGCGGGTGTCGAACAGCTGGGTCGTCCCGACCATTACCATGAACCTGCGTCTGCTGTATCCTCGTTGTCTGCCATGCCACGAGTTCCAAGCTATCCTGCCGATCAGCGGCCGCAGCATCGATGTCAATTTCGCGATGAAGAGACGCATGACAAGCGCTCTTACGGGCCCATCACCACGCATCGGCAATCTGAAAGTCGTGCTCACTACTACATATAACAACCCACGTTTGACCGCAAGGCCTACAACCAAAGTCGCACATCGCCGGTTTGTTATAGATGCGGTGCCACGGGGTCACATCTCCTGATTTTGCCACAGATGCCGACAGACAAGATACAGCCAACACCAAGTTCGACTAATTTCGGTCGCGATGTCCATAATAACAACGACTGGCAAACTGACTTTGGCACTGCTCGTACCACAGGCTCAGCACACAGAAATGCTTTCGGGCAACATAAGAGGAGTGCCTCACCAGCTTCAGATCGCAGCCTGACACCACCAACCCGTCGACAACACCGTTCACCATCACCACGGTGACGCCTTACGTCACCACCCCCGTCGGGAAACTAGCTGACACGGCTGATGGAGGTGAGGTCGCCAGACAACCTGGATCTCTGCGAAATGTTCCTCTTGTGACGGTGAAACACAAAGTGCATGTCTTCGTCGATAGTGTATCTGCAACTGGTTAGTGGATACTGGTGCTACCGTGTCCGGGGGGGGGGGGGTCATGAGTGCGACATTCAAAGAGAGGTTGGGATGGAAAGTTATGTTCCTGTGGAATGATGGTGGGACCTTTCGTGGTGTTAGTGGAGAGAGCCTTATTCCTCTCGGTATTTTCGTTGCAAGTGTTTTGTTCTGCGGGGAAGATTTTAAAACAGAATTTTTGGTATTACTGCGTTGCACTCATGATGACATTCTGGGTATTGACTTTCTTAAGGATTGTGACGCTTCTGTTGTTTGTTGTACGGGTGAAATAAGTCTGGATACTGCACTTCTTGCCACCCTTGCAAACACATCTCCGAAAAAGACAAAGTGCTTCGTTGTTTCCGATGATCTGTTGCTAATGCCTTGTTCACTCTCACATGTCTGTGTCAAAGTCACCATTGCTGACCATTCTTCATTTAATGCACAAGTTTTGCCGCTTGCTCCGAGTGGCACTAAGAAGGGTGTCCTCATTCTGCGTTCTGTCGTGAGTGTACTGAATGGTGCCACGAATCTGTGGGCTTTCAACTGTTCATCGGCCCCTGCTGTTCTCCCACGCAATATGAAACTCGCCACTTTTGAGGAAATGACTTACAGCTCCATTATGGCTTTCAGCGAAGAACCTACAACGTCAACCCAGCTATTTCTGACGAGCACGTCCGACAAATGATAAACACGTCCCTGCTCTCAGATGAGTGCCAAGTTCTTGCGCGAGTTCTTCTGGCACATGTGTCTGTGTTCGATTTCGTACAAGGTAACAAGCAGGCTTCACTTCCTCGTTCTCGTGCTCATCGCCGCATTGACACTGGCTCGGCACACCCCATTCGACAAAAGCCTTACCGTGTGTCTTCAGCAGAGAGAACAGTTATCGCTGAACAGGTCAAGGACATGCTACAGAAAGGCATCATTCAGGAGTCCTCAAGTCCGTGGGCAGCACCGGTGATCCTAGTGAAGAAAAAGGATGGATCATGGCGGTTATGTGTCGATTACAGAAACTTAAATGCTGTCACCAAAAAGGATGTGTATCCGCTTCCTCGGATCAACGATGTTATTGACTGCCTCCATTCTGCCGCTTACCTCACCTCACTGGATTTAAGATCAGGCTATTGGCAAATACCAATGCACCCAGACGACAAAGAGAAAACAGGCTTTGTGACACCCTTGTGACACCTTTGGCCTTTATAATGCGCCGGTGACGTTCGAACGATTTATCGACACCATCCTCCATGGAATGAAATGGGAAATTTGCTTATGCTATCTGGATGATGATTTGATTTTTGGAAGCACTTTGGGTGAGCATAACCGACATCTTAGTCTCGTCCTTGATTGTGTCGAGAAAGCTGGCCTGGTACTGGACTCCAAGAAATGTCGCTTAGGGGAGACTGAAACGTTAGTGCTTGGACACCTAGTCAACAGAAATGGTGTGAGGCCCGATCCAAGGAAGATTGAAGCAGTAAGTTCCTTCGGACCACCAAAGTCACTGCAGGAGCTGCAGAGTTTCTTCGGCTTATGCTCGTATTTTCCTCACTTCGTACCAAGATTCACGGATGTGGTGTAGCCCCTGGCATGCTTTCTCCATAAGGATGTTCCTTTCAACTGGACGTCGGCTCACGACGAGGCGTTCCGTCAACTGAAGTTTCAACTAACATCACAACCTATATTACACCACTTCAATGCTTCCTCACCTACAGAAGTGCACGCTGATGCCAGTGGACTTGGTATCGGTGCTGCGCTAGTACAACGTCATCAAGGACCTGAACACGTTGCGGCTTATGCCAGTCGATCTCTGAGCAAGGCAGAGCACAATTACACCGTCACGAAACAAAAACTGCTGCCAAGAATGCTGCTGCCAAGAAAACTTCTTCCAAGAATGCTTGGCAGCAGTTTTCGGTGTTCACAAATTTCGGTCCTACGTCTAAGGGCGCTTATTCACTATAGTCATGAACCACCACACACTATGCTGGTTGGTGAGTCTCCGTGATCCGAGTGGTCGAATCGCACGTTGGGCTCTTTAACTTCAGGAGTACGATGTCATCATCTCCTACAAGTCCGGTCGCCGTCACGCAGATGCTGACTGCTTTTCCGAAAGCCTTCCTCTACCGACTACGAAGTGTGACGAAGACAGCTGCGATGACTGTTTTGCTTCTATTTCGGACACATTCCCGGACTCCACAAGATTCAGAGATGAACAAGCCAGTGATGTTAGCCTGGAGCCTTTTTTTTTACTGCTGCACTGCGTCCCCAAGCCACCGGTCGATTTTGTGTATGAGATGGCCTCCTTTACAAGACGAGTTATTTGGGTAAAGGCACGCGCTTCCTCCTGGTGGTTCCGCAGAGCGTGCGACTGGAGGTACTCAGTGCCATGCACGATGACGCAACCTCTGGCCATCTAGGCATCATAAGAACACTGAACCGCATACAGGAGCGTTTTTACTGGCCCAAAATGTGAGACACCATCAAGCAGTACGTCAGCGGTTGCGAGAAATGCCAACCCATAAGCGCCCTACGACTACTCCGCCAGGTCTTCTCCAGCCACTGTCACCACCTTGTCTGCCATTTGAACAAGTATGCTTGGATCTCTTGGCGCCGTTTCCATGATCTTCTAACCACAATCGATAAGTTATCGTATGTGTAGACCACCTGACCCGTTATGCAGAAACTGCAGCATACCATCTTCAACAGCTACATGCGTTGCCACATTCTTGCTGCGGTTTGTTATCCTCAGGCACGGTTCCCCTCGTGTGATAATTAGCGATCGTGGTCGTCAGTGTGTTGCAGATGCCATTGAAGAATTACTTCGTCTCTACAGCTCAGAGTTCCGGCCTATGGGGATGGTGCACAAGGCCAGGCGGCTCCACCGTCGCCACCTGCGTTCAGCGCCAATGCGGGCGCTCCTCCGTCGTTGGGGTGATAAGGCTCCCTCCCGCACCGCATGCGCATGCCTGCTTGTGCGGGGCTGGCGTCATCTGCTTGTGTTCCGCCGCAGCTTCTTACTGGTTTTAAGACCGTAGAAGGTTTGAAAAATGTCTTCCGTAATGCTAATATTGCTAAAGGAAAACTTTTATACGAGACAGGCCATGTGCATCAAGTTATAGAAAGTGTGCCTGAGGATGGAAGCGTGATGACCGGCCGATGTGTCTTCCAAACGCGGGAGTTAAAATGCTCTAAAAGTTCTAAGATTGCCAGGCTGGAAAACAAAAGTGATTTTTATTGGGATCCTTGTTAATTTGTAATTATTTTTATCGGTATGTATACACTATTATCAATATATTAGTCCCATAAAAGGCTCCACAATAAAACAGTGAAAGACTGTAGCTGTATCCATCACGTGTGGGCATAGTGCTTGTGTGCGCGTGTTGGAAAGAGAGGCTGTGAAGCCACGGACTGCAAGACCTCGTCTGTTTATTTCTGTTAATCTTACTTATACTAAGGGAGAAAACGCGGGGCCTGTGCCAGGTAGCGTCGACAATGTACGTCTCTTTTTTTTTTTTTTCTTTCAAGTTCTCTTATTACATAAAAATACACAACACTGGTTAGACCCATAGCCACTGGCTAGTAGGGGATCTAAATAAATATGCGTATAAAGGAACAGATTGTGTTAATAATGCAGATATTTTATCAGTACACTTCAATCATAGCAAGAAAAAAAATGGAGCAAAATATAAAAAGGAAACATATTCGTGATAGGTCAATTGCAGTATCGTGCAACATGTTGCATGCATGCAACGGATTGTATGTATGCTACACATGAAGTATGAATACAGAGAAGTACATAAACAATGTGAAGTATGATTCTGTTTGACATATGATCGCCGTCGTTTTGCCGAACCTCTTGCAAAGTACCTTGTGATTATATTTCGTGCTTCCTTGTGATGTTCAACTTTACCGAAAGACTGGAAGACAGCCTGCGTGGTGCCCATTTTTAAAAAAGGTGATCGTCTCCGTTTGGAAAACTATCGTCCCATTTCACTGACATCTTCTTGCTGTAAATTAATTGAACATGTTATTGCAAAAGCCCTGAATGAGTTTCTCGACGACAAAAAAATTCTCACCAGCTTTCAACACAGTTTCAGAAAGGGATATTCCACAGTCACACAACTAGTCACCGTCATTCACACTTTTGCTTCTGCTATTGACAATAATAATCAAATCGATTTAATTTTTCTGGATTTTAGCAAAGCGTTCGATAAGGTAACTCATTCAAAACTAATATTTAAGCTAAGAAAATATGATATTCCTGAAATACTTGTTTCTTGGATAGCTGAATACCTGAGAAATCGCGAGCAGTTCGTAGATATAGGTGGGCATCACTCGGCCTGTCTGCCAGTCACTTCTGGGGTACCGCAGGGAAGTGTATTGGGTCCCTCGTTGTTTCTCCTGTACGTCAATGACATCGTTGATGTTGTTAAGCCGAATGTCCAAATAAGACTATTCGCAGACGACTGTGTGTTGTTTAAAGAAGTCACTCGCGATAGTGACCAATATGATCTAAATGATAGCCTTGCTCGAATTTTCCAGTGGTGCACCCATTGGGAGATGACCTTGAATGTAGAAAAGAGTGTTTTTTTGCCAATTTTCCGAAAGAAAACAACCCTATATTATAATTACATGCTGGGCTCCTCTCCACTTAAAGAAGTCACTAACTATAAATATTTAGGCGTCACAATTTGCAATAACCTTTCCTGGAACCTTCATGTGCAAAACATATCTTCCTCTGCCTTCTGAAAATTGTGTTTTCTGAAATACAAACTTAAACCTATTTTACCCGAACTAACCTCTTCAAATATTCTTTTTTTCCGTGCACCATTAATGACTGGAACAACTTGCGTATGTAAACACTGTGCACAATTGCATTGTTTAGGGTGTTCACTTAAAAGTGTGTTTCCTGGTTTTTTTTTTTTTTTCAGTTGTATGCTTTTTTTTCAGTTGTATGCTCAAGACTGTATAGTTCAACTTATAAGATTGTATTACTATTGTTAACCCATTGTGTTCTGCCTGCCCTGCATGGACTACATGTCCGCAGTATGTATTAAATAAATATATAACCAAGCAGAGATTACAACAAGGTGTGTGCTAGTGTTCCTGTTCATTTTTCTGAAGAAAGTATTTTTTAAGCGCAGAGGAAAAAATTTTGCTTTCCTTTATTTCACACGGTATATCATTCCAGATCTTTACTCCAACAAATTGTAATAATCGTTTTCCATAAACATTGTTATTAGGCGGAAGATTGAAATTATGTAATGTGGCACGTCTGGTAAGGCGGGAAGAGGATGAAAATACTGATATATGAAAGGGCAGGTTATAAGAAATGACTTTATGGACGGTAAGTGCAATTTTTTGCTGTCGTAAGTTATCGAATGGTATGATTTCCATATTATGAAACAATGGCGCGCTGTGTGGATCATATCTAGCATTGTTTATGATTCGAAGTGCTCGCTTTTGTAGTATGCGTAAGGGTTCTAGATATGTTTTGAAAGTCCATCCCCATGAATCTATGCAATATGATAGGTGACAATGAAAAAAAAAGCGAAATAGAGAATTCGGAGAATACTACTTTTGAAATAATTTCTAGCGGTTAATAACGTACTGCATCCATAACCTAGTTTAGCGCATACAGAGTTAATATGGCTTTGCCAGTTTAAATGGCTATCGAAAATTACACCCAGATATTTGAAATCTTTCGTCTGCTCAAGCACGCAGTTATTTATTGTAATGCAAATTGACTCACTACTTATATCTCGATGACGGGAGTAAAAAATAGTGTACTTAGTTTTCTTAGCATTAAGTGTCAGTTTGTTCGTTGAAAACCACTGACAAATATTTTTTAGCTCTGCGTTACTTTTGTGCTCTAGATCCCTCATATTGTCAGCAGTAACAATAACGGCTGTGTCATCAGCGTACATTAGCATCTCCGAGGATGTCAATATGTTTGGTAGGTCGTTTACGTACAGGGAAAACAGTAAGGGTCCGAGAACGGAGCCTTGTGGTACCCCTGTGTGTACATTTAACAGGGAGGACGTGAGATTACGCATAATGACCATTTGTTGATGTTCGCTCATGTAACTAGAAAATAAGTCAAAAATTTTGCCACGGAAACCGTAATGCTTTAATTTCATTAGTAATATATCATGGTCAACTGTATCAAATGCTTTCTTTAAATCAAGATAAACTACAGCTACAAGGAGGTTGTTATTTAATGCCTCGTTAATTTTTTGTGATAAAGATAGTACAGCAGTGGAGGTGGAGTGGTGCGACCTAAATCCATGTTGCTCAGCGCATATTGCTCGATATTTTTCTAGAAAGATGCGCATCCGTTTTGCTAGAATTCTTTCAAAGATGTTATTTAATATGCTTAAAACAGATATAGGCCTATAACTGGAAGGGTCAGAGCGATCACCATCCTTGTACACCGGTACCACTTTAGCCTTTTTCAGACAGGATGGGTATGTTGACGTACTCAAGGAGTGGTTATATATATGGCATAAGATAGGACCCAAGACGTCAATATTGTATTTTACTAACCGCGCTGTAATCCCATCTATCCCACTGGCTTTATTGGTGGCTAAATTAGCAATAGTATTTTTGAATTTCGTCGAGACTAATGTTGTGTATCGCAAACGTATTCGGCAAAGACGGCGAAGAGCATTGAGTAGTGTTGGAAGAAAACTGCATTGCTAAGGTGGGACCAATTCTAGTGAAATACTGATTAAAGTTATCTAGAGTTTCCGCGTCAATCGTATCAGGTAGCACGCGTTGTCGTGGTTGATTGCCAATAACTTCGTTTACGATCTCCCAAGTTTTTTTAGAGTTGCCTTGAGCTTGTTCTATTAGGCGAGAGTAATATTCTTTCTTTCGCTGTCTCGTGAGGAGCACGGACTTTGCCCCGCCACGGTGGTCTAGTGGCTAAGGTACTCGGCTGCTGATCCGAGGGTCGCGGGATCGAATCCCGGCCGCGGCGGCTGCATTTCGATGGAGGCGAAATGTTGAGGCCCGTGTGCTGTGCGATGTCAGTGCACGTTAAAGAACCCCAGGTGGTCGAAATTTCCGGAGCCCTCCACTACGGCGTCTCTCATAATCAGAACTGGTTTTGGGACGTTAAACCCCACAAAACAACAAACAACAACAGCACGGACTTATGCCTGAAAATTTTGAACTGGCCAAGGTAATATTTATTATTTTTATGTTTCTTCCATTTATGGTACCAGAAATCTTTCTTCTTCAGCAAGTCAAGGATTTCTTGTGTCATCCAAGGGCACAGCGGGGTCTTATATGAGCACGCAGATACGTTTGAGCGGCTATCTTCAACGGCTCTGATAAGGAATTTTATTACGTTCTGGAGTTCAACATTGACGTCATCGTTATATAAACCAACGCTTTTAGATTCTTTCAGTTTGCAAACTCCCCCGAGGCGCGCACGAAAAAGTGGCCCCTTTTCGTTTCCACTCGCGAGGTGGCGCTGCCGTCGCTGTTGGCCCGGTTAACGCGTGCGCGGCCAATGTCACATCGCGCCTTGACGCGCTTTCGAGCTGGAAATGAACAAGCAAAGATCACAGGTACCTTACATTTCTGAGCGTAACGAAGGAAGGTCCCTCTCACAGCTAAGGCGCAATTTTCTACAACATTGAGAGTAACATAAAAAGCGCGTTGAAGTAAGTTTCCAGAAACGCGCGTTTGCTCCTCGCTTCTCGGATTATTATTTACAGCGTTTATTTGATGGCTCAGCGTTTATTTGCTCGCTTCGCGTTGTATATGTATTGAAGAATTCAATGCGTGAATAATAAGGAAAAAAAAGTTATATATATCATTTTCTGTTATTACGCGCAGTAGAAAGAACTCCGCACACTGTGACCGACGCACGGAACACCGCTAAGACACAAGCATTTGACGCTCACTTACACGATATTCATTCCCGCATAGAAACATACAAACTCAGCGTAATCCGAGCTTTCTTACGTGCGATGGCGATCCTTCGTTATTTTCGATTTTTCGTTTCAGGTATCTCGTGTGCAGCATGCTGTATGACAACTACAAAATTCAGCACTTGACATGCGAAATAAGGAGCTAGCTGGCTGCACACATCCAAGACTTGTTCTTGCTGCTGCTTCCAGTCCATCCCTGCACAAACACTGCCCAAAGATCGATTGATTTGAGGGGTTTAACGGCCCAAAATCACCTATGGTTGTGAGACGCCGTAGTTGAGGTCCCCGAAAATTTCGACCACCTGGGGTTCTTACGTGAACTGATATCGCACAGCAAACGGCCTCAACATTTCGCCTCCGTCTAAATTGCAGCAGCCGCGGCCGGGATTCGATCCCGCGAAACCTTCGGATCAGCAGGCCGAGTGCCATAACCACTAGACCACCGTGGCGGTACATTGCCAAAAATAGACTTCTTTCAAGGATTTTCCTTCATTCGGCTGTTTCGTGCTTCTTCGCGCGCGCAGACAGAAATACTCCCTGGTTCGTCGCATTCCAGGCAAGTGTAGCGACCACCAGCACTAGCTGTGCCAGTGTGACGATCGCCCATAACAGCCATTTGCAAAACTTCTACTTTTCGGTGGTTCGAGTGAAAGAAACGACGTATTCAGGCGAATGCATGCCAGTAATGTTCTGTGTTTGCGTGCTCTGTCGATGGTGCAGGTTGAGGGTTGAATTAGACATACACGTTAGCAAGTGCGAATGAATGCAAACCAAAATAGAGACACGTAGACAGGCCGAGGGCGAGGGGGGGGTAATGAGCAACTGTAGGCTTCACTGACGAAAAAAAAAATAAAGATAGGAAAGGAAAAGAAACAGCCACACATCTGCACGCGTTTCCCTGCTGTGTGAGACCTGAGTGAAGAGTGCCACTTATCACTACGACGGTTCTACTCTAGGAATAGCGAAATTGAGAGAGGACGACAGGAACATTCACACGCATCGATCGACGAAGCTTCAATCCGATTTTAACTCTTCCTGTATATTGTGCTCACATGACGTTGTGGTTGTCTGGTCGCGGTATTTTCTTCTTTTTTCCCCCTATGTATCGTTGCACTTGATCGGAGGTACGCGGGGCCGGACTGTTGCGTTTCCTCATTGGTATTGCGGGGTACTTCGGGAAGGTAAGAAACAAAGCGGGACATGGCATGGTCTTCAAAGACCAGCCTGTTGCTTCAAACAAGGAAGCCAAGAAACATGTACAAGATATTTTAATTTGGTTTTAAAGTTTTCGTCGCCCAGCACTGCAAGCCAGCCCATCGCAATGGACACCACGATGACGTATGAGTACAGCCTACTAAAAATAGCAGAAATCGCTGTCAGAATCACTGGACGACCGTGAAATTGTCGCTGTTTGCGTGCTCCACGTGTAATTGACCACAGAAGACAGAGTTGCAGCGACGCTATCACGAATTGCTGTCCCTACGTGACTCAGACGTCATCGGACTATGTTGATACGTCACTAGGAAACCGCCCCCTCGAAATCGAAACCGAAAGCGGGCTTTAAGGAAGCTGTATTAAAAATATATTCATTGCCTTGCGAGGCACCATGATGCTCTTTTTGGGGTTCTACATGCTCTTGCTTTCATTTAAAGCAATAGTACGAGGATGTAAAAAATTCGTGTCAGTACTCCTTTAATGCTGTAAACAAATTCCCTTGAAACATGCTCTTCTTGAAAGACACACCACACAAAAGGGCTTAAAAGTTACCTGTCGTGCCAAGGCATAGTGCGCTGCCATTCACTGGGACATAGAACAGCCCTATGTAGCCGGAAAAAAAATGCCCCTTCGAGCCCGGGGGTATTCCCGAGTTGTACCCCTTTTTTTGCACCCACGCACAAAGCAAACCCAGTATGTTTTTCGATCGCTAAGTATACACAACAAAGCGCCAAATTATGCGACTCGAGACGCGCATAATACGGTATTCGCCAATTCATCCGCACGGCGACTACGATGGTCACGAGGCGGCCGCTCGGGCAAACGATGTGTCGAACGCCCTCGCGCAGAAGGAAACGCGGTGGGGTCACTCCGCGGGCCGGAGTTTTCAAACTGAAAGAATCTAAAAGCGTTGATATAAGCTGTCAGGGTCAATGGCGAGAATGATACTTCGTAGTAAGTTGTAATCTATTTTGCCCTCTGTTTTGATACGTGGCATGCTACTCTTTCGTATGTCATTTATGGAAACGAAAACAGGAAGGTGATCTGATATCGGTTCATCATAAACCCCAGCATTCATTTCAGATGTTATGTTCGTCAAAACATGGTCAATTATTTTTGCTGATGTACAAGTTACCCTCGTAGGTATGTTTATCAGGTTACGAAAACTGAATGAATTCAGTAATTGTGCGTAACTGGTATACTTAGGGTGATGGGTGTCAATATTCATGTCCCCAACAATTACAACCGGGTTGTTGTAATTCGCCGTCAGATTAAAAAAAGTTTCCTCCATCTTGTCCAAAAATCGGTCAATGTTAGAATTCGGCGGTCGATAAACGACGCCGATTATACCAAAAGAGTGTAGTCTAATAAAAAGAGCTTCTATATCAGGAGAACTGCAATTCAGCAATGATAGTTCCGAAAAAGCGCAGCCACTTTTCATTAAAAATGCGACACTCTGAGTGGTGACAGCCGGTGCTCGCTTGCTTATGTAGCCGACGAGGGCGTCACCATGCGCTCCGCGGTGCTGTAGCCGACGTCACGTGGTCTGAGCAGTCGGCACGTGCAAGAATCCAGGTGGCGATGCGTCGGCGCGTTGCCCACTTGACAACCCTTGTTCACTGCAGATATGATGGTCCAGGTAATCGCTGTTCCTACACCTGCAGTGTGCAGAATAATCGGTTAGACAGTCGTCCAAAGGCGGCTGCCCGATCTGCTCTGAGTGGTGACAGCCGGTGCTCGCTTGCTTATATAGCCGACGAGGGCGTCACCATGCGCTCCGCGGTGCTGTAGCCGACATCACGTGGTCTGAGCAGTCGGCACGTGCAAGAATCCGATTTTAACTCTTCCTGTATATTGTGCTCACATGACGTTGTGGTTGTCTGGTCGCGGTATTTTCTTCTTTTTTCCCCCTTTGTATCGTTGCACTTGATCGGAGGTACGCGGGGCCGGACTGTTGCGTTTCCTCATTGGTAATGCGGGGTACTTCGGGAAGGTAAGAAACAAAGCGGGACATGGCATGGTCTTCAAAGACCAGCCTGTTGCGTGCATCCACTATTAATGCTGTAAACAAATTCCCTTGAAACATGCTCTTCTTGAAAGACACACCACACAAAAGGGCTTAAAAGTTACCTGTCGTGCCAAGGCATAGTGCGCTGCCATTCACTGGGACATAGAACAGCCCTATGTAGCCGGAAAAAAAATGCCCCTTCGAGCCCGGGGGTATTCCCGAGTTGTACCCCTTTTTTTGCACCCACGCACAAAGCAAACCCAGTATGTTTTTCGATCGCTAAGTATACACAACAAAGCGCCAAATTATGCGACTCGAGACGCGCATAATACGGTATTCGCCAATTCATCCGCACGGCGACTACGATGGTCACGAGGCGGCCGCTCGGGCAAACGATGTGTCGAACGCCCTCGCGCAGAAGGAAACGCGGTGGGGTCACTCCGCGGGCCGGAGTTTTCAAACTGAAAGAATCTAAAAGCGTTGATATAAGCTGTCAGGGTCAATGGCGAGAATGATACTTCGTAGTAAGTTGTAATCTATTTTGCCCTCTGTTTTGATACGTGGCATGCTACTCTTTCGTATGTCATTTATGGAAACGAAAACAGGAAGGTGATCTGATATCGGTTCATCATAAACCCCAGCATTCATTTCAGATGTTATGTTCGTCAAAACATGGTCAATTATTTTTGCTGATGTACAAGTTACCCTCGTAGGTATGTTTATCAGGTTACGAAAACTGAATGAATTCAGTAATTGTGCGTAACTGGTATACTTAGGGTGATGGGTGTCAATATTCATGTCCCCAACAATTACAACCGGGTTGTTGTAATTCGCCGTCAGATTAAAAAAAGTTTCCTCCATCTTGTCCAAAAATCGGTCAATGTTAGAATTCGGCGGTCGATAAACGACGCCGATTATACCAAAAGAGTGTAGAAGGCATAATCGGTTAGACGTCGTCAAATGCGGCTGCCCGATCTGCTCTGAGTGGTGACAGCCGGTGCTCGCTTGCTTATATAGCCGACGAGGGCGTCACCATGCGCTCCGCGGTGCTGTAGCCGACATCACGTGGTCTGAGCAGTCGGCACGTGCAAGAATCCAGGTGGCGATGCGTCGGCGCGTTGCCCACTTGACAACCCTTGTTCACTGCAGATATGATGGTCCAGGTAATCGCTGTTCCTACACCTGCAGTGTGCAGAATAATCGGTTAGACAGTCGTCCAAAGGCGGCTGCCCGATCTGCTCTGAGTGGTGACAGCCGGTGCTCGCTTGCTTATATAGCCGACGAGGGCGTCACCATGCGCTCCGCGGTGCTGTAGCCGACATCACGTGGTCTGAGCAGTCGGCACGTGCAAGAATCCAGGTGGCGATGCGTCGGCGCGTTGCCCACTTGACAACCCTTGTTCACTGCAGATATGATGGTCCAGGTAATCGCTGTTCCTACACCTGCAGTGTGCAGAATAATCGGTTAGACAGTCGTCCAAAGGCGGCTGCCCGATCTGCTCTGAGTGGTGACAGCCGGTGCTCGCTTGCTTATATAGCCGACGAGGGCGTCACCATGCGCTCCGCGGTGCTGTAGCCGACATCACGTGGTCTGAGCAGTCGGCACGTGCAAGAATCCAGGTGGCGATGCGTCGGCGCGTTGCCCACTTGACAACCCTTGTTCACTGCAGATATGATGGTCCAGGTAATCGCTGTTCCTACACCTGCAGTGTGCAGAATAATCGGTTAGACAGTCGTCCAAAGGCGGCTGCCCGATCTGCTCTGAGTGGTGACAGCCGGTGCTCGCTTGCTTATATAGCCGACGAGGGCGTCACCATGCGCTCCGCGGTGCTGTAGCCGACATCACGTGGTCTGAGCAGTCGGCACGTGCAAGAATCCAGGTGGCGATGCGTCGGCGCGTTGCCCACTTGACAACCCTTGTTCACTGCAGATATGATGGTCCAGGTAATCGCTGTTCCTACACCTGCAGTGTGCAGAATAATCGGTTAGACAGTCGTCCAAAGGCGGCTGCCCGATCTGCTCTGAGTGGTGACAGCCGGTGCTCGCTTGCTTATATAGCCGACGAGGGCGTCACCATGCGCTCCGCGGTGCTGTAGCCGACATCACGTGGTCTGAGCAGTCTGCACGTGCAAGAATCCAGGTGGCGATGCGTCGGCGCGTTGCCACTTGACAACCCTTGTTCACTGCAGATATGATGGTCCAGGTAATCGCTGTTCCTACACCTGCAGTGTGCAGAATAATCGGTTAGACAGTCGTCCAAAGGCGGCTGCCCGATCTGCTCTGAGTGGTGACAGCCGGTGCTCGCTTGCTTATATAGCCGACGAGGGCGTCACCATGCGCTCCGCGGTGCTGTAGCCGACATCACGTGGTCTGAGCAGTCGGCACGTGCAAGAATCCAGGTGGCGATGCATCGGCGCGTTGCCCACTTGACAACCCTTGTTCACTGCAGATATGATGGTCCAGGTAATCGCTGTTCCTACACCTGCAGTGTGCAGAATAATCGGTTAGACAGTCGTCCAAAGGCGGCTGCCCGATCTGCTCTGAGTGGTGACAGCCGGTGCTCGCGTGCTTATATAGCCGACGAGGGCGTCACTATGCGCTCCGCGGTGCTGTAGCCGACATCACGTGGTCTGAGCAGTCGGCACGTGCAAGAATCCAGGTGGCATTGCGTCGGCGCGTTGCCCACTTGACAACCCTTGTTCACTGCAGATATGATGGTCCAGGTAATCGCTGTTCCTACACCTGCAGTGTGCAGAATAATCGGTTAGACAGTCGTCCAAAGGCGGCTATTCCATCTATTTATTTCTACATCCATCTATTTATTTCAGAGTCCATCTATTTATTTCTACATAATGAAAGCTGAACTAAGCAATACGGTTCCAAGTCGTTTTGAAATATTCTGTTAGAAACCAAAAAGAAAGAAAGAGAAACACGACAGGAAAGAAAACAGCAGGACGCCTTTGAGTGGCTTTTGTTATCCGGTGCCTCAACTCCTTCGTGCGGCGTCTAGGCTGGCAGGCGCATGCAAGAGGCACACAGTCCGTTTTTAACAAGTTCTTCTTTTTTTTTTTTTTTTTTTTTTGCAAGGGGCACTCCAGTAGACGGCGATGCTTGTTCTGGTCGGAGTACCAACGAAAGAAAAGACCAAACCAGTCAAATGCGTGAGGGGGCTCTAGGACAAAAAGAAAAAAAAGGAAAAATGAGGAAAAGGGCAGCAGCGCGGGCCGCGAACGAAGTGTATGGAGCGCCTCAGTCCACACTGCTGTGCATGTCGCAGCCTGGTGGCCCACACAAGCGGCTCGTTAAAAACAGCGCGAACCATTGCAAATCGACAACACATGTCGCCTGCTAGTATAAGAGCGTTCCCGGAACGAGCGCACCAACTCTCTCCCTTTGACAACCCACCTTTCACGTACTCCACGCAGAGTGCCGGGGGACAGAATGCTCGTTACATTGCAAACTAGCAACACACGTCGTGTGCTGAGTAGAAAGCGTCGACGGAAAGCGCGCGCGCGAGCGACCTCGCTTCTCCTTCAGCAGTGAGTTCTCTGGAGGCTATAAATATTTGTCCCTGGTGATCAGACAGAAGTATTGTTACGGCCGAGGACAAACAAATCTTGTTGCTGAACACCGAGCCGTAGTACGACGACCTTTGGAAGAAACGAAAAACCGCAGGAAAATGCGAATAACTCTGTTCTAAAGCTGCCGCCAGCCCTGCGACCGGAGCTTCTATCACCCCAACGACGGGCGTGCCGCCGTGGTGGCGCTCCTGTCGGCGGAGAGTTACAAGTGCGCCATCCCCATACTTTTTAAATGTGTAAACAAAAAGTCCATCGCACGTCTCTGTTGTGTGGGGCAAGCTAGGGGCCTAAAACACACTGAGGTGTGTGGATGCAAATGTTAAATATCTTTGGACGCAATTAGGCAGCATAGTCAGAAACACAAAGCCCAATTTTTCTTTCTCTTTTCTTTTTCACTGTATCTTGCACTTCTTTCTACTCATCTTTCTCTCCACAAACTCCCTCCCCATGCAGAGTGGCATGTCAGCGATATTTCAACCCCGGCTAAATTCTCTGCCTTTCATTAAAGAGCTCTCTCTCTCTCTCTCTCTCAAAGTTCCGGCATGTGACACCTTACCACCCTCAAACCAACGGCCTTGTAAAACGTACGAACAGGACTCTTACCAAGATGCTGGCCATGTATGTCTGCTCCAAAAGCAAAGACTGGGATGACATGCTTCCATTCGTCACATATGCTTATAGTACTGCAAAACATGAGACGACGGATTACAGTCCTTTTTATCTGCTGTACGCATGTCTACCGCTAAGGAGTATTGATACAATACTACCGTTTGGCTTCGATAATGAGCACTCGGTTGCCAAGACGCTGTGCCTTGCAGAAGAAGCACTTCGAATCGCTCGACTTTGTACCATGGCGTCACAACCATGATCTGAGGAGCGCTATGACAGCCAACACCAGTCTGTCTCGTACAGCAAAGTGGACTTGGTATGGGTGTGGACCCCACAGCACAAATGTGGATTATGCCAAAAGATTTTGCCCTAGTATACTGGACCTTTCGTGATTGTTGATCCGTTGAGCGCTTGACATCAGCTGATCGTCGTTCCTGCTGAATGCAGGTTACACATGTCGCGCGTCTCAAGTGATTTCATCCTGCTGTTTTCCGGTGATTTGGGCTTGCCCCACGGGCTTCGTCTGTGAGCCGAGGAGTGCTACGGCATCAGCCGGGCAATCAAGGTATGAGCCAGGCAAGGGTGGAAGACGACGAGGACGATATCTTGTCTAGCGGTTGGACGCCATCTTGCCTCGGCTGTACCAACTACCTAGCGCTCCGTGCTCTCCTGTAAATAAACCTTAGCTTGGCCTTCAACCGTAACAATACGTACACGCGTGCAGTAAAGCCCGTTCTGTTTCCTTCCACTACCCGGGGCAGCATGTTTGGCCTGCACGACCCAGTGTTGTACACGTTCCTCCAAAACTGGAACGAAAACTCGTTCCTCGTTCCTTCACAATTTTGTAACGAGTTCCCGTTACAAGTTGCTTTAATAGAAAAGGAACGTGTTCCAGTTACATTTTGAAAATTGGAACGTGTCGTTACATTAACGTTATATTTAATTTCTAAATGTGAAAATTAAACATGAGGCAAAATAAAGTGAACGTATTAAATCTCGTATCGATCTATGTATATTTCAAGAAATTCAACGTCCCCAGTGGCATATTATCTGGAGACAAAGAAATATCCAAAGAAGCACTCCTAGGCATATATTTACAAGGAGCACAGAACATACTATGGACAATTCCACCTCAAATTTGGCGCTAGTGTATTGCAAGTGCGACACATATGACACTTTCCACTTTAGTCTTGAGATGCGTAGGCAGGCCTCGAATGTGCAAATGGGCAGTTACTCACATGCACCAATGGACGTAACAGCGGTGCATCTGAAAACTAAACGCTAGTGATAGATCTTTTGATTTAGGATAGCATATAAAGGTTTTTAGCTGACCCATGGCACTGCGCGCAAATATTGGAACAAGATTCCCCGATGTCGTCAGGATTCCCAATCCTAAACGATTTTGCTCAAAATTGGTGGCCCTTGTAGCATTTTAATAAACTTCGCGTCTTCGTATTCTCGTTACGTAAGTGTAACTGCCTTGAAGAAAAAGCTAAATCTTGTTAGCCTTGACTCGCGCAGAAAATTTGCGCGGTTGGTGTTTTTTCATAATCTCTATCATGGTAACACCCCATTTGCTCGAGCTAACCTTCTGCCTGCTCCCAATGTATCGATTCGGCGAGACCATGTTCATAAAATAAAACCAATATTTGCCCGGACCAACTCTTATCAAAACTCACCGTTAGTACTATCGATTACAGAATGGAACTCTTTGCCCTCATCTGTCGTGTCACATACAGAATCAGCGCCATTCCAAGCTGCCCTGACAGTGCTTTTGGAAGGAAACCCTCCATAGCCTAAATCTTCCACACTAAAATTGTATAACGCAACATGGTCATTAGAGTTGTACTTTGCCTTGTGTATCTTTTTCAGACTTTCTTGTTGCCTCCTCTGAATTGTGCTTCAGCTTGTAGTCCTATTACTATGTAGTTCTATGTGCTTCAGTTCTGTAGTTCTATTCTTTGTTTAACGAGAGTGATGATAGTAGAAATTGTTTAACTCGAAGGACATGTCATTTCATTTATTTCGCGGTTTCTGTGTTCACTTTACCATAATATGTACACACCTTTTTTGTACCCACACTTGTATCCCCCCCTATGTAATGCCCTTTTGGGGCCCTCAGGGTATTCGTATAAATAAATAAATAAATAAATAAATAATTGGCAGTATTGGATATATTAGCTTGACTTAGTTCTCATCCCTTTAAACAAGTATTTGTGATATACTGTACTTTTGTTGTTATATAGCTGCTTTGAATGTATGCCGGTGTGAGGAATCTTAATATTGCTATCTGGTGCGTTTCATCATCATAATCATCATCATTAGCCTGTTTAGGTCCACTGCAGGACGAAGGCCTCTCCCAACGATTTCCAATCCACCCTATCCTGAGCGAGTTGGTTCCACTTCATGCCTGCAAACTTTTTAATTTCACCGCTCCATCTAACCTTTTGCCTGCCTCTGTTACGTTTTCCCTCTCTTGGTATCCATTCCGTTGCTCTTACTGTCCATCTCTTATCTTTCCTCCTCATGACATGTCCTGCCCAGGTCCACTTCTTTCATTTAATTGATATAATAATATCGGCTATTCCTGTCTGTTCTCTGATCCATTCCGCTCGTTTTTTATCTCTTAGCGTTACCCCCAAAATTTTCTTTCCATTGCACGTTGCATGCTCCTTAGTTTTATCTCTAGTTTTTTCGTTATCCTCCACGTTTCTGCGCCGTACATTAGTACTGGGAGAATGCAGTGATTGAATACTTTTCGCTTTAGTGAGAGCGGTAAGTTTCCAGTCATGATTTCGTAATGCCTTCCGAATGCGCTCCAGCCCAACCTTATTCTACGGAGAATTTCTTTTTCATGGTTAGTAGTTCCTGTTATTAACTGTCCCAGGTATACGTATTCGTTTACACATTGTAAGGGTTCATTGTTGATTTTAAATTCCTGTTCCTTAGCTAGGCTATTGAGCATAACTTTGGTCTTTTGCCTATTCATTCTTAATCCAATTTTAATACTTTCCCTGTTTAAGTCATCAATCATGTTTTGTAGTTCGTCTCCATCATTGCTAAAGAGCACAATGTCGTCTGCGAATCTTACATTGGTTAGATATTCTCCGTCTATTCGAATTCCCTTTTCCTCCCAGTCTAGACGTTTAAAGATTTCCTCTAAGCATGCAGTGAATAGCATCGGGGATATCGTATCTCCCTGTCTCACACCTCTCCCGATCGGGATTTCTCTGCTTCTCTCATGTAGGAGTAGTGTGGCTGTGCAATCTTTGTATATGTTGTTGACGGTTTTCACGTATATGTCAGGTACCCCTTGTCTACGTAGAGCTTCTAGAACTGCTTGTATTTCTATCGAGTCAAATGCTTTCTCGTAGTCGATAAACGCCATATACTGTCCACCTATTATCCTTCCTCCTCATGACATGTCCTGCCCAGGTTGACTTCTTTCTTTTAATTGATAAGATAATATCGGCTACTCCTGTCTGTTCTCTGATCCATTCCGCTCGTTTTTTATCTCTTAGCGTTACCCCTATCATTTTCTTTCCATTGCACGTTGCGTGCGTTTACTGTCGAATTAAATAACGTGGGACTGTCTTCTTCTTTTCTTCGTGGCATTAGAACTACACGTTGTTTGCCTGTTTAATTCGTAAGCACTCCGATATTAATGCAAGGGTGAAGTGTTGTTGTAGTGCAGGAAATAAATAAGAAAATAAATAGCCTCACATGCTTAATTTGACGGGGCACCAACCGCAAAAGACCCACACCACATGAGCATAATTGACAGGACATTTTTATACAGGAAATGATGCTTTAGAGCAAAGTGGACGGGGTGCGGTGTGTTAAAATGTTTGATTATTCCTGTGTAGCTAACCCCTTGGTCGCGTAGTAATGCTAGCACTGCAACTATAGTTTTTATTAGAAACAAGCTGGGCATCACCGAAAATAATTAACCAGGTCCGGCTTAGAGCGATGTTAACTTCGCTCAGCATTACAAACATGCACGCACGTATGTAAGCATGTTCAGCACACGTTCGCGTTAGCACGTGTAATGTCCTTTTGAAAAGGCTTTCGCTTCTGCTTTTTGCCGGGGGCATAGGGCTGTCGGTACTAAACTAAGAAGCGGCCCGCTCAGTTCAACTTGAACGGAGCGGGCCGCTCTGTTCAAGTTGAACTTGAAGAGATTGACGCACAGAGTGTCTTACAAGTGTAGACAACCATGGCCGTAACCGCGTTTTCAGAACCGACGCAGGGAGAGGCGATATAGTAAAGCACGCGTTGACACTGTTATTGTTCGGAGGGAGCCCTGACGGCAGGATCATAAGGGACGAAAGGAACTTTGCTGTTTCATACAGTTCCTCATTCGTTGCCATACACCCATACAGGGCTGGCCGACAGCCGGAAACTACTTGTCTAGCGGCCATAGTAAGTGACCACCGCCATGGAGTAGAAGGATACCCTGACGTGCATGCGGGCGCAGTTAGGGCAAATTTAGCCGCATTGAAGGAGAAGCGTCACCCTCGTCGAATCATTGAAACCACAATAGAATGGCATTTCCATACATGATTTTAGGGGCGAAGCTCCTTAAGGTTTGGGTCTGTCCGTCCGTTGTTCCTAGTAGCGCGTTACCTTCAAAGAAATGAATGATGCTACGTGTGGGAGGTGCGCCCTCGGCGCGTGCCGAGCTCTCTCACTCTTCCATCTGCTGTCTCGTGTGAGAGAGAAAGAGACAGAGAGAGAGAGCTAAAGGCGCGCGCTGACTATGGAAACACTCTTTCTTCGAAGAATGCACTACCAGCTCACAAAGAAGGAGAATGCGCCCCACCCACGAGAGACAAGCTTGACGCAGGCAGCGTCTTCTAGCGAGTTTCTTGATTGAAAAATACCGACTGCTCGCGCTGGAGAACCTTTCACTGGCCACCCATATATATATATAGGCACTGGATCTCGACTTGCAATGAAGTGTTGGTGGAGATTTCACTTGTGCGTAGTTGAACCATAAGGATTTGTAGCGTGCGCGTTAACTAAATTAATCCGGAACTCGGCACGATCTACGATGTTGTTGTTATGTGGGGTTTAACGTCCCAAAACCAGCTCTGATTATGAGAGACGCCGTAGTGGAGGGCTCCGGAAATTTCGACCACCTGGTGTTCT
Source organism: Hyalomma asiaticum (assembly GCA_013339685.2). Classification (NCBI taxonomy): domain Eukaryota; kingdom Metazoa; phylum Arthropoda; class Arachnida; order Ixodida; family Ixodidae; genus Hyalomma; species Hyalomma asiaticum. Next base: position 146,841,711 of record CM023483.1, read on the forward strand.
TTAACGTGCACTGACATCGCACAGCACACGGGCCTCAACATTTCGCCTCCATCGAAATGCAGCCGCCACGGCCGGGATTCGATCCCGCGACCTTCGGATCTGCAGCCGAGTACCATAGCCACTAGACCACCGTGGCGGGGCATGATCTACGATGAACCTCCCGAGCTTTGCCTACTCATCATCATTCACTCCGTGGATATGCTGTGAATTTTTCTATAAGGAAGCGATAGCGGAGGCAGGAAAACGGAGTCTCCAGGGAGGGCTTGTTGTAGCCCAGCCTATCCTCCCTGCATGATGTGCTGCGTACGTGCGATCGTCGTGGAGTGGAACATGTATAGAAGGAACGCCGCTCCCTTTGCCGTTCCTTCGTAAATGTAACGCGTTCCTGTTACAATTCCACCAGTCCTAGATGGAACGATGGCGTTCCTTCGTTCCTCCCAAAAGGAACTCGTTCCGTACAACACTGCCTCGACCAGATGATACATTGTTGTAGGCACGTCATGAGAGGCACTGGGCACTCAAGCTCAGCCAAAACATTAACGGATTGTTGGGCTAGTTGGCTTTTCATTTCTCCGTAAAGTGCTGTGTACGAAGCTGCTGCAACTGCCAGTGGTACAAGGTTTCACCTTTAAAGGGACTATCTACCATCCTGAATTGATTTTCTGTTTTTTTATTGCAATAGAAAGTGTACCGTTTGTTGCGTATGAGCTTGCAGTGGTCCTGCTGGAAAATGAGTAGAAATTCTTACAACAGAATTCAACCTTCATGTTCACATGTGTGGTTCTACATGTGTGGAGACACCAGCAACACTGGTTGCTGGGTTCTTGCAGTATTAATTTAGAAATGAAACGAGCTCTTTGTTGCAGAGGAACGGTATTATGTTTGTGTAAAATACCAGTTAAGTAATGAATTCTTTTATTTGTGCCAGATGAATGAGCCTGCTCGCATTTTTCTCAGTTTTTCTTTACACTGAGTTTGGTGGACACCACCATGGATGGTGCCACCGGTCGTTTTTTCATGGGATTCTGCACCAAGTTAAAGATATTTTTTTATTTATGGGGTACAAGCATGCTTGTTTCTGTCTGTGGAAGAAAGAATGTCCTGATTTTCACCACAACCAGAAAAAAATTTCCATGTGGTAGATGGCGCTACTTGGGCTAGGGTGTGTGTGGGAAGGGTGCAACAGGACAAAATCAGAAAGAAAAGGTGGGGGAATTGGTATGCTAATTCATCGGGAAGCAAATTGGTGTAGGGTTACTTGGACATGTGAAGAGCACCTCTGGGTATCTGGAACGGTAAGCGGGAAGAAAACTATGTTGGGTGTAGTTTACATGTGGACTGGAAATAACTGCAAAGAGAAAAATCAGGAGTTAGTGAATTGCATAAGCAAGGATATTGAAAAATTTGGTAACGGGGCCGAAATAATCCTCTTAGGAGATATGAATGCTCATGTGCATGACCTCGACGGATATACAGATTATAACGGGAAGTTGATGCTAGAGCTCTGCGAACAGCATAGTCTCGATATAGTTAACATGAGTCCTAAGTGCGATGGGCAGGTAACATGGGAGGTCGGAAGCAGGCAGTCAACAATCGATTACTGCCTCATGACGGAAGGAATTCACGACAAGTTGAGACAAATGAGCATAGATGAGGAAGGGAGTAGCAGCTAGGGAAGTGACCATAAACGCATAACTTTGCAAATGGGCTATGTAGATTGTAAAGAGAGCATCCAATTAAAGTCGGGCAGCTCTTTTCTAAGTGAAAAACAAATTGGGAACGTAGTCGCAACAATCGAGGACATAGTGAGCAGAACAAAATGCAAAGTGTGGGATCATAATGAGCTTATTAATCTAATAAGGACTGAAATTACGAAAGAAAAACAAAATAGGTGCTGGAGGGGAAAGCGAAAGCCAAAACGATGGTGGAACAGGGAAATTCGGGACGCAATTGAGAATCGACGGGAAGCATCTCGAATACATAGGCGGGCAAAAAAGGAGCAGAGGCCACAAGACCAAGTCAGACAAAAATGAGAAACATATAACGTTGGATATCGGACATTCGCGAAAAGAAGGACGCATCTAGGCTTTTCTGGAACCACCTGCAATCGCTGGAGAAGAAAACTGTAACTATGCAACGGCATATTGTGGATGAAGAAGGAAATAAATTGGAGGGTTACGACGCATTGACTTATATTCGAAACGCAACAGCCGATTCCTTTAAGAAGCATGACGAGGCTCCCTTTACGACGTGTAACAGTAGCAAGGGAGACCAAGTGGAAGAACTAGTTCTGGAAAATTTCAATTGGAAGAAGGCGGAGGAAATGATTCCCAAACGAACAGCCACAGGATTAGATGGGGCTAGCATTACTGTAATAAATGAGCTCGGAAGAAACAGCAAAGAAGCCCTATTAAAAGCAATTGAAGAAAGCTTAAAGGACAGGCGAATACCGGACAGTTGGCGTCAGAGTAGGATGAAGTTCATTTATAAGGGCAAGGGAGAGAAAAATAACATTCGCTCATATAGACCACTGACCATTACATCAGTACTCTACAGGTTGGCGATGCAGGCAATTAAATTGAAAATGCAGATATGGACAGAGCTTAATGGCACTTTTGGCGAACTCCAAAATGGATTTCATGTCGACAGGAGATTAGATGATAACCTTTTTGCGCTTACGCAGTGTATCGAAATAGCCGGAAAAGAGAACAGACCTTTACATTTGTCATTTTTGGGTATTAAAGGTGCGTACGACAATGTGAATCAGAGTATTTTATGGGACATAATGAAAGGGGCTGGTATAGGGGATGACTGTATAGAGCTCTTAAAGGAAATATACAGTGGAAATACAGTATGTGTGGAATGGGAAGGTATGGCGAGTAATGGTAGAATGGAGGCCGTCGATATAGGTAAAGGATTGAGGCAGGGATGCCCGTTGTCCCCACTATTATTCATGCTTTACATGAGGAGAATGGAGAAAGCATTGGAGATGAGCAATATTGGTTTTAAGCTGTCGTACAGGCAGGCAGGTATGGTGATAGAACAAAAGCTCCCCGGGTTGTTTTATGCAGACGATATTGTGCTATTCGCAGACAGTCGAACAGATTTGCAGGGTCTGGTTAGTATATGTGGTCGGGAAAGTCAAGATTTAGGGCTAAAATTTAGTGTGACAAAATGCGGCTGGATGATATTCAATGATAGCAACGATCAGACCATATCAATACAGGGCGAGGAGATACCCAGAGTATGAGAGTACAAATACTTCGGGATATGGATAAATGATGGGAATAGATACATGGAAGTACAAGAAAAAGCTATGATAGTTAAAGGAAAGAGGTACTCCGCAATAATGAAGCATAGAGCGCTGTGGGGTTACAACAGGTACGAGGTAATTCGAGGTTTGTGGAAAGGTGTAATGGTGCCAGCACTTACATTCGGAAACTCAGTGGTGTGCATGAGGTCAGAGGTACAATCAGGGCTGGACGTGAATCAGAGGACGGTCGGATGTCTCGCACTGGGCGCCCATGGGAAGACCACAAATGAGGCTGTTAAGGGGGATATGGGATGGTCTGACGTTGAGTGAAGGGAAGCTCAGAGTAAAATTAGGTACGAACAGAGATTAAGGAATATGAAGGAAAGTAGATGGGCAGCGAAAGTATTCAGGTATTTGTATAGGAAGAACGTTGATTCACGATGGAGGAAGAGAACTAGGAGGCTTACCAGTAAGTATACATCCAGTAACGAAACGGATGGGACGAAAAAGAGCGTTAAGAGCATGGTCAGAGCGGCGGAGAACTCGGATTGGATAGCAAGAATGGAGAAGAAACCGGCATTGAACAACTACCGAAAAGGGAAAGACGAAATCAAGAGAGAAACACTTTACGATAATTCAAAGGGAAGCGCTTTACTGTTTGAGGCAAGGTCCGGTTGCCTGAGAACCCGAAGTTAGAGCGAAATTCGATAAAGAAGGGGACACATGTACGTGCTGTGGAAAAGCTAGGGAAACGAGAGATCATATTTTGATTGAATGTACAGATGTCCGCCCAGGTGTAGCTGTGGACACTACCCTACAGGAGGCCATGGGTTTCAGGAGTAACAGGGGAAAGCTGAACATGCCGGCGATAGAGATAAGTAAAAGGCGCTTAGAGCATTGGTGGCGCAAAAGTATGGAGCAAACAAAAGCGTAAGGTAGTTCGGGTAAGATTGTTACATCACAGCGGAACGATAATAGATAAAATAAATAGACGAGGAGAAAAATTAGTTGTGAAAATATGTGTGATTCGGGAAAGAATTGTTTGTAGAGGAAACAGAAATAAAGCTAGAGCTTGGTGGCCCGGCTACTGCCCCATTATAAAGGGGACGCTCCTAATACCCATCCATCCATCCATGAACCTATTTCTGGCATCTGTTTTCTTCGTCGTTATTGATTGCAAAGGTGTGCCATGACCATAATAATTTACATATAGAAACTACAGCCTGCTTTGGCTTCAGTAGGGCTCAGTGGTTGGGCCCATGGAGCTGGAGGCCCGGTAGGTTGAAGGCCCACTTTTTGCAGGCAGCCTTGTCGGTTTAGGATATAGCAGGTCCACAAAAGGTGTAGCCATGTTTAGAAGAGTTGTCTGAGTGAGCTGGCTTGCATTTAATATATCGAATTTTGACCCGTGCCGAATGCGCTCCTCCTTACATAAGTTGATCATGTTTCAATCGTGGTCTGACATGTTGCGATCAATATTTGAGCGCAATGGTGTTGAAAATGCAGTGTCGTTGCGTTGCTTTGGGGGGTGTCAGCACACTAACTCTGTCTACTGCACCAATTTTAGATTGTAACACACGACCACATTTTTTAAACAGGCTGGCAGGCAAAGGCACCAGTTGAGCTGGATACAAAGTGGCTGTGGCTCTGGCAGACTGCAGCGGCAGCTTCGACCTGCCTCAACGCAATGTGTGCATTCTGACGGTTGTCCTTGCGCTACTGCCTGTAGTCTGCAAAAGCGTAGCCTTTGAGATTTGGAGCTGCATAATGTTACCTCTACGATACCGATCTCGAAGGCCATGTTTTGTTAGTTGTGCTTTGCATACCTGCCAAGTCTCCCAGATTACCCAAGAGACTTCCGGCTAATTCGTTTCTCCCTGTTGTACTGGTAACAGGAAAACCTCCAGTAAGTTCAGTTGTGCCCCTTTTCTATTTGCTTAAAAAATTGATTTTAAGTATGTTATAGGCTATATTAGCCGTTGATATTTCATAGATGATGCGTGTATATACACGCAATTCTATCCCACAAGTTATCTCGCCTTCAGAATTGCGTGTCAGTTACTGCTTTAAGTGGAGAGCGTCTGTTAGCGCACGCAACCACCACTCCCACTGATGTCCCACATGGTCCTTCACCCGACGAAAGACGGTCTGGGCATTTCCACTCTGCTTGAGGAGCAGGTGACAACAGGCCTCGCATGCGGAGTGGTGTTGTCACACGATCTGTCGTGCAATGGAGACGGCCAGGTCGTTTCATCCCAGCTTCAGCCATGTTTTCCCCCATCGCTAGTGTGCTTTTACTCGTGTGTAAAGCATATTATGCATAAGCGATGTTATCGATTTGGTCTTTGCACAGAGCGGGGACAACAAAAACCTACTGAAAGTGTGGGTTTTTTGCAGTCCCCTTCCCCTCGTTCGATTTATCCAAACTTAGCAGGTGTGCATTTGTTGCAAAGCCATAAGTGCCATCGTCATTGCCAAGTAAATGTTTGTTTTGGTAGTTTGGCACTTTGTGTACTTGTTTCTTGTCTCTTTTGCTCGTGGTCAACCTGTTTGAATGTCGAGTCCGTTGAACTAAAGATGGACTTTCTCGGGACGAGACAATGACTGGTGCTTCAGGCCTAGTAAAGTGAAGCTTTGTCGTGAAATGTATCCATAAGCGTGCTTTGTGGTACGAAGTTGTGACATCGCATGGGCCATCACTGCTGAGAGCAGCGTTGGACGCCTCGATGAATTTCGTGAGTTATCAACGTTCCTGAGCTTGGACAGGCTCACAGCAAGCGATTTCATTAGCACCGATGACAAAGTGCAAGCTGTTTAGGACTGCAGCAATCCCGAGATCTTAGTTGACGTTGCCGCACCCGACCATGTGAGGAACGTCTACGCCACTGATAAACTACTTCGTACCGTGCTTCTAGAGCTTACTTCGGCATTCGCACACATTTGTTGCTCTTGTGGCGCAAAGGAAGGCACTGAATTTGCCGATCTGTAAGGCTCGAGGAACTTGATGGCTTACAAGAAGCTTACATATTGCTTTTGTATGAAATGAAATGCAACTGTTTTCATGCTGATCTGTTGCATATTGTGAGCAAATCAGTAATCTACTGCTTGTTCCTATCTCGAGAAACAAATATGAGACATGCACTCTTTTAAGACGAGCTTCAAATAGGCGTATTTGGGCTTTTGAATTATCGATATATTGAACTATTTCGCGATCCCCTTCAAGTTTGATATATCAGAGATCGACTGTATGTGTGAGTGTAGGCATAATCAAATCTATAATGTGTTTGACTGGTTGCATCTTAAATCATCATCGTGAGCACAGCTACTTTTCAGTTTCTGATACAGTGTCGTTACCTCAGGGGTAGGTGTAGGTTGCAGGTACACTGGGTGGGGTAGCTTCTACATACGATTAGCAGTATGTACAGGACAGCACATACTATGGCTGATTTCAACAAATAAACCGTTGAAAAGGTCAGTTAATTCAGTCCCTTCGAACATTTTATGATTAATTACAAAGTTGTCACTCACGGTATCCTTGGTGTTCTTGTTTATACCTCGTTTATTTTCTTCCATACCTTACTACTATTATGGAGACAATTATTGTCGAATACACACCTGTAGTACGTTTTTCGATTTTTTATATCCTTTCTTAACTTATTTCGAAAACATTCTAAATTCTTTTAATCTTTCTGTGCTACATGATTTAAGGAAATTCTGTAATAGTTTGTCCTTGTTTTTAGTAAGCTTGATATGTTCTGTGTAATTTATCATTTCTGCTTATACCGTACGTGTGTAGTGAGAAGGTCTCAATGTAATGCTCCTTGAAGACCCTTGGAAATGCGCCATAGCAGTTGTTGCTGTTCCCGAGAGTAGATATTATTGTCCAGTCTTTTTGAGTGATCTTTTTCTGAAAAACTTCTAATGTGTTATGCCCCATATGCGGCATATTGCATTATGCTGCATGTGGGACAACTTCCTCATGTTTCCCTTTGATTTAATATTTTTTTTCTGCCACCTTCCTGTGATTGCTGTCCAAACCCAGCACAGGGTATGTCTCGTACATATTGCTGAATAATGCTATATGAAGTCGTCCACCTGTACACGAAGCTGAGTAAATGGGCATTTTGAGTGAGCTTGTTATGCAGACAAAGGTTAGCGCTGGACAACGCACACAAGGGAGGAGGGATGCTCACAGTGCACTCATTTGTACAACTCTGTTTCCTTTTTGAAGCTAATTTTTCTAAATGCTTAGTGAGTCACATGTTGGATAAGCTCGCACAATGTTAGCCAAGTAAGCAGTTGGTTAACCTATCTGCGTTTTCTGTTCTCTCTGTAAATGCAGTACCCTAAGTGCTCAAAGACTACCGCAGTTGTTTTTGTTTGCAATCTGTGACTGCATTACAGTGGCTGCCCCACACAGGCATCCACAACCAGCACAGTGCAGGAGCGCACTGAAGATGTGTTGACTAAGTCCCTTCTCTGTTTATCTGTCGTTGCAGGTGAGTGGCCTCGTGTCCGTGAAGGCTCGCCGACAAGGTCCAACTCCCGAGCCGTGTGAAAGCAGCCCCGAGGACGACGATGTTATGGCCGACCCCCTGGTGACTGGTCGCTTGGGCGGAATGCTTGGCTCTTCTCCTCTCACAGCCTGGGTATCATGTTTTCTCCTTTTGTGCACTCTAGTGGCACTGAGCATGCACTTTCGCCGCTCGAATAGCCATGTCTGGCTTGCTCGTGTGGACTGACAGCTCACTAACATCTCGTAGCTTTGCTTTGCTCTATATTTCCTTCCCCCAGTAGTGGCTGTCAAAGAGGAAGGGAAACTTGGGAAAGGTCCTGGCATCACATTCTTGAAGCCTCCTCACCACTAATGTCTCCTAGCAATAAAACAGCTAAACAGGCAGTTTTTACATGGCTTCTGAGGTTTGGCACTGGTGTGCACAAATCGCCGAGGATGCCTGTGGTTTCTGGGGTGTGGTTTGAAAGTGTGGACATGCAGACCATAGGAAAGGCATGAAACTTGCATAAGCTTTCACCAGGGAGTTGCACAGGGGCTAGGCAATGCCCGGCTGTTGCATGTGCAGGTGTCTGTTGCGTGGTGCGGGACGATGCTGCGTCACTTTTTGTGCATGTATATGTTTCGTTTCTGAGGGATAAGTGACGCAAGGTATGCATGCAAAGCTCTCTGATGTGTGCAGGGTTCTTGGTCTGTGCACCGAGACTAGAACACATATATGTAACGTTCTGTTTTCTTCTTTCTTTTTTCATTTTACACGCAATACAAAACATGCATGGACAAGAGGACAAGAAGCATTGTTGTGTGCTTTGAGACTGACACTCATTCTATCCTATCGGAAGGCATTGTGTAAAGGAAGGTGTGAATTGTGAGGTAAACTGCATGTTAGTTATTGTGCGTACACTGTAATTATGAACACGCACATGAGCATTAATTACATTGCGGTACTGTCCTCTTTTTTTTTTGCATTAAGGCAAGTCACGTATGTACTTGTTACTTTTGCAGTGAATAGTTACTAAGCCAGCTCGGTGTAATTGAGTGCCACATGTTGTACTGCACATATACGCACTTTTCACCTTTATTTCAAGAGTTTTCACGCGGAGAACGTCCCTCGGCCGTCTGCCCCAGATATTGTTGTTTGGCCCCCCGTAGTTTCTGAGGCCCCTTACACAGCACTTCTTGCGATGCGTCGACCTATCCTCAGTATTTTCCTTCCTCCAGAGTGGCTCCTTGGGGTGCGCCTTTAGACCTGTTTGAAAATAGAGACGCCACATCGGGAAGTCACATTAATTCATTGGTGCTCGTGATATGTACTTTGCGTTACCTTAGTAGCTGCTCTATGGAAATCAGTGTGAGCATCTGTCACCTATGGCAATTAATTAAACAGGTATAACCCCTGCTGTTCCTTATTTCTGAATATTTCCCCAAATGCTGATGTTTGTTAATGAGCAAAGGCTGTGGTTACCAGGTGAGCATGATGGGAATAATACTTTCTAAGTGCGATGAAACATTACTCTGCAAGGTAGAAGTGTGCATTTATTAGAATGCTGTGATACCATACCCTGTCTTTAGCTTGGAACAAGGTTGTGTGCTGATGGTTTGCCCCCATTTAACTTTCCTTCCTTGGGTGCACGCTATGCTCCGAATCAATGAATTGCAAGTCCAGCTTGCCTTTGCTGTCCATGGATATTGTTCCTTCTGACAACTTTACCTTCCCATTTCATGATGATGTTTCGCTTGTACGACTAACAGATGCTATTTAGTTACTGGTGTATCTGTAGATTGTATTAGAGTAGGAAACGTGCCCCAGGTTTCATGTGAGAGGGAGGTTTCACTTATAATGAGTACTTACCTTGCAGGAGATTTTCTGCATAACTCTCAATATTCATTTTTTATGTTTCTTGTGGTCCATATGAGGTGCTATTAATGCCTAGTCCTAGTGTAAGTTATACTGCTTCAGACAAAGCCTTTTGCACCTTCACAATAATACTGCTGGTGAACAGTATTTGCCCATTTGCAAGGACAACACAAGCATTCATAGAAAAAAGCTTGATCTCACATTCTAAATAATAACCCCTCATTGGTATCGCCCCATTTGGAAGCATGTTATGAACAACGCTAATGATGGTAGTGTGCAGCAAGACAATTTTTGTGTTCATATCCTGGTTTCGGTCCAGTAATTGTGTCTGCTTCTTGACTATGTCTACGTGCATACCACGTATGGCCATATTTTTGGTTTTTTGGTTCATCATCATCATCATCATCAGCCTCTTTAGGTCCACTGCAGGACGAAGGCCTCTCCCAACGATTTCCAATCCACCCTATCCTGAGCGAGTTGGTTCCACTTTATGCCCGCAAACCTTTTAATTTCATCGCTCCATTTAACCTTTTGCCTGCCTCTGCTGTGTTTTCCCTCTCTTGGTATCCATTCCATTGCTCTTATTGTCCATCTGCTATCTTTCCTCCTCATGACATGTCCTGCCCAGGTCCACTTCGTTCTTTTAATTGATATAATAATATCGGCTACTCCTGTCTGTTCTCTGATCCATTCCTCTCGTTTTTTATCTCTTAGCATTACCCCTATCATTTTTCTTTCCATTGCACGTTGCATGCTCCTTAATTTCATCTCTAGTTCTTTTCGTTATCCTCTATGTTTCGGCACCGTACGTTAGTACTGGGAGAATGCAGTGATTGAATACTTTTCCCTTTAGTGAGAGCTGTAAGTTTCCGGTCATGATTTTGTAATGCCTTCCGAATGCGCTCCAGCCCATCCTTATTCTACGGAGAATTTCTTTTTCCTGGGTATCCAAACTAGAAGAGAAGCTCAGGGAAGATGGATGCTTGAATCGATGAACAAATCACAAAGTACGATTTAGAGCAGGTAATGTCGTGGGAGCCAACGTTTCGACAAGCGGACTTGTCTTCGTCAGGGCGGCAACTGCCTTCCCCAGCGTTCGTTTATGCACGCCTTTGCACACTCTCCCCCGTCCTCAGAAAGAGAGGAGAAGAGCAGCACTTGGGAACATAAAAAGAAAAAAAGGGGGGGGGTTGGGTGTAGGGGTATTTGGGTGACAGGTGTTAGCGTGACTAATATAAATGGCAAGAGCTAAACCTTCCAAAGAATCCCCTCCTTGTACACATCTTGCAAATGCATTGTGTGCACAAGCCCTAGAAAGCAGGATGAAAAAAAGGAACACGGGCTCCGAACAGAAGTTGCTCCCATGGCATGTGTCCCCCCCTCCACCCCACACCACCTGCGCCGCACCAACAGTGCATTTCACGGAAAGCTTGTGGCTAAAAAAAGTAACTACTTAACCCTGTTGTTCTCCTTGAACTGGATGGGGGCTGGCTCCCCACCTGAAAGTAGACTTTCTGGGAGAAACATTGTTAGCTTGTGCATACAACCAACCTTTTGTTGTCTTTGTTAACCCTCTACCGTATCTAATGGACTCTAGGGTTCCCTTTGAAAGGTTTATGCCTGTACAGGTTCAATATACAATACAGGTTCAATACTGTCCAGCCTACAGGCACAAACCTTTCAAAGGGAACCCTTGAGTCCATTAAATACAGTGGGGGATTAACAAAGACAACAAAAGCTTGAGGTATGCACAAGCTAACAATGTTTCTCCCAGAAAGTCTACCTTCAGGCTTGGAGCCCCCATCCAGTTCAAGGAGAGCAACAGGGTTAAACAGTGTAGTTACATTTTTAGTGACAAGCTTTCAGTGAAATGCACTGTTGGTGCAGCGCAGGTGGTGTGGGGTGGATGGAGGGACACATGCCATAGGAGCAACTTCTGTTCGGAGCTTGTGTTCCTCTTTCCTTTTTCCTTCCTGCTGTTCCGAGCCTGTGTTCCTTTTTTCATCCTGCTTTCTAGGGCTTGTGCACACAATGCATTTGCAAGATGTGTACAAGGAGGGGATTCTTTGGAAGGTTTAGCTCTTGCCATTTATATTAGTCACGCTAACACCTGTCACCCAAATACCCCTACACCCAACCCCCCTCCCCCCTTTTTTTTTTCTTTTTTTGTTCCCAAGTGCTGCTCTTCTTCTCCTCTCTTTCTGAGGACGGGGGAGAGTGTGCAAAGGCGTACATAAACGAACGCTGGAGAAGGCAGTTGCCGCCCTGACGAAGACAAGTCCGCTTGTCGAAACGTTGGCTCCCGCGACTTTCCCTGTTTGAAATCGTACTTTGCGATTTGTTCTTTTTTGCTGGGTAGGAGTTCCTGTTATTAACGGTCCCAGGTATACGTATACGTTTACACATTGTAATGGTTCATTGTTGATGTTAAATTCCTGTTCCTTAGCTAGGCTATTGAGCATAACTTTGGCCTTTTGCCTATTCATTTTTAGTCCAATTTTTAGTACTTTCCCTGTTTAGCTCATCAATCATGTTTTGTAGTTCGTCTCCATCATTGCTAAAGAGCACAGTGTCGTCTGCAAATCTCACATTGGTTAGATATTCTCCGTCCATTCGAATTCTCTTTTCCTCCCAGTCTAGACGTTTAAAGACTTCTTCTAAACATGCAGTGAATAGCATCGGGGATATTGTATCTCCCTGTCTCACACCTCTCCCGATCGGGATTTCTCTGCTTCTCTCATGTAGGAGTACTGTGGCTGTGCAATCTTTGTATATGTTGTTTATGGTTTTCACGTATATGTCAGGTACCCCTTGTCTACGTAGAGCTTCTAGGACTGCTTTTATTTCTGTGGCGTCAAATGCTTTCTCATAGTCGATAAACGCCATATAAAGCGGTTTGTTATATTCTGCGTACTTCTCAATTACTAGGTTGATAGTGTGGCTGTGGTCCATTGTCGAGTAACCTTTCCTAAAACCAGCTTGTTCTCTCGGTTGGTTGAAGTCGAGGGTTTCTCTTATCCTCGTAGAAATTACTTTTGTAAATAGCTTGTATATTACTCGGAGTAGGCTAATTGGTCTGTAATTCTTTAACTCCTTTATGTCGCCTTTCTTGTGGATAAGGATTATATTAGCATTTTTCCAACTGCGCCGTACCATAGTCCCTCAATACCTTTTACTGGTCACGAAACTTCGGGCCAAGTTTGATATAGCAACGGAACCTCCCGCCAGGGGCGCCACTGCAGTCAAGAAGGCCAAGTAGGCTTTCATCGCAGCCGCTTAAACGGCGCGTTTTTGGTGCGTTACGAGGTTTCCCTGGCGGAGACTCGCTCTGGTGGCATCACGGACGTCTTTCAGGGGAGTTTCATATCCTGGTCTCGCTTTGCTTACAGGAAGCGTACTCGTACCTGTGCATAGCGGCGGTGTTCCTTCGCTTTCGGTCGTGGCGAAATCGGCTTGCAGCCACCCGCGCTACACCGATTCAGCAAACTCTGTTTGGCAATGCCTTTTTTTTTTTGACACTCTTAATTTTCTTCGAGACTGTTGCCGACGCAAGCGGAATATCTGGGACCGGGACCAAGACTGCCAGTGCGCAGCCGTATGTACCGTCGGAGACGGGCGTGCTTCACGCCTCTTTTGCCGAGAAATGTATTGACGCGCGCAACTTACAGTGCTTTTCTCGTGACGATGTATCCATGCTTTGAAAAAATACTTCGCCTAAATTGTTCGCAATGTACATGACTGAGTTAAAAATTAGTACTTTCCGGTACATTACCATGTGGCATGGACGATCGGCGTAGGAAATACTGCGTTAGAGAAAAAAAAAAATGCAGGTTGCCCGCTCCTCGCTGGCTACTCCGTCTCGGGGCTACTGTATATACAAAACTCTTAAGCAAATGTAACAAGATTACTGTAGTAATACCTGCAAACAAGCGAAAACACTGATGCTGGCCCGCCGCGGTGGTCTAGCGGTTATGGCACTCGGCTGCAGTTCCGAATGTCGCGGGATCGAATCCCGGCCGCGGCGGCTGCATTTCAATGGAGGCCAAATGTTGAGGCCCGTGTATTTAGAGCTAGGTGCACGTGACAGAACCCCAGGTGGTGGAAGTTACCCAGGAGCCCCCTACTACAGCGAGACTCTCATAATCGCAGCTGCTTTGGAACGTAAAACCCGATCAGTCAGTCATTACTCGCCCATGTAGCTTAGAAGCTAAAGTGTACAGCTGAACGTACCTGGCCACAACGCTCGCATTTCGAATGGAACGAAGCGCAAAAGCACTTGTGTACTCAGGTTTACGGGTGCGTTGAAGAACCGCATGTGTGTGTGTGTGTATTTTTTTTTTTTTTTGCAAAATGTCTAAGGGCCCCCACACGCTATAAAGTGCCAAGAGATTGTTCAAGGTATTTCACAGTCATGCTGTACAACAGCTCCTTTCACTTGGACGAATATCAAAGAAATGTCTTGTGCGGCTGATTGATCTAAGAACCATTAACACGTTTTAGAAATTCAGTAAAGATCAGTAGGCTCCAAATACTTTATATTTTCCTAACAAACAACTCGTTGTAGGCTGTAAGCATTTTATTTTCAAAACGGTAACTGAAGAAGGTATACATACAGGTGCAGAAATATAAATGAATATGCATGATTACATGCTCACAGCACATTTAAGAAGCAGGGAAGAGCAATTATTGCAGTACTAAAGATTGATAAGGTATAGATAAATAGATGAATAGATGCTCTGTATAACGTGCTCGTCCTTACGAATGATGTCCTCCTTATCGAAATGTTTTTCGCAGAAGCGAATGTTCGGTGAACTAAACGAGAACGTACCCATTTCTTGACGCGGTAATGCTCGTTTCCACTTCTCTCGGCTTTGGGGGTCACTGGGCGACGCGAACGACACTTTTTCGACCGTTCCTCTGTAACCGGAGCGTCAATCGGCACACAGCACGTCGTCGACATTGTTTGCCAAGCTGCCGCTAACTATTCATAATATTCTAAAACGATAACGGCACAGACAGCACTGCAAATTCACGATAAAACGCGACGCCAACGGAGCCAATACACCATGCCGTCGCCTCGAAGGCCTCGACAAGCTCCTTCTTAGCACCGGTGGCGCCGTCCCGCGGTCAAAGTCAGCAGCACACAAAGCTCTCCCATAGAGTGACGGAGAAGTTTCGTGACCAGTAAAAGGTATTGAGGGACTATGGCGGTACACTACATCTCTTGACACATTTTGTGAAGAGCGATGCAAGTTTCTCCAGTACAATATCCCCTCCGTCTTTGATCAAGTCGGCTGTTATACCGTCTTCACCAGCTGCTTTACCACGGGACATGGCTTTGGCAGCTTTTTTGACTTTGTCAGCAATTATACATGGAATTTCGTTGTCCTCCTCTGATTCTATTTCTTTTAAGGTTGTATGGTCTGTCTGTGAGCTGTACAGTTCAGAGCAGAAATATTCTGCTACCTTTACTATTTCGCTGAAACTCTTGATAACGTTACCTTGTTTATCTTTTATAAAAGCGCATGCATTTTGTTTTGTACTAAGTGCAGTTTCTTTTTAACAGATTTAATGCTGGTGCCTTTCTCTACTGCTTTCTCTATTTCTCTTACGTTGGAGTTCCTGAGATCTCTCTGCCTGGCTTTAGTGATCAATTTTGATAGTTCTGCGAATTCTATTTTATCTTTTGACGAAGTTACTTTCATTTGTTGGCGTTTTTTTATTAAGTCCTTGTTAGATTGGGACAACTTACTTGTTGTTTGCTTGGTTATTTTACCCCTGACTTATATAGCTGTTTCAAGGATTGTTTTCGTTATGGTTTTTTTTTTTATTTCTTCTAAATCTTCATCGTTTTTGCCTAAGGCCTCGAACTTGTTGCTTAGGGCGACTTTAAATTCTTCGTTCTTTGCTCTGATTACCTCTAGATTTGCATTTTTTCTAGTAAATAATTTAGTTCTTGTTTTCTTTAGGTTAAGTACAATCTTTGCCCTTACTAATCTGTGATCGCTGCATTTTTTATCTTCCCCACTGCTTCTGTGTCTTGAATTATACCTGGTTGTTCGCACATTATAAAGTCGATTTCATTCTTTGTTTCCCCGGTAGGGCTTTTCCACATCCACTTCCCGTTCTTGTGTTTCTTAAAAAATGTATTCATTATTCGGAGTCTGTTCCTTTCGGCAAATTGTACTAGCATTTCCCCACGGTTATTCCTACGGCCGATGCCGTAGTTGCCGATCGCCTGTTCTCCACTTTGTTTTGTTCCTACTTTTGCGTTGAAGTCCCCCATGACTACTGTGTATTGCGTCAGTACTTTTGTTATTGCTAATTCGATATCCTCGTAGAACTGCTGTACTTGTTCGTCGTCGTAGCTCGTTGTTGGCACATATCCCTGGATTATCTTAAGTTTATACCGCTTATTTAATTTTATTACGACCCATGCTACCCTATCGTTAATGCTGTAGAATTCATCTACGTTGCCTGCTATGTCTTTGTGAATTAGGAACCCAACGCCATATTCTCTCTTTTCGGGTAATCCTCTATAGCAGAGGACATGCCCATTGTTTAAGACTATGTAAGCTTCAGCTGTTCTCCTAACTTCGCTAAGGCCAACAACATCCCAACTAACTCCTTCTAGTTCCTCGAGTAGTTCCGCTAATCTAGCTTCGCTGGAGAGGGATCTTGCATTGAACGTTCCAATCTTTAGTTTCCAGTGGCGGCCTGTCCGGGTCCAGTGATTGTTACTGCCCGCCGCTGCTTCACAGAGCTGACCGCCGCCGTGGACAGATGTTCTGCAGCTGCTGGACACTGAGGGCGAGGGTTTAATTGTAGGCATCGTGTGGGAGGTGGTGGCCAAGTACTTCACTGGGAAGGCCAATTCCTGTTCTGGTGTAGGAGTGAGTCGTAAACGGCAGTTGGACGACTAAAAGCCTTTCAGGTACCCAACTGTCGCAAGGCCCCTTTGCCGACGTAAGCTCGAGCAATATAACAAACGGTTAGAGGACATCCTTAAAAAAAAATGACAGCATATCCACGGGGTGAATGATGGAGTGTGGGCGAAGCTCTTATGTATTACAGATACCTCGCCACACACCTCAATGAAACTCGTGAGTAACGTGAGTGCTCGTACTGCAGGGTCCTCGCGGCGCCGCCGCGCAGAATCACGGCTAGCTTCGGCCTCCCGCGCCCGCACGGCGGGGTCGCTTCTTCGAGCGCGAGCCGCCGCTGCCCTGCGCGCACGCCGCTCGGCAGCCTTGTCCATCCTCCGTCGACGAGCCTCTGTTGGCGCGCGCGCCAAAACGCCGCCGAAGAACACGCGATCGCAGTGGCGCGATCGTCTCTCTCTCCTTCCCTACATGTGACGTAAATCCTGTGTTCATAAAACTCACCTTTTATTATTATCTTTTGCTACAAAACGCCCTCTAGTGTGGGGCGATTTTGCATTTCTCAACGTATATGCATTCGTTATATAGTACAAGTAGCGCCATCTATGGCCGGATTGTAGACTCAACGAGCGGTGGTTACAAACAAACGACAACGGGGACGAACAGGTGACGCCATATGGAGCTTCACCCCTAAAAAAAAAAAAAGAGGGGGGGTCAGGCGTTGAACTTGTGACCCTTGGAGGTCCCAGTTGCAGCGGTCTGCATAGTTATAAACGTGCATTTTTTCAAAGCCTTCATGCGCGATAATTTCTATCCATGTTACTCTTTCATACAGTATTTGGTCTCAAAATGTCCGTGATTATCTAGTTTTCCTGATCGTGACATCCAGCACATCACGATTTCTAAAATTGCTCTGCAAGTAAGGTTGACGCGCTTGGAAAATCACGTTTTAGTGAGTCATTTTAACTTCTCCATTCTCGCTAAGCAGATATGTTCCCGCGTGCTGAGTTCCGCGTGTTGACCGAAAGTTCTAGTAGAAGTTAGGGTCAAATAAATTATTGAAAACCTTTCACGTGGTCCCACACAGAGGAGTATTTTTTTTTTTTTCTTGCGATGTTGGGCATACAAGCACATGCTTGAATGTCCAGTTGCTCGAGCATCTCATTACAGTGCAGGGTTGGATCGGTATCCACTGCCACAACTCTGGATGTGCACTGCGTTTCAATGTTTTCAGAATCATGACAAAGCACAGGACACACTTCATTCGAGAAATTATCCGGGTGCATTTAATATAAAATGTTTGCGTTCTACGTGTCAGCGCACCCTACATTGTGCTATCAGGGGAAAAGCGTTGTCGTAAAACGAGGTCGCGCATACCACATGATGGGACACATGGTAAATGATATGTTCAGGGTCCCAGAAATAGTTTTTGACATTTTGCCACTGATTAGGCTACGTCATTATCAAGTTATTGCTACCATAAATTAAAGGGAGCACTTTTCATCAAGACATCCACGGGCTTGCTTGTTTCGCCTTGCTCTTGACCTCTTCTTCCTCAACTTAGCTGTGGCGTGCAACACAGGTGTGATGCCTCCCGCTGCAGTGAGGCCCGCCAGCCCCATTAGCGCTGGAGCGGCTATAGGATAGTGGTGTGGCAGTGACGAGCGCTTGGTGCGCTGCCAGGTGTCGCAGCACTACTGATCTGGCTAGGGTGCATCGATGCGCGTGTGGCCACCCTTTGTAGGTGTTCATGCCACATGTAGTCGCAGGCTTCGTTCAAACGTCGCAGGCTTCGTTCAAACGCACGCGTCATTCACGCTTCGTTCAAACCTGTGCGCTGCGCTGGCCGCCTTGTTGGCCTTGTAATGCTTCGCAAGGCTGAAAAAAATGGCCACATTGCAAGATCTGTGCTAAGAATAGTTGGAAGATATGAGTAGTGTTGCGCGTGACACGCGGACAAGAAATAAAAAATACGGTAACACACATGGTGCTCTGTATGTGTCACCGTGTTCTTTCTTTCTTGTCCACTTCTTACACACGGCACTATTCATATCCATGCATTACCAACAAGCCAAAGTAGAAACCCTATTGAAGTTGGAAGGTGTTTTCTTTTTCTGGGGGTATCATGCAAAAAAAAATGACTTGTGGACCGTAACGCTCAAGCGTGGCAAGTGGCAGCCAGTGGAGACATTGCCAGGCTCTGTGATGCGTGTGTACTGCTAGCTTTGATGCTGTTTCTCATCACTTTTTGTGTGCTATATCTGCCAGTTTCGTGGTAATCTTCAAGACAACGTGAAAAAACAAGGAATATGCAGCCATGGATTAAGTCATTACAAGTGATGTGTGTGGTTTCAACATTGCTTTTGTGCATGGTTGAGCAGGGATGTTTGCCATCTTCTAATGCCGAATCATTTCAAGGCGTACGAACTTGGTTTCCAGGAACTTGGTAAAAGCTTTTTTGTATATTTGTCTTGTTTATTTTACTATTTTTTTTTTGTAGCCGCTTTCTTTTCTTTCCTGCAAGATGGTACGATTACGCATACTATCGTGCCATTGCTACGTTGAGACCCCTAGCGGAGATCAGTGGTTGTGAGTTTACTACTATTCTTTTCCTTGCCTACTTTTTGTGCTGGGTATGGATTCTGATCTTATTTTTTTTTTGTTACTCGCGAGAATGAGTTCGAAGAGCTGTTTTACCTGAGCAAACGTTTACGTGCCTATAGACTGTCTTCTCGCGGGCACCGCCATGTTGCCCAGCTCGCGGAGCCATCTCTGATCTGGCAACTCACCGGCTTGTGCAAATATGCTCGCCTATGCATGGTCTGTATGGAGGCGGATGCAGTTTTGGCCGTTTCTTTAGTTCTGGCACTCAACTGTGCCTAAATTGGGGCTCAATATATAAGAAACGAGACTGTGCAATGTCCTAACAAGTTTTTGAGGCTGTGATTTTGAACAGAGGACGCTGCTAAAGTATTGCGGTGCAGTATATTTACGGAGAGCGCTTCCTGTTTGCAAAGCACACACGTGTTTTCATGCTTTCTGGCTGAGCAGAAGCACCTTTTGGGGAAGTCGATGCAGCGGTGACCTTGTGAAGTCGACGATGGGCTGCCTGGGTTGTGTATTTTTGGTAGACCGTAAATTGCAGCTGCAGTCCCGTTGGCACACAGGAGGCAATAGCAAAGGTGCATCTGCTGTGGTGGTACGAACTATTGGGGAGCAGTTTCTGTAGTTTCACTTGAACGCCTGTCATGGGATCGTTCAGTATTGCCACGTAAATATCCCCATCCGAGAGCAAATCCATCATCTTCTGATCGTATTCACCCCTGTTGAAATACAAACTAGAAGAGAAGCCCAGGGGAAGATGGAGGCTTGAATTGATGAACAGATCGCTAATAACGATTGAGAACACGGAATGTCGCAGGAGCCAACGTTTCAGTATATTATTCTTTCAAAATGCAAAGTTCATAGTTAGTAGTATGCAGACGAGGGTCCCAAAGTCAGGCGACTGCAGTGGGACCCTCGATTAACAATAACATTAAAATATAATTATAACAGCGAGTAATAATTACACAATGCAAGTGGAAATGAACAGTGAAAGTACCAAAAAACAACAAATCAACAAAAATTAATCCTCAATGCGACACAACAAATACATAGTACTAATCAGTTATACAAGTAGACATAAGCACGTCATAGAGCACAAACCCAAGTTTACAAAAATTTTCAAATTACATGCACACTTCTGTGTCAAAACTAATTCTTGTTGTCAACATAGATTGTTCAAGATCAAGTTCTATGTTCATGTTTGAATGCATGCACAGACGATGGTTATTTTATTGTATAGGGCAAGTTATTTGGTTATTTGGTAGTTTAATCACCGTTAAGGAGGATGTCATTTTGCCATAGTTGATGTTACATTTCGGTAAAAAGAAGTTGTGATTGTGGGCGAAGCTAGTGTGCTGTTGGTCTTAGTGGGTAATCTAGCATCCATTAAACGCGAGCTGATTGTTAAGTTGTTTAAATAACATTATGATTATGTGAAAATTGAACAAGCCAGACGCAGTGAGAATGCGGTTAGCCTGAAGGAGTAGGGTAGCATTAGAATAAAATGAACTGTTGGTAATAATGCCAATGGCCTGATTCTGAATATGCTGTACAGACGAAAGATCAGTGTTATATGCATTTTCCCATGGTGTAATGCCATAGGTGATGTGACTATGTATGAAGGCAAAGTATAAAGACAAGGCATCAAGCGAAAAAGATGGATGAGATTTGATGAGATACCAAATGCTGTTTTTTGTTTAACATAGAGTATATGATTGGTAAACTTCAAGTAAGGGTCTAATTTTATGGCCAGAAAAAACACACAGTCAGATGCAGGAATGAGATGATGGTCAATGGACATTTGTGGTATGAAAGGTAGCATTTTCTGAGAAGTTTTAAAGACCATGAACTTGGTTTTAAGTGGGTTTAAAATTAAGTTGTTTAAACGACACCATTCAACAACATTGGTCAGTTCCATGTTCAGCACACTGACTGGAGTAGTTAATGATTTATGCGAGATAGAAATACTCATATCATCAGCGTAAAGAATAACTTTAGAATAATTCTACAGGATCCAATGGGTGTCTAGCCCGCAGTGCTCATGTGGCCACCCAGACGAAGATATACATCATCTTCTGTTCAAGTGCACAAAGCATGATTCACCACGGAGTGTGCTGTGAGCCAATTTGTCGCTTTTCAGTGGAGCACCTTTTAACCTAAAAAAGATCCTTGGTCCGTGGCCAACAGCGATCCTTCAGAAAAGAGCACTTTATGCACCAAAAAAGCTCTTAGAAGACACAAATATCCTCTGGAACTATTAACTTTGGCTTGATTCCAAAGACCCAATGAATAATGTAACCCCTATGTATTCAACAGTGTTCTTTGTTGTTCTCACATGTTCAGATTATGTCTAACTACCTGTGTTGTGCGTGTTTTGTTTCGCACAGACGTTCATATGAACTATTCCAATTGCATATGCACACGCTTCCTATGTGAAAGTCATCACGGAACTCTGATCCATGCACTGTCGAACTGTACATAGCGCCGACCCTTTTAGTGTTACAAATGTGTATGTCTTGTGAAACTTTTTTTCTTGCTGCTTTTTTTACTTCTTTATTGAAATTTTGCTGGGATTGCTAAGCGAGAAGGAGTAGCCGGTGCCATACTAAAGACACCAACCTCTCCTCTTCACCACTTCAATAAAAAAAATAACTTTAGAATCTTCACGGTAGTCAGGCAAATTATTAATATAGATACAAAACACTGAGGGCCCATGAATAGAACCCTGTGGTGCCCCTTGGTTAATTATTTTAACATTAGAGTTAACGCCCCCATACACACTGATTGTTTGCAATCAAGTAGGTAATTTTTGATCAAAGTAATGATGGACCAGTGGTACCCAAGGATTCTAATTTGCTAAATAAAATATTATGACTAATGGTATCAAAGGTTTTTGTGAAATCAAGAAATACAGACCCTGTGAAATTACCTTTGTCTGTGGAAGAGTTCAAGAAATCGGTTAATGACAGCAATGCTAAACTCATAGAACAACCAGCACGGAAACTGAATTGACAAGGCGTTAACAATTTCAATTTGTTCAGGTACTTGTTCAAATGTTTCATGAATAATTTTTCAATAAGTTTGCTGACGGAAGACAAAAACTGGGTGACCCTTAAGCTTCGCCTTTAAGAGTAACGCGATAGCGAAATCCCGCCCCTAGTGTGCACTTCAACCACTCAGTGCATACTTATTAATGTGTGTTGTTACACACGCCCACACGCACAGACACACACGCGCACGCGCAACATAGTAATGGTAGAGGTTTTCGATTTGTTTAACAGCAATTTTATATCAACTTCATGAAAATTTTGTACAGTGATGTAGTCACATGGTCCTGTATTATGAACTGCGCGTAGGCGTGACACTTTTATTCGTAAATGGTCACATTCTGTCGTCCTTCGTGCGTTAACTATCTGGCAGCTGTTCGATTTGTTCTTCTGGAGACCTCTTCCATCCAACCGCAACAAGCAACGCCTTATGGTCGGTGAAGTGGCAACTGCAGTACCTCACTTCTTTAATGGTGTCGTGAGAATGAAATGCTAAAAAAAGTGGATGCAGAGCATCCGACGAGACCGCATATAGGCTCTGCTGTAGTCGCATGGCCTCCGAGATGGCGGGCGCGCCCGCCGTCTCTGAGGTCATGGTAGTCGAGACATTGTTTTGTCTTCCGCTAGATGTACATAGTTGTCCATTTTTGGAGCTGTTATTTTTCGCTCACGGACGATTTTTCGCTCACAAGAGACGCGTGGAGACGCCGACACCGACGGCGGTATTTCTGCGGAACGAGCTCTCTAACGCTATCGCGTTAAAATAGAAATAGGGCGATACTTACGGACATCTGTCGTATCACCTTTTTTTGTGTACTGGGATTAACTTAGCTTTCTTTAGTGAGCTCGGAAATATAAGACGATGTTTAAAGATGACATTAATTATATTACTTAACACCTCTGAAATATGTGGAGCAGCAAGCTTTAAATGAAATGCCGATATATTGTCTAGTCCAGCGCTACAGTTTCTTAGGCTCAGGATTGTAGAATAGACTTCATTAGTGGTTACAGGAAAAAGAAAGAACGAATGGGTGCAGTGGGTGGGGGTGTGCGAAGACACTTTGGGCCTATCATTGTATATTTCATAGAAGTATTCACTAAATGACTCAGCTACGTTAGATGTCTCACTATAAATTTGCTGTTTATACCTAATTTTATCAATTATATTACCATCCTGAGGTCCATCCTGAGGTCGGTCTAGAAGTCACTGAAAAGTTTCCATTTTTTGTTTGGGTCATTTTTTCCCTTACAGAGTTCTTTTTCATAAGAGAGTCGTTTTGATTGTTTGAGAAGTTTAGTCAACATGTTACTATATTTTTTATACCTAAGTCTCAGATTTATATTAACTGCCTGTTTTTTTGCTTTCCTGTAGAGATTGATTTTTTTTTTTTGCATACTTGCTAAGAAGCCTTGAGTTAGCCAGGCATTACGGTGAAACCTAAATGTTTTCTTGCATTTAACAGTGTTAGTATTTGCATACACAGATTTAAGAAATAGGGAGCAGAAAATGTCTAGTGCTTCTTCGGGATTTCCCAAGCTGCCAATAGAAGTCCAGCCAGTGCCCTGAACTGCCTTGATGAAGTTTTCCTGATTGAAGCTTGAAGTGAAGTGACACCTATTATGGCGAGGTAGATTTACGGCGAAGGTTACAAATACAAGAAAATGATCAGTGATAAGCACATCACTGACTCCTGCGCTTGGCGTTGTCGGTATATTACTTAATACGTGGTCAATGAGAGTATTAGTTCCAGTGGGTGAAAACCGAGTAGGATATGATATTAAGGACTCATGCCCGAAACCAAGAAACAATCACTCTATGCTATGGTGCTGTTATCTGTATCCGTTAGGTTGATGTCACCAACCAGAACAACTTGTTTATTTTCAGCAGTGATTATGTTGAGTACAGCAGCTAGATTGTGTAGCAAAATGCGCTGTATATGAAGATGAGGAACGGTAAATGCATGCAATGACCAGCAATTATTCAGCTCCATACTTTATACAGGCGTCCAACTCCTACGGCTGCTGCTCAAAAAGTGGTTCGGGTGCGTTGGTAGCTTCCTTATATAACCTCCGATGAAGCCAGCGCAGGCGCAGGGGTGACCGAGTGCAGGAGCTCTCCTCGTGCGAATGACAGGACGCTAAAGGTCGTACAAGACGACGATGGCAAGGCCACTTGTCGAAACGTTGGCTCCTGCGACATTCCCTGTTCTCATTCGTTTTTAGCGACCAGTTCATCACTCCTATTGAGTATCACAACGGCGTTTCCCTTGTCCACAGGAAGTATGGCAATGGAGGCCGGTGTTGTTAGGAGGCCTTTAATGGCTTCTTTCTCAGACAGTGGGGACCTGGCTTGACGGCCGTGCGTCCGCCACTTGGACGGAACACCGATAGCGCGGGTGCGGTCCTCGCCTCTTACTTGAGGAGGAAGCTGTGTGAGGGCTCATTCCACGGCGCACACCACTTTCGTCGGCTTCGGTTAGGCGCTAGCATTGAAGCTAAATCCTTTGCGTAGAACGGTCACTTCCGGCGCAGTAGGCTTGTATGAACACAGGTTGAGAACGACGGCTTTAGCCTGGGTGGGGCCCTGCGGTCTGAGTGCACCCAGTTTGCTTTCTTGCGACTCTGCCGTTGCGCTTCCTCAGCGTCGCCATGAAGTAGGCGTGAAGCTGCACGTCCGGGAAGTCCTCAACAATGATGTGTTCTAGCTGACGCCTTGCGAAGTACGTTTTCGTGTCCAACTTCATGATTGTCTCTCGGCATTCTTGTACGCGTGCCGACACTAATTTCTTCTCGGCTTGTCGAATTATCTCGTGGCCCCACGCTGACGTTACCGCTGTCTTCAAGCGTAGACTTTATGGCACAAACCCTTCTATTTTGCACGTCTTGCTGAAGGACAAATGGCACTCGAAGGCAGCAATTCTTGATGTAAGCCACGTTTTAGACAAGAGCCATAAGAAAATTCTGGCATTAGGCCATAAGTGCTATTTTCATCCTAACCTAAATGAAGTCGACTTTTTAAGCTTACCACGATCTATAGCAGTTTATTTCGGAAGATGAGCGGTCTCGCTGTATCTCAGAATGCATCGCCAGCATCAAACAATCGAACGATCCTATCAAGGCCTCTGACCCCGTACGACCGGTGGTAAACTATTGTGTGGAACATAAACTTAGACCAGTAATAAGGAGGGTTGTTTTGTTATCATGCCTAATAGCTCATTTTCAGAAAAAGCGTCAGAGGCTATTGAAAAGAATGTTCTACCTGTTAAATTGAAACCTTCTGAAATAAAACAATGAGCTGTTGATCTTTTGTTGAAACACAATCTTAATAGGGTAACTTCTTTTGTCAAAAAGGCAAAATCTCTCACTTTAGAATTATTTTTCTCGGCGAAAACACATAAGCAAGAGATTCCGTTTCGGTCGATTGTTTCAGAGTTAGGGACTTGTCAAGTTTGTGTAGCTAGCTACCTGTGAAGCGCTTAACACCTCTAAATTTTTCTGACCCCTTCCGTGTACGTAATTCTCAGGCTCTAGTTCAGTTGTTAACAGAGAAGAATCCTGGCGACTGCACCGCGTTTAGCACGGATGTAGAAGGCCTGTATTAGTCGTTGCCGCACGAAGGTTTGTTAAATTGCGTGAAAGAATGTATCGAAGTACAAGGGCAAAAGTCTAGTTTTATAGATAGGTGCGGAGTTTCCACCGGTGGCTTTTCTGGAAATTCTTGTACTTAACGTCAACGTTGGTTGGATTTAGAGAAGGCGTGTTTGTGCAGAAATCGGGGATTTGTATAGCTTCAAAGGTCGTCCCTATATTCCAAGTGATCTTGAGCAAATTTGACAGCTGCTTAAAGGAGGGCCTTAGGTGACCACATCATCAGGGTATTTCGGTATGCTGACGATTACTTGGTTTTTTACACTAAGGATGATTTTGAATCCGTCGTCACCTATGTAAGCGATCAATTTAAACTTAATGGAGATGTCTAAGATTTACGAAAGAACTACCGGAGAGAAACGTAATACAATTTTTAACAATACAATATCTCGTAATACAATATCTCGTTGTCATTTGGGCAGAATCACGTGTGTTGGCAGTATTCCCCTAGAGCATCTAAGCCGTTGTTAAACTCACTCCAAGCATTCGAAAGTAGTAAAAAACGGAATAGCCTTGTCGTGTCTAAAGTCAGTCCAATCGAAGTCGTGCGTACGCCGTTTGAACAATAGCTTTAAAGGGCCCCTAAACCGCCAAAAGGTTAAAATTTAGTTGTGGTGTTGCTTTTGTGCCGGTGTCCGCAACGAACACGTAGCCGCAAGAATTTTTCGAACGGCGCCGAAACAGCGGAGTTACACGCGTTTGATTATTAAAACGCGGCGCTTGCTTGTTTCGCTCTCTCCTGCGCCACACCGGCTGCTTGCCGGCGCCACCTCCTCGCCGAGTGCTCCGCTGAATGTCACGTGACATACATCCCCGATGACGCGCAGTCCACTTCCGGTTGACGCGCCTCCGCCGGGCTCCCGCGTTCGCGCAAGTGTTTTGTTGGCAGTGATGCCATCGCTAGGGATTTATCCCTAGATCTAGGGTATTTTAGTGCCATTCGGGGATACGGCGTATTCGTAATAAAATCTAGGGACTTTGGTGAGACCCTGGAAATGCATGCCGTGAGCTAATACAATACAATAGTTTCTGCTGCTTTCTATTTCTCACTTAAAAGAGCATCGGTGTCCCGGGGGGCCGGGAGAGGGCGAAGGCAGTGATAACGCGAGGTAATCGTCTGCCGCCCACTCAGATGAAAAACGAAACTTTTCTTTGTGGGTGTGTTCAGCAGGGCAGTGTGAATTAGTTTCTCTGTAATTGAGGGCAGTGTGAATTACAGTTGCTCTGTCAAAGAGCCATTTTGATTGTTGGTGCCTGGAAAAACATGCTTGTTCACGCATGCCAGGTTCCTTCAACGTACAGTGTTGAAAAGTAAGCTGGGCTTTCTCGTACATTCCAACCTACGCATTAGCTGTGCCTGTATTTGCGCAGTTACCATGCCAAAATGTTACCATGCTGTTCCTAGCCAGGTGGTAAGTTCTAGAGCAGACCTTACGCAAGATGAACCGAATAGAAAGAAAGTGAAAGTGTACGACAAAATACACTTAGCCACATGGGAAGCTGATCATAGTACAGAGCATTGCTGTCGACCAGTATGAAGGGGCCCTGCACGGGAAGTTGATCCAAAAGGCAGAGCTACCATCTAGCAGTGACATGGGACGTACACTTGCCTCTCTGTTGCAGGCCATGCATCGCTCGTTGCGTACGTCGCCTTACAGAAATCAAGCGCTATATACCACTTAAGATCACCGATTTCTGTCGGCTCTCCAAAGAGAGCACCGAATGTAGGCCTTTTATGTACAATTGCTCCACAGAAAATTTGGGGAAAAGAGCTGCACTTACTGTTAATGAGCTGATTTCTGCCACCAACAAAATTAAGAATGAGTGGGCCCAAGGTAAAACTGCGTTTAGACTTTTTTACATGTGAACTAGCGAAATTAACATGAAAATTACAATCTAGGGATCTTTTGTACATTATAGGGATTTATTCAGGCTCAATCTAGGGTAAAAACGGTGACCTAGGTTGGTATCACTGTTTGTGATGCCAACCACTGTTTGTGCTGCGCCAAAGCTCTGTGCTAGCGCTATCCGTCATGTTCTGACAGTTGCTGCAGTTTCTAGTCGGCTGTACCTGACTTGCACTTGCGTAGAGTAGCGCACTTACGAATTCACAAGCGTGTACACGCGAACACCACACCAACGACACGCGACGAGAAAAAACAAGCACGCAGTGTTTGGTTCAAGAGCAAAGCACCCAGCCGAGTACTCCCCACTGTCACCCCTCCACGGACACCGCGCGTTGCTTCCATCAGCGGCGACCAGGACCGCACAAAGACGGCGTGACTGGCGATTGGCCATCGCTCAAAGGAACATGGTCGAGGAAGGAAGCGGCGTGCAGCATCGCGGGGTGTTCCGCGTAACTGGCGGGCACGCGATGATGACCCGTCGGCTCGGCCCTGGGATCCACGCACCCAGCACGCTCCCACGACTGGCCGGCGCCAGACTTTGAGGAGAGAGAGGTGCACCGGCGATCGAGAGGCGGTTGCAGATCAAGGGATTGGATGAAGAGACGTAAGGACCTACATCCCAACAGCAGCCAATCAGAAGTTAACAGGGGAGGACATATTCTGATTGGACTGCGAAAGTGCTTTGTTTGAGCAGTGTACAAAACCCGGTGAATTATGTTGTAACGGGTTCGATGGATAAACGTTGTCTAACAACAAGATGGAGCAGTCGTTCCCTCAAGGTGCCAGCAGGTGAAGGAGCCCGCCTCCAGTTCCCTAGTTGACAGCTTATCAACCGTGTCGCTGCTAGCGGGATGAGCAGGCGACGAACAACACGGAAGAAGATGTTAACTGGCAGGGAGAGCGTGCATTTGCTAGCAGACTAACAGGAAGTCGAAGTTCTCCTTCGATTCAGCAGTGCTGGGACTCTAGTGACGTCACCAAAAACCACAATGTCGTCGCAGGTAACTTTGCTATGTCGGAAATGGCCGGCGAGGCGCGCGGGATTGTTTTTCGAGTTTGTGGCGCGGCCGCGGCGCGTAGCGCTGCCGCATTTGACATCGTTCATCGTTGCGCCATTCTCAATTTGATGCGCGTGTTAACTTGAAATGTTCAAAGAAATGTCGGGGGTGGTTTCGGGGCCCTTTAATGCGCAGGTCGAGCGCCTTTTAGAAGAAGGTTACCCTAGACTAGCTATAGCCACAGTAGCTGAGTGTCGGAAGAAGTAGATTTCGACCGGAACGAATAGCATGTGAGTAACATTAACAAGAAAAGAGTCGTGAGTATTCCGTATATCCACGCAGTTTCGCACAGGCTTAAGAAAGTGGGAAGTAGATATGGGGTTAACCTTGTGTTTACGGCTCCCAATAAGGTATGGTTTGTGCTGCCGTGCATAGAAAAAATGAGCTGATGGAAGGAAAGAAGCGAACAGATATCTGTCAGGTAAAGCACACAGCCAAAAATAATCATACCGACATTCGCATGGGTGTGGTTTATAAGATTCCTTTTAGCTGCGGACGTTTTTATGTAGGGCAAACTGCGCGTTGTATTATAATCAAAGATTAATTGAACATAGAAGGTCGCTATCAGGTGGAACGCCGTCCAATCTATCCTTGCACTGCCAGTTCTGTAGCTGCACGCCCGAGTTAGACGAAACCGAGATCCTGTACAACACATGAGAAGGAAGAGACGCGTTTATTGATCGAGGCCTGGCATATCAGTAATATAGTGGAAGTGCGTGCGTGAGTCAGCCGTCGATTAGCTTAAACAGGGAAGAGATAGAATGCATTAACAGTTGTCTATCGCGTAGACCGGCACGTGTAACCGTTTGACAGGTGGGGCTATACCTTTCCGTGCGCAGATAAGTTATGTGTCTTCTTTCTTTTTTCGCCTCAGTGCTCTGCTTCGGTTGATAGTAAATAGGCGTTAATAGTCCGCTTCTCTCGCTTTGCGTCCGTGTTTTCCATGCCTGTTCTTTTGACAAGGTGACGCTCATAACATCCATCCAGAAATCGCTAGAGTTACTGTATAGCCTCGTGGAGCATATAGAGTAACTCCAAAATTCGCTGGACTGCCGTGATGTCCTGTTCCGTGGAGTGTGTCCTTTGCCGGAGCTCTCGCCGCAGCACGATTTCGCCATTTCGTTGCCCAGCGCGCCAGCTGTTTGGGCAATAAATTGTGAAATATTGGGCTACTTTTTGCTCTTTTTCTTAGCAGAATTTTTAAAGAAGATAGTCTTTCTTGGGACACGCGAACAACTTTTGTTTGTGCGTCCTTCTTCTGTCTGTCACTCGATTCAACTGCCCGGCCAAAACCGCTTCCACCGGGGCTTCGGAGCTACTAGGGGATTTCAGCAGTAACCCGGTATACGCAAAGGTGTGCCGGATAAGAGCGTTGTTTGTCACAGTGAAGCGGCTCCAGCTGTGGGGGAAAAACAGGACAAGCAAAAGCGCGCGGCCTATGTCCTCCGAGGTTCCGCGGCAGCCACTTGCTAAGCCTACTGCTTCAACGGTTTCAGTGTCGCGCTCAGAAATGGTGTCCAATTGTCACTGGTACTTCACTGTCGAAGTTTCATGATACAAAGGGAAAGCAAACAGCCGTCATTTAGCGACTGCAGGGCTACCGAGCGCGCGACGACCACTCGAAAGATTTCTAGCGGACGGCATACGTTCGGGGTGGTCGGCCACGTTTGCGCATGCGCTGTTTACACCCGGTGTTCCGCTCTGCACCAAGTGCTTCGCGTATTGCGGGTTACCGGACAAGCTAGAATGGCGCCTTTTCACTGGTGGGACGGGTTAATACACGCCAACTTTATAGAGCGCAAAGAAACTTGAGACCTATTTGAGAGAAGCTCTGTGTATATAACAGTGATCTGCAGCGTTAATGTAATTAAGAGTACACATTAAGCTGGTTTTTATATTAGTAAATAAAAAACAGAAATGGACTAAAGTATGCGCTTGGGCGACTTGGTGAATCATCGTGGAATGCAGCGCAAAACGCCGGGACTCAGCCGAGCACACAGTGCTTCTAAGAACCGCAGTTTATTGCAACGAAGTGGTACCCAATACAGGTAAAAGAAAGCAACGACAAAGAAAGCGCGAAGAGAAGAAAAGAAAGAAAAGGGAATTTGGAAAGTCGAACCACAGTGGTTTTCTCGCAATAAGCGAACAGGTACACAATTTCTTTGCCTGTTAAAGGGGCCCTGCGACACTTTTTCAACGGCCGCCTGCAGTAGTGCAGTGTGTGTAGGATCGAATGCTGAGATAAACGCAAAAAGAATTATGCAAATCGGTGAGCTAGAACTGGAGTTATTAGTCCTGAAAGTTCAAAACACGAGCAGACAGCATATAAACAGCATTCCCTTTCCTATTTCGCTCTCCCGTTTACGTCAATGGCGACGTCCAGTAGCAACGCGCGTCTTATAGAGCGACACCGGAAGACACCGGGAGCAGAGCGCACGCGCTCATATAGCATCGGGCCTTCAGCATACGCGTGCCTATCAAATATGATAGTGGACGTGCCATGCTTTCTATCTTACGAAGCATAAAAACTGTTTTCGTATATTTTGGTACTGAATAGCGTGACCAAGCAGGCACCGCACGTTTGTAACAAGCACCTTGGAGCGTCAAGCCAATCAGAACGCCAAGCCTGGCCCAGCCAATGCCGTCACTCTGTCACTTCCTGTAACATAAATCTCCGTTGTGTGTCGCCTCAGTTCAAACAGGAGGCGATTTTGGGCGGTTTGTTCGCTGAAATAAAATTATAGCCACGTTGCTTTCGGCGTTTCTACTCTCTCTGCGACATCCCCGCGTGCAACAGTTCTAGAACCAGTGATCAAAACGGCCTGCTCAATTTGTGTCGCTGGGCCCCTTTGAACAGAAAGGAGGGACACCTAAAGCACGTGTCTTTATGAGTTCTTGTCCCGCAGCTCTCGTTAGCTGGGAAGCATTGCTACGAATTATGCAGCATTTGTTCAAGTCCAGGTAGCGACCACGTTCATCGGCAGTGCAGAGCAAAGTGGCCGTTGACAGCTTTCTTCACGTAGTTGCTGTTATCACACATTCTGAAGTTAATACACTGTGTAGAACCAGCGCTCGATAAGTGGCGCGCCTAAAAACGCACATAGGGCGCTGCGCGTTGGGAAGGCCCGCAGCTGCTCGACCAGACGATCTGGTGTCCGGGCGGATCGGGTGCAGAGGTCGACGCAGCCTTTCAGGGGGCCTTAGACTCCGTGGAGTCTTAAGGAGTCCCCCTCCTGCATTGGAGCATGGTGAACCATTTCCCTAACGACCAGAGAAGGGCAAGCTATTCCCCTGGTCTCTCAGATACGAATCCTCGGACTGCTTCTGCAGGCAAAGCAGCATCCATGAACGTCAACATCCATGAATGTTGCTGATATAGTTGTGTTCGAACTTAAAGATTTTTGTTCTTGTAAGTGACGCGCTAACGTTTTCAAGTATGTAAAAAGGTGGGTGCGTCTTCTAGATCTAACAAACTTGCTTTCGCTCGCTTCTTTTAAGCGCAGTGCAAGTGCTCCGCTGCCTTTTTACAAGCTACACGAGAGTCCAGCCCTTGCGCGAGGCCGTAGCAGAAGCGCACTATCGTCCATCGTATGGTGGTTAGTTTTGTGCAAAAACGTGATGTTGAATAAGCAACCGTGCCGTTAAACTCCGTCGGAAACTGCACCTGAGGTTTGATCTGAGCTGACTTTTTGAGCGTCGTCCGCAGGCACGTCTGCCCACTGGGCGTCTACTACGCAAAATAACTGCGCCTGCTTGACGCATTCGGTCAGCGTTGAATTAATCAGACAGCGGAATTGAAATGCTGTAGTACAAGATGTACGGACAGCCTTGTCACAAGGGATGTATGTCAGCCGTGTGAGCCTACGCTTAGAGACTGTCTAATCTGATGCAAAAGAAAAGAAGAAAAAACCAGCAAAACCGAATCGATAAGTTTCGCGAGAGGCAGCACAAATTTTTCTAAAGTTGGGTAAAATACCACTGCAAATAATATGTGTAGCCATCGATCAAGAAACGCAACAACGATACAGACTGCACGGCACCTCGTCATTGCAGACGATTTTAGTACATCCGGCAGTCTGATGATCTCTAGCGGTAAAGCGTACACTACAGCCGCTGCCTTCGTCGCCTAATGAAAAAGTAGCAAGGTCACTCGCGTTACTGGCACTAAAAAACAGGAACAAACAAATCCACCCGAACGTTTGAAGCCGCAGGCACGAAGACTAGACAAATCCATGTCATACCCACAATTACCTTGGCGCGATCGCAGTGCCAGTTTTCCCTCTAGTAGGAAACTCTGTGCCCCATATATACTGTCCTCCGCAAGACAGCGGTATCGAGTAGACCACGCCAACAAGGCGAAACGTTTGTGCGATGAGTCCTGCTTGTTTGCTTTGCATTGACCTTGTTACATAGTTCAGAAAGTCTTTTGGGCACCGACAATACCACATTGGCGTTTGCTCGTTTGCCTGTCTTTTTCCAGTTGTGTGCAAGCATGTGAATGTAACGGAGAGCAGTCAATACTCTTTTGATTCTTGATTTTGGATCGCCGCTCACACGTCTTTCGCTCTTCACCTGTTTCAGCGCACAATACGGAGGTTGGTAAATGTGTTCGATATCCGGTGGCATTCAGCCGAGTTGACTGCGTATCCAGGCTAGCTTCCATTAAATGGGCACATCACTTGTTGAGAGCATAAAAAAAAAACAAAAAAACACTGCTTGACGATACCACGCTTCACAAGTTTAGAGTGGGCGGAGTGATATAAGGTGGGATCGGTTTTAAGCACCGATGCTCATAAAGTCCAACAGAAACCTGTTGTCAGCTATCACTTCGTGGGTCAAGGTGTAAATAAGCGTTCAGAAATACGCTTTGCAAACAGCCTTTATGTTGGTGTAAAGCAGTATCAACTGGTCGTTCTCGACGAACGTCTTCAGCACTACTCGGTGGTCTTTTCGTGGCTTTGCTTGATAAGGATGATTGCTCCGCTCCTCTCTAGCCATGTGTAGTAGTTTAACATGTGGCGGAGGAAGGCGAAAGCGAACGTGAGAAATCCAAGCCACGTGCTTGTAGTAAGAGTGTGGTGTAGAACGCAATCGTCTGCGAACATTGGGATACTACAGGGCACGTTAAATCACTGATTTTTTATATGTATTAGGAGAAGACCTAGTAGAGCCTTGTGGTAAGTGGGAGGGGTTTCAGACAGGTGGCCGTTGAGGTAGACTGTAGCGCTGAGCATGCTTGACGAACCGCACGTAGCCAGCGTCGCCTGCTGTTACATATGCGCGTGCCTGTATGCGCGCCTCGCGCTTTCGCAAGCGCACGCGTGGTGCGGGTTGTGGAGAGCGTCATGGACTGAGGCGGCACTCACAGCTGAAGTTTATTGGAAAAATTTTGTTCTAGTGACACTCCGCCGCACAAGCGAAGCACCAGATGTTGTAAGACAACAGATGACGCACCAAACAAAAGACAAAAAGTCATACAAAACACAGGGAGACAACGTGCCACTGCCTAGTTTGAAATTATTTTTACACGTGCTGTGCATAGCATCCTTAGTGGTTTGACAGAAATTTCATCTCTTTATCATTGAGATGTACCGAAGGTTCACTGACACATAAGTCGGCACCCAACTTCCTGATATGGTGAGCTTCGTCTATCTCCCTTTCCAATTTGCCGCGCTCTCACCTCACTATCGATACACCCTGAAAATCTGCTTTACATCCGCACCTTTTGCGATGAAAAGGTAAATTCCCACCCGTTCCTGTTGGGGGCAGATTGCGATGCTCACTCATGCGTTCATTAATTCACCGCCCAGTCTGCCCCACGCATGAGCCACCGCACGAGAGATGAATCTGATAAATTACGATGTTGCACAATTGATAAACGTGCACCGTTTCGTGCGACTTTTTCCACAGCCGCGGTTTGTAAGTTTCCTCTCTCCTGTGATCCTCCTCATAGCCTTTCCAGTTTTGCCGGGCGCTGAGAACACTAGGGTTACTCCATTCTTTGTAGCCACACGCTTAAGGTTGTGCGACACGCCATGCAAATATGGTATAACTGCGACCTTTTTTCCTTTTGAAAGATTCTGCTGACACTGTTTTCTTTTTTGTCATTCGCCTAAATAAGGTTTCGGCCACAGCTGTCAGGGTTGATGCTGGGTACCCTGCCGAGCATAACCTGGCCACCTGAGCGTCAAAACTTTCCTGCATGCAATGTAGGCAGCTCTTGTTCATTGCACCGATGAAGCACAAGGAAACAATACTTCGCTTTACTAACTTCGAATGAAACGAGTCGTACGGGAGGAGCGCTTTTGTCGACCTAGAACTGTCAACAAAACATGACTGTCACACTGAAAGCCAGGTCAAGAAGTCTTAGCGAGTTTTCCTTGCAAAGTTCTTAGGTGAAGCTAAGCTCCCAAGAGGAATCCTCGAAACATTTTAAAATTCTTTTGGCACTTGACTCAAAACAGTCATCTGGGCTGAGCTTTAAAAGCACCTAGAAATCGTCTGCATACCTGAAGACGCGCACAATACGGTTGTCCTGCAAGATAGAATTTACATTCCTGTCAAAATGGGATAGAAATATGTGACATAAAGTCGCGTTGTCGCAGTATTATAGAGCAAGTGTTTTGAACGCATGTGACGATAGGTGAATTGCACGCAGGCTACTTGATGCGCGATGTGCAACAACAGCGTGGTCGCTCGATTTCAGCTGAAGCGCGGCGAGAGACTGTCGGCCAGGGTCGGAAGGGGAATCCCCCTTCGCCGCCGGGGGCGCTCCAGTGTGCCGCCCATTTTCGAGCGGCTCGGGGCCGGGCTGCTCACTCGCGTGCCGGCGATCGAGCCGCGCACGGTCTCCTGTCCCCCGGGCGCTGAGAAACCGACAGTGGGCGCGATGAAGGTGCTCGGCTGAGTCCAGTTCGCCTGCGCGGTTGGCCGTCGAATTTGTCCTCTGCGCCCAGTGGTTTGCCAAGGCGGTGTCGTCCTTGCTGTCCAGCGACATCGTTTACGATAGCCGCCTTATTGCGAGTTGATCGGAAAAGTTTTTTCGCCCAATGTTGCAGCACGAGTCCGGGACAGGACGGTTGTGACGCGCGACGTCTTCGCTTTGCTCAAGCGCGTGCACTGCTGCCCTTTTGAGATGTGCCGGTTCTGCTTCCTCCGTGGTGTCATTTTGTGCGTTCCCGTGACTGCATCGCTAATTGTGCGCCACGTGTTTTGCAGCCCTCGTGTCTGCGTTCAGTAGAAGAGCGTCACAAGGAACTGTGTTTGTGCCGTAGCGTGCTTCCAAGTGTCTCGGCGAGGGCACTGGTCGTATTGGTGGCGGTTCTTCATTCGGTTTTGACCGTCTGCTTCTAGATGAGGTCGTGCTTTGAAACTTGCGGGCCGAACGGAAATCTCCCGCACCTTCTGATGGTGATCGCTTTTCAAGAGGCAGCACCAAACGTGTGAATCCCTATGAACGCGTTGGCCCAGCAAGGCGGATGGGAGGGCGTGCCATGCGTCGATGTAACGTGAGTACTGCTTTTGTCACGAAGGGGCGAACTCTTCCGAGCTCGTTGTCTGCCGGCCACATGCAGCGTCGCCACCGCAGCGGTGTTTTCCCTCGAGTGCCTCGACGACGGCCGCGCACGAATGGATGCGAGGCTTGCGCTACAGCGAGTCGCGATCCGGCCCTTTGCTCATTGAACTGCACTCTTCACTGCTTGGCGATGAGCGCAGCCAGCGCGATCTGAAAGGTTTGACACACGTCCCCCTGCGAGATGCGCGAATGTGCTATAGACGAGAATGGTCGCTTCCTTAATCATCTAAACAGACACGAACCTGGCAGGAAATGCTCGGCGAAAAGGCAGAGCCCCGTGGTGGCCGATAATTATAAGTGGTCGGTGACGCGTGCTTGCGGCGCAGCATGGTTACAGCGGAACATCGCGCCGCCTTGATGAGGCGCGTTTCGAGCCGTGTGTATTTATTTGGAAGCGTTTAAGAAGCGGTGCTTTCAGGTAATCGTGCTTCCGTTACGCAAGCTACCTGCAGCAGCGCGGAAGTAGATCAATAATGATCAAGTTTATGTGGGAAAACCACGATGTGATTTATTTGTACTTACTGCAGTCACCGCCTGGTAATACTCCAAGAAATTGATGTAAATTTCATACACTGTAGACACATATATGACAGATTAAGAAAAATGAAAAGAAAAATAGGGCATGATTCGGATAAAAAGGCGCACAATTACCCTGTAGCTTGCTTGAAAAAAAATAATAAACGAGTGAAATATGTAGTACGTAGCACGTAATTGGGCACAAGAATTGAGGACGTAATTTATGTGCATTGGAAGCTGAAATATTTTCGCCATTTGAACGGCAAGAAAACTTACGATGGTGTGGCAGTATATCCGTGTAATAAGAGCGCTCTCCAAATTGCGAAACAGTGAAGGTGAGGGTGCTCCATTCGACTATTGCGCCAGGGACGAACGAATACTTGAGGCAACTGTTAGAAAAGCGCATTATGGTGGTAAGCGTATGTCGCTATACGTGGTGATATAGCCGGAAGAAGGAAGATTGAGCTCTCTTTAGAATGTCCGATACGGAACTTCTTGTACGAGTGCTGTATATAAATTGCACTTGTTCTGATTTGCTAATATTAGATTTAGTAAAAGGGTCCCATATGATCGCGGCAATGACAACTTGTGGTAAAATACGAACGGAAGTAGTTGAGAGCACGGCGAGGAAAAAACAGTTCGTGATTTGCATTCTTTATGTTCTTAGTCCAGCATAGGTAGTTTGATATGTAAAGCCCTAGATACCTGTAATTAGTCACTTCAGATAAGGTATATCTAACATAGTGCGTAAAATTCAAAGGAAATGGCTTATGGGTAGTCTTCGTACAGACAATTTTATCAAAGTTGACTTGCCATTCCTCGCACCAAGTAGTAGGCTAGCTTGTTAAAGGGCAGATCCAACAACAGTTTATCAGAGGTACCATCAATTTCATGATGGATGTCACAATCATCCGCATAAGCTTGATCTTAACAAGAAGAAGTTCTTCCACGATATCATTAAGCATCGTGGATACAAGATGTCCAAAGGACCGAGCTTACAGAGTAATGGTTTAACGTAATCTGAGGAATGATCATGAAGTGAAAAGATAGGTTCTCCTTTTGTTGAGTATGAATAGAACCAACAGACTTGTGAAGTACTTTCTCTGATTTAAAGAGCAATTCTTTTTTTTTTTTTTGTCAGACCTTAGCAAAGGCGTTGGAGAACTGGATAAAGATTTTGTTTGCCTGTATGAAATGATTTCACGAAATCGCGCACTGTTTGAACAAGCTCAGTACAATATGCAAAAACCTTTCTTGAACCCATGTTGATACCGCGTTAAGAAATTGTGCTCGTCGAGAAATTCTAGGGTGTTATGCGTTGTGGTATTTCGCGGGAGGTCGAAATGAGTGAAATCGGTCGATAATTGACTGCGTGGTTCTTGCTTCCATTTTTGTGGATTGGCTTAATCCTCGCGGTTACCCTGCAGCCACGTGGCAGTGACTCAATGATCTACACAATAGAGCGTGTATACAAATGGACACTTAGAAACCTGTTTTGCGTATCTCTTTGAAGAAGACATTAGGGATGCATTTTTTGTATCTTGTTTTAGCAACGTATTTGAGATCTCTCTGAAATAACATTTCGGATGGAAGGTATGTCGAAGAGTGCAAGGTGTCTCTGGTGTATTTTTTAAAGCAGAGATTTGCGGTCGGGTCGCTGAGCTACTTTCCATTATCGTAGAAAGATGTGACATATATATGTAGTAGATTTTGGGGAAAGTGTCTTGAAAATTTTTATGGAGTAAGAAAACTTGGCAGTGACTTACCAAAGTAACGTTGTTTATCCGAACACACCTGAAGTTGACATGTTAATTTTGAAATGTTATCTTTATAGCTTATAAATAGCGGAACGAGTCATGCCTTTTTTTTTTTTTTAACTTGCGTTCTCAATTTCACTACCTCCGTAGATGTCCACGGGTTTTTGTTCATTCTAGGTGTAGTCGGTACGAAACTCACGATGCTTTCATTCACAATGTTCTCAAACTTGTTCCACAGATAGGACGCACTGTCAATGCCATTAACAACGTCAACAAAATAGAGAGAGAGTATATCAGGTCATCAGCCTGGCAAAAATTGTGAAAAGTAGACACTGTGTCTTCGCCCACGGATATATTGGATGCATTTAGCGGCACGGCACGGATATCGGAACCACGTCACAAGAGCAATTATTAGCAATATTTCCTGAAAGAAAAAGTAAAGCAGATCCAGATTTGGTTTGGAGCGGCCCTGGAACTTTGGGTAATCTTGAACTACTTGCGATAAGTCGGGCTGAAAAGCGATGTCTGCCGTGCTTTTGCTGAAGCGTCGAACCTCTTCTTCTTTTTTTTTTTTTAATACAATAAAAATGACAAAGTACGTTTGTGCGGTCCAGCATGTCGAGGAGAAGATTTCTGGGGTTTAACGTCCCCAAAACCACGATATATGATCACGAGAGACGCCGTAGTAGAGGCCTCCTGAAATGTCAACCACCTGGGGTTCTTTAACGTGCAGTGACATTGTCAACACCGACATTTCGCCTCCATCGAAATGCAGCCGCCACCGCGATATGATACTGCGGATCAGCAGCTGAGTGCTGTAGCCACTAGACCACCGTGGCGGTGCGAGGTTTACAAAAAATGCACTAATGTCTCACAGGGTGTCACTGACCCCGTTCTAGACACTCAAACAGCAGACGCGTTAGCATAACCTTGAACAACAAGAACATGTGTATAGTACAGAAACACCGTATAAATGCTACGATTGCCGGCTACGAAATATCTGTAAGAAAATACACAACGTTTATTCACCTTACGCAAGTGTACCATGGGTATACGAATACAAGTAAGAAAAGCTAGTAAGCAGCGCTAGAAAGCAGAAAATGCACTAATGCCTTTCTGCTTTCTAGCGCTGCGCACACAATGTGTACAAGGAGCGGATTCTTTGGAAGCTTTAGCTCGTGCCATTTATAATAGTCACGCTAACACCTGTCACCCAAATACCCCTGCACCCAACCCCCCCCTTCCCCCTTTTATTCTTTTTTTTGTTCGCACGTGCTGCTCCTCTCCTCTCTTTCTGAGGACGGGGGAGAGTGTGCAAAGGCGTACATAAATGAACGCTGGAGAAGGCAGTTGCCGCAGACAAGTCCGCTTGTCGAAACTTTGGCCCCTGCGACATTCCCTGTTCTAAGTCGTACTTTGCGATTTGTTCATCGATTCAAGCATGCATCTTCCCCTGAGCTTCTCTTCTAGTTTGCATGTTCAGTAGACACAAATCACTGTGTCTCCGTAAACACAGTGACCTGTGTCTGCTGAACATGTTATTCCTTTCTGCTGCAGCCTCTAATTGTCACGTTTACTGAACATGTCTACTGAACGTAGACACAGGGCGTCACATTCGTTGCTATGCGATGTAGTATTTTAGTTCAATCAGTCTTTATTATTTGTCTAGGAAAGCAGCACTGTGCAGGTAAATATGCCAGGAGCAGATCTCAAGCTTACAAAGTGCAGGCGACAGTTCCTAACCTGATACACGGGAAAGAGTAAAAAAAAAAAAAAAAAAAAAAACTTAGCCAGCAAGGAATAGAAGAGTTTTTTGAAGTTTTACTAGAAACAAAATGCTCAGGTTAATACATAGCAAATTTTATGCATACACAGCATGCAACTAAAACTTAACGGAATTCAGCATTTATACAGTGAATAGGCACATTCGTTATAAGTTAATTATATAGGCGGAACAACTGCGATACCTGTTTCCCGAAACTGATTCCCAAAACGTGTTACTACAGCTGATCTGTCAAAACACGCATCAGGCATTTTTATTACGCCTATTGCTTTCTTAAACAACGCGCCACTCTTTGAGCAGCGAGAAACACACAGCGCTTTTACAACAACTCATCCTGTGCGTTTCTCATGCTTTGTCCCAGTGTCTTCATCAGCATGGACCGTTTCCAACTAGGCCAGCTAGCTGCACTTCGCAATCCAACAACTCTGTCCGCGCTCAGGGGTACCTCGGCGGACACAGCATTGAAGGAAATAATCCTTGACGGTGGACAGCACTTGAAGAAACAACGTTGGAGCTACCAAGTTTACGTCGGCGCTCATGTTCCATGTGCTGGGAACGCCGCTTGAGCAGGAGGAAGCTATGCGTGGTAGCTCTGTTGGCGGCTCGGGTGTTGGTTCGCGCACATGAAGAGGCTTCTGGCCTGGAGTTGCTGTTCGCGGCAAAGACGCGCAAAGCGGACTGTCCGCTCCGTGTTGTTGTACCCGAGCAAGGAACATGGTGCAAAGCAGTAGCCTCATATCTGCAGGGGAACCTTAATTTGCTGAAGGTTGGTGATCCGTTCATGGTTAGGAGTTCTGAAAGTGGCCTATCATTTTTGGGGGAGAATTCAAGTTCCTGCTTCTCCGCTTTGTCTGTTGACATTAAGGAACTCGGTTCCCCGTGAGGCGATAATGAAATGTGTCTCAGACGTGTGTTTGGAGCTGTCACAGGGCATGCGCTTGTCAGCTTTCTTGAGTCTTTTTCTAGTGCTCGACAGTCTGGGATAAACAAGGTGTACACGCAGGCTTGTGCATCGGCTCGCGTACAGCACCGGTTGTTAGCGACCTTCTTTTAGCATGATACGATAGGGTCCTCTCTAATTCTCTGGAAAAATCCCCGTGTGAAAAAAAAGTGTTCCGCTATGTGGGTGACTTTTTTGTGATCATGCGAGGAGGTGGTCCTTTTGAGGCAAGTGACGTTGCTCATGTCCTAGAGACTTTCATGTTATGTCTTAGCCCCTTAACCGTTACAAACGAGTTGACGGAGTAATGGACATATGGCTGAATTTCTCCAGTTCACGTGTCTGTTTGAACATTGAGCTAAAAATACTTTGCTTCCATTCTCTTCCAGCCATTCTAGGCTTGTGAAAATGGGTGTGGCTAGCACATGCCATAGGAATGCCTTGCACCAGTCGTGCCACCACTTAGAATAGGACAGCTTTGTGGCTTGGCAAACTGGAACAGGCCGGGTGCCTGGTGTCTGTCACCGTACTTCGAGCAGCGAAGAGACATGATCCTGGCAGTGACGCTGACGTGTTTCGTGGCACTGTTGTAATGAGATACTGCGACGATCGTCTGAAGTGGGTCGGTGGCCGAATCAAGGTCGTTTTTACGGCGCCTCGGAAGTTTTCGTTGTTCGGCATGGTGAATGTCACGCGTAAGACACCGTCTGGTACGTTTGTCTGAGCGCTCGAAATGGATGGAGGGAGACGATGATGCCTCACAAACACGCACACTTCATTGTACACTTAAATAAGCGTAATAAACCTTCGATGTACGCTATCCGAAAGAAAAGTTGAACAGTGTCCAGTTGCTCAGCCCCTACGCACAATATATATGTTCAAGTGAGGTTGACGCACTCACAGTTCCGGCGTACGGACTCTCGGTGCTCCTCTGGTCCGTCGCTGAGCGCCCGCTCGGCTGGCCAGCGCTCCTGGTGCAGACGGGTCCTGCCACGGTGCGTGAGCCACCAGGGCAGGAGACAGGGGGGCTTGTTCTCCTTCAGCGGCGCCCACGCTGAAAACTCCAGACGTCCGAGCCAGGGCCACCAGCGCTTCCGGGAACAGCGGACTGCTTCACGCCGAGGCTGGGGCAGAACCCAGTGCAGTCTTCTTTCGTAGCCGTTCCTCGCGCGCCGTCACTTCGTTCTCTTCGTTTTTCCTCCACCCGCCGCGCGCTCACCTCTCGTCCTTGTCTTCTTTTTTCCTGGCTTGACATGTCTTATCACTTCGTTATCTTCTTTCCCTGTTGCCATTCTTTGTGCTAATTGCAATAACTTTCTCTTCTTCACTATTGTAACT
Organism: Hyalomma asiaticum; assembly: GCA_013339685.2. Classification (NCBI taxonomy): domain Eukaryota; kingdom Metazoa; phylum Arthropoda; class Arachnida; order Ixodida; family Ixodidae; genus Hyalomma; species Hyalomma asiaticum. Next base: position 146,884,390 of record CM023483.1, read on the forward strand.
CCTGACAGTGAACATGCGAAGGGGGACTTGCCCAAGAGATAACAGTTGCTTATTTGTTGCGCATAGTTGTTGCTGAACGGAAGCGCAGGTGTTCGTTTGCTCTCTTATGTTTGTGTATTTTTGCGTTTCCATTTAGTCTTCACAGTGATCCCTGCGTGGACTGCACGGAGGGGGTGGTGTACAGGATTCCGCTCCCATGCGGAAATAACTACATCGGGCAAACCGGAAGCTGCCTTAACGACAGGCTAAAGGAGCACAACGACGCGCATAATCCTGTACATATATGTATGCACTGTCGAGATTGTGGGTGTGTGCCTAGGCTCTGCGAGAGGAAGGTGATGGCGAGGCATGGGATTAGAAGATTCTTTTCATAGGGTTGGGTTGGGTTGCATGGGATTAGAAGATTCTTTTCATAGGGTTGGGTTGCAATTTACCGCCTCTAATATTCTGTCTTTTGGAGCCTCCTCATTAGGACATTGCCACAGGGATGTGTGCTCTACTGTTTCGAAATTCATAATTGATTCAGGTCGGTTCTTTTCATAAATTCATACTTTTCACTGTTAATTTCATCCTGATTATTCGTTTCTGATTGGTATTCTATAGTACTTCAGGCTTAACTATTTGAACTTCTGACATCTTGGCCAATCCCCCAGGGTGGGTATGTGCCAATTTTGAGGAAACAACAACAACAGCATGGGATAAGATGGCGCGAGTGATTATTCGTATGTCTCCCCGCTCCGGATGTGTGCAGTACGGCCTCACCATGGGACTGTCAGAGCAACTTCAGTGCCCCGATAAGTCCGCGTCGAATAATGCAAGGAGGTAATTGGGGCGTATGTGGGGGCATGTTTTAAATGCCTTTCCTGCGTATTTTGATAATTGAAAAAAAAAAAAAAAGAAGTGAGCGACCTCATTTTCGGGTACGGCCGTCCCGTGCCGCCAAAAGATTGAGTGCCCTCCCAAGCGCGCAGTACCTTGCCTATCCCCACGGCAGAAGCGCGCTTGTCCCTCTTTTACTGGTAGATATACCCGGCGGCGGTGGCGGATCCCACACCAACGGCAGATGCTCAACTATTGCACACCAAGGCTGTGGCGCTAAAGGCGCCCCCAAGGGACGTCCTTGTGGGGCCACCTTTGGAGATGCGCAAGGCAACCCTAGCGCTGGCTCCTCTACCCGTTTTAGACCGGTGAGTGTCCGGCCGGCACTCGTTACCTACCGCATCGGAAGCGGACGCTCAAGCATTTCGCCACCGCTGCGTCCTCTGTATCTTCTCGAAACAGGAAACAACACTGTCCGCCATATGTGGATGACGTGGTTTGCCCCATTCCGCTGTCCTGCGCGAGAAGGCGCATAGGCCACACGGTCCTAAATGAGACGCAAGGAGCATTGCTATTACGACGTGACTGATGTTGGGTCGCTCGGCGACTGTCCGTTCTACAGGCGAAGCTCAGTGGTGCGCAGATGCGGAAATAAAACGGCCGCGTGAGAAGCTCGGGAAATTGACAGGGCGCGCTCTTTGTGTGTTAGCTCTCCTTCAATGTTACTAATAAGGAAATAACATGTTAGACAAGAAGCGAATCTTTGATTTGGAAGGGAATGACGTGGTGGTGCACATGTCTCTGGAGGGGTTTCTTCATGTTTGTTCTTTGGCTCTTTTTGGTTATACCTCCTGAACGGGAAACCCGTTCCATAAGAGCAGGAGGTATATGCAAGCTGAACGAAAATAAACCTTTATAGTTGTAGTGTGTGCCTTGTCTTCGTTTCCCGTGCTTGTGCTGTTATGAAGCAAAGCCCCGTGTAGGGGATGATGGCCGGGCGTGACAGTTAGGGGTGGGGCAGGTTACTCTCTGTACGGCGCGTAGCGATGCGTCCACTCGATGCTGCATTCCTTTCGCAAAACAGCCGAATCGAGCCGTGTGGGCCTGCAGCAGCCGTTGCGTGACGTTAGGCGCGTTGAGGCGTCGTTTTTGTCCGCGGGGTGGCCGCTCCATTTTGTGACACACTGCGCGTGCCTTCGAGCTCCTCCAGCTCTTGCTCAGCTAAAACGCGGCCTTCGTGCAAACGCCAGGGGTCGCCGACGAGACGACGCTTTGGTTAACATGCAGTCCTGTAGTTTCCATAGTGCTCATCCCGACGTGAATATGGCCTCGTCGGGCCAAGGACCGCGCTTAGGACGGCAGTTAAGACCGCATCGTGGAGTAGAACTGCTAAGCACTTTTGCCCCACCGTTCTTTGGAGTGCCATCTAACAGGCGAGTGAATGATTCAGTGCACGCGGCGTCGTGGCGGGAGCCTCTATAGTGAAAAAAGAAAACGCCCCTTTTTCATTTTCGGAAATCTGCAGTCGCGTGGTGCGCCATCAATTCCGAGCTGTCCGATGGCAGCATTCGGGCTGTGCTCGTATTATGCACACAGAGTAAAAGGAAGGTTGTATGAAAGGGGGCGGGACATGGGCCGTGTTGTCGAACAAACAAAAGATGACGCAGGAAAAGGTCCCCGCCGCCGCGTGTGTCGAGAGGGAACTGGCTCGGCGGAACGGACGACGTGAAGCGAGCCAGGATCGCGAACAGTTTGCGAGGCACCCTAATCACGCGAAAGGAACACACGGCGCGATCAAAAAATTGATTGTCCCGCATGCGAAAGGGCTAGCGCCGGAAAATAAGGAGTTCTCCACGAAGGGCGGTGGGCAGATTTTCCAGACAGGGAGTCGAGCCATTTCTGAGGGCCTGCATGTAGTGGCGCCGACCATGGAACAACGCATTTACGACGTCTTTCTGTTTCTATTTTTTTTTTCAAAGCCTGTGCGTGCGCATACGAGCCTCGTGCGAGCGTGGTGGGTAGTGTCGCTGCAGTGCACGGAGCATTCACAATACCGACTTAAAAAAAAGATAGAAAAAATTTGTGGTTTTGACTCGTAAGACATACGCAGCAAGCAATGGCAACAAGCATTGTCAACGGTGTCGACAGTAAGCCCATCGCACAAGTATGTATACGCCAGAAGCGGGGGAATATCATTGGCAGCATATACAAAGCACAATGACGCCGACATCAATTCGCAGTACTTCATAATTCCCATCTCACAAAAATAATGCAACATGCTTTTACGGACTGTGTTAGGACACGTGCTTGACTTCAATTCTGGAGAGTTCAGGAAAAAAAAAAAGAATGAACATGACTCCCATTTAAAAAAAAAAATTCGATCTTCAAATTATCGTATTCGCAGAGACACGCCCTTACTTAAAACCACTCCTTTGACGCCACTCTCTGCGTTTATGTGTTACACACTTGTCAGCCTGATGCTGTGAGCAGTGTTCTGGGGAAATTTTGAAAATTCTGACTATTATACACAGGCAGGAAAAATCTAAAATTTAAAAGAGTTAATAAAATCTAAAATCTAAAAGAGTTAATACTCTTTCCTGCGATTTAACTTTATTTTTCTTTTAAAAGAACCACAAATACTGCAGTGTAGTAACATTTCCTCGAAGTTCATAGTGTCTCAAAACGTGTTGACAATGGTTCTTTTCTGTGCGAGCTCATCCAAATTGAATTTTCGCACTATCTGCGCAAAACGGTTCCGGCTCAGTGATGACTTCCGATGGAATTTCTTTAGCGAGAGCGAATTTTCCCCCCATAATTAAAATCGGTTTTACTGTTTCGAGGACTCGCGCAGCAGTATAGACATATGTATTGTCAGCGAAACGGTTCGGCGGGCGTGCATCGTGATTCTTACCCCCGTATTCATAAACGCTCCTCGACTCGACATTTCACTCGAAACGCTCCTTGAGGGCGGTTTTCCAATTCACAGATCGCCCTCCACTCGAAGCGTTCCTCGACTGGAGGAAATCTCGAGCGTTTTACTCGAGATAGTCAAGGTAGGGCCAGAGCTACCTTGAACCTTTCCTTGAGTGAAGTATCATGGCGGATTACGCTTCGTTTGTCGACTATGTGCTCCGCGTCGACGAGCTGTTTGACGACGTAGAAAACTGCGTAGGCATACCACGACGACGGTTGACGGACCGGATAAATCCAACGGAGCACTACACCAACAGCGAGTTTCTGGCGCGCTACCGCTTCACGAAGTGCAGCGTGAAGAAGCTGCCTGACTGCTTGCCCCTTGACGAGAGCTGCAGCAACCGTGGCCACGCTCTTCCACCAATGACACAGCTTCTGATTGCGCTGCGCTTTTATGGAGCAGGCACGTTTCAAGTAGTGGCGGGCGACCTGATGAATGTGTCTCAGCCGACAGTGAGCCGCATCATCGAACGTGTGTCGCGGGTGATCGCGAAGAATTTGTTCCCAGCCGTCGTGAAGTTCCCCGACACCGATGACGGGTTCCGTGAGACAATGGTCGAATTCCACCGAATTGCCAAGTTCCCCGGGGTGACAGGGTGCATAGACTGCACCCACATCCGTATAAAAGCACCACATTCGTATAAAAGTTTCTCCCGGGCACTGTCCTTAGCGCGCTTGGACACGTTGTCGGTGTTTCTGTTTTCATTTGCCCATCTGTGGCGCGTCACCAAATTACACAGTAATTCGCACTCTTCGCGCGTGTAAACGAACCTCCGTGCGGTCGTCTTGCCGCCGTCGCGCGTGACGCTGTCGTCCGTGCTCATGTCGCCGTCTGTCAGGGCAAGCAGGACGCCAAGAGAGAGAGAGAGAGAGCTTTTTATCGAAAGGCAGAGAATTTAGCCGGCATTGAAATATTGCTGACATGCTACTCTGCGTGGCGAGGGAGTTTGGGGAGCGAAAGAAGTGCAAGAGACAGTGAAAAAGAAAAGAGAAAAAAATTGGGCTTTGTGTTTCTGACCATGATGCTTAATTGCGTCCAAAGATAGTTAACGTTTTCACCAACCCGCAGTGAGATGATAGGGTGTGTTGCATGATGGGTGAGTGATGGCGACGACGGAGATAAAGTTAGTCTATTGAGTTGTCCTATACTTTTTAAGTACGTAAACAAAAAGTCCATCGCACGTCTCTGTTTTGTGGGGCAAGCTAGAGGGCCTAAAACACACTGAGGTGATAAAGGGAGCTGTGTAAGTGACTGCATGCAATGTTCATAGAGCGCACGCTCATCACTGTTCGCTCGGCATTCAAACAAAATATGTTCTACGGTTTCAGTAGAGCCACAGTTGCTACAGTGTGGGCTTGTCTCCTGATGGAAGCGGTACCGTTTGAGCATGTTCAGTTGAGCAAGTCGTTTGAACATGCAATGTTCAGCCGTAGTCGATGATAAAAGTTTCCAGATGTCGAGGAATGTGGATTGTAGTTTTGATTTGGGATCTGGGTCGACTGAGTATAAGAAAGGGTGATGATTTGTCGGTAACCCGGCCCTCCGGCAGCACAAAGAAAGTCTGTTGTCAAATTAGGTTTGCAGAGCTCCTTTCTTGCCAATGCAGGCCAAAAGCGCGATGGCGCCGCCCAACCTTTAGTGAAGAAGATCGGCTGACTTCTCACGTTAACGATGAAATCAGCGCGATGCCGCACATAGTAGCACGCTTCCCGACAATACAGCCAGCACGCGCTGTCGTAGCAGACGACGCCGGTTCAAGGCTGCACGCATCTCGCGCCTGCGCGAGCAGCCGCTGCTGGCCGACTCCAGCGCTCGCCGCATCATGGCCGCATCGCGATGCCATGCGCTCCGAGATTTCCCCCAAGTGTGAAACAGACTGTACGTGTTGCCGTATTTCGGGTTTAGTCATCTCCCGCCGCTCGATTCGCCGGAATACCACTTATGCATTCCACAACTTCGCGAAGACAGGCTTCACTTTCGTGTTATTCCTATGACAGAGCTATCAACCACATTTTCAGTCGGGAAACTGGCTGCCAGACGCTGCCACTGGGTCGGCGTTGTCTCTCGCGGGGGAGGCCGCGTTCTCGTTCCCTGCGATCTGGCACAGCGTTCATCGCAGAAAGAGCGTTTCGCCCCCCATTCGCTCTCTCACGACAGCAGACGACACTGTCTACCTCCGGGATCGGTCCACACCTGCGCTTGCACTGTAGACTACGGCGGCGGACGGACATTGCGAGGTCCTAAGGTGATTCGCCCCTGAAATATTTAAGAGCGAACACGATTATATCAGAAACCTCTGTGAATGCTGCCGAATCTGGGTGCCGGTAGCATTGCCATATTCGCATCGTATTGCTAAATTTATGAGCGTTCCGTTTTAGTGCGACGTTTGGTCGTAAATGACCGATTTCTTAACGGCGCAAAGCCGTATGAAGTCAGAACACTGGGCAAATCCATCATTCCCATGCTGGCTGGACCACCTTTGGCGACTGCGCGATGCGAAACGCAGTGACGCTCACGAAATAGGCTCCGCGCAGCGGTGTCTCTCTTCGCCTCGCAGGGCGTTCGTGGTCGAGCTCCCCCGGACCAGCATCGAGGACATCATGCGCTTCGACCCTGCGGCACCGTGTCGAGAGACGTGTGCACGGCAGCGTAGAATACGCGTGCAAACGGTGTGTCACGGGCCGGCGCAGCGAGGTTCTCCCGAGCGCAGCTGTGACCGGCGAGTTCGCCAAATTCGGCGGGCCGTTCTGCTACTTCGCGTGAAGGTTTATGCGGCATCGTCCTTCTTCCTTTTTTTTTCGTGGCAGTCGCTGACCGCACTTATATGGTCGATGTCATCTTGTGGCGAGGACGTATGCTCTCTCCGCCGAAAGAAAGCGTGCTTCGTTTCGCGGCTTTTCAGAGAGAGAGAGAAAAGAAACATTTCCAAAGGAACAGCCGGGCCTCCTGGTGGGCTCACGCATTCTGGCCCAACACGTTGTTCACGTGCCCTGGTTTAGTTGCACTGACGTTCTCTAGAATTGCGCGGTGAGTGACGCTGTCAATTAAAGCACGTTGCATATCGACTCCTACAATTGTTCTTAGTTGTGCTGTACTTGGTAAATCGAACACCTGGTTTCTGATCCTCAGCATAGCGTCCTGCGTACTTACGTGTTTTCGGTTTACGTGGTCGAAGTAGCTGTGCCCGCCTCCGACGTAACTCAGGGCCGCCACTGTGCGAGGAGCCCGCGAATATCATCTGGCTAAGACATGTGGCGCGTTACTGAAATGCGTTGCTGCTAGCTGATGGAGAAAAGTAGCGACCTTCGCTTCCTGTTCTGTCTTTGAAGGCTTTGATATGGCGCTGAATTATGTTCCTCAGACTGAAATGAAGAAATTAACGGCCTGGGTGGTACTAACCCTGTGAAACCGACGTTGCGATTGGTAACTTGAGGTATTGGAACTCGGAATACTCATCCAGTGTACGGCAGCAGTTTCGTCTGGGCGCGCTTTTCGTTCCACATGCGATCACGATACGTGGCAGGCTCGACTCGCGTGCCCAAATAAGACCACGTGCCTAATTGGTAGCGAGCAACGCGAACCTGTCGGGATTTTAACGAGCGCGCTTTCTGCGTCCCCGGTCGGCCACCTCCCGTGTCAACAACGCCTGCTTCGCGCCGATTATGTGCCGAGCTGCGTTGTCGGGGGCGACGCGGGTCGTTGAGCCGCTCCTTGTATCTGCCGGATTGCAGAGCTGCAGCAGCGATGTGGCACCGGGGAAAAGCGCGCGTGTGGCGTTAAAGCAACGTTATGAAAAAATGTAGGCCGCGGGGCATAACAGGCCGCGGATGCAAAAGCAACCAATCTTCGGCAGAATGCCGAGGTTATTTTGGCCAAACTTTGTTCTCTTGTCGTTTAATGTAGCTGTCTCACTTCGGAGCCCGCCTGACAAGATGTCAGGCACTGGCGTTCGAACACGAGTGCTTCCATTTTGTGCGTGCCAGATCGTGCATCGTACGCGACGGATGCGTTGTCGCGGGGCCAGACAATGCGCGCGCAGAAATGCCTTTTTTATTTTGTTTAGGACCTTTCACTTTGTTACCTCGCAACGCCACAATATGGTGGATTGTCTAGACAATAATACTTTTGATTGTAATAACACACACTATAGGGCTAGGTTATGGTGTCAGCCATCTTCTTTATTCCGAACCACCCCTTCGATGGTACTTCGATGACAACTTTTGTTTTTGAGAACTACATGATTACAAACTAAGTCGTTTATATAAGTTCGGTTTATTGAAAAATAATGATACGATTGCAAGAATAGCTAGGCTAGAGAAAAATTTTCCTGCTTATAATGTGCGTCATCCTGAAGAGTGGTACATATCGAAATGTAGAACAAAATGCGGAAATCAAATATTAAAGTTTCTACTGCCTGCACTTCTTAACCGCATAACTAGGGAACATCACATTGACATATCCAGCATATCACCAAAACAGCTGCGATCTGTGTTTGTATGATGATGTGAATCTCGTGACTACCTTTTTTTATGCCTGCATTGTAATCTTTCATTTTGTTTTTTTATGCCTGTATTGTAATCTTCCCTTTTGTGTTTTTTTTTTTGCTTTTTAATGTACATTGTGAAACACTTTTTATTTGGTTGTACTTAGCCGCACGTCCTCTGTGCTACCCTGTGTACCTGGGGGTCAGGGATCCTCAAGCTGTTCTTACAGCTTTTACCTGCCCTCCTCGTAACATGTCCTGTTGCGGAATAAATTTCAATTCAATTCAATTCAATTGTGCCAACTGCTAGCCATGGCCTTGTGGCAGAGGAAGACGAGCCACGGTGTCCGATGTTGCGCTCATCACACGAAGCCTCCTCGCGGGAAAATTGTACGCTGGAACAGAAGGGCTTGCCGTCCTCCAGTCCGACAACAAGGAGGATGGTTCGGCTCTCATGCCGCCGTTCACTGAAAAGGCCGAGAGAGCAGTGTTGAAAAATATCAGGACTGTAGGATTTTGCTCTACCGGTAAAGCTCCTCTTGAGAGGGAATTTAGCCAAGCTTGATAGAGCCCTTCAGAAGACTGAAGGGAACAGCCTGGGTGCGTTTTCTGCTTGTAGGACAGACAAGCCTGACGGTCCACTGCGTTTGACCGTCTCGGATACTTAGCAGCGCCCTGTGGGTATACTATCTGCAGAAACTTCTAAGCATTCCTGCTGACAGCGATCCATTCCTGGTACCGAAGCTCAAAGTGGGTCGTACGTCTCCTACACGAAGGCATGCCAACCGACACGAGAGCATTCTCTGTTGATGTTCAAGAACTATTTTATTCAATACGCCACATCACAAACTTTACACTTTTGTGAAGGAGAGCACATTGGCAATTGACGCATGTTTCAGAGCCAGGCGCCTTTCGAGTAGTTCCGTACGTAGATGATTACTTAGTGTTTGTTAATGCCCGTAATAACTCCAGGTTTTATCACAAAGTGTCTGTTATTATTGATAAGCTTTTCCGTGCTTCTGATGAACTCAAGGTTACGCTCGAGAAGCCCATTAATGGCAGAGGGTTTTTTTTCACACGTTTCGTCGCTCTGGAACATGCAGAGCCCTGCTTCCATTCGAAGGACAATTGCATGTGTGGTCGTTCAGCACTGGAGAAGTCGTGCTAGGTTTAACGAAAGCCTTGCGCACCAGGTGGAGCGCCTGAACAACGTCGGTTGTTCAGGCGCTCCACCTGGTGCGCCTGAAGGTACACGAAAAGCCTTGGCAGCAAAGGGAAAGAGGAACGCAGGAATAATGAAGCACAGAGCGTTATGTGGACACAATAGGTACGAGGTGCTTAGGGGTCTGTGGAAAGGGGTAATGGTACCGGGGCTTACATTTGGGAACTCAGTGGTGTGCATGAGGCCAGAGATACAATCGGGAATGGATGTGAATCAAAGAACTGTGGGACGCCTCGCGTTGGGTGCTCACGGGAAAACTACAAACGAGGCTGTAAAGGGCGATATGGGATGGGCGAGTTTTGAGGCAAGGGAAGCGCAGAGCAAAATAAGGTTTGAAGAAAGGCTAAGGAATATGAAAGAGGTTAGGTGGGCAGTGAAGGTGTTCCGCTATTTATATAGAAAGAGCGTTGACACGCAGTGGAGAAAGAGAACTAGGAGGCTCACCGCAGAATGGCGCACTTCTGATGATAGGCCCATCTGCTTCTCTTGTCTTTCTTCCCCGTAACAATAGGATAGCTTCAAGTGTCAAAAAGGTAAAATTGCTCACCTTAAAACTGCTTTTCTCGGCAAAAACGCACAAGCCAGAAATTCCGTTTCGCTCGATTGTATCAGAGTCAGGGACTTGGTATGTTTGTGTAGCTAGCTATTTGCAGAAGTGCTTAACATCCTTAAGTTTTTCTGACCCCTTCCGTGTACGTAATTCTCAGGTTCTAGTTCAGTTGTTAACAGAGGAAAATCCTGGCGACTGCACAGCGTTTAGCATGGATGTAAAAGACCTGTATTAGTCGTTGCCGCACGAAGGTTTGTTAAATTGCGTGAAAGAATGTATTGATGAACAAGGGTAAGAGTCCGGTTTTATAGATAGGTGCAGAGCTTCCGCAGGTGCTTTTCTGGAAATTCTTTCCATGTACTTGACGTCAACGTTGGCTCGATATAGAGAAAATGTGTTTGTGCAGAAGTCGGTGATTTATATGGGTTCAAAAGTTCCTTCTATTCTTAGTGAACTTTACTTGAGCAAACTTGACAGCCGCTTAAAGGAGGGCCTTAGGCGACCACGTCATTATAGTATATTTCGTTATACTGATGACTGCTTTATTTTTTCTAGTAAGGATGATTTTGAATCCCTCGTTACCTTTATAAGCGATCAAGTTAAAGTTAATGGAGATTGTCTAAGATTTACGAAATAGCTGCCTTAGAGAAACGTAACACAATTTTTAGATACCTCTTTGTCTTTTGAGCAGAATCACGTGTGTTGGCAGTATTCCCCTAGAGCATCTAAGCCGTTGTTAAACTTTGACTCCAAGCATTCGAAAGTACCAAAAAACGGAATAGCCTTGTCCTGTTTAAAGTCAGCCCTATCGAAGTCGTGCGTGCACCGTTTGACCATTAGCTTTAATGCGCAGGTCGAGCGCCTCTTAGATGCAGGTTACCCTAGACTAGCCATAGCCACAGTAGCTGAGCGTCTTAAGAAGTCGATTTCGACCGGGACGAAAGCTGTAGCAGAGAGTAACATTAACAAGAAAAAGGTCGTGAGTATTCCGTATATCCATGCACTTTCGCACAGGCTTTAGAAAGTAGGATGTAAATATGGGGTTAATGTTTTGTTTACGGCCCCCAATAAGTTAGGAAGGGTTTGTGCTGCAGTGCATAGAAGAAATGAGCAGATGGAAGGTAAGAAGCGAACGGATATCTGTCCGGTTAAGCACCTAGCCAAGAACAATTTTACCGACTGTCGCATGGGTGTGGTTTATGAGATGCCTTTTAGCTGCGGGCGTTTTTATGTAGGACATACTGCGCGTTGTATTAATCAAAGATTAATTGAACACAGAAGGTCAGGTGGAACGCCGTCTAATATACCTTTGCACTGTAACTGCATAGAAGAATGCTATATTCTGTACAGACATAAGAATGGAGAAACCCCTTTAATGCTCGAGGAATGCTTAAACAGCGAACAGATAGAATGCCTTGACAGTTGTCTCGCGCGTAGAGCGGCGCATGTACCCGATTGGCACGTGGCGCCACCATTCCTGAGCATGCGCAGATAAGTTGTGTCTCTTTTTTTATAAACGCCTCTGTGTTATGCTTCAGTTGATAGTAAATATAGGCTTTAGCTGTGGTCTGCTTCTCTCCCCTTGTGTCCGTGTTTTGCACGCCTTTGCATTTTGAATCCTTGCGAACTCGCTCAGCGTTCTGTCCTTTTATGAGGGCGCTTTATTAATGAACTTTGGTGTGGGCTTACTTCATTTGCAGGTGAAGAGCTCATGGCGGTGCTGTTGCATAGGTTAATTCAGCACAGCATTGTTGCATGCATGTGCTCAATCATTTAATGACCGACTGTGCACATTTTATCCGCCAGTGTGTGTCGGACAGTATTCGTTCTCGGCCGGCGGCATTGTGGTTGTACAGATTACCACTGAGCTGACGGGCATCGAGCTTGACGAACGGCGACCATCGTTCGCGTTCAGCACCATGAGCATCAATGACGTGTGCGCCAGAAGGGTGCGTTTCGCACCGGCGCAGTTATCTCGAGGTTATGGCCATGTTGCTGACTTGGGGCTCTCGTTGCTTCTCCGCTAAGCACACCTGGGATAAAGAGCCAGCGCTTCGTCTTCAGAACGCCGTCCTCTTTGTTTTGCGCTGCCCTTTTTGGCTGTAATGATACGCGTCGCTCATTTCCATCACTCCGAGCTGATTGCTTTCTGAATTGGAGCATGACGATGGATTGCGTTCGGGCCGGTTATGCGTGTGCTTCGTCGGTCGCCGCTTCCTGCCGCCAGATTACGAGGGATCTTCTCGTGACGTCGGCTCTTTCGAGAAGCCCTTCCGGGATTTCGCGGCCGAAAATACTTGTCTCGATGATTTGTTGGGTCCTTGAGAAGCGACATAGAAATGGGCACTGCCGTATACGTTGCGGCACTGCTCTCGTCGTGGCACCTCTATATGGCGGGTGTAGCTGACTGTTGCGGGGCTATAGTCGGTCAAACACGTTGCATCAGATATTTAACGCTACTTTAGACAGCGCCTCCTCTGTGTTGAATCGGCCGCATCTGGCTGGCATTGATAAAATAGAGGAGGCGCTGCGTGTGATATGGACGTCATATGGCAGCGCCCTCGGGAAACTTAAGCTTGTGCGGAATCCCTGGGCAACTGCGAGGTGGCAGCAACAAATCGTCCGCAAAGGCCTTTTTCGTGCATAGCGTCTCATTTTCTGCACAGCCTAAGAAACACCAGGGTCGTTAAAATTACGTATTTATGTATTTTCTACTAAAGGGACACGCCACCTAATACGTATTGATGTTGCGCCTCAGATATGCGTAATGCGTGCTTTTTGATCGACAGTGTTCACAAGTAAGAACGCAGCTACCAGTTGAAGATGGCTGGGCGTTAGGCAAGTGCTTAAAAGTTTTGCCGGGTGGCTGAATCGTGTGGGAGACAAACAGAAAGACAGACCGAAATTTCTGCGTTCAAGTGTCCCAAGAAAGACTATCGTCTTTTGAAAGCACATTTAGGGGGCGCACAGGGGTATTGAAGGTGTAACTGACACAGGCAGACCCTTTGTTTCATATATATGGAATGCCTCAAGAACTTCCCTTGCCCTCTGATGCTTCATTTTGCCAACAATTGTAACTTCCCTTGCCCTCTGATGCTTCATTTTGCCAACAATTTGCAAACCTGCGAACGTAGGCAGGTTTTAACGTTCGCAGGAAGACGCGCACCTTAAAAGGCGGTTATCCCGCAATACGTTGAAGGGCTTTGTCCAGGCAGCGCCTCCTATATTTGTAGTGCCAGTCGAATGCGTCCGATCTGGCCGTTCAGCACCCTCTCTGTCGATTCTTTCGCGTCAGCTAGCGCACGCGCTTGCTTCACGGTCGGAGGGAGAGAGTTGGAAGAAATATATTTCTTTTATACACAGGGGGCGCTTTGAAACCCTCTTGATTGCCATGCTAGGCTGTCAGACTGGGTGTTGACGCGACATTTGCTGGTGGCGCCATGTGATAAGCGATAGCGTGTGTGATAACCGATAACGTTTTTCTGCTGCAGCGAAGACAGATTTTCTGCTATTTGGACTGCACCATCTACACGCGCAAAATGATGTTCGTCGACGATGCGCCTGGAAGCACGAACGTTACAACGCACAGCGCTTGATATGCTAAGCGATAAACAGCCGTCAGCGGAACGACCACTGCGAATGAAGCTACCGTAAGATGCCTCGATGCCAGAAAGCTGGCCGGTATCTTATAAGGGTTCCAAAAGTGGACTGGTCCACTTGCCCGCGCGTGATTGGGTAAAACCGCGCCTGCGTCAGCAAAGGAGCGATTGTGACCAATCAGGCGAGGCCAAGTGAACCGGTCCACTTCGGGAACCGTTATAAGATATCGCCCCTGTCAATCCTTGAAGCGCCGCTCTAGATTATCGCAAACGGGAAAAGCGCTGCGTAGCGCATACAGAGAGAGCTACGAAGCAAGGAGCGCGAAGAAATCTGACAGACGCGTTGTATATACCGTTTTCTCACAGAGTTCTTCAATCATACCAGTTACCAAACTCCCCATAGGCCCCATGTATCAAAATCCGGACACGCCAAGTGCCAAAACTGCGGAGGTTAGCAGATTGTCGCGCCATCTGTCGACACAGAAACCAACTGATAAATGCTATGTTGGTGTGTTTTCTGTTATGGAGCGCAGAAAGCTCCGGCGCGTCAATGATGCGAGCCTTATGCAAACGATGTTGCGCACACAGAAAATCCGTCAATTCGCCGTGATTCTGGCGTCCCTGGCGTCTTCGCCAGAACAAGAAAATTCACTGACCTTGTGCCGTCGCTTCTGCACGAACACTTAAGTTTCACGAAGTGTTTTGTCCGTGCTGACTGCTCTCACGAAAGAAGCAGGGAATCGTCTGTTCGGCTGCCGAGGCCTCTGGTGAAAGAACAAGAAAGCTTTTCGAACAGCGGATTATTATCGGTGAATAATTATTCTTTTTTTCGTCTGAATGTCGATGTGTCATTGGGAACCCAGCACAAAGCGCGCATCAGTGGTATTCAGTTCACATGACTACAGCATCGATGTGTCAACACAGCAACAGTAGGCCTTTAATGCAGAGCGTGTCGTCTGCAAGCGAAAAAGCGGATGGTGCATAGTCGACGATCCGAGTGCAGGCGAATTGCAAAGTAAGGCGTCTCTATCTCTCGCTGCTTTCTTCTGCCCCTCTTTAGCCGCGTGATAAGAGAGCCATTAACAACTGCAGTTACGGTGCTCCAACGTTTGTGGCCGCCACTTTCATGCAATAAACATCGCCTCCGAGATCCGGTGAGTGTAGCGTTTCCAGTTACGGCTCCCAGATGGGGCGACAGTCTGTTAACCTCCGCCAATTTGGCCGTCGGCTTGTCCAGATTTCGGAACACAGTTTGGCAACTGGTATGATTGAAGAACTTTGGTTTTCTCATGGTCGCCGACATGTTGCCTAGCGGGCGGAGCCGTCGCCGATCTGGCAGCTCACTGGCTTGCGCGAACGCTCGCTTTTGCACGGCGGGGGCGGCTGCAGTTTTGGCCATTTTTTTTCGGTTCTGGCACACTCAAGTTCGTCTAAATAGGGGCTCTGTGTATAGGAAATGAGTCTGTGCAACATCCTGACGAGTTTTGAGCCTGTGATGCTCGTTGATTTTAACGGAGGACGCCGCGAAAATAGCGCGGTGCCATATGCTACAGCGATGATGATGACTGTGGTTCGGTAAGGAAAGGACGCTAATTTCTGCAGCCCATGTAGGGAGCACGGCTAAGCGTCCGTGGGGGAAAGGGAGAGAAAGAGAAGGGAGAAAGGCCGTAGTGGAGGGCTCCGGAAATTTAGACCGCCTGGGGTCCTTTAACGTGCACTGACATCGCACAGTACACGGGCCTCTGGCATTTTCGCCTCCATGGAAAATGCGACCGCCGCGGCCGGGATCGAACCCGCGTTTTTTCGGTGGCAGCCCAGTACCGTAACCACTACACCACCGCGGCGGACGATACTATAGCACGGTGTCCCTGTTTGCAAAGCGCGCACATGTTTTCACGCTTTCTGTTCGAGCAGGAGCACCCTTCGGGGATACAATGAACTTTTTTTCCTTAGTTACGTAACATATATATGTCTCACGAGGGGGGAGGGGGGGGGCAGTTGCGCTTTGCATGCCGTTCGTGGATGCGGTCGTGCGTGGGCGCGTGGTGGCTGGTTTCGGTTGCATCCCTCGGGCGGTTTCTGTTCTTTCCTATTTTTTTTTTGTCCGTTTCTTGTTTTTTCACTCAGTAACACGACTGACAGGCGTGGAATAGTGTTTGTGTCACGGCAAAGTAACGGGAGAGGCGGGAACGAGGGGGATAAGGAACGCGACTTGCCGAGGCCGTCGGCGCTGGCGTCCGCAGGCGAAACAATGCGGGATTGCAGCGGTTATGCGCCACGACCAGCTTTTGGTACCGAACAGTGACGATGGTAGGAGTTTCTGCGACATGTGAGGCAGATAGCGGCACCCGATATCACGCAGTGCGCGCCCATGATCAACCTCGGAAGTGAGGTGTGTGCGTGTGTGCGCGCGTGTTTGTTCACGCTTACTAAATGCACTGTCATTGCAAAATTCACCGTGTAACGGGCAATGCCAAGGAACACTGTGCGACCGTAAAAGGGTGTGCCGTTTCTCGTACTTTGCTGAGCTGATCGATCGATGCGAGACTTGTCGGGCACGCTTCCTGCGGTATTGCCGAGGTTGAGCATCGGCATGGAATCGAGTTCATTGTGCGTTCGCCAAAAACTAAGGGCTCCGATATCCCCGAGAATTCCTTGCGCCCACAAAGCTTTTCCCTCTTAATAATCCATGAATGCCGCTGCTCCTCGTCCAGAGGAAAACGATACAACAGTTGAGTACGCATCCGCGAACTCTCCGCGTCTGGTCATGCACGTCGCATAATTCCTTCGACAAGAGTTTCCTTTTCCTGTAGTTGTTAGCGCAAACATGAAAACTGCACATTGGCTTTCTGGCAACCTTATATTTTTTCTGGCATCACGAAAAAGAAACAAAGGAAAAACGGCCAGGTTAGCCTACAACAACCACAAATTCTTCGACACCACTATGGAGATGGTGCACTTGTAACTGGATGGATGGATGCTATGAGCGTACCCTTTGTAACGGGGCGGTGACATGTGCCCCACAAGGCTCGTAAAAAAATTTAAGAACTTTTCCTTTTTCTTTCCCCCTCTCTAAGTCTTCCTCATGCCTATTAAATCTACTTCGATTAAATCGATCATACTATAGCTAAAACGTAAATTCATAGCCCAGATCTCTGCCCCTTATCGCGGAAAGTCCTTATTTTTCCCTATAATTGTTTTTGTCCGTTCTCTCTGGTTTTCTGCCACCAGTATTCTAACCGTCTCTTACTTATTTCAATCGCGGGTATGTTCAGCTTTCCACTGTTCTCCCTAAAACCCAAGGCCTCGTGTAGGGTAGTGCCCAAACGTACACCTGGGCGGATATATTCGCATTCAGTCAGAACATGCTCCGTCGTTTCCCTATCTTCCTCACAGCCTGTGCATTTTCCTTCTTCTTTACTGAATTTCCCTTTATAAATACGCGTTCTAAGGCAGCCCCGCACGATCTCGCTTCAAACAATAAAGCGCTTCCCCATGAATTATCATAAAATGCCTCCATCTTGATTTCGTTTTTGCCCTTTCGGTAGTTATTCAGAGTCGCTTTTTTTTTTCCATCGCTGCCATCCAGTAAATCTTCTCCGCCTCTCTCTGACTTTTCCCTTTACGCTCTTTGTTGCCAGTTCCCTTAGTGCCGTATATTACAGCGTAAGCTGTTATGAGATCACAACAAGGGCCGTTTTTCCGCCGTAGTTGTCCGCCGCCGCCGGTGTCCGTAACCGCTATCGCGCAAATTTCAGAAAAAAAAAAATAACCAGCACCGAGGAGGATTCAAACCACGTCCTCTGCGCGGATTCGAACCGACACCGTCTGTGTGGCAGTCGAAAATTCTACCACTAAGCCACGCCTGTTTTTTTTTTCTTTATTGCATGGAAATATTTCCGTAAATGCGTTTGAACTGTACTATACAGTTGCACACATATTAACAGTCTAGCATAAAAAAAATCAAAACAACACAACTTTGCACTTTTAAACTCATAGACTCCTCAAAAGTCGGGCAAACAGACACAAGCGTCCAGAAGCGAAAGCCAGTCCGGAACAGGATCAAAAGTCTGAACCACACTGCGTACTTGGGAACCTCTTCTCGGAACACAGACTTCGTCGAGCGAGGTGGTTCAGCATGCCTGTCAATCATGCGGCTCCTCCAGAGGGCATAAAGTCCTAACAGCATGACCATATCATACGGCGTGTTACTGCTGCTCTTTCTGAACGGGAGGAACCTAATTCCGTGAGGTGTGAGGGGAAGTTCTTTTCTAATCGTGCGCTTGAGAATGTTCCAGAAATAAAATGCATCTTGACAAACAATAAAACAATGTTCAGTGGTCTCAGGTTGACTGCAGAGTCTACAGTTTACTGACCAAGGTACGTGTATTCCTTTTTCATTAAGCCAGGTCTTCACAGGTAACGTTCCCGTGTGTAGCTTGAAGAAAAAATGGTTTCGTAGCAGGTGATACACACATTTTACGTACACGGAAAAACACATCCTGTCCAGATAACGACAAATATGGCAATCGGTAAACAGGCTCAGAGAAAAGGTCGTTCACGAGTGCAGCAGACAGCGTTCTATCGACAGTATATAAGTACTCTAATGTGAATCTAGCTCTTAAAAAACACAGAGTGTCAACAATTTCTTTCAAAAAGCCCCACAGACGCGATTCTTGAGGAGTGTTTGTCGTTACAAAAAGAAAAGGGAGGTGATAAGCAATTCGGGTCCTAAGAACGGCTAGTAGAAATGGATGACAAACATCTTTGAGGTAAAAGAAGCGAAGTACCAACTAGCGCACAAACAAATGCACAAGATTGAGGCCCCCCTTATCGAGCGGTAGGAAAAGATTGTCTCTTCTCATAGCTTCCCAAGATGAACGCCAAATAAAACAAGCGAATATTCTGTGAAATGCCTGTAAATGGACACGGGAGCGGTGCAACACCTGCAGGACATAAATAAGTTTTGACGCTAGAAACACATTGCATGCTTTAGCTCTAGCAAAAATAGAAAGGTCTCGACCCTGCCAATTAGCCACTTTTCGACGTATAGTACTTATGGCAGACGTCCAATGAGGACCACTATTACGGTAATTATCGAGAGGTACCCCAAGGTACCTAATTGGAGCTTCATTCCAATGAACATTCGCAAACACTGAAGGAGTTGAAGCCCACATGCCTATCCAAAATCCTCTACTTTTTTCAAAGTTAATGCTAGCTCCCGCAATGTCGCAAAACCGCAATGTGGTATCTTTTGCTTCCTGAACACTAGGTTTATCGGTGCAAAAAAAGGCAATGTCGTCCGCATAAGCTAAAACTTTAATTTCCTCAACTTCATACCTGTATCCTCTAATGCTAGAATTAACAAGTACACTCAGACAAAGCCGTCTGTGCTTGAAAAATCTTCGCTAAAAGACCTAAACAGGTATAACGTCTGCCGAGGAATCGCATTAACAAATGTAATGTTACTTGACAGAATAACAATACGCCACTACACGTCGGGGAAAGTGGATTGCATAACGTGTTCGCGGAATCATTTGAAAGAACACAGGGTTGCATGGTTTGTAGCTCTGAACCCATTACAGAGGCATCATTTGCGTCATCATTATTACGAAGCGCTGCCATTTGAAGCAGTTTTGTTGTATCGTGCCACGCATCGCGCGGCAAGTGACGTACGCAGACCCGCCAGCAACCTGACTTGGCCTCAAGCTTGTGTCCGTGTGTCGTTTTTGCGCTACATCAAGCTTGTAATGTGAGTCAACGTTCTTCCTATACAAATACCTGAATACTTTCGCTGCCCATCTACTTTCTTTCATATTCCTTAATCTCTGTTCGTACCTAATTTTACTCTGAGCTTCCCTTTCCTCAAAGTCAGGCCATCCCATATCCCCCTTAACAGCCTCATTTGTGGTCTTCCCATGGGCGCCCAGTGCGAGACGTCCGACCGTCCTCTGATTCACGTCCAGCCCTGATTGTACCTCTGACCTCATGCACACCACTGAGTTTCCGAATGTAAGTGCTGGCACCATTACACCTTTCCACAAACCTCGAATTACCTCGTACCTGTTCAGAGGGAAGCTCAGGGGAAGATGGATGCTTGAATCGATGAACAAATCGCAAAGTACGATTTAGAACAGGGAATGTCGCGGGAGCCAACGTTTCGACAAGCGGACTTCCCTGTTCTAAATCGTACTTTGCGATTTGTTCATCGATTCAAGCATCCATCTTCCCCTGAGCTTCTCTTCTAGTTTGGATCTCGTACCTGTTGTAACCCCACAGCGCTCCATGCTTCATTATTGCGGAATTCCTCTTTCCTTTATCATAGCTTTTTCTTGTACTTCTGTGTATCTATTCCCATCATTTATCCGTATCCCGAGGTATTTGTACTCTCGTACTCTGTGTATCTCCTCGCCCTGTATTGATATGGTCTGATCGTTGCTGTCATTGAATATCATCCAACCGCATTTGGCCACACTAAATTTTAGTCCTAAATCTTCAGTTTCCCGACCACATATATTAACCAGTCCCTGCAAATCTGTTCGACTGTCTGCGAATACCGCAATATCGTCTGCATAAAACAACCCGGGGAGTTTTTGTTCTACCACTATACCTGCCTGTCTGTGCGACAGCTTAACACCAATATTGCTCATCTCCAATGCTTTCTCCATTCTCCTCATGTAAAGCATAAAGATGCCCGTTGTCCCTGCCCTTTACCCATATCGACGGCCTCCGTTTTACGATTACTCGCCGTACCTTCCCATTTGACACATACTGTATTTCCACTGTATATTTTATTTAAAGGCGCACTGACACGAAAATTTTCGTCTGCTGTTTTTTCGCTGCGATACGTAGCTCCTGTTAGCCATGACACGGCACATGAATTGCTCCAGCGCGCGTCAGATACTTATTTACGGGCTGTTTATTACCCACTAGTTTCGGTTTTGGTTTTGGTTTGGGAGAGCTCAAAAAACGACTAGGCGCCTGGTGCAACTGGCGCCATCTAGTGCTCTCAATGGAGTAAACGAGTTCGACCACGTGAGCACACATAACTGTGACGCACTTCCGCACTACAACTGCCGCGTGCTCGTTTTCCTTCGCTTGTCGCACGTCCTGCGCGTTGTTGTCGCTGTTGCTGTCATCTTTGTTTGGTGGCAACTATTTTCTTGAGGTCTGGCGTCGCCGGCAGTCTACTAACGCAGCCGCAGCGAATAAGCAATTGCGGCTATGACGTCATCATTGCTAGCTGCACTGTCGGAGCTCGGCTGCCGTGGTGACGTCGCGGATGTTGGGGGTCCCCTTCAGCAAAGTTCTTCAATCATACCAGTTGCCAAACTGTGTTCCTAGATCTGGACAAGCCGACGGCCAAATTGGCGGAGGTTAGCAGACTGTCGCCCCATCTGGGAGCCGTAACTAGAAACGCTACACTCACCGGATCTCGGAGGCGATGTTTATTGCATGAAAGTGGCGGCCACAAACGTTGGAGCACCGCAACAGTTGTTAATGGCTCTCTCATCACGGGGCTAAAGAGGGGCAGAAGAAAGCAGCGAGAGATAGAGACGCCTTACATTGCAATTCGCCTGCACTCGGATCGTCGACTTGCACCATACGCTTTTTCGCTTGCAGACGACACGCTCTGCATTAAAGGCCTTCTGCTGCTGTGTTGACACATCGGTGCTGTAGTCGTGTGAACTGAATTCCACTGGTGCGCGCTTTGTGCTGGATTCCCAATGACACATCGACATTCAGACGAAAAAAAAAAGAATAATTATTCACCGAAAATCATCCGCTGTTCGAATAGCTTTCTTGTTCTTTCACCAGCGGCCTCGGCAGCCGAACAGACGATTCCCTGCTTCTTTCGTGAGAGCACGGACAAAACCCTTCGTGAACCTTAAGTGTTCGTGCAGAAGCGACGGCACAAGGTCAGTGAATTTTCTTGTTCTGGCGAAGACGCCAGGGACGCCAGAATCACGGCGAATTGACGGATTTTCTGTGTGCGCAACATCGCTTGCATGAGGCTCGCTTCATTGACGCGGCGGAGCTTTCTGCGCCCCATAGCACAAAACACACTAACTTGCCATTTATTAGTTGGTTTTTGTGTCGACAGATGGCGCGACAATCTGCTAACCTCCGCAGTTTTGGCCCTTGGCGTGTTCGGATTTTGATACATGGGGCCTATGGGGAGTTTGGTAACTGGTATGATTGAAGAACTCTGCCCTTCAGGTCACCTTTGCTGCTGTCGATGCCGCGATGTACGGCGTCTAGCGCTCGATTGCGCATGCGAACTTCAATATTCATTTAAATTACCTTCGGAGCTGTGTTCTCCATTGAGATTTGGTAGATGACATCTGCATGTTGTGGGGGCCTGGTGCCGCTCGACGCCATGTTGTGCGCGGAATGCCTCGCATCCCCCTCTCCCAGCTGGACGTAGCGGCGACCATTGCGGGCGGGGGGGGGGGGGGCGCCCGCTTCGCCCATGTGGTCTTAACATAGGCTGCCATTGGGCAGCGAGAAATTCCTAGAATGTTTGCGCGTTCTGGCGTTTCTGGTTTTAGAGGTGCTTGGAGAGAACTTGCTGTGACTTGGAGAGGTGCGCACGTACTTTTGTGGCCCTCCGGCCGACCAGGCCTTCGGTCGGATGGCGTGCCTCTGCAAGCCCCAGCGACCACGGCGGCGACCTGCGACCGACGCCCATGTCCGTATGTTCTCCTTCTATTTTCCTTTTCTGAGGGCTCGCGGTCGCGGGTACGCTGGCCGGGGTTAGGCTCTTCTTCCCTGCATGGTTATTTTTGTGTGTTATTGTGTGTTCGCGCAACGCCTCCTAGAAATCAATGCCTGGAATGTCGCTCTTTTTCCCATAGGGAGCTCCCTGCCGCGTGTTTCGACCAGGCGCCGTGCGAGAACGCTCGCCTCCGGACCGCCTGGTCACCTGACATCACAGGCGTAGCCAATCGCGTCGCCGGGAGCAGCCGGCCTGCTCGCTGTCCGGACCGCCGGCGAGAGCGTGCGAGCGTGCGGCGGTAGTTTGATAGCAGACGACGCCGCCTTGAAACGCGCGCGTTGAAACCTACCTGCTCTCTGCAGCAAAATGTTCTACTAACGGAAACCGACCAGCGACAAAATACCCAGTAAGGTTACTCGCATGATGTAATTATTCAGGCACATAATCACAACAGCATTTTTTTTTTTGCATGCGTATCAACACGCGTATGAGCAGTCGTGGAAAATTCATCTCTTGGCGAACCAAAGGCACTATGAGCGAGCCTGTTTCGACGTCGCGCCTTTGTATCGATGCTCTCGCAGGCGTTTCGTTTCCCTAACTTAATACACACCTAAGGTGGCGTGGAATATTCGGCATACGTATGTTTTCTAACAGTTAAATAAGCGTTCCAGTAGGTTTATTACTAATGTTGAATTGTGCTGGCGAAGTCCCTCCAGAAATGGACTTTGTCCACCCCCCAAAATCCGCCTCTTACAGCCTGAACTGGAAGAATGCGGCATATGGAGCTTCCCGCACAACGGGATAAGCAGGAACTTGGGACAAACGTGCCGGAGTAGCCTAGCTAAGGAAGGTGAGCTCACATACTCGTCTAGTGACAGTATAAATAGCCTGGATAAATTATGAGCTACATTTGCTTCCGGTGGGACTCACCTATTTGTGGGTAAGCGTGCGTGTGTTTTGTGCCGCTCCGCTACTAACGTGCCAGGAATTATGTGAACTGGCACACCTCAGCGTGCGGATTCCCCTTTACGGCGTCGGACGTCACCTCCATGAATGCGCTGACGTGCGCGGCTTCTTTCAGCTTCAATATAGTTCCTGTCTGTAGGAATCTACTGTCCTGCTCAGTCTCTCGCTCTTCGCTTTCAGTGCCCGCTCTTTTTCGCGCCATCGCTTGAGGTTGACGAAATAAGTCAACGGGTAGAGCCTGAACGGTGTCTGTGTCTTCATCGAACGTTTGGCGTACATTATTCCCGTTCGTATTGCACTGAAGGTACCTGCACTCTCGGCTGTCGGGTCCGTCTGCATTTGTGCGAGATCGTCAGTCACCTCGCTTCCTTCGTCGTTGCGACCGTCACTGTCTCGAGAGTTAGCTGGCCCTTCCTTTGCGTGTTCAGGTTGTTCGTGTGAGCGCTTAAGGAGGTACGCTTGCGCTTTTGAGGTGAGCGCCTTTAGTGCTTTCAGCTGGTTGTGGGAATGACGACACCAGTTCACCGATTGCCACTGACGTGCTTTCGGATACATCTGCTCGTGTCGTGCTGTCCGGTTCAGCAAGCCACGGAAACAGTTCGCCGTGTACAGTTGGCCCTGTCATGTTCGTGGACATACTGGCACTCACGACGTTTCGAGCAGGGCCCGGCGTCGGTTCTCCGAACACGCTTGGCACTACACCGGGCTTGAGTAAGCGCCTGGTGAAGTGTCTTTTGAAGCCACTCGCATGGAAGCGGAGACTGCATACGACGCCGTGTTCCTTGATTGTTGCTCTGGGAAAGGCGTCTAATATTGCGTGCAGCCACTTCTCACGCAAGGAGATTGCTGCTGGCATTTCATGAAAAGACACTCCCGGTTGCTTCCGTCGGCAACTCGATGAGCAGCCCGGCACACAACAGCAACGCATTGCCACTCAAAGGAAACGGAGAACTGGCTCCTCAAAGACAGACGGCGAAAAACATCACGCAAACCAATGTAAATCTGCTGCGTTGAGCAGACGGAATTACCATCATTCGTGTGAACCTTTATTTGCTGTTAAAAAAATGACCTTCAAGAAAGTGGACTTTATTTCATATGGCAATTTGTTACCTCGCAACAGCGACAAAAATATGTCTGCATATAGCAGCCGTGACAACGCGCGGTCGGCAAGGTGTCGTCTGCTCGCGAGGAGCAGCCGCTCGGCTCCCGGCGGCCGCGCGTCGGCGTGCTTACAAGGAGCGACCGCCAGTGGCGCTCGCCTCCGTACCGGTGGGGGAAGGTAAAATCAGAGGGTAGGGCAGCACGTTTGCGGCTCACGTTCCAGGCATTGTTTTTCTAGGAGGCGTTGGTTCGCGTGTTGTTCATTGTTACTGTCCTTTGTTTCTGTTATCGTGCTCGCGTTTTGTTTATCGTTATCCTTTACATGTAATTAGATCTTGATTCGGCGCTGTATTATTTGTTTTAACGTGTTTATTAAATCACCATGCTGGGAGAGTGACGCCTAATGTTCTCTTCTTTCGCCGCGTGCGGCGGTTCGCGCTGTCCCGTTTCGAGACGGGCTGCGGGCTGACGCGCGCGGCAACGCGGCGATGCATGGCTGAGATAGCGAGCGCGCGGACGCGACGACCTCATTCTCTGCTCGTTGAGTGCTCGAACCCGCTGCAGGGAGTTGCTAGCGGCGATGCCGCTGCTAGCAGTAGTAGTAATTAGTAGAGCAACCCCCTACAATGTCCACGAAAATCGATCCCGCAGGCTATCTTAGCAGCGAAATTTTGGTGTCAGTGCCCCTTTAAGAGCTCTACATAGTCATCCCCTATATCTGCTAATTGACAGGAGCGCCTCTCGCGGCGGCGCGCTCGTCCTTGGGGTGATAGAATCTCAGGTTGCAGGGCTGGCGGTACCTTTAGAGCGCAGTTATCCGCGTTCCCGCATTTTTTTAAATGCCAGGCATTTCTTAGCGAACTTCGGCGAGTTTGAGCGTATCTATCTATCTAGCCGCCTACGACTTTGTGCTCTCCTGGGCTTTTGTTAATGGAATGTGTATGAGAAATTGGTGTGTGACAACATGACTGCATGGCGAACATAATGGCAGATCATAACACGAAAATCATGATATGACATGCATGAAGAACATATATGACAGGTACTAACATAAAACTCATGACATGCATGTCATGAGTAGCATTATTTACATGCCACGCTCTTGGTGCTCTCCTTTTGTGTTTCGTTAATTGGATGTATGTGAAAATCAGTATGCCACAACATGAGTGCACGACAAACATGAATGACAGGTACTAACATAAAACTCATGACATGCATGTCATGAGCAGTATGATTTACATGCCACGCTCTTGATGCTCTCCTTTTGTGTTTCGTTAATGTGATGTGTACGAAAATTGGTACGACACAACATGACTGCACGACTAACATAAATGACAGGTCATAACATGAAAAATCATGACGTGCATGTCATGAGCGGCATGATTTACGTGCCACAGTGTTAGTGCTCCTGCGGCCGTGTCGTTAACTTGATATATGGTAAGGCGAGACAACAATGTCTGACGACCATGGTTGACACGTTCTATATTCGCATAAGAAGAATGCGCCAACTAAGCAATCTGTAAAACACTAGTAACATACAAAACAAACAAATGAAGTGGGCCATGCACTAACAAATTCACTTATCAAATAATTTCTTATCTAAAGTGCATATGCCAGATAATTCGGTGCAGTAAATTTAACAGTGAGAAAGTCCAGAAAATACTTGAAATGTGGAGAGGCGCCCCCCCCCCCCCCCTTTTCTTTTGTTTTTATTTTTTCGCGCCATGTCGCAGCCAGCGAGGAGCGGACATTTGATACCCGCTAACGGCGGGGTGAACGCGGGGCAGTCATAGCTGTGTGCCGGCCACCGGCTCCTTCACTCCGACCCGACGCATTCCGACGGCCCTGTGTTTTCTCCTTTCTTTCGCGCCGATGCTTGTGGGCTCGAGCCACCACATCGTCCTCCCTATAGCGCCCGCGTAAGGGGCTCGCACCATGCCTCTTCCCCTTGGCAGACATCGCCTCTTTCTAGCTGGCCGCAGCGTCCACTACTCACGCGTGACAATCGCGCACAAAGAACGCGGAATTATGGCACGTACCAGCCGTAAGAGCTAACTGCTATTAAGAGTCCTTGACATGTACCCTACCGCCTTTATGGTGCACCAACGATCATTTGTCAAAAAACGAAATCAGATTTGTTTTCAGGTACAATGGGTAATGTGTCAGGTGTAAAATATTTTATAATATCGTTACATAAAGCCCATTGATATGTATCCAGTTAAAGAATCTTGTTTATTTTTGCCCTAATTCTTCCTTGTGTGCTTGATCACTGTATGCGCATTTTCTATTTGAGCAATTACCAATGTTTTATATGCACTGTGCCGTACGTGAAATTAAGGTGGTAGGGACCATTGTCAAGCCGTGTATACGACTTTTAGTCCCGCCCCCTTCTTCCAGAAGGTAAATAATGTTTGAGTTTGGCCCGTAGAGCCTTCCACTTCTGTGTTCGTTCACTGCGTCATGCTTGGCGCCCTACTGTCGGACGCTATCCTCTTGGATTCATAATGCAGAGCAGAGGCGTGCAAAACACGGGCACAATTAAGGGAACGACTGCCAGTTGATGGCGTTGCCCATTACTCTTAATTGTATACGTGTTTTGCACGCCCCCGTGCTTTGCATCCTTACCAAATCGCTCATCTTTCTGTCCTTTTGAGCTTCCTCTTGGCTACATGATCACGAACGCTGCTCGTCGAAGCCCCTTCGGCTCGTTTTCTCGAGGGTTCGGCGCAATCTCACCTGATCTCTTAGCACGCGCTAAGGCGGCGATGTTTTCCTGTCCACCTCCGACTGTCGCCGCGGCTAGCGTCGTCACGTGCTCCCCGCCGAAGGGATACGCAGTGCCACGTGCCTCTGAGTGCCTCGTATAGCTATAGGCAGGTTGCACCCGCCAGGAGCCTCCACCATCGCATAGCCCACCAGCGCCACTGTGGCCAGTTTTTCGTTAGCGTCGGGGAGCTTCCGCGGGCTGCCCTCGATACTCCCAGGCGAGTGAAGGTGGTGCGCGCGTTGAGCGCCGTGTCGTGGGCCATAATAGCAGTTTGTTAAAACGGAATTCAACACGTATTTCGAACACGTACGATGTTCGTCCTCGTTCGTATAGAGCGTGTAAAAAATAAATGTGAAGATAGCTAGCGAAGGACGAGAACGTAATGTAGAGAGACGCAACATGAGTGCTCGCGTTACTGCCCTTCGTCTTTTCATAGATAGCTGAACATTTGTAACCTTTTCTTGGGTATAAGTACTAGGAACGATAAGCTGCTGGATCAGGCAGGCTGTACACATGATGTAAAAGATGAATTAAAGCAGCTGGCGCTTAAACCACACGCCTTCGCGTTCCTGAGGATGAAAACTCTCTCGAAAAACACGCACTTGGCTGCCAGGTGGAAATTTAGTGAACCATTTGCTAAAGAATCAGTGCAATAGCACTTGTGTTGCTGGTTAGTTCAGGATTTAATTGCGAGGTCAACGAAGAGAAACCGCGCTAAGTTGATAGCTCGCCTCTGAGAAGCCGTTCCTCAGTTCGACTGTTTGACCTGGCGTGTTCATTGTCGCCTGTTCAAGCAGTTATTCCTGGCGATTGAAGAAGCAGTTGGCGTCAAATGTATCCACAAAGCCTCCATCACGGGTACATATGCAAACGCGAACGACCCATCGCGGTCGCTGTGTTTTAACAGCGAAGCTGTTTGAGGTAAGGAATCCGCAGAAGACTCCGTCGAGTCGCGCAGTGCCATAGCAACCATGCCCAGGTAATTGTATATTCAAATAAGCTAAGCATAGCTGGGGCTAATTAAGGCGAGCCTAATTAATATGCCAGCATATGTAATTCTTGCAAACACAAAGTTCTCTTTAATGAAATAATCTGGCACAGTTGACAACTCGCGGCTATGTAAAACTTACTAGCGCGCTGGGAAGCTCTGAAACTTCTTCCACGGCGAGTTGCTGTAAATATAGGATGTTCGATTCCACAACGCTACAGCTTTGACTTCTGCAAAGAATCATTCCGATACACTAAGCTTACAAAAAGTTATTTAAAAAAATTATTTAATGCGGTGCAAGGCGACAAGGCAGCCGCTTAACTGACGCAGTCAACAGGCCAAGCAGGCGCGACCGCTCTCCGCTCCCCCGACGGTGACGAGCCCGCCGCCGCAACGGCGCTAGTGTCGTCGGCGGAGTTAGATGTGCAACGTGCCTATAGCTCGGCTATAGGGGCAAAATGATGTCGTTTGTGTATGCGTTACGTTTGGACGTAACGTGCGCACACTGCCACAAGGTGTTGAAACGTCACTAAAAAGAAGAAACATTAAGGGGACAGTTCACTTTATTTATTTGTTTATTTATGAAGTTCCAGACAGGGAAGAAAAAAACTGCCATCCTGACCTTGTCACCCGCACGTTTCTTATTAATAGCGCCGCAACGCCTCCTTCCGCCGCCATCCCCCCTTTCCAGAGAAAACGAAAAACAAAAGCAGTGTGGGGCATGTCAAGTGACGTTGCAAACGAGATGTGCCAGTGCATCCGATGGCCATTGCTGCGACTCGCACGCATGCCGTAAAACGACCACGTGATGAAAAGCCGGCTGCGCTATTGGGCAGTCGTGCCCACGCCTGTGTGTTCGCTTAAAACTGGTATGCATGTGCGTGCTCACCAATTAATTACAACAGCGACGACACCACTGTGTTAGGAAAACTTCACAGTGTGCGCAGCAACTAGCAAATGTAGCCCTGAAACCTTCTTTTCTGTTTAATGTCACAGTGAGAAAAATGGCTTCAGAATGGGCCGCTGCAGTATTGGAACTCGACAGGAACTTTATAGGGATCAGAGTTTTATGAGAAATATAAACTCCCTGAAGTTCTTGCTCTGGGTTTCTACAACGGAGACTGATTTTCCTACATGCAGTGACGTGCGTTACCTTTCTTTTTTGCAACGCGGGGCGCTAACGCATTCCTTATTTGTGTGTGAGTTATTGGGTAAGACGGGCCCCAAGGTATGTGCAGCGTTCAAGCGGGTGTGCGTTCACGAACCGGAGCACGCGAAGGAACGCACGGCGAGGGTAAGGCGCGGTTCGTTGCTCTTCCCCGTGTGGGTGGCTGCACCGTTCCTTGCCTCGTGTTGGAGGCAGACGCAGCGGCTCTTGCCGCGGGGGCCGAAGCACGCACACACGCTGTCGCCGGTGGCATAGTCGCGGTACGTGATCTGAAAAAAAGAAAAAAAAAATAACTCTTTAGCACGCTGCTCCCGACACGCTGTACCCGTGCGAGGAGTGGAGACCTTGCTGGCTCCTGTTGGGAACACATTGGACGCTGATGCCGATGTCGCGTGGTAAGCTCGCGCGATCGACAGCCGAGGTGCGTGCCGCCGGCAGCTAAGAAACTCTCGCGGAATGTGACTGGCCTTGCGCAATGCGACGGAACGATCCCTGCGCTCGCTCGCGCTGCAACGCAGTTCTCGTCCGCTATATGCCAGCACCTCCGACACAAGCTCTTGTGGTGGATTGCTTTTTTAGCGAACCGCGGATCCGAAGGTCACGCGGGATCGAATCCCGGCCGCGGCGGCTACATTTCGACGGGGGCGATATGTTGAGGCCAGTGTTGTCACCGCACGTTAAAGATCCCCGAGTGGTCGAAATTTGCGCAGCCCTCCACTACTGCGTCTCTCACGATGAAAGTCGTGGTTATGGGACAGGGATACTGAACAAAAGTCTGAAAATACCGCGGAAGCGTTGAAATTCGACTATAACGACGCCCCTGGTACAGCGTTCATTTCACGTATTTTTCATTGGATGCCTGGATAGCTTGAGAGCGCGGCGGCTGCACGTCGGCATGATCGCCGAAGCCGTGACGTCATGTGTGTCCGAGGAGCAGCAACAACAACAACTGATGCGGGAAGCGCGCCTTTCCTGACGAGTTCTTCCTGTTCCCGACATCTGAGTAACCTTGCTGCCCACATTGCAATGTGTATTCTAGCCTAGTCTATTTTCTCTCTCTCTCTCTCTCTCCCTCTGTGTGGCGCGCGCGTGTTTTCTCCTCCGGCTCACATTGCGAGCCCCTTTTCTTTCGTCGGTCTATTAGAGCTAGAGTTACTCTATATGCTACCGTAGGTAGCAGAGTTGCGCGTAGGTCCGCCATCTTGGCCAGCAAGCAACCAAAGCTATGCGGCGAAGCCACGCTCAGTTTTTGCAGGCGGCATCCGCAATCGAGCATGGGAAGTTTTCCAACGCTCGTAGAACGCTTTGAAGCCTAATAGCAAATAAAAACGCAGCGACAGCTTAGTGACGAGACAGATTAAAGGCGTTGCTCTTTTTAACACGCGCCACGAGATGCAGAACGATAAAATGTTGTCAGGTGTGTGTGTGTGTGTGTGTGTGTGTGTGTGTGTGTGTGTGTGTGTGTGTGTGTGTGTGTGTGTGCTTCACTCCTCGCAACTTTTGACTTGACAGCGTGTGTACACATTGGTTATTCCAGGCGCACCGGCCAAATGCAGCATTCATTTTCCTTAGTGGTTAGTATCGCACTGAGCAGTTTTCAAGCCGAAACCGCATGTATAGGATTATCCGCACGAATGCGACGCGATACGAAATGGGCCGTCGCGCGATGGGTCACATGGTCGGTCACTCGGTTATTGGAAATCTAGAAATGATCGCTTGTCATACAAGCGAAATTCAGCCGTAACAAGACGGTTCATGTTGTACGTAAGAGATGCCCTGCCGGTAGCCACAGAAGCGCGCTTGCAAACAACTGTCAAGGCTATCTAACACCGAAATAAAACTATAACGCAATGGCAATTTTCACGGCTTCACGGCAAAACAGTTCCGACAGAAATGCTGCGGGGCTAATCTCTGGCCACTGGGAAAACGTAATATAAAAATACCACTTTCTGAGCGCTTCGAGTTGTCCCGCAACATGCGTGTCTTGAAATCAATGCTCGGAACGCGCTCCAACGCAGACAAAAGTTCCGCTGCGGCGGCGCCGAGAAGCACAAAAATTGGCCTGAACGTCGCCTTCTCTGCAATGCTCGGTTGCTTCGCAGCTGGCGGCGTTCGGAAAACAAACGCGCAACTCTTTATGCTAGCATAAATATACAGTAACTCTAATTAGAGCGATTTCACCGCGCCACCGCTTCCGCAGTGCATGCTGGAGCTTGTAGTACTCGCGGCAGTCGGGGTACGCTCAAATGCGTAGCTGCTGCTTCGGAGAACGGCGTTAACGAGCTTTATCGGCCTTATTTCGAGAAGTTTTGATGGTTGGGTTTACGTGCCGGGATGCTACCAGAACAGCCTGAAACAAAAGCACTTCGGTTTTCTCGCGTTCGCGAAGGATGTAGTTATGTTTTTCTTGTTCGTTTTCTCCTTGATGTGGATTGAAGTCCCGTCAAGGAGATGATCGACGTCGATGAAGCAGGAGGCAGGTTGGAGTTAATGAACTTGAAGGTATATTGCAGCAAATATTTACAGTCATATGTACATCTTGCCGAAGCACACTGATGATAACATAGACATCAACAGCGTCTTACTCTTCTACTTAACTTTTCTTAAGTTAGAGCCTAGAACACTGTTACTACATACAACGAACTTAGTCTCACTGTTCGACCACCGAGTGGTTACGGCCCAGACAGAAGTTGCATCGTACGGAGTCTTACTGATCGATCAGTTAAGTGATTACAGCCTAGACTGAAGGGAAACGAATCCCGTCCAGTCTTTAGTACCTTGCGGTAACAAAGAAAAAGGGGAGGTGGCCACTGCTGGTCCGCCTCAACCTTCTGTTATCCAATCTGTTTACCCTCAGATTAAGCCACTCCCTAGTGGGCTGTCCCTAATCCCGACAGCAGCGTCTTTGCAGTTTAAACAGGCATTTTGGCATTCTTTCCCATCATGGCTCTCCCTCTCCTTATCCCACGCTCTCCGATATTCTCACAATCGAAATATCGGTATCGTAGCAGCCCTGCGGCATTCGGGCCATCTCCCACGCTCATCCAGTCGAACCCTGTCGTTCCAGGAAACACAGCGTGTCTTCGCCTTTCCCGAAGTTCGGACAGTGCACTGGCTGCGACTCAACGCTTCGTTCCAGTCGGCGCGCCGAAAGCGCATGCTGGTCGTTAAAGAATTGGTTGGGCCAAGCGCATTGTCGCTTCAAGCGAGGGCGCACTTCTCATGCATTGTCCTTCTACGCGTCCGAGCTGCTCTTCCCCGAAACGGCCACTAAGAGGACAAGTACGGTCGCGCAGCCGCGACCCCCCCGAGCGACGTTCAGCGAAAGGGAAGGGTCTCGTACCAGGAACCCCTGGGGGCCAGCGTGGGAGACCAGCCGCTCAATGGGAGTAGTTTGCTTTCCATTGATAATTGCTGTCCAAGAACATGCAGAGAGAGAGCCGAGAAAGAAGCTTTGTATAGCGTACGGTGCTACGCCGTTCCTCCTGCACGATCGCCTTATGAGCGGCAACATAACACGTCCCCCCTTAAAGGAGCACTGACACAAAATTTTGAAGGCGAGATAACTTAAGAGATATATTTCTGTACACACACATGCATCATCTACGAAGTATGAACAGAAAATATGGCACAGAACTTACTTAAAATGAATTTCAAAGTGCGCGTTTCGCAACCGAGCAGAAAACGAAGGACCTCGCGACATCGACATCTCACAGGTTTTTTTGCCACTAAACAACAACCAGTCGCGTCACCAGTTTGTGCTTGCTGCCGCCTGGTGCCGCTAGCCGCTGGCTCCCAACGTACCGGCAGGCACGTAGGCCAACTGCTTGCTCGCCGCTGTCGTTCGTAGTTGGTTCGCTCTGGTTCGCTCTCCGCGCTGTTAAATTCTTTTGTTGTGCTCGTTGGCTTGATTTTGCGGCACTAACTACACAGGGATTGCGAGTGCTGCACTATGTCAGGGGTATATTGCTGCGTAGATTTCTGCATAATAGGCAATCTGAAGGGCGTGGATGTTCAAACAAGCCCCGGTGAAGGTCTCGTGCATTGTGATGCAGTCGTCGCCGTCACCTCTCAGGGCATCTATGCGCCCAATTTCTCGGCAGCACACACTTTCTAGTCCGGTGTCCATGGCCGTGCAGCGTCCGCATTGGCACCTGCGATTACCGTGATACCACGTTTCGAATTTTTCATGCGCACTGCATACCAGTGGCTCCACACGCCGATATATTATTTAGCGTAGTATATACACACAATCCTTACGAAGTGCGCGCAAGCCAGATTTGTTTTATAATGGCTACCCTATATATACAAAGCTTTCTTTTGTGTATGCTGTCTCGGGTAAATTTTATATGGCATGCGAATATCTACATAGGCAGACACTGCTGTTAATATCCGTGCACTTTACGACGCCAGACGACGGGGCAAATGAATCTTACCATTCAACATTCCCGACGCGGGGGTCTTCGTTGAATTCGTCTTCGTTGCCGCTAGCACTGCTAGTCTCGCTGTCGGTGTTGGCTTCGCTACCCGAGCTGCTGCTTGCAAGCGGATCAAATTGAAAATGATTAGCCACATCTAATACCGTGGCGATTCCCGCCTGCACGAAATCGTCGTCTACGTCCGACGAAGATGAAGACGAGGTCGACGAAGAGCGCGAGGACATCGTCAGATGTGCCAGGAGCAGACGAACAGTCGATGAGGCGCTCACGTGCGCGCTTTGCGGAGCGCGGCGCGCGCGTCACAGTTTTGTGTGGTCACGTGACCAGCTGTGTTTACAAAAAAATCGTTCCTTCTCGGCGCTCCCTGAAACCGAAACTGCGACTAGCCGTCATAAAAACGTCTCTAATTAAATAACCGCCGCGCGCTGTATCAAAGGAGGCTTACACTCGTGACAAATGGGCCATTGGCAACCTATTAAAACCGAAAAATCAATATGCAAAATTTTTGTGTCAGTGCTCCTTTAAGAGTACGCTGGGCTGTTCTACGCTCAGTGGTACGATAAATCACTGCCGCGATTAGGTCACTGGACTTTCTAAGCATACAACAGTATACACAAACATCAAACACCATTGCGAGACAACACGACAGGAGAATACAACAAACGAAAACAAATACATGCTAAACGATCAAGCACACCATTGCTGCTTCAAGCAGTAAGATCACTAGTGTCTGTTTCTTGGATTGTCAATCACACAGTCCACAATATACAGCAGTGAGTGGGCAGGAACATTCACGTTCCCCCCTCAGTTGGCATGGCACTGTTATTCTGATGGCTTCCACAAACTATTCTGGAGCCTCGATAATGCATCCGCATTCCCGTTACATATACCCTTCCGATGTTGTACCGAGACATGATATCGCTGTAAAGCCAGCGCCCATCTTGTCAATTTCGCCCCGTGCAGAGTAGAAGTTGTAAGGTACGACAGCGGATTGTGGTCGGAAACGACGTTTACTATGGCACCGAAAAGCCAGTAGTCAAACTTCTTTAAGGCCCATATTATTACGAACGCTTCCCTCTCAATTGTCGACCAACGCATCTGGGTCGGTGAGAAGCGGTGGCTTGCAAAGGCGATAGGCTTCTCTCCTCCCTCAGCTGACATTTGCGCCAAACATGCTCCCGCCGCCGTAGCTGAGGCGTCTGTGAAAAGCCAGTAGGGCTGAGATGGCTCTGGGGTGTTTAGCGCCACGGCCTCGCACAAAGATTGTTTGAGCATCTCAAATGCTGCCTGAGCTTCCTCCGGCCAGGGTATCTTATTAGGTACCGCTTTCTTTGTTAACAGCGTGAGCGGGCTCGTCACCTCTGCATATCCTCGGACGTACTCGCGATAGTAACCGCACAGTCCTAACAGGCTGCGTAGTTCCCTTTTGGTGCGCGGTGGTACCAGGTTCTTAATCGCTGCTATTTTTTCAGGGTCTGGTGCGTGTGTCCCTGAACCGACAATATGCCCCAGGTAATGTATATGGGATCGCGCAATCTGACACTTCTCCGGACTGGCTTTCAGTCCCGCCTTCTCTAAGACATTAAGAATAATGTCGAGATGCTTTAAGTGCTCCTCCCAAGTGCTAGAAAAAATAGCAATATCATCAAGGTATGCCGTGGCATACATTTGATGTTGCGACAAGAGTTTATTCACCATTCTTTGAAAGGTTGCCGCGGAATTTTTTAGCCCGAAAGGCATCACTTTCCACGCGTACCGACCCTCGTGCGTTACAAACGCGGTGAATTTCTGACTCTTCTCTTCCATCGGTACCTGCCAGTACCCGCGTCTAAGGTCCACTACCGTAATGAACTGCGCTCTGCCTACTCGGAAAATCAATTCCTGAGGATTCATCATAGGGAACGCATCCGCTTTGGTGACGGCATTTAACGCCCTGTAGTCCACACACATGCGGATAGTCCCATCCTTTTTTCCGACGCATACTACCGGGTGTGCAAACTCACTCTCCGTGGGGTAGATCAACTTCCAAGTCAAAAGTTCGTCAACTTGCCGGCTGACTTCCTTCTTTAATAGTTCCGGCACCCGATAAGGAAACACCTTTTTTGGCTGGTGGCCCGGTTCTATTTCTATCCTATGTTCGTCTACCTTCGCTATACCCGGGGTGCCGTCAAAGAGTGTGCAATGTCTTTGGAACACCGCCTGTATTTCCGCCTGCGCGTCAGCATCAAGGTGAGCAACCTTCTCGCTCGTTAGCACTAGCTCTTCCCGCTTTATAGTGGTTGGTTGTGGAGCATATTCCACCTCCCCAAAATCATGGTCCTCATCGAAGACTACCCCAATATGACTGACCCTTGTATAGTAAGGTCGAATGTTGTTGGCGTGGACACTTTTCACCTTTCCCTCAGATGTTTCAACGCGGTAAGAGTGTTCGCCCTCACGTCCAACCACTGTGAATGGGCCTAGCCATTTAGGTGACATCTTACAATTCCGATCATTGTCGAAAACCACAACCTGGTCGCCAACGTTAAAAGCTTTGAGCCTGGTGCTGCGATTATAGGCACTGGCGTAACTCTCCTGATGAGTTGCACTAGTTAGCTCAGCAATATTAGCGGCCGTCTCGAGCTGCTCCTTAAGTTGCTGTAAATACTTAGCGGGGCTTTCTCTCAATGTTGCGGGCACCGGCATTTCTCCCGTCCACGTCCTCTGCAGTATTAGAAGCGGTCCCGTGGGATTCCTTCCATACAATAGACGAAACGGAGCTACTCCGGTTACCTCATGGGGAACTTCCCGATAAGCCCATAAAACCATTGGGATCAATTTGTCCCAATTCTTGGAGTCTCTCTGAATGACATGATACAACATGTTTTTCAGTACTCGGTTCCACCTCTCTACAACTCCATTACTCTCTGGGTGTTCTGGGGTTGAGAACCTTGGCGTGCAACCTAATTTCTCCATCATCGTTTGCGTGAGCTGAGATTTGAAATTAGTGCCCTGATCGGAGCAGATCATCTCCGGAACGCCTGTGCGACTGAATATCTCAATCAGTGCATCGCAAGTCGCCTTAGCGGTCAAAGAGCGCAGTGGAACCACCTCCGGCCACCTCGTGCAAAGGTCCACTAAGCACAGCGCGTACTTATGCCCTCTCGCTGACGGTGTGTCGAGGGGTCCGATCACATCTACATTGACAACTTGGAAAGGGTGCTCGGGTCTAGTGAGCGGAGTTATAGGCACTTTATCTGTGCGACGCCTGTCTGACCTAATTTGACATTCATGGCACGAACGACAATGCTCTAATATCTCCTTCGCCATACCTGGCCAAAAAAAATTATACTTAATGCGAACTCTTGTTTTCTTTGGCCCCAGGTGCCCCCCGCATAGCGACTCATGGGCTAAGTGCATCACCTCAGTGCGCTTATCTTTGGGGACAACTAGCTGACTCACTCGAGTGCCTGCTATTGAGTCGCAGTGATATAACAGTCCGTCTGAAATGAACATGCCGGATTTCCCACTACGCGCATCTTCCCAACATTTCTTTAGCGTAGTGTCACCCAACTGCACTTTGCGGAACTCTTCTCTCTGGCCTAATGATGCCTCCCTTTCTTCATCAATTTGCGCATCTTCGCCGGAAACGTCTTTCTTCTCCAAAGTAAGATTGCATGCCACGACCTTTGGTTTCTCTACTGCTTGTTCTGCCTCGGGAGCAGGCTCGGCCGGTGCTCGACAGGGTGCCAGAGGGCTGCTGGCCTTTGACAAAAGTTTCCAATCTTCCTCGGTCAACAAACAATCTGTGCCCTCGACGAGCTCATCAGTTAACGCGCAGAGTAGGTCGACGCTCTGAGGCTCCGTAACCTCTCGCGGGCTATTTAATTTGACCGGCAACGTAGCTAGCCTTGCCTCTATAGTTTTACCAAAAGCAGACACCAATCTCACCTTGCCAGACGGCTCTACTAAACTTCTCGGAAGCAGACTCTCCCGAAAGACAGTTATTTCACTCCCTGTATCCAAAATTGCATCTGCGGATATACCTGCACATGATACGGGAATTAACTGCAGTTTATTTGTGCCTTCACCCTCGTGTTTTAGAGACTTCACCTTTGCGCTAAGTACTCCATCAGGTATTTCAGTTTCCGTCTCGTGGGATAACGTTACCTTTTGGACCTTCCGCTTTGGCTCGGTAGCCTTCTTCGGGTTGCTCTCCTTATCACTAGACTTCGGGCACTCTTTAGCGAAATGGCCTGAGCCGTGACATAAGTGGCACTTCAGAGCCCCTTTCTCTACTCGTGTCGCCGGCTTCTGCCCCATTTCTACAGTTGGTTGCTTTGAAGCACGCCCTTTTCCTTTCGCTTGTTCGAAAGTTTGCAGCACTTTAGCGATCTCAGTTGGCCTAAGCCATCCCTCGCCTTCTCTTAGTCTCACATACTCAAGACCCTCCGTGCTAAGGCCCGATTTTATACGGTCAGCAACCATGAGTTCTGCCATCACTTCTACCGTGTCGGCCTCTCTCACTTGAAGGTAGTAGGAGAAATAAGTTTTCATGCGGGACGCGAACTGCGCCCACGTTTCTTCCTTCCGCTTTACCGCTCTTTCGAACCTCTGCAGATACTCTGCCGGAGAAAGCTTCAGTTCCGTCAGTACTGCTGCTTTAACTGCCTCGTAATCTGCACTCTCTTCAGAGTTGAGGTTACGCAGTAGGTAACGAACTCGTTCAGTTAGTGCTGGTATAACCAAATGCACGCGACTCTCATACGGTACTTGGTAAGTAGCAAATAGTTTTTCTACTTCCTCAAACCATAATGGCACATCCGCGTCACTCGGCAGGCGGAACCCTTTCAGCACTTTTGCACATTGCTGGACAGAATCGAAACACCGTCGCCCCCGATCGCCTGTCTCCGACCCAGAGTTGGACAACGTGCCATTGAGACGTTCCGCGTTCATTCTATCTTGCAATAGCTTTTCGTACTCAATCTGGAGATTGAGCCTTTGAATTTCAAGTTCGAGCGTTCTCGTTTCACTTGAATTCGGCAAAACCTGAGATGCCTGCTGCATCGATTCTTGCCTCTGGGTAGGCACTCTCGCCTCATTTGACTGATCAGAATTTAGAATACCATGATTTGATGGCTCTCGATTCCGATCCATTGCTACCGCACTCGCACCTTCATCTCCATTAGACTCCATTGTTTCAGCACCCCCGCGTGTTCTCACCATGTGCTCTACACATAAACTGCCATGCCAACTAGAGAAAAACGCAAGAAATCCTGCTCACCCTTTGCTGTATGCACTGTCGTTCCTGGATCTCTTCCACGGTGCCGGAGTTGGCTGCTGTGGGATCGTCTCGACGGTGCCGCTGGTGGCTGACGGATGCCTTGCCCCTCGGTCTCCTCGGCACTGGTCCAGTGTCTGGTGCTGTAGAGCTTCGCCGATCCTGTCGGCTGCGCCAGTTATGTTTTTCTTGTTCGTTTTCTCCTTGATGTGGATTGAAGTCCCGTCAAGGAGATGATCGACGTCGATGAAGCAGGAGGCAGGTTGGAGTTAATGAACTTGAAGGTATATTGCAGCAAATATTTACAGTCATATGTACATCTTGCCGAAGCACACTGATGATAACATAGACATCAACAGCGTCTTACTCTTCTACTTAACTTTTCTTAAGTTAGAGCCTAGAACACTGTTACTACATACAACGAACTTAGTCTCACTGTTCGACCACCGAGTGGTTACGGCCCAGACAGAAGTTGCATCGTACGGAGTCTTACTGATCGATCAGTTAAGTGATTACAGCCTAGACTGAAGGGAAACGAATCCCGTCCAGTCTTTAGTACCTTGCGGTAACAAAGAAAAAGGGGAGGTGGCCACTGCTGGTCCGCCTCAACCTTCTGTTATCCAATCTGTTTACCCTCAGATTAAGCCACTCCCTAGTGGGCTGTCCCTAATCCCGACAGCAGCGTCTTTGCAGTTTAAACAGGCATTTTGGCATTCTTTCCCATCATGGCTCTCCCTCTCCTTATCCCACGCTCTCCGATATTCTCACAATCGAAATATCGGTATCGTAGCAGCCCTGCGGCATTCGGGCCATCTCCCACGCTCATCCAGTCGAACCCTGTCGTTCCAGGAAACACAGCGTGTCTTCGCCTTTCCCGAAGTTCGGACAGTGCACTGGCTGCGACTCAACGCTTCGTTCCAGTCGGCGCGCCGAAAGCGCATGCTGGTCGTTAAAGAATTGGTTGGGCCAAGCGCATTGTCGCTTCAAGCGAGGGCGCACTTCTCATGCATTGTCCTCCTACGCGTCCGAGCTGCTCTTCCCCGAAACGGCCACTAAGAGGACAAGTACGGTCGCGCAGCCGCGACCCCCCCGAGCGACGTTCAGCGAAAGGGAAGGGTCTCGTACCAGGAACCCCTGGGGGCCAGCGTGGGAGACCAGCCGCTCAATGGGAGTAGTTTGCTTTCCATTGATAATTGCTGTCCAAGAACATGCAGAGAGAGAGCCGAGAAAGAAGCTTTGTATAGCGTACGGTGCTACGCCGTTCCTCCTGCACGATCGCCTTATGAGCGGCAACATAACAGATGTCAAGCTCTGGCAGGAACTGGTGCTCGTACGGCGCACGGCTTATTCAGCAGTGTTTGTGAATTTTGTGTTTTTTTATGCATGGACACTTTAGCAGTTCCCTACTTTAGTAGGACAGACTGCTGGGCTAGTTGGTTATGCATCACGAAAAGTTCAACTTAGCGCGAAATACACAGGGACACAAGAAGAAACAAAACAGACAGGAAGGGCGCTACTATCAACTCTTTATTGTGAAGGTCACCCACCGACGTATATACGCGTCTTAACGCATGCGCAACAAACACTTCAAGGAAGAGCCGATGAACCAATAGACTAACAAGGATAAATCAAGCAACGGTCTGCATGAGACGAAATTCTGAAGAATGCAAACTTATCGAAGCCGCGCTAATACAGATCTGCTCGTTTTTCTTAATATGGAAGGCTTCTAACGCCAGCCGAGCTGTGCAGCTCCTGCTTTTGCCTAGGATTCTTGTCTCCTTGAATGTAGGCTGACAATCGCATGCAGTTACATGCGCACGACACGCTTGTCGTGCGTGTCGTGCGAAGGGAAAAAAGGACACGGGAGAAACGTAGCACTTACATTTATCGGACAAGAAAAAGGGGCACAACACACAAGACATCACAAGAAAGAAAAGTAGCGGACGGTCGACAGTTGTCATAGAGTTCAAATACCCCACAGTGCACAGAACGAACGAACCCTCCGATGTGCAGGGGTTCGTAACGGGTGACCGTGATGACATGGAGCAGGTTGGCGTTCGATGTTGGGCGCAGAGGTGGCGACGGTCCTTGGCGTCCCGACAACGCCACCAAAGCTCTGCATCCGAGACGCGATGCTAGATGCAGGATTGGTCAGCCTGCCCAGCGACAGCTTGCGCTCGAGTCGCGATGCTCGGCGCAACCGTGACCATTAGCCAGGCCACGAACGCTGCTGCGCTGACCATGGAGACGCCTCAGCCGCGGTCCGCAATGCCCGCGGCAAGGAACAGCACAGCAGGCCACGCGCCGAGCTGCAGTACTCGCTGGCTGGAACGCCGCCTCGGCTGGTGGTCGGGCACGACGGACGGCCGCGTTCCCTGGCTGGCGCCTGGATCGTCGGCGTCCGATGCTTCGGCCTGCTGGCTTCCGTCTGCCGGTGCCTCGGCTTCGCCTCCGGCCACCAAGCAACTCGCCACGCCACGTACCGCTGATACGTGGCCCAATCAGGGCGTACCACATCATTGGACGCCCACACATGACAACAGCTGATTCGTTGAGCTCATGTGCGCAGACCTGACGCCAACGAAACTTGTTCTTGTTCACCTGTCAATATATGGCTCACGCCCACTGTGGGGGATTGGCCAAGAATTGGGTGCTAAAAAATTTTATATTTAGGAATGCAGTAATCTACACAGAAATGGCGAAGTGGTATTGATGTAATATGGGGGGGACTCTAGTGATTCACACAACGAAAAATTGAATAATAGAAAAAGACTAAAATTTATATTGAACGTTAGTTGTGTATGTGAATAAATATAACGATATTTCTGGCTTATTTAAAAACGATTAGTTTCATTAATGTAATTTTGCACGGCCAAGCAAACATTAGTATTGCAATATCCAGAAATGGAGGCACAAAAAGACAGAACCACAGGCGTAGACAGGTCTATTCCAAGAGCTCTCAAGGGGTTTTCTAAGCATGTTTTCCTGGCCACGGTAAATCGTCGACAGCTCAAAAGGAAATGATCTATCGTCTCTGGCTCTCCGCAGAATGCACACAGTGGTGAAGGAACCCGACCAGACCTGTGCTCATAGAAATTTAGGCTCGGTACACGGCAGCGTAGCCTCGTAAGGGACACTTCCAGCTGACGTGCTTGACACAGTGTTCTGCGCCAGGGGTATAGAAGGTGACAATAATCTGTCGAGTTTGTCAACGCTTCCCTTATGACTCGCCTACGAAACCTAGCAGCCGTGACATAAGCGGCCACAGGAAAGTAGGGTAGAATCGGTCCGTCTAGAGCAGCCTTTGCTAAAGAATCAGCAACTTCGTTGAGGAGCCATCCTTTATGGCCGGGGACCCATATTAAACGGACTGTTCTCAAATGCGAAGGTACTAATGCCTGAAATGCCCTTATCACGTGCGTGTCCATGCTCGCGGTGGGCGAGGAACAGAGGGATAGAGAATCTGTTAGAACCATGGCTGACAGAAATGAAGAATTTAAGTTGCGCAGCGCAAGTACGACTGCCAAAAATTCAGCCACGAAAATAGCCACGAAATCAGAAAGCCGCACGGAATAAGACCAATCAAGAGTCGGGCTAAAAATTCCAACACCTGACTTTTCCTCGCGCTGTGATGCATCGGTGGCAATAACGACATTTGTTCCGATTGTCTGAAGATGGTCTTGTAATATGCCATCCAAGATGCGATGTGGAAGTAATTTTGCATTATTCGGGAAAATGTCATCGAATTCAATTTCAACTGAACAAGCTCTGTCAATGACCGGACGTACATCGCATAGACGCACGTTTAAGGGGTCGAGTAATCGTTGCACAAATATAACTTGCGCAGTGTGAAACCGTGGCCAATTAGTACCGAAAAACATTGCCGAATGAGAAATAAAAGCAGTTTCAGACTGCCTTAATGGTGATTCATAAATTCTTAAAAATGTATTTACACTCAAAAGGCGAAATCTGCGTGATAGAGATGGAAGTCGCGATTCCAGATAGAACACCACATTTGCAACTGTTTTTGGAAGGCCAAGGCATAAGCGCAATGCTTTTCTTTCCAAAACCATTAAAGGTCTGACCGTGTACGCTGGGGCACCAGAGAAAAGTACGCAGCCGAATTCTAGAATAGGGCGAACGTACACGCAGTAAATCATTATAAGTATGTCTCTTCTCATACCTACACGGTGGTTGCTGATCCTGCGCAATAAGCCAATTGCACGTGCACCTTTTGCGGCTGTGTAATCAATGTGTAGTTGCCGTTTATGAGAGACATCATAATTACCCCAAGGTATTTAAGATATTCTAACTGTGGTATGTCTTCCAGCTGGTAGCAGAGCGAAATGTGCACAGGGTAATTAAGAGGAAAGACAAGAATGGCACATTTACTGGTGAAGAATGATTGCTAGTTAGCCAGCTCTCTAAGGTGTTAAGATAGACCTGCAGACGTTTATATAAGATATGGATATCGTCTGCCGCTGCAAAAAATGCGATGTCATCCGCATAAACATAAGTAGTTACATCCTGGTGTCGTCGAACGGAGCTCATTAATACATTAAACAGCACAGGAGAAAGATCTGATCCTTGCGGTACTCCTCTTGTTTGTGTCTATGTAGACGAAGAGAAGCCACTTTTATAACAACAAAATTTTCTGTCCAAGAGAAATCTGCTAATCCACGCAACTATATACTCCGGGAAACCAAGTGAATTTAATCTATCAAGATCGTATGTTCTACTGTATCATATGCT
Source organism: Hyalomma asiaticum (assembly GCA_013339685.2). Classification (NCBI taxonomy): domain Eukaryota; kingdom Metazoa; phylum Arthropoda; class Arachnida; order Ixodida; family Ixodidae; genus Hyalomma; species Hyalomma asiaticum. Next base: position 146,928,197 of record CM023483.1, read on the forward strand.
TTAGCAATGTCTAGAATCACCAGGGCAGCGTATTGGTTATGATGCCTTGATAAGTGAATACGGCTTTCTAAATCGACGTGTGCATTCCAGATGGAGCAGCCAGCGCTAAACCCAATTTGACAGGGGCTTAGAATTGACCTTTGATCAATAATGCCATTTATGCGGCGATGAAGAATCCTCTCAATAAGTTTTACTACACTGGATGTCAGAGCAATTGGTCGTGTGTTCTCTAAAGAATACCCTTGCTCTTGTTTCCTGAGGAACAGCACTATTTCGGCAAGTCTCCAGTCTGGTGGTACCCATGCGTTCTTTAAAGGGCCCCTAAACAACCCCGAGGTGTAAAATTTGTTTTAAAGATATAACTGCGCTCCTGTGCGATGTGAACATGCTCCCGCAAGAATTTTGCGAATAGGTGCAATAATAAAGAAGTTACACGGGTTTAAGTGACCGCTTGCGTCGGTTTCGTTTTCTCGGTCGGCCTCCCCACCCTTCTCTGCTGAGGAGAGGGTAGGGGCGGCGCGCCGTCGAGACACCGCCCACTTTTGACACGTGACCTGACGTGATCATTTGACGTCATTGACGCTTGCGCTGCGGAACCGGTTGCTCCCGTTCTAGAAACGTTGGGTTGCTCCTGCGCTCACGCCGGTGGGATGGCCAGGGGATCTGGCAATAGACGTTTCGACCAATCAACGAGATACAACTACGCAAAGTTGTTCGCGGTAGAACATGACGACACCTAGGATGCGAGCGCGACTGGTCAGTCGCCGGAAAGAAGTGCGGGAATTGTTTTTTGAAATACGGCGTCTGTGTGGCGCGCAGCGCTGTCATATTCGCAGAATGTGATCGCCGCAACCTTCTCTGTGATTGAGTTAGCTTGTTTGGCCGGCTTTGAAAAAAGTAGGAGCCTGTTTAGGGGCCCTTTAATGAATAATTTACTAGCTCTAAAAGAATATTAGCCGATTGCTGAAATAAAAGCTTTAGCATTGCATTCGTGATGCCATCTGGTCCAGGTGCTGAGTTAGGCAAACACAGCACAGTTTCAGATAAAGATATCTCAGCGAATTCATGGAATGACGTAAACTTGCACTAAGTTGCCGGCAGATGTGCGGTAAAGCGATCTTCTAAGCCTTTCGCTATGAGTTCAAGAGAGGCACTCATTTCTTGCGGCGTCAAGACGCATGACTCTAATGTCAACGGCATCGGTGGTACCTTTCGTGTCCGAAGATACGCGAACAATGCACGCTTATTGTTTGATTTTGAGAGGTGATCATAGTGCTTGCTGTCATACTCGTCTTTCGCTCGGTTAACAGTGCGCTTAAATACACCAGCAAGAAATTGATAGTTTTTCCAATTGGTTGGACACTGATTCTGTAGAAGCTTTTTCCAAGCGGCCTTTCTTCTTCTGTAATCTCGCGTACACTCCTCATTCCACCACCGGGAGGATGTACGTTTAGCCACAGATGGAATGTCTCCGCACGTGCGCGTGTTGTAACGGTGGGGGTGGCCGCGGGACGTGTCGGCTTCGTCCCCCGGGACCTTCGGCGACTGCAGCCATGGGCGGGTTCTGGACACTTGCCATCCTCTCCCTCCTTCTTCGCCGAAGAGCCAATGGGGGAAGAGCCCGAGCATCAGGACCCGGATCGTCCTGAGAACCCTCTGAACACTTGCTAGTGGAGTCTTGCGGAAGCAAGCTCCCTGTAGATATGTAAATAAACCTGAGCCTTAACCGTTTCGCTCGTCCTCGATCCTCACTGGCATGTCCTCGAAGCGGCCGACTGGAGGCGGCGGTGACTCCCCCGCACCCAACAACTGGTGACAGCGGTGGGATCACAACAGAAGGCACTGGCACCGAATCAATGATGACGTTTCAGTGTCACGGTCATCTTCGAGATTCATCTTCGGAGGTTGGTTGATACAGTTGCACTACAGCGCTCCTTTTGGTTTATTCTCTTTCGCTGTAGTGTATTGGAACCTTTGTTTCAACTTTCAATGGACCATTATTCCACTGAAATTCACATCGCATGTGATCCAAAGGGCTTCAAAATGAAATTTTATCTGCTCCGAATAGAAATTTATTTTGCTCCAAGCTGCTCCTAAACGGCGATTCAGCCTGTGCCAAACTGCCTTGTCTACTGCTGCGCCAAACTGCTCTAAATTGCAATTTTTTTGTCCGCCTCAATGATTTCTCCAAAATGACTTCGTCCGGCCCCACCCCTTGTTGTTTTATACTTTGCGCGTAAGGCGCATTGAAATCTGCTGTCGCGCCCAAAGGAATGACAGGCTGCGCATCGATCGAACCCTGTAACGTAGAGGCGCCGTGTGCTGATGTGTTTTTGTGTCATATAGGTGCGAGGGTCATGGGCGGGAAGGAACGACCGGTGCAGACTCGAAGAAAGCCGAACGGCACGTACGTCGACTCTACGTGCTCTGGTGCAAGTCGATATTTAGGGCCTCACGTTCGTTTCACAGAGAGAGGGCAGCCTGCAGTCTCGCGCGTTTTATAACTGCCTCGAACGCTGCCATTGTTGCGCAAATGCGAGTTCCTGTTCTAACATCCCAAGTTTGGAGGCCTCATCTCGCCGAAACGTTAGGGGAAACGTGCAAGAATAAATGCGTTGGAAGCGAGGTCACACTTATATAACATTGCAAGCCCAGTTCGCTAGCCAAGTTTTCGTTTGGACGAAGTCTAGTCCCACAAGGGCAGGATCAGCAAAAGAAGTTTTTCTATGCAAACTCCTTTTTGTCAAAACTGCAGTACAATTTCGATATAACGAACTTGAGCGAACCGGCGAAAATCGTTCGTTAAAGTTCGTCATAGTGAAAATCGCGAAATTGACCGTGACATGACCGTAATTTAGTTGACTGAAACATCCTACATTTGCGACAGCGTGTCCAACGACAACGCAGCTGTTGCCCTGCGCTGCCCAGCAGCGTGTCTTAACACGCGCCGCATCTCGGCACAGCGCGTAGTCGACACGAAGATCTGCTGGTGCACACAGGCGCTGGTGCATTGTGTGCGCCATTGCTGTCGTCACCACACAGGGAGCACAACTTGTCGACACAGAATTTTGATGCGATAAGGGAGTGAACGTGTTTCCCGGTTCGCGTCGTGAACAAACGTTGCCATAGCCTGCACGACAGGATGAAGGTTGCACTTTCCGCGGTTCCTACTGTTTACGATGACGATGTTATACAACAACGATTGATGTGCGGTTTTACGTCATATACAACAATAGAGAGCTCAGTGCATGAATTGCTAGCCGATCGGACATACGCACACATCGTGAATTTCGGCCAATGACAGCTTGTTTGTCTTTTTTTTCTTTCAGCTGTGTAGCTCCTCAAGAATGTTCGCTTTCTGACTCAAGAATGTGTTCCCACGTCTTCCTTAGGAGAGAAACAGACACGGCTTTCGTCAATCGCCCGTGTTCGACGCTCCGGCCGCGCGAGCAGCTTGCGTTATCTCCTTGCTATCTGCGGCGTTGGCCGCCGCTGGCGAATGACGAAATGCGTGGGGGCGGTGACATCGACGTCACAGACGCTCTTTTCCCGGCCAGTTTCGGTTTCAAGTAGCCTGCCAAGGAGAAATAGTTGTTCGCGTAGCTCCGACATGCACTCCGCTGTTCAAAATTTGATCGTTGAGATACGTAGTGTCGAGGACGAGCTCCAATGTACACATTTGGTGTAGCCACCAATTACTGATAATTAAATAGTTAATTAGCGTGATCTCGGTAATTATGCACACAAGTGCGGAAATTGTTCTGTATCTAGCGACCGCCAATCCGTACACTCGAATGGTACACAAGAAATTCTCGCGATTTATGTTTTTCTCATTTAAAAATTTGTTGCAGCTAAAAAAAAACACACCTTGTATATAACCGCGTGCACTCGCCGCTGCCTCAGTTGATTCCTCGGATGAGTCTCGCACCGGCGTCTGATGAGTACCGTCCTGCTAGCGGATTGGCTGACACAAGTTTTTTTATTTATTTATTTACAGCATACTGCGGTCTTTCGACCAAGCAGGGGGTCATAATAAAAAGTAATTCACAATGTAACCTCAATCAAAGAAAGTTCAAGCAATCAAAACATAAAGCAGTAGAATACACAATAATAAACAAATGAAGTAAAATGGCAGCAAGATAATACAAGTTGCAAAGCTAGACAATTTGAATCAAGTGGTATGTGTAGCCAGCATCAGCGAACCAGTTAACAGAGCCGTTCGCACCGTTGAAGACTCTGCTGCGAGGCGTTGACGCTCGGCGTCGCGGGCTCTCCGCCTCGCAGCAGAGTCTTCAACGGTGCGAACGGCTCTGTTAACTGGCTCGCTGATGCTGGCTGCACATACCACTTGATTCAAATTGTCTAGCTTTGCAACTTGTATTATCTTGCCAACAACATTCACGCGATGTGGGCAACCAACGCAAGTGAAAATAAAGGGAACTTCGCGATGCTTCGCATCAACTCAGGGTTCCCCTCGGGAAGATGGTGTCATTTTTCCTCTACAAACATTTCCTTTCCCGAACCGCACATATTCTCACAACTAATTTTTCTCCTCGCCTACCTATTATCGTTCCGCTGTGAAGTAACAATCTTACCCGAACTACCTTGCGCTTCTGTTTGCTCCATACCTTTCAACCACCAATACTCTAAGCGCCTTTTACTTATCTCTATCGCCGACATGCTCAGCTTTCCCGTACTACCCCTGAAACCCGTGGGTTTCAGGGGTAGCACTGGATGGATGGATATTAGGAGCGTCCCCTTTATAACGTGGCGGTAGCCGGGCCACCAAGCTCTAGCTTTATTTCTGTTTCCTCTACAAAAATTCTTTTCCCGAATCACACATATTTTCACAGCTAATTTTTCTCCTCGTCTATTTATTTTATCTATTATCGTTCCGCTGTGATGTAACAATGTTATCCGAACTACCTTGCGCTTTTGTTTGCTCCATACATTTGCACCACCAATGCTCAAAGCGTCTTTTACTTATCTCTATCGCCGGCATGTTCAGCTTTCCGCTGTTACTCCTGAAACCCATGTGTTTCAGGGGTAGCACTGGATGGATGGATATTAGGAGCGTCCCCTTTATAACGGGGCGGTAGCCGGGCCACCAAGCTCTAGCTTTATTTCTGTTTCCTCTACAAAAATTCTTTTCCCGAATCACACATATTTTCACAGTTAATTTTTCTCCTCGTCTATTTATTTTATCTATTATCGTTCCGCTGTGATGTAACAATCTTACCCGAACTACCTTGCGCTTTTGTTTCCTCCATACTTTTGCGCCACCAATGCTCTAAGCGGCTTTTACTTATCTCTATCGCCGGCATGTTCAGCTTTCCCCTGTTACTCCTGAAACCCATGGCCTCCTGTAGGGTAGTGTCCACAGCTACACCTGGGTGGACATCTGTACATTCAATGAAAATATGATCTGTCGTTTCCCTAGCTTTTCCACAGCACGTACATGTGTCCCCTTCTGTACTGAATTTCGCTCTGTAACTTCGGGTTCTCAGGCAACCGGACCTTGCCTCAAACAGTAAAGCGCTTCCCTTTGAATTATCGTAAAGTGTTTCTCTCTTGATTTCGTCTTTCGCTTTTCGGTAGTTGTTCGATGCCGGTTTCTTCTCCATTCTTGCTATCCAATCCGAGTTCTCCGCCGCTCTGACCATGCTCTTAACGCTCTTTTTCGTCCCATCCGTTTCGTTGCTGGATGTATACTTACTGGTAAGCCTCCTAGTTCTCTTCCTCCATTGTGAATCAACGTTCTTCCTATACAAATACCTGAATACTTTCGCTGCCCATCTACTTTCTTTCATATTCCTTAATCTCTGTTCGTACCTAATTTTACTCTGAGCTTCCCTTCCCTCAAAGTCAGACCATCCCATATCCCCCTTAACAGCCTCATATGCGGTCTTCACATGGGCGCCCAGTGCGAGACGTCCGACCGTCCTCTGATTCACGTCCAGCCCTGATTGTACCTCTGACCTCATGCACACCACTGAGTTTCCGAATGTAAGTGCTGGCACCATTACACCTCTCCACAAACCTCGAATTACCTCGTACCTGTTGTAACCCCACAGCGCTCTATGCTTCATTATTGCGGAGTTCCTCTTTCCTTTAACTATCATAGCTTTTTCTTGTACTTCTGTGTATCTATTCCCATCATTTATCCGTATCCCGAGGTATTTGTACTCTCGTACTCTGGGTATCTCCTCGCCCTGTATTGATATGGTCTGATCGTTGCTGTCATTGAATATTATCCAACCGCATTTGGTCACACTAAATTTTAGCCCTAAATCTTCACTTTCCCGACCACATATACTAACCAGACCCTGCAAATCTGTTCGACTGTCTGCGAATAGCACAATATCGTCTGCATAAAACAACCCGGGGAGCTTTTGTTCTACCACTATACCTGCCTGTCTGTGTGACAGCTTAACACCAATATTGCTCATCTCCAATGCTTTCTCCATTCTCCTCATGTAAAGCATGAATAATAGTGGGGACAACGGGCATCCCTGCCTCAATCCTTGACCTATATCGACGACCTCCATTCTACCATTAGTCGCCATACCTTCCCATTCCACACATACTGTATTTCCACTGTATATTTCCTTTAAGAGCTCTATACAGTCATCCCCTATACCAGCCTCTTTCATTATGTCCCATAAAATACTCTGATTCACATTGTCGTACGCACCTTTAATACCCAAAAATGCCAAATGTAAAGGTCTGTTCTCTTTTCCGGTTATTTCGATACACTGCGTAAGCGCAAAAAGGTTATCATCTAATCTCCTGTCGACATGAAATCCATTTTGGAGTTCGCCAAAAGTGCCATTAAGCTCTGTCCATATCTGCATTTTCAATTTAATTGCCTGCATCTGATGTAATGGTCAGTATTCTATATGAGCGAATGTTATTTTTCTCTCCCTTGCCCTTATAAATGAACTTCATCCTACTTTGACGCCAACTGTCCGGTATTCGCCTGTCCTTTAAGCTTTTTTCAATTGCTTTTAATAGGGCTTCTTTGCTGTTTCTTCCGAGCTCATTTATTACAGTAATGCTAACCCCATCTAATCCTGTGGCTGTTCGTTTGGGAATCATTTCCTCCGCCTTCTTCCAATTGAAATTTTCCAGAACTAGTTCTTTCACTTGGTCTCCCTTGCTACTGTTACACGTCGTAAAGGGAGCCTCGTCATGCTTCTTAAAGGAATCGGCTGTTGCGTTTCGAATATAAGTGAATGCGTCGTAACCCTCCAATTTATTTCCTTCTTCATCCACAATATGCCGTTGCATAGTTACAGTTTTCTCCCCAGCGATTGCAGGTGGTTCCAGAAAAGCCTAGATGCGTCCTTCTTTTCGCGAATGTCCGATATCCAACGTTCACTTTGGCCTTTAATCTTGGCTTCAACTAAACTCTGTACCAGGGCTTTTTTCTCGAGATATGTTTCTCATTTTTGTTTGACTTGGTCTTGTGGCCTCTGCTCCTTTTTTGCCCGCCTATGTATTCGAGATGCTTCCCGTCGATTCTCAATTGCGTCCCGAATTTCCCTGTTCCACCATCGTTTTGGCTTTCGCTTTCCCCTCCAGCACCTATTTTGTTTTTCTTTCGTAATTTCAGTCCTTATTAGATTAATAAGCTCATTATGATCCCACACTTTGCATTTTGTTCTGCTCACTATGTCCTCGATTGTTGCGACTACGTTCCCAATTTGTTTTTCACTTAGAAAAGAGCTGCCCGACTTTAATTGGATGCTCTCTTTACAATCTACATAGCCCATTTGCAAAGTTATGCGTTTATGGTCACTTCCCAAGCTGCTACTCCCTTCCTCATCTATGCTCATTTGTCTCAACTTGTCGTGAATTCCTTCCGTCATGAGGCAGTAAGCGATTGTTGACTGCCTGCTTCCGACCTCCCATGTTACCTGCCCATCGCACTTAGGACTCATCTTAACTATATCGAGACTATGTTGTTCGCAGAGCTCTACCATCAACTTCCCGTTATAATCTATATCCGTCGAGCTCATGCACATGAGCATTCATATCTCCTATGAGGATTATTTCGGCCCCTTAACCAAATTTTTGAATATCCTTGCTTATGCAATTCACTAACTCCTGATTTTTCTCTTTGCAGTTATTTCCAGTCCACATGTAAACTACACCCAACATAGTTTTCTTCCCGCTTACCGTTCCAGATACCCAGAGGTGCTCTTCACATGTCGAAGTAACCCTACACCAGTTTGCTTCCCGATGAATTAGCATACCAATTCCCCCACTTTTTCTTGCTGATTTTGTCCTGTTGCACACTTCCCACACATACTTTGCAATAATTGGTCACCCTTCCGAGTCCCGAAGGTGCGTTTCTGTAACGGCGAACACCGCTATCTGTTCTCTGTTCAACTGTTCCTCTATTTCTAACCATTTTTTCGGTTTTCTGCCACCTTGCATATTTATGTAGTTTATTAAACCGCGCTGCAGTTTCTTTCTCTCTTTCCCCTTTTCCCTTTGTTATCAATTCTGTGTTCCAAAGGGTCCCCCATAGATGTTTCTTCCCTTTCTGCCGTGGACACAGGAGGGCTCGTGTGCCCCCTAAAAAAGCTACTGCGCGTCCTGCTATAGGCGCCAGCCCACCTCATGCCCAAGTTTACGGTCAAAGTGGATTCCATCTCTCTGGAAACCACCCCATCTGTGCACTTCTCTGTTTATGTCAACAACCTCGAAGCCTTTATCTCGACTAACCCGCCAAATCGTTTCGTTGGCGGTGACAACTGCTCTTTGCAGGTTTCGGTCTTTCAAGGGCACCTCGGGGGGGCACCTGAATTTGCACCTGGGGGGGCACTTCCCGCAACTCATCTACTCCCTTTGTTAACCTCCTCTCTATTTCTGGGGTCCTTCCGTTCAACACGTTGTTCAGCCCGCCAGCTATCACAACCAAACTGCGCCCCTGATCTCTACGAGTCAGCTCTTCCCTTGCTTGTTGCATTACTGCACCCAACATTTTTCCTGGAAACGTCCCTACAGCTACTCTTCGGTCTCCTTACAGCCTCTCCTGAATCGTTTTCTCACGACACCCCAGCGCACGACACCCCAGCACCCCAGCATCTCCTGAATCGTTTTCTCACTCTCACGACACCCCAGCGCCCCTAGCGGTCTTCCCTGTAATCACATGGCTACGCCGTACAAGGGATGACAAGGCTCGACCCTAAGGTGCTTCGCCCCTAAAAGAAATAAAGAGAAAAAGTTCTCTGCCGTGTTTTACGGCGTAAGCTGTTTATGAGATCACAACAAGGGCCGTTTTTGCGCCGTAATTGTCCACCGCCGGTGTCCGTAACCGCTATCGCGCGAATTTTAGAAAAAAAAAACAAGCACCGTGGAAGATTCAAACCACGTCCTGTGCGTGGATTCGAAACCACACCTCCTGCGTGGCAGTCGAGCATTATACCACTGAGCTATGCTTTTTTTTTTTCTTTATTACATGGAAATGACAACTGAAGTTAAAGATCAGGATGAGAACGTCTCCACACTCAAAAATCAGGCAAACACACACCTGCGTCTAACAAGTGCATCCATTCAGGCGGCGACTCCTGAGCCGCATGCACACTTACGTAGGCTACAGTTTCTCGGTAGAATGATCTTGTGGAACGTGGGTGTTCCGCATGGCGATCACACAGTCTTGATCTCCATAGGCTGTATAAACCGAGCACTATGAACATGTCATAGGGAGGACCGGTAATCGTTTTGATCGGTAGAAATCGAATTGAGTAAGGAGTGATGTCCATGTACTTTTTAAGAGTTCGCTGGAGAATGGCCCAAAAAAATATTGCATCCGTACAGTCCATAAAACAGTGATCAATTGTTTATGCGCTTGGACAGAGTCGACAGTTCAAGGACCACGGCACGAAGCAGCCCTTCGCGTTCAACCACGTTTTAACAGGAAGTGTCCCCGAATGCAGTTTAAAGAGAAATGTTTTGACACCGGGAGGTATACACATTTTCGAAACCCTTCTAAGTACATTTTGATAAGGCCGGCCTAAATAATGTGTCCGATACAAAGGATCTGGGAAAATTGAGTCCACCAGTGCAACAGAATCGCTTTTCGGATCGCGGTGAAAATATAAACTAGGCTAAATCTAACTTTCAGGAAAAGGAATGAGTCTACAACTTCCTTGAGGAAGCCCCAAGGAGCCTGTGAAGTACTTACGACATCTGATGAAACTACTATGTTAGGAAGGTGCTGAACTCGTCGGACCTGTAGCATTTCACTCAAAAATGGATCACATTGACGAAAGAAAAAAAGTCGAGAAACAATTTGCCTAACAAAGAGATGGACTAATCCGAGGCCACCCCGTTCAAGTGGGACGAACAAATTGTCGCGCCTCATGGATTCATAACTGGAGCTCCAAATAAATGTTGCAAATACACGATGCAGTGCCTGTATGCGGAGTCGTGAGCAGTGCAGTACTTGGAGCACATACATGAGACGTGAAACTAAAACACATTGCAAACTTCAGCGCGACTAAACATTGACAAATTGCGCCCTTGCCATGAGTTTGCTTTGCTTTGTAGCCTCTTAACTTCCCCCGACCAGTGATTGTTGCGGTTCCTGTACTGTGAGAGAGGGACACCTAAATAGCGTATGTCTTTTTTCCACTCAATTCCTGCATAGTATGACGGCATTGTGGCCCATAGTCCACACCAAAAGCCTGAACTTTTTTCAAAGTTAACACTGGCTCCAGAAGCCGCACAGAAATCTTCTGTAATTCCAAGAGCAGTTCTTACACTCATTTTATCGCGACGGAAAAAGGCCACGTCATCTGCGTATGCAAGAACCCGAATATCACATGACGGCAATTTAAACCCTTGAAAATTTTGTTCTTTGAGAATGCTCATACAAAGTGGTTCTAAATATAGGCAAAACAAAAGAGGTGACAAAGGACATGCTTGTCTTACTTAAGACAGGAGCCTAATCGGATCAGAGAGCGAACCATTCACTATTAGCCTCGTTGAGCCATTAGCATAACATAATTTGATGCCTTTCAGCAGCTGGGATCCGATATTTATATGCTCTAGTATAGTGAACAGGAACGAATGATTCACTCTGTCGAATGCCTTAGCCAGATCCACCTGTACCATCGCAACTTGCCCATCACCCTCTGTTACACACTCTAGCACCGATCTCGCAACATGGATGTTTGTCTGAATAGATCGGCCTCTAATGCCACATGTTTGGTGTTCACCAACTACTGACCTTATCACGAATTGCAAACGGTTCGCCAAAACCTTTGCAAAAAATTTTATAATCCACATTGCACAGAGAAATGGGCCTATATCCATCGACCTTTCGCAATTTAGTTTCCTCATTTCTTTTGGCTATGAGGACAGTGTGCTTGAAAAATCTTCGCTAAGAGACCTGAACAGGTATAACGTCTGCCGAGGAACCGCTTTCAGAAATGTAATGTTGCGTGGCAGAATAATAAATGAGCCAGGCCTGAGCGGAACCGCAGGACAGTGGCAGCGTAAGCTCGAGAAGCGACCTTCTTACAGGAAATTTGAAACGCTTCAGTGCAAGTAAACGCTAGTGCAAGTAGAGGGGATAGGTATCCCCTGCGCCATAACTCTTATTTCGCCAAGTAGGGAAGTACCCACTACGCAATAATTACTGCGGTATTGTAACGTAACTGCATATCTTAGAGAGTCTCTTGGCGTCGTTTTCCCGAGAACGAACCGAACTCTCGGCGCGGCGTCGATGGCAAGCTGCGGTTTGGGCTTCTCTCAGCACAGCTGTCTGTCGTGCCCGACATTAACTTGCTGCAGCCGCGCGCGTAGCTCTGCGACTCGCTTCCCCAGCAGCGGTCCGCGCCTTACGAGGAGGCAACATCAGGTATATGGAAGAGCCAATTAAGTCAGGTTGCTCGCGCGCGTCGCCTGCCGCGTGATGCATGGCGCGATACAAGAAAACTTCTTCAAAGGGCAGCGCTTCGTAATAATGATGACGGAAATGTTGAAGAAGATTGTTGCATAGTGATGATGTTGATGATGCCTCTGTAATGGGTTCAGAGCTACAAACCACGCAGCCCTGTGTTCTTTCAAATGATTCCTCGAACTCGTTATGCAATCCACTTCCCCCGACGTGTTATTCTGCCACGTAACATTACATTTGTTAATGCGATTCGTCGGCATACGTTTTCCTTGTTTTGGTCTTTTAGTGAAGGTTTTTCAAGCACAGGCGTGGCTCAGTGGTAGAATGCCACACAGGGGGTGTGGGTTCGAATCCACGCAGCTGGGAAGGCGGTGCGAGATCAGCAACGCAGCTGAAAGCAAGAAGTGCGGCTGTGATACCAGTCACAGAAATAGTAAAGTTCCATGCAAGGAAGCTGTTGTTCACCAGATTCCCTTGTCGCGTGGTAAACACTATGTTGGGCAGACTGGGCGTTGCCTGAACGTCAGGCTCGATGGGCACAAAAACATAGTGAAGAAACGTGGCGAAATGGTTGGTTTTCTGCGCATTGTGGAATTTGTGGGTGTTCTCCTCTACTGCATGAGACGACTATTATAAGCAAGCACCATGATGAAACCACGCGTCTGATTATTGAAACTGCCGCCATACTTGGCGAAGATTGTGTCAGCACACCTTCATTATCGTTATCTAGGAAAGAACTGTCATTCCTTGAGGCCTCCACAATCGCGCATGCCCGATGGTCCACATGTGTATATATTGTTCATCCGGAATCAAATAAAGCGTAGTTGATAGCGCTCGTGTGTGTCTTACTCCCGCGTTCAGCCCGCGTCTAGTAAGTTCCGCGCTTAACATGTTGCACCAGCAAGGCCAGAATAGCTTTAAACTTGCTAAAATTGGGGATGGCTTTGTCATCAAAAGTAAAAACAGATGCATTGGCTATTTCCGTTTCATCTGATGTAGAAACGTTATCTATAACAAACGTGTCTCTGTTGGATGACTTCGGCCTTATAAACTGCCAAAAATGAGATGGCAATTCCTTCATCATGTTAGTTAACTTTACATCGTAAAGATTGCGATGTTCGATCTTCATCTTTTCTTTTGTCTTATCTCTTACCTCTGCATTCAACAACTTCTCTGGCATTCCTAACTCTATCATTCTCAGTGGGGATACATAGAACAAACAGGCCTTATAACTTCGCTACCCTTACAAAAATTTCTAGTAGCATTAAATTGAATGTCTACAGACAATTGTTACTAGAACATAACAACTAACAGACTGTCTAGCAACAGTCAACATACTTCTCTACCAAATTCCTGTGGACACCCTGCCTGCAATTGGCCACCAACTTTCAACAGACACCTGTTTCTAGGGTGTCTGCTGACTTCATATTAACGTCCTATAATCCTTTTTCTTTTGACACCCTAGAAACATATCTAAAGACAATTGTTACTAGAACCTACCAACAACCTACAGGGTGTCTAGAAACGGCCCTTGCAAAATTTCTAGAAACATTAACTTGGCTCTCTACAGACAATTGTTACTAGAACGTACCAACAACAAACAGAATGTGCAAAGGTCTGTGTACTTCTTTACTGACTGCTTGTTGGCGTTCTGGAAACAATTGGCCACCAACAGTACATAGACGCGTGTTCATAGGCTGTCTGCTTACTTTCTACCAGTGCCCTATGAACATTTGTCTTTTGACGCCCTAGGAACATACTGCCAAAATGTTTGTAGACTTTCTGTGGATCATCTACAAACATTTGTCTCAGTATACCCTTTTAACAATTGGTTAATATATCTAGTGAGGGGTGATTCCACGTAAGATCGAACAAAGCATGGCTGGTCACCCTCTTAAATTTATTTCAAAATTTTGTATATTGCTGCCCGATGTGTGGAAAGAAGCGATCCGCAGTTGGTTTTGCTAGCAAAAATTTTGTCGAAGCGCCGGGAGTCAATAATGATGAAGAGGTGGAGTGCCGCGCTTACCTGCTCTTCTGTTTTGGCCAACTTTGGTTAATAATTGCACAAGCTATACTAAAGTTAGGTGGCTGAAATTTTTTAAGGTAAATACACGCATGTTTTAACTTGTGATAAATTATTTTTGCTTTTTATGGGGAGTGTACTTATATTTATAAAAATCCTCAAAATCAGCCCAGGAAGCATATTTCTGTCCATTCTGCGGGCTTATATCTCAAAAAAGGCTTGTGCCAGAGCGGCGAAAATTCAGCATTGCGTTCTAAGCATACTCTTTTGTCAAACTGCAAAAGCTTATATTTATATGACTTTTCAATAAAGAGATACGGGCGGGCGAACTTCAAAAAAAACACCGAACAATGAAAATTTGTGAGGACAACTAAAAAAACCCCATTTTTGATATTTTTTATACTTTGTACACTTATTCTCCTTCACGTTGGCTTTCACAATAACCAAAAACATGTTGCATAATTTTGTTCCACTAGGAGTTACAGGCCGTCAAATTAGACCTTTACGCAATGATAGGCAATTGTTGTTGATCCGGCTTCTTGCCCGCTGAGTGTACAGAATGAAAACAGAATTGAATTTCTGGCCCTTAAGAGGCCAGCAACACCGAAAAAAGGTGTTAGTGGCATTGATGACGTCAATTTAGAAACGATTTGGTCACCCGAGCGGCCATGAGTGCGGGGCTACCGAGCAGGTGCGCGCGCCCCCCAGATGCTCTCTCTAAGAGAGGCACAGTCAGAGCTCCTTTTCGCCTCCTTAAACCAAAAGTGTTCGAAACATTTCTTGGGTAACTTCAACGCGTGTGCATTAAGGATTCGCTATCCATTCTGTCTTTTGTTCGCACCATAGTTAGGCCCTAATAACAAGGCGGTGATGGAAGCAAGATCAAAACACTATCAGGTAGCTATGAGCGCTCGCTTCACGCACGCGGTCGACAGCCGCCGCCGCCGCCGCCGCCAGAGAAACTGTGCACCGCCACTTGTGGTCAGTATAACGCAAGAACGTGGCACCCCAGTGCCAAAGCAAGACATAGAACGCCAAAGGAAACAAAAGCAAAACAATTGGTAACGGGACGCGCGCACCTATCTCAGATTAGATTCCACACCTTGCGACCGCGCCGGATAAAATGTTATCCCCAGCATGATGTGCGTGCCTGTCCCCTTTGCGCCAACTGTAATCTTTGCCTTGCTGCGGTTGAGAACATTACTGGCCACAGAATCGATGCTGATGAGGTTCACTCAGCGTTCGTTTGCATTCCTTCACCATCAGAGTGCCTTTTAGGCGAATGCGATCAGCGTCCAAAAGGCAGGTCCCTGACACTGGAGGAACTTAATATCCCAGAAGACGAAGAAACACTGCTAGAAATGTGGGAGGCAGGCGACCTTGTAAAAGAAGTTTTGAGTGCTGACACTTTTTTTAATCATCTTCGAGTATTGGTGACAAGGCGGGTCATGCACAACCACATCAGGAAGACAAAAAGTAGAGCTATATATACGAGGAAAAGCAATGCATGCACCATGGAAGTATTATATTCCACTTTGATTTTGCCGAAAAGTGGACTGTCGTGCTTCCTGATGAAGTTGAGGCATACCACTGCCACAAACAGCAAGTATTTGTCATTACACGTGTGGTAACAACGAGAAAATCTACGAAGAGTTTCGTTGTTGTTCGTGACGACTTGAGCCACGACTCCGCTCACGCCTGCTTGGCTCTAGCGAAAGAATGGGTGAAAGACAACCTGCCGGTTTATTCCAAGGTGACATATGTGAGTGATGAAACCACCAGTCATTTAAAAAAATAGATATTTCGGAAAGAGCTGTTGTCCCAGTACCCAATGGGTATTCTCAGCAACTGGACACGGGAAAAACGCGTGCGATAGAGTCGGAGGTCCCGTCAAGCATCAGGCAATGCTCAACAACTTGAGGACAAACCCTGAAAGTGCAATTCGTACAGCCAGAGACTTTGCAACCATATTCTCAGAGAAACTGAAAGGGCTGCATCTAATACATCTTGAAGAAGAGGAAGTTGTTGCCTTCCGCGAGTTAAAGAAGGAAGAGTGGTTGAGAGTACCCGCGTTCCATGGTGTTGGCATGCCTGGCAGCTATCCACGTCAACGAAAGCATCTCCTGGCTTGTACGTGGCACGAATAGCCGGGCCTGCTTGGAAGGAGTTACGTGTACATGAAAGAAGAAATCTGAACTGTCTAATCAATCGAATAAACACGATTTCAGCCCAGAAACATGAGTTAATGAAGCGGTTCTTCTTGACCTTCGCAAAATTTTCATTTTGCTAAAGGTTCTTTGGAAAGCGCTCTTTGCTTATTGCATTTTTATCCTATCTTTCTTTTTTTTTTGCCGGGCATGGGGGGGGGGGGGGGGGGGATCTAAGCTACGCATTGAGTTCTTACTGCCTTTTTGCTGATGTAAAGGCGGAAAATATCTGTCTGCGCTACGATACCGCGGCGCATCAAAGAACCCCACGCGTACAAAACTGACCCCTAATCATTCATTATTGTGTCCCTCATAGCTGATATGCAGCGTTCATACATAAATGACCAGGCACATTACCATGCCAAAATTTAAAAGCCGTACGCGATCACAAATGTCAGAATAATCAGATGTTCATGGTTCGCTGAGCCTTCCATAAGGGTATAATTTGACGGCCAGCTGTAACCCCAAGAGGAACAAAATTATGCAACATGTCTTTGGTGATTGTGAAAGCCAACTTGAAGGAGAATAAGTGTGCGAAGTTTAAAAAATATCAAAAATGTTTTTTTTAATTGTCTTCAGAAATTTCCACTGTTCGGTGTATATTTGAAGTTCGCCCGCCCGTATCTCTTTATTGAAAAGTCATATAAATATAAGCTTTTGCAGTTTGACAAAAAAGTATGCTTAGAACGTAATTAGGAATTTTCGCCGCTCTGCCACAAGCCTTTTTTGAGATATAAGCCCGCGAAGTGGACAGAAAAATGCTTCCTGGGCTGATTTAGAGGATTTTTATAAAAATAAGTACACTCCCCATAAAAAGCAAAAATAATTGATCACAAGTAAAAACATGCGTGTATTTACTATAAAAAATTTCAGCCACCTAACCTTAGTATAGCTTGTGTAATTATTAACCAAAGTTGGCCAAAACAGAAGAGCAGGTAAGCGCGGCACTCCACCTCTTCGTCATTATTGACTCCCGGCGCTTCGACAAAATTTTTGCTAGCAAAACCAACTGCGGATCTCTTCTTTCCACACATCGGGCAGCAATATATAAAATTTTGAAATAAATTTAAGAGGGTGACCAGCCATGCTTTGTTCGATCTTACGTGGAATCACCCTGAGGCATGTTCATGCACACACTGTTCACATTCTTAGAATGGTCTATACCGACATATGTTACCCCGTGACAGCTTCTGTCGATATGTGTGAACGAGTTGTACAACCAAGCGTAAGCAAAATACGATACGAAGGAGTAGCAAAATGAATAATTTATTATCCTTAATTGGTACACAGCAGTAAGAACAATAGACAAGCGCATCAGGTAGTAAACATTAAAATAGGCGACGTAAAGCAGCCTCTACTTAGCACAAGGCGGCTATATAAATAGATGATTAAAATAAGCAGATCTGCTTTAGCCTCACAAACACATTCGCATAGAAGTATTATTTGTTCACGAGTATTTAAACTATAAGAAAGTTCATTAATTGATAAAAAGGAAATTAAAAAGGACAGTGTCATTTAACTTGAAAATTCATTCCAGTAGTGATTTACTACCAACCGCAGATACGTGGCATTTTATCATAAGCAATATGTGCTGTCAGAGAGGCTTCGCACATATAAATCAGCATTCCGAGGTACACGCGTGCACACTGCTAGGCTGAAGGTATATCAACGAAGAGAATTATACGAATAATTATGCAGGAAAACTTACCACATAAGCCTCTTCGATCAACAACCAATAGAAATGTGTGAGCAAAAGAAAATATTCAAGCGCATCACACTAACAGAACATACAAGAAGACTGGAAATACTTCATGACTGGTCAGAAGATATAACAAAAGTCCAACGAGACGCAGAAGTAGTTACTACTTGGCCTTGTCTTTGCTGTATGCAGGTTGCAGCGATCTTGGCTTAAAGGAGTACTGACACGATTTTGCGGCGGCTCAAAATGCGCATTTTTCGTTTCCTAGCCATGTATTGTTAACGCCCTCCAAACAAGGAAGCCAAGAAACACGTACAAGATATTTTAGTTTGGTTTTAAAGTTTTCGTCGCCCAGCACTGCAAGCCAGCCCCAGCGCAATGGACACCACGATGACGTATGAGCACAGCCTACTAAAAATAGCAGAAATCGCTGTCAGAATCACTGGACGATCGTGAAATCGTCGTTGTTTGCGTGCTCCACTTGTAATTGACCACAGACGACAGAGTTACAGCTACGCTATCACGAATTGCTATCCCTACGTGACTGAGCCGTCATCCGACTATATTGATACGTCACTAGCAGTGGCGTAGGCAGGCATGGGCTGACCGGGCTGAAGCCCCCCCCGAAATTTTTCCAGCCGGTGCCCCCTGCCTATCTATGCTGCCCATCACATATACGAACAAAGGTGCCCATTCTTGGAAAGTGCGGCTATGCGCATTCGCGTCTCATCGGTGGGCTTAAAAACGAAGAACGCGGCTCTTTCCACTCACAAAGGAAGTTGACTTGTCACTCTATGGCGGGGAATGTTGTAGTTTGTCTGCAGGAAACCGTGGTGGCAAACGAGGGGCACCTGTCATTTTTCGGCAAAGAGTGCTGTGATAAGAGCCTGAAGGGGGAGCTTGCAGTCTTTGAAGCACAGTGCTGCGGCAGGCAGACGCTTTTGCAATGCGTTGACAATTAGCTCTCTGCAGTGATGGAAGAACATGGCGAGTCTGCGTATCTGGAATCATGCGTGGTTTTGCTGTGGGTGAAACGTTCGCGGGCTAAGGTCATCGAGCTAGCGAACCAAGCACAAGATAAAGTATGCGGCTGTTCCCCGTGCAATGCCTTCCCCTGTGCCGCCCGACCCTTCTTCCCCTCTTATTCCTATTTCTGTGGGGCGTCGACGCTTTTCGTGCGTTGTATGCGCTCGCGTGGGGAATATGGCGTACAGTGCATGCGTTTTTTCTTTTTGAGTAGTGCCCCTACATGGGTGGCCCAATACAGCTTCGCTTTTGCTGTTTTTCTTCACGACTTACATATGGTTACAATGTGCGCGTACGGCATGTCCCCTTCTGAGAAGGGCGATGCGGCAGAGTGGAAATTTAGACCAACTGGACAGCACTGCTTTACAATGGTATCCACAAGCACTACGGAATAACGAGTCGACAACAAGACGCGCTGCGGTTCATCGCCGAGCGTGCACAAGTTCATGCACAACAGCTCCGCTACCAGCAGGTCGTGGTCGCGACATTCATTCAAGAAGAGGTGACCATATTCGTATCGTCGCTTTCGCGGCAATATGTCTCAAGGACGGCAGCGGCTCTCCGTCTTCTGGGCAAGCTCATCTTTGCAGCGCCCACAAACGAGCGAGACCTCGAATGCTAAGTCCTTTTCTTCAACTGATTTGTACTTACATGATGCTTATTCCTCTGACAATACAGTGGCTTTGTAATGTGCCTAAGATGAGCTGTATGGATTATATGTGAATTCTTTGATAATGTTTGAATAGTCATTTGCTATTGCTCACATGTGGTCATATGATGCCTTATTGATTTCAGCAAGCCAGGAAATTAATTTGAAATCATTTCATTTCTTAAATACGATATACAGCGTTTTAAACATAACAGCCGAAATAAGTACGGTCGCCGAGACGATTGAACGATCAATCAATAAATGAGTCAATCAATGAGCAGCCAATGGGAAACAAAAATGAGTAAAAATCTCTTTATACCAATACCTTTCTTGGCTACAGTATCTGGTCGAACAAATCGAACAGAGAAGGCTAAATGTCAAGCAAAAGTGCAAATGAGTTCCATGAAGAAAAAAGAGCGCAAGACAACGGTGACAACAGGTACAAAGGACAGGCATTTAAAGCATGCAAAACAAACTTACCCACATCGAGCCTTTGCTCATTGAAGTAAACAGATTTATCAGGACGCTTTATTTTGAAGAAAGTAGTGTTTAGATGCATGAAATACTAAAATTTCGCGCAACTGTTAATTCAATTCCAAGTTAAAGCACCGAGAAAGTCCTGCAGTTATTCGCCATTGGAATAGTTTCAATTGAGGGTTGTATGCACTACCATTATATGCTTGCCTGGTGCGCGGAATCAGAGCCGAAAATATGGCATGTCTCTAACTCACTGAACGGGATATTACTTCTCCGTTAGGCAGAAGGAAACTCACTATTCTTGGACCTTGTTTAGTAAGGGAGCCAAATAAGTTATTTACATCAGCCCCCATGTTTTTCAACAGCAACCTAAGTGAGAGCGAAATAAGAAAAAAACGTACAAAGCCCCATGAAGGTCACAGGGAAAATATTAGCGTGTAAGAACCATAAGAGAGCTTTCTTTTACAAACTTCTTCTTTAACCTTGATGTGTCTAAATCGAGCACTAGGCATGTAGTATTGTCAACTCAGTGTAGCAAGCGATCGCGTAAGGTTAAAGCAAATGAAGTTTCAGTATGCAAAAACCAGTGAGATACGGCTAGTACTAGTTGATAATCTAGTATCTGTCGATGCTGGTGCTGCATCAAGTGAGTACATTTGTGAACTTCGTAAGTAGAAAGCTTATGGCGAACGTCATTGATACAGGAAATATTTTATACCTAATACGGATCCTTCTGCCATTGTGACGCCCCGAGGGGCGTCGGCAGGGGGAAACACGGGAAGGCGGGTGGCGGGAGTTTCTGGCCTTCTGCAATCCTACTTTTCGGCTGCCACTGCGGTCAGAGAATCTCGTTAGCCGCGAGTTTTGAGGAAACCGCGCTTTGACAGAAGAGCTGATGTTTGTGCGGCGATCCCAGATGAGAGTGTGCATTAGGCGGCGACATTGAAGACGACAGAATGCCGCCAAAGCGAACCCAGCGCGCTCATAAGTGCCTGAAAAAAGCCAACGGAGCGTCCCCGGTATGTGTCGATCACCGTGCAATGCAGTAAGCAGAACTGCTTCTCGGACGCGCACATCTGGCCGGCCACAGAGGAGCGACTCCCCACAGGCGCGTCTTTTCACCGGGCACTTCCAGCATGAGGGCGCCTAGACGGCGCCAAATTGCTTGCACCTGGAGTGTTTCGGAATGGAAGCGGTGCTAGCTAACGCTCATTACGGTAATCTGTATACAAGTGTCGCCGGTTAGGCTGTCCGACGTCGTGTCCGAATGTCGAGTTTTGTGTATGTTTATATTTTGCTTTCTATATTTTTGGAGAGGAGTTCGTACTGCGTTACACTGTGGAGGCGAGTCCCAAACAATAGTCGCACGGCGGGTTGGACTGGTGTGTTTTCTACCGGTGACGTTGCCGTAGACAACCATTGGATAGACGCCCTGGTGAGGCGGAGCTGTCAGGGAGAAAAACTCGTCTCGGGACAGAGGACAAGGCGGAATTTTGGAGATTCGAGAGACTCGAAGAGATGCAGTGACCTTCCGTCATGTGAAGAAGTAAGCTTCGTCTGCGATCCCTCATGCAAGCCTGCCCGTTCGGCTCTCCAACCTCGGAGAGTCGATGTAGTCTTTTCGAGAGCAGGATGCGAGCAGCAATGATCGGGGAGAATCCGCGAGCTACGGCGACTTCGTGGTCGACATCCGAGTTTCTAACAAAGCACCTGTGCACAGGCTGGCGACGAGAGCTATGTGCCGATGGAGCCCACCCAGATAGGCGTTCCTTTCGTTGGCGGCAGCAAGCGTACTTGAGACATTGCGCCATTAGTTTATGAGCTGTTTTACCCCTCGTATTGGCCGTTCATTGAAGAGTTTGTTTGCCCTGTTAATTCCTGTGCTGCACTATGCGTTTACGTTGCTATTTGTTTGCCTCGCATCATTACGTTGGCTACCAATTGTTAATTGTATACTTTGATCATGTTCACATATTAAATTCCATGTTTTGTGGACTTAATTAAGCCTGTTGCCTTTTTTTCTTCCCGGCCCAAGCACGAATCCGGTTCGGTTAATTGGTTGTTGAGGTGTGTGGACAGAGGGGGTGAGCGAGTATAGTGGGATTACGTGAAGCATTTCGAACGGAGTCGTAACGTAGTTGTGGTACTTGTGAAGTGTTGCGGTGTAGAACCGCCTCCCCCTTTGCGCGAAGTAGGGACATCTCACCATTCCGGAGTTCACTTCAGCGAGTTCCAAATCAGATTTATCCATCGCAACTTGCATTCCGCATGCCACGAAGTAACTGTAGGGTGTTAGTCCCAACAGCACCGTGGGATTTTTAATTTACCTGGCAAAAGTGTGAATTGGCAAACCGCATAAAAAACTTTTTCAATATTAAGAGATATTTTACCACGTTTTCCAGCTTAACAAGAGTGTCAGTAATTATTCGTGAAAGAGTCGGGACGGTGACGTTTGTGAGCTTAGTGGAGAGAAAACCATGTTTCGGGAGGCCTACCATGGTAATGAGGACGGCATTTTTCTGTAACGCAATAGGCTTAATTCTTTTAAAAAAAGAAGTGGTAATATGTTCAGGACAGATAGATCTGGAGCTGCTCAGAATCACTATCGCAAGCAAATCTCTGTTCTTCCTGCAAATGTATCGAAAATTTGGTGAAGGAAGCGCCTGTATAATGTAGCGAACGCCGAACGGGTAAGTTTGGATGAGGAAACCATAAATACGAAATATATACTAAAATGCTGTCCTGTATCTCTACTAGCATGTTAAGTTGGAAAGAGTCTTCCGGAGTTTATCAGGACAACGCCACGATAAATTCATAAAGGGTTTCAAAAAATGTGTTTGTTATGGCGTCATTTTCAGCTTACCTACCTCAGGTATGCTGCCCGCTGTTCCCGGCTGCGCCTTCTATCGCGAATTCTTTCATGCGTATGTGTACATCGATCATTATAGTTCATTTTGAAATGGTCATCAAGGTAGTAGCGTGGGCAAGTGACGAATCTTCGCAGTCGTGGAGAAATAGTCTTTCTACTAGATTTCGTCGATACATTGTCGTCGGTGAAAGTTTTGAATGTGCGAGAGTATTGCTATCTCGGTGCTCGGTTGACATGGCAACTGAAGGCTGAAGTAGGCCGCACATGCTGTCCGAATCTATACTCATTGGGCGACGGTCCACGCAAATACGTCACGTGCATATTTTCCTTCCGAAAGTATATATATATATATATATATATATATATATATATATATATATATATATATATATATATATATATATACACACACACATACACTCTCCCTCCCGCCTGCCCGTCGAAAATTCCCAGCCCCCCCCCGAAAAAAATTTCTGGCTACGCCACTGGTCACTAGGAAACCGCCCCCTCGAAATCGAAACCGAAAGTGGGCTTTTAAGGAAGCTGTATTAAAAATATATTCATTCCCTTGCGAGGCACCATGATGCTCTTTTTGGGGTTCTACATGCTGATGCTTTCGTTTAAAGCAATAATACGAGGTTGTAAAAAATTCGTGTCAGTACTCCTTTAAAACAGTGGAGGGCTTGTACCGGGTGTCCGTTTTCTTGCCTAAAGCACATCCTGATAGCTTCGCCCTTCGGCAACACCACATAGTTTTGGGCCACTCATATCCAGGCACTCACACATGTCGAAGAATATATCCAGGAGCTCACACATGTCGAAAAACTCAACGGCTTGGGCTGGCATCTCCGACACACGGCATGTCCAAGCAAAACTGCCAGACCGGTGACACAGCACGTGGACGCCGTTCTCCCTCTCTCAACACCCCTTTCCTCGCTGTGCGCCAACAGCGGACGGAGAGCTTTGGCACAATGGATATTCGAGGAACCGCATCGGGGGAAGGGGGGGGGGGGGGTGACTGCCGGACTTGCTCCTCCTGGTAAACTAGTAGTACTGGTTCAGGAATGTTGTTCACGCAGCATGTGCCAGCGTGGCGTGCCTTTCGGCATAGTTTGGAAGGTCGTTTTGGAGGACCTTGGTTTTACCATTGCTGAGTAAAACTGACATCCGCGAAGTCTTCCATGCGCGTTTTTTTTTCTTTTGCTTCACATGCAGTATTACTGCTACTGTTGCTATCACTATAATTCCGCCTGGTCAAACTTGAGAAGGCAGAATGGACCACTTGCAAAAGTCGGAGCGCCACCTAGCGCGAAAAACTGTAAGCACCGCATGGTTGGAAAACAAACCGTGCTCCAGCCTTGCTTGCGTACGGCGGCACCACGCATCACGAGCTTTGCTCGCGTTTTGTGAATGCCTCGATGTTTTTTTTTCTCCTTAATGCAATTACCTTTACCTAAACGTGATTAGAGGTCCGCATTCCCTTGCCGGTTTTCACAAGCGGGTCGTACGACTGTCTTCTCGGGGTATCGAAGCGCGAGCAACAAACACGCACGACGCTCTTTGCACACCGGCATTTAGTTCGTTTGCAGGGCGCGCTGCCGGTAGGTTTTGTAAAAAGAAGGTTAGGAACTGAACTTAGCCCCGCCACGGTGGTCTAGTGGCTATGGTACTCGGCTGCTGATCCGAGGGTCGCGGGATCGAATCCTGGCTGCGGCGACTGCATTTTGATGGAGGCGAAATGTTGAGGCCCGTGTGCTGTGCGATGTCAGTGCACGTTAAAAAACCCCAGGTGGTCGAAATTTCCGGAGACCTCCACTACGGCGTCTCTCATAATCAGAGCTGGTTTTGGGACGTTAAACCCCACGCAACAACAACAACAACAGGAACTGAACTTAACGGAAACACAGCAGTCCTATATTTGTGGCTTTTTAAGTGCGCGGCCTTCTTCAAGACAGCCATCAGCTGGTGACAACATGATTCACGAAAGTGCCGACACCGGTCTTGATTACAAAAGTGTGATAACATAACTTGCAATTTTACATGGAAGCAAGTGCTACCCTAGCAGCCCCGCCACGGTGGTCTAGTGGCTAAGGTACTCGGCTGCTGATCCGAGGGTCGCGGGATCGAATCCCGGCCGCGGCGGCTGCATTTCGATGGAGGCGAAATGTTGAGGCCCGTGTGCTGTGCGATGTCAGTGCACGTTAAAGAACCCCAGGTGGTCGAAATTTCCGGAGACCTCCACTACGGCGTCTCTCATAATCAGAACTGGTTTTGGGACGTAAAACCCCACAAAACAAAACAACAACAACTACCCTAGCAGGTAATTCGTTGTGCTGCTAACAATATCGATGCCCGACACAAGATGTATTTCGATGGGCGTGAAAAGCTCAGATGCCCGCGCACTTGATACAAGTACATCTGAATCAAAATTAATCTGGACCGAGTTTCCCGCAATGCGGCCTCTCAAAATCACATCGTGGTTATGGAACAGAATACCCTACACTCTAACATTTATCAGTATCCAGATGCACATGTTCTCGTTTACGAGTCCGGTATTGGTGTCATGAACTGTTTATCACAACTGCAGAAGGCTCGTAGCTCGTTTGCAGATCGAGTTAGATTTGTAAGCGCCATCGATCGCTATAAAAATAAAATGAACACTAAAGGTTTCATCATGCTTTCCGGTGACAGAGTGCGCGCCACAGATAATACAACGCGGTTGGATACCATCGCATGCCTCGCTTCACTGCTGCAGTCCACGCACTTTCCTCTTTGCAGTAACAATTGCGGGAGGAATTTCAGAGAAATTACTTTCTCTTTCTATTGAAACAGTTGCTGGAGACGAAAACTACGCATTTTCAAGCATATGAGGCGCGCGAACCCTTGAGGAGTGAGGCACGTCGCGCTCGCAGCCCGTTTGTTTTCCAACCAAGCAGACGACGCCGGCTCTGGCGCATGCGCAGTCGTACTTATGCAAGTGGTCCACTATTTGACATCTTCGAAACAAGTGCGCTTGCCACGCTTGACGGCTACACGAATGTGTTCATATTTACGCGCACATACAAGGAAAGCAGCTAGCCGTGTATTTTATGAGCGTGCGAGCCACAAAGCAAATGCTCGGGAAAAAATGAGCCTGCACAAAGCTTTAAACATAATATCCGCAAGGGCTTTTATGTGGCAGATGGTTATGAAAAGGGAATCTGCGGGAATTAGAGAAATATGAAAGCCGCGCAATTAACTCATTATGAGATTGTGCCAGCTTATGTGCGATAGCAATTCACTGCTCCGTGCTGGTGGCAAGATGAGCTGTTGTTGCTGTTCTCCTCTATTTCATTTTTCTGCCAGCTATAGCAATGCACACATTAAACGTCAACAGCTGCCACAAATACGTCTGGTTAAGCAAAATAATGTTAGTGTTGAAACGAGATGACACCAGCGTAGGCCCCTGCCTCGTTTTTTTTTACCTGAAACGCAAAAAGCCGAACGTTTCCGGGTCAGCTCGGACCCTTTTGGTGTGAGTGCTGGTCTTTGAATCTTTGTGCAAGGCGGCTGTATCAAAGAAGTGTGTCATCTGTTAGTTTGAACTGCAGAAAAAAGAGAGTATACCTGAAGGTGAAAGTCTGGAAAGACGTTAGAAGTGTCCACTAGAACAGTGCTCGCGGGCTGTCTCAATTATACTAGTTATCTTGACAAATGGAAAATTGATTACCATCTCTCATGTTATTTTTAAGTGCAAAAGCAGCTTACACTACGCGTGGCGAACAAGTTAGCTCTGGTGCACTTGTAGGCGACATATACTTTATGTTCAGGCAAGTGCAGCTGCAATCATCAACATGTCCTGCGGGAAATATCAAAGAATCGCTCAGTGTACAGGTTAAGCGTTCTACGACTTCTCACTTTTAGATAAAGAAAGTTCTTTATGCGAAATTCCGAAGGAAGTAGTTTGATGGTGTGCTTAAATTATTTATACAATAATAAGACTGAAGCAATTTGACGGTGCATTTAAAATAGTCTTTATATAGAAGTAAGAACGAAGCCATTTGACGATGTATTTAAAACGTTCTTTATACAGAATTAAGAGGGAAGTATTTATATGTGATGACTAAAAAATTCTTTATACAAAAGTAAGTAGGAAGCCTTTAGACAGTGTAGTTAGAATATTCTTTTTACAAAAGTAAGTAGGGAGCCTTTCGACAGTGTAGTTAGAATATTCTTTATACAGAAGTAAGAGAGAAGTCCTTAGACATTCTAGCTAAAAAATTCTTTATACAGAAGTAAGTAGTAGGTCTTTAGACGTTCTACGAACAAGTGTTACTACAGTGTAAATGTCTGTAGACTGTCAGTACTGTCAATAGAAAGTTCATAGGTGGTCTACGTCAACAGGCATTTTTGTAAGGGTACACCGCTACACCGCTTTGATTCCGGGTTAAGCTAAAGGCGTTTAGCACGCAAACTTACTCTTAAATTAACCTCGCCTCCGTTCATGTGCACTCTTGGTTCGCAGCAGTGGTACCGGCATCTAGGAACGATGGAGTGAAGCGGATTGTCGTGCTGATGTGCGCCGGCAGTTAGTGCTTCGGTAGCCACAGCGCCCCGATCGCATCTGAGATTAGTAGCATGACGGCGTCCTGCCTGCTTGGGCAATGTATACAACCACGGACTACGGCCGCTACAATATTTGTCTTGTTGCGGCGCGCTCTGCTCGAAAAACACAGACGGCCGCCGACAGAAGTCAGGATCAGAAATTTTATTATTACCAGAAAGAACAAGTTGTTTTTTTTTTTTATTGCGAAATGGGGCTTGCCCTTAAGGCATAGTTTATCGTGTGTTATATTAAATGTGTGCTGCAAGTCATGTGTTGTGTATAAACTGAAGCAGTGTTTTGTGGTATCTGTTGTCGTGTATCCAACGATCATAACTGGTCGAGGCACTGTATCGGAGACCGTCTTGTTTAAGGAAACGAGAGCGCTCCCGATGGAGCCCTGTGCATGTCCATATGAGATGGTGTGCATCTGCGTCCGTCACGGGAACAGAACAATACGGGCACGTATCGCCAAGTGGTATGGTGCACCAGTTCCACGTAGAGATTACAGCCGGTGTAAGGGCCTGCCCGAAGTCTCCTAAGCACAACTTCCTCCGCCCTAGTGAGGTGATGGGGGAGGCACACGGTGGGATAAGAGCACGTGTGACCTGCCGGAGAGAGTTCTTACGGGCGCAAAGGGAGGTGAGGGGTGGGAGGGGAGTGGATGGGGAATGTGGATTAGGAGGACAGTGTGCCTCCTGGTCCGCAGCAGTGTTGTGAGGGTTCGCAGCATGTCATTGTACCCAGTGCACCTTGACGCACGTAGTTGTGCGATTTAGGGCGTGTATGGCTTCGCAGATTTCCATTGCCTTGTGCACTTTTTTAAGTTCTTGTATAGCCGCTAGAGAGTCGGTGAATATATCTAGTCGCTCAAGTGTAGGTAGCTTAGAGACGGCGTCTTTCATGGGCGTTATGAATGGCTTGAAGTTCCATTACCAGAGCACTGGCTTCTTTAGATGTATAGTGTTGGTGACCACTAATGAAGGAATGCGTAGAACTGGGGAAGGACGTCATACCGCCGTCAGGTAGAATAGCAGCATCTGTATATACTGCGCAAGTATCAGCGCATCTAGAATCTACTGCCTTGTTCGCACTGGTATTTTCTCCGTGTAACTTGGCCGTAACCTCGTTCGTTTATTAGTCGGGATGTGAGCAAATTCCCAGGGAGGCATTGGTTCAGTCGCATTTTCTATTCGAGAGCCACACTGAAAATGTACATGCAAAGCGGCGACAACCGGAACCAGCTGCTTTTTTATTTCACGTGCTTGTTTACGCTGCGACATCATTTCTGCAATTGTGTTCAGCTGAGCATGTTCCTGCAGAATTGGCACTGGTGTGATTCGAGGAAGCGAAGTAATGGTGCGCATATCATCAGGATTTATTGTCTCCAACTGTGCGAACTGAGCCAAAGTGAGACGTTGAAATTGCGCTTGGTACAAAATCCGTGGCTGCAAGACTGTACGTACGATTCGTCGAGCTACGTCACTACGAGCTCCAGCTGATTTTGAAGCAGTGCGTCTAATGAGATGGAGCGTTTGTGTGGAACTCTAATTCTGCGGAGCCAGTGTGCAGCACTGCCGGACCGGTGAATATCAAGGCCCAGGACGCGGATCTCTGAAGCTTCTGGGATCGTTGACACGCCAAGTGTAAATGCGCAATGAGCGAGCTTTCTGCGTCCTGCTTTATTGGCTACCACAACGTAGCTAGATTTTTGTGCGGAGATGTCAAGCCCAGCTTGCCGAGCGTGCACGACATCGAGGGCTTCTTGAAGCTGTCGAGATTGTCTTGAAATGACTTTACGTACGGACCACAAAGTAATATCGCCCGCGTATATTATCAAGAATCAATCAAGAATCAAGAAAGTTTATTTCCAACAGTTGTTGGGGGTCACTCCAGGCGAAAAGCGACAAAAAATGCAGCTTGACAGTGCCTGGGGGCCCGGCAGTGTTGACATACATTTTTGTCTACATAACAAAACTTAACATCCGGATTTTGGTGTAGTTGCCAAGCAAGAGGTACGAGAGCAATATTGAATGGAACAGGAGCCAAGACCGAACCCTCCTCTGTTCGACGTGAAGCACCCTTCTTGCCTTCCATCTACTCTTATCGCAAAGGTGCGATTACGAAGGAGTGAATAGATGAACTTTACGACCCTTCGTGGAAGCCCCAATTCGATGAGGTTGGCTGTACGCATGGCGCATGTACGCATGTCTGTGGCTGTACGCATGGCGTGACTGTGTGGTGAAGCCTGCAACACATCGTCCGACAATATGGAAAGTCCGTCTTCAGTTCCCAAGTTAGAGCGAAATCCAATTTGTGCAGGATGGTATTTCTTGTTCCGTTCAAGCCACCAGGAGACACGTGTAGCTGGCATCTTTTCTGCGAGCTTGCAAATAGTTAGGGTTACTGAGATCAGCCGTAAGGACTGCAGATTATTTGGAGGTTTTCCTGGCTTTGGTATGGGGACAACACCTGAGTGCTTCCAATCAGACGGAACAGTACCAGTCTCCCATACTGTATTAATAGCCTCTAGGAGTGCGTCAAGCGCTGCCCCTTCCATGTTCTTGAAAACCTCATAAGGAATGCCATCGGGTCGTTGCCTGGACGTTTCAATCGCCGCTATGAGTTCGGCCATGGTGAACGGGCTTGATATATCCAACGTAGCACTGGCCAGGCAGCACGCCAACACAGGACTGATGTAGGCGTGAAGTCGGCCAAAGTCGGCAGCGATATCGGGCCTAAGTCGGCAAATCGCGCTCGCGCTACTTTCACCCACATCTGCCCGATGACGGCCAGCCAGAATGGCTCCACTGTGGCGAAGCCACCATGGGTCGAACTTGGCCAGCCAGAGTGGGTCGGATTTGGCTAGGTAGCATTGGCCGATGTTGAGGGCATTCAGGCTTTTCTGGCCTGTTGTCGGCCCCGCCGACATGTGGAGTCCCCTTGCGCGACCGTTCACAGCCATTATGGCGTTTCTAGTGTTTACCCCACGTGTATCACGCCGTTCGGATAGCAAAAATGTTTATTTGTGTGTTTTCACATTTTCGATCGGCTATGAAGGCATTTTCTAAGGCACTATGAAATGGATCAACAGTAGTTTGTGTAAATGTGCCTCTCATGCATACGCGAAAGCTCTATTAAAGGAGTACTGCCACGAAAATTTTCAGTTGGCGTTTTTTTGCATGAAATGAAAGGCCAAGCCCTCCAGAGCTCAGAAAACGTACTGGTAAGCGTGAGCGCGCCGTGAAAATTTATTTACAGCATGCCTTTAAAAGCTGGTTTCGGTTCCTACTGTAGCCTGGCGTCACGACAGAGTATGTGCATAGTAATGAGCCCCTCGTGACGTACTCCCGCAAAAAATCGTGACGTTTTTGCCCAGTGGTCTCTCGCGCACAGCGCCTGCAGCAAGTGCGGGGTCGACGATGCACAAAATTTTGTATAGTGACTCTGCGACGACAGCAAATACTTCAGCACAGTACAAGATGCAACGTACGGCACGCACGGTGGGTGTCGGCATGGCTCCGGAGCCTGCGATAAGCTAAGGTGGCCTCCGAGACCTCCGCGGCATTTCAGGGGAAAAATGTCGGCGCCATAGAGAGGTAGCCTTCCGATTATACGCGGGCACACACGACGATAAAGGGTAATTCGACTTCGCTCGCTCGCTTCACGGGCACGGTCAACTACGGCGACTGAACGGCGAGAGCGTACGACCGAGTGTGACGCACGAGCGGCCATTTTGAATGTTTTGGTACCTGACGTCACCACAACTTGCCATACTGCTGCGTGAAGTCACCAAAATTTGTACTGTAGCCTGACGTCACACTAGTGTCGATGTCACTAGGCACGCCATGTTAATATTGACTTTGACGTCAAATTAAAATATCTTATCAGCATTTCCTGAGCTTAACATTTGCTCAGGGCTGTCTACGCATATAGGAGAGTTGTATGGTGGAGCAAACTCAGCTTCGAAAATTGGTGTCAGTACTCCTTTAACACAGTAATGAGTGGGGCTAAGTGGATCCTCTGTACTTTCTGTTAATGCGTTCTAAACAAAACAAATAACACTACAAGAGAGGTTTATAGAGAAAAGCACTATTTCATTTATTTTCTGCACTTTGAATTGATAATATGCTATTCTCGTGTTGCACCGTCGTAGTGGAAAAGCTTCGGCAAGGATGTAACCTGCGGGAAAAGGCGTGAAAACTTAGCACAGCTTTGGAGCACATCAGCACAATACTATCATTGTATGCAACTTATGTGCATATCTAAACCTTATTCTGAGCGCAACCACACGAAACTTCCACACACACACCCACACACCCAGGCATCCACCACGCACAGCGCTCACTTCCAACTGAATTTATTCAACGCACGAAGGCTGAATATATACATGTGGCACATGCGCGCATACATCATGTGAAGCCAACACAATCAACATATACATTTCCTTCTTGCTGTGGATGTAGTAGATTTGTATTATTCTGTTCCGCATGACAAGCTTCTTGCATCTGTAAAATCCTGCATCGAAAAGAATGGCGACGTTTCTTTTATCAATGACTCAGGAATCACCGTTGACAATTTCTTATCGCTTTTAGAATTTTACCTCAATGTTACTTTCATAACTTTTGACGAAAAGCCCTATCTTCAACGACAGGGAATCTGCATTGGGTCGTGTGTCGCGCCGGTTCTCTGCGATATCTTTTTAGCTGAAGTAGATGGGGACTTGGATAATGCTTTTAAAGGGGGGGACGTTTTGAAAGTTTTTAGATACGTAGACGATTTTTTAATTCTTTTACAGGGAGACCTTACATCCCCTGAAGCTATTTTAAACGTCTTTAAAAGACTAGGACGAGGCCTATCTTTCACGGTCGAAACACCGCAAGAAGCTTGTCTGCAATTTTTAGATTTGAGCCTCACGTGGAACGATGTGCACTTCTGCTGGTTTTATCATCCCCGTGCTAAGAAGGAGCTGTTGCCGTACGACTCTGCCCACTCAAAGATTGTCAAGAGGGGCGTAGCCTCTCTCTGCTTGGAATCGGCGCTGAGGAGGTCCTGCCCACACAGCATGGAACGTAGTTTTCACAATCAGGTTAGCCGATTAGAGGCTGCAGGCTTCCCTCGATCGGTCATCACAGCCGTTGTCGAATCACTGCTGCAGAAGTTTAAACGTGGAACAAGGGAAGCGTCAATTGCTACCCAGCCCTCAAGGATTAGGCCACACGTTGTGCCATATATCCATAAACTCTCGCACAATTTCAAGAAAGTCGCGGGTAGGCACGGTGTACCGATGGTTTTTTCGGCGCCCGAGAAAATCGGAAAGTTGTGCCAACGCATTTGCGTGAGCAAAAAACGCGACTGCGAGAAGAAGCATGAGAGGCCTTTTCTCAAAAAGTGTTCCACGGGGGTCGTGTACTCGATACCCCTATCCTGCGGCCAGGTGTACATCGGTCAAACCGAAAGGTGTGTTAATGACCGCTTAAGGGAACACGCCCAAAAATTAATCAAACGAGATGACAAGTATGCGCACCTGGTTGCGCACTGTATAATGTGTGGCTGTGACGCAGGATTCTCCGAGACTAAGATTCTGGGCAGAAGCAAAAGAAAAACTGCACGTGAAGTGTTGGAGGCTTTTTACATTGAAAAAGATAAGGACCACTGTGTAAGCACCCCGTCGCTATCTCTGTTTCCTAGTGAAATGCAGTTCATAAGATCAAGACTATAAGATAGAAAGAGCAAGAAGGAAATGTATATGTTGATTGTGTTGGCTTCACATGATGTATGCGCGCATGTGCCACATGTATATATTCAGCCTTCGTGCGTTGAATAAATTCAGTTGGAAGTGAGCGCTGTGCGTGGTGGATGCCTGGGTGTGTGGGTGTGTGTGTGGAAGTTTCGTGTGGTTGCGCTCAGAATAAGGTTTAGATATGTACTACCAACTAGCCCAACAACAAGTTCTTTTAACTTATGTGCGATTTATGAACAAACGCAGAAATTCAAGAAATGTCAGAAACATCTCATAATCGGGCACTACTTTAGAAAATAGCAAAACAAAGTTCTCCTTTTAACTATATAATGAATCTGTGTTCCAATATTCAACCCCAGATCTTCCCTTCGCGTCGCTTTAGATAACCAAGAGGGAAAAAAAACGTGAGTAAATGCACATTACTTGAAATAGGCGCATTTTGCATTATAATAAATTTAATATTTTTGGCATACATCGGAAAGGAAAACATGTAGACGTGAGCTAACATGACACACCCCAGGGATGGGGTCGTTAGGCAAAAAATGTCCTTAAATGATAGGTGCAAGGTGCATTATAAGCAGATATTAGAGAAGGAACATCTTTTCAAGGCTACTTTAAAAATGCCATCGCGTGCCGAACTGCCGCACGTGTCCTACAAGGAGCGCGTGTTCGGTATCACGTTACCTTTAAAAATACGGGCAAGAAAAGATAATGTTACGAGAACTGCAAGTCACCACACAATGGATGTTTGACACAAGCACTGGACTGACTATATGAAGTAAAACTGCTTTGGGATAACGTGCGTAGGCTCTTTATTCGAAAATAAAGAGCCTACGCACCTCACCACACAAATAATATATATAATATATTTTTTTTTTCAATCATGATCTCAGTACGTGAGAACCAATCTCCATAGCGTTCGCTTCTCTTTTATAATTATATGCCTTCAGTCTTCACAGAAAACTATTCCTTTAACCTAACCTTGATTATCACATTCGTACTACAATTATTTTTTTGTAGTTTATGAGGAGTTCTCTCCCACACAAATTTCTTTTCCGGTTCATGGCCGATCCCCCAGAGTGGGTTGCGCCAAGATACCCAAGGACCAACCAACCAACCAACCAAATAATATATAAACTGGAACCGGTGCTTTAACATCACAACAAAACGCGCCCCGTCCCATTTTGAAAACTGGCTAGCAACTTACCGAATTTTGGCATCCGCTTTGCACTCTACAGCTGTGAGTCCGCAATACAAATTGGCGACGACACCGTATAGTCTCACCAAATGGCGCAGGCTTGTGTTCGTATACGACTGATGTCACAGTTGGGATGGGCATTGTCTTAGGAGGTACACTCGCCAAGCAACCGCGCAAACAGCTTGAATGATCGATAAATGCGGTACATGATAAACGATAAACGTGTAGACACACTGCGCGCACCTGTTGAAACTTGTTCGTACACCTTGCACGTTGGTAGCAATGCTGCCGCGACGAGAGAGCACGGCAAGTTCCCCGAAAACTGCGTGGTTTCCCCCTCCCAAGGCAGCAAACACCACGAAAAGCAGGTTCAGAACCACATTCTTTGCAAACTGTAGATGAGCACAATGGACGTGCATGGAGGGGGCCATGACAGTGGTGGTCAGTTCGGGAGGCGACGCCCCCCTCCCCCTCACACACCTTTTTTTTATGTTTAGTTGCTGCTGGCTTAGCACGTGCTAGGTTACAACTCCGCAGAACACGCGCGTTTTTCTTGCTTTCTTTTTTTTTTTTTTTTTGTAGTCTCAAAACGTGGAAGACAGCATTTCTGCGGGGCAAACATTTATGCACAATGGCGGGGACACCCGCCGGGACTGCATTTGTTAAAGGAGTACTGCCACGAAAATTTTCAGTTGGCGTTTTTTTGCATGAAATGAAAGGCCAAGCCCTCCAGTGCCCAGAAAACCTACTGGTAAGCGTGAGCGCGCCGTGAAAATTTATTTACAGCATGCCTTTAAAAGCACGTTTCGGTTTCTACTGTAGCCGGACGTCACGACGCAGTATGTGCATAGTAATGAGCCCCTCGTGACGTGCTCCCGCAAGAAATCGTGACGTTTTTGCCCAGTGGTCTCTCGCGCACAGCGCCTGCAGCGAGTGCGGGGTCTACGATGTACAAAATTTTGTAAAGCGACTCCGCGATGACAGCAAATATTTCGCCACAGTGCAAGATGCAACGTACGGCACGCACGGTGGGTGTCGGCGTGGCTCCAGAGGCCGCGATAAGCTAAGGTGGCCTCCGAGACCTCCGCAGCATTTCAGGGGCAAAATGCCGGCACCATAGCGAGCTTGCCTTTCGATTATACGTGGGCACACACGACGATAGAGGGTAATTCGACTTCGCTCGCTCGCTTCACGGGCACTCTCAGCTATACGGCGAGTGAACGGCGAGAGCAGACGACAGAGAGTGACGCGCGAGCGGCTATTTCGCATGTTTTTGTACCTGACGTCATCACAACTTGCCATACTGCTGCGTGAAGTCACCAAAATTTGTAGTGTAGCCTGACGTCACACTAGTGTCGATGTCACTAGGCACGCCATGTTAATATTGACTTTGACGTCAAATTAAAATATCTTATCAGCATTTCCTGAGCTTAACATTTGCTCAGAGCTGTCTACGCATATAGGAGAGTTGTATGGTGGAGTAAACTCAGCTTCGAAAATTGGTGCAGCCTATGGAGTATGCTGACATGCATGTGTTCTCTTGCCAGCTACTTGTAACACAGGATTTCGCAGAGACTGAACCTAGCTAGAACTTTAGCTAAAAACACGAGCGGAATGCTGCACTGCACGTAACAAACGTAGCGAGCACGCGCGGTGTCGCCACTGTACATGAATTTCTGCAAGCTTCTACAGCGCAGGAAAACACGTGCTCCCTTCGAGCGCGACAAGAAATATTGCGCTGAATCTCTCTCTACTCACGCCCTTCTTTTACTCTTTTTGGTTATAAATAAATTAGTTTTTAAATACTAGAAAACGCAGATGTGGGATTCTATCGACACCATAGTCTCATATGAACGTCAGAGACAAATCCTACACTCGCTGCACATAGCATATGCAGTCAAGCTCGATATATTCTTCTCATCTAACCAGTAGAACGTAACCGCGATGGCCGATGTGCAAATGAATTTGATGTGTATGGAAAGAACGCACTGACGGTCGTTACACAAAAAAGCAAAAAAATAAAGAAGAAGGAATTATACGCAATGCCGTGGACACATTAAGGAATTATTAGCCTATTCTGTATCTGTGTGGTAGTAGAGAGCATGGAGGTGGAAAAGGGAGGTATAAGTTTACCCGACCAGTGGACAATTATTTTCTGTTGCTGAGCTTATGCGAGCTGCGATACATGCGTTGCGCTGTACCGCTGCTTTTGAAAGAATGCACTAGTTTCGCGAACGCACTGATGAAATGTAGTGGAGGGGCACGTGGTCAACAACAGCTTGACTTAGGACGGCTGGTTTATACTGTAACCCTGCACAAACATATGAAGAAACTAGGGAACAGAAGAGAGCTTTGATTTCCAACTGATTTTTTTTTCAGTGCGTGTAGGCTGTTTTTATATTATTTATTTCTTTATTTATTGGTACTGCAACCCTTTCCGGGGTTTCAGCAGGGTGGGATACAATACATGAAGAAAATATATCATAATGGCACTCACTATATATATATATGTGTATATATATATATATATATATATATATATATATATATATATATATATATATATATATATATATATATATATATATATATACTGGAAGATGATTACATACTCTAAAGACAACAAATTCAGCTTCAATGACATAGTAAAGAATTTTTCAAATGTGTAAATGCAACAAAACAACAGGCAACGGAGATATAATACACACAGTATATACGAAAAAGAACTCATTATGTTTAGCCATCAAGAAAGGACGAAAATGCTGAAAAAGAATGTGCTCGAACGATGGTGCTGCTAAGGTTTTTCCAATCTGTGACTGTTCGTGGGAAAAAAGAATACTTCAAACAGTCGTTACGAGAACGGAAAGGAGTAATTCTTAGTTCATGCCTTTGGCGCGTTGAATATCCGGATGAGAACGAGATCCATTCACTAACGTTGACGTTATAGTGCCCCTTAATTAACTGATATAAAAATTTTAATCGTGACGAGCGGTTTCTTTCGGCAAACGGCGTTAGGTTAGCGCGAGCTTGTAGCTCACGTACTGAACTGCGTTGGAAATCGTTATAAATGAACTGTATGGCACTTTTTTGGACATTTTCTAGTTTCAGAATATTACCTTTCGTATAGGGGTCCCATATTACAGCAGCATAGTCTAAGACTGGTAGGACAATGGAATTGTATGCTGATTTTCTTACAGCAGGGGTAGCCAAAGTTAGTGTTCTCCTTAAAAAGAATAATTTCCTGTAAGCATAGGTCGGCGCACTCACTCATGAGTGCACTCACTCGCACTCACTCGCACTCATTTCATAGACGTGAGTGCGAGTGCAAGTGAGTGCCAATGAGTGTGAGTGGAAGTGAGTGCGAGTGAGTGCCAGTGAGTGTGAGTGGAAGTGAGTGCAAGTGCGAGTGAGTGCCAATTAGTGTCAGTGGAAGTGAGTGCAAGTGAGTGTGAGTGGAGGTGAGTGCGAGTGCGAGTGAGCGCCAATGAGTGTGAGTGGAAGTGAGTGCGAGTGAGTGCAAGTGAGTGTGAGTGGAGGTGAGTGCGAGTGAGTGCTTGTGAGTGTGAGTGCAAGTGAGTGCGAGTGAGTGCCAGTGAGTATGAGTGGAAGTGAGTGCGAGTGCGAGTGAGTGCAAGTGAGTGTGAGTGGAGATGAGTGTGAGTGCGAGTGAGTGCCAGTGAGTGTGAGTGGAAGTGAGTGCGAGTGCGAGTGAGTGCCAGTGAGTGTGAGTGGAGGTGAGTGCGAGTGCGAGTGAGTGCAAGTGGGTGTGAGTGGAAGTGAGTGCGAGTGCGAGTGAGTGCCAGTGAGTGTGAGTGGAGGTGAGTGCGAGTGCGAGTGAGTGCAAGTGAGTGTGAGTGGAACTGAGTGCGAGTGAGTGGAAGTGAGTGTGAGTGCGAGTGAGTGCCAGTGAGTGTCAGTGCCAATGAGTGTGAGTGTATGTATGTATGTATATATGTATGTATGTATGTATCCGTGGCCGTCTCGTTAATGGATTGTATACGAAAATCGATATGCCATATGACTGCATGACGAATAAAATGACAGGTTATTATATGAAAATCATGACATGCATGATTTACATGAAACGGTCTTGGTGCTCTCCTGGGCCGTTTCGTTAATGGGATGTATACGAAAATCAGTATGGCACAACATGACTGCATGACGAACATAATGACAGGTCATAACATGAAAATCATGACATGTATGGCATGAGCGGCTTGATTTACATGCCACGGTCTTGGTACTCTCCTGCCCAGCTAGCATACAAAGGATTTATGACGACTTCGAAACGGATATCCGAGATGTTAACGTTGCAGACGGCACGCGTAAGAAGCCTTAGTCCTGGATGCGTCGTATATCGTCTGATGTCCGGCTCGTTGCACATGCGTCTTCAAAAAGCTGGTCTTTTCGACGGCTTCGAGAAGACTCCAATAATCCCATTTTCCTGGATTTCTGAATCCGTTCAAAGACTTGCACGTGCGTCATCAAAAAGCTGTTCCTCAAATGTTAGCCTTAATCTGAAAAAGAAGCAGGAATCGTGCTCGGGAACTGGGCGCGCCCACCAAAATTTTGGTCTGGTTACCACCCTCAGAATATATAAATGATAATCTGACCTCAGAGCTAACGCCTTAGGGGTTCAAATGACGCCAAGGCATTTTTTGCACCCCTAAGGCATTAACTCTGTGGTTCTGAAGGTGTCAACGGGATAATAGTTTTGGGGGGCACCCACGATCCACGGACGTCGTCCCTGCCTTATGGTAGTAGCTGCGACCTGCTACGTTACCAGCTGCACCATAAGGTTTAGGGTGCTGCAGAGTGGGGGTTAGTGCCAGCCCACCTGAATACTTTCGTCCTAGGAAGAAGTGCTGGTGTCGCACTTGCGTGGAACGTTTTTTTTTTTCTGGCGGGTCAAAGCACCAGCATTGAGTGCAACAGAGCAATAGTGCAGTAAGGTAGGCACACAGTTGTCTGCAAAGGCTTCATCAGTCTTAGCATTTAGGTCACAATTAGTTGTCATGCATACAAAAATCGATATAGCTTGTACTTTGTATAGTATGAAGCAAATCTACCAAAAACAGTAGTGACATATCTTGCTACAGTTAAGGATAGAAAGTTTCTTGGCAGGCGGCCTAAGAAGGAGGCCCCACTGCCAATGATCATGACGTCACAACATTTTATTCAACATTTCATTGAGAAACTAACTTATGGTAGTTTAAAAAAAAGAGAAATGCGAAAAAATAAAACCACTAATATTCAAAAGGAACTGCAGAAGAAATAATTTAAATATATCTGGAACTTATTAACGACTAGAGGCTTACAGAAAGCGCACTAGTAACAATAATCAAAAGCAAAACGACAATGCATTTCTCAGCATGAGAGCAGCGCATCCTGTTATATGAGCACAGACAGCATAATGGATGACTTTGTGATAGCCGCTTTCAGTCATGTTATGCGGTAACTTCGCCACATAAAATCAATGAGTATGAACAAAGGAACTCAAACATGACCCAGGTATCAAAGTGAAAATTTGCCTAGGAGATCAGCTGATTAAAGAGGCAAGCTTGAAAAGACTACCAAAAGCATCAATCAAGTGACAATGAATACTGACCAAAGTGACCTTCAAAGAAAATATCGCATGAAATATTAACATAATCGTTATAATTAACAACATCACAATGCAGTGCATAATCTGTCTCAGCGAGCAACGTTACATCGAAGCAACCTCAGTTTCATAATGAAGCTACATACTCGCGTACTTGAAGTCCAATACACTGGAGACAGGTAGAGAGGGTGGCCTGATCTAGTACGCCCCGGCCTTCTACTCTACTTCGGGGACAACGCAACAGGGGAAGAAGAGTGATGAAGCATGAGGATGGGGATAAGAATGAGTGATCCGTATATACATAATAAGACATGACTGCTTGCGCAAAGGGGACATGGACGCCAGTAACCATATTTCGTTACGCTTGATACCAACTAGCCCAACTTATGGCAGCTATTCACTTCTGCAAAACAATGTGCTGTGACGCGGAAAATGTCGACCGGGCTCTCTTGACATAAACACTGGCAATAGTCAAACCCCAGCACGGGTAACTGGGACCTCGCCTCTACTTGAAACGTGACAGGGGCCGCCATTAGTCGGACGAGTATGTTGTGCAGGGAAAGGCACTCGAAGATTATGATAAAGGTCTAATAGTCGCATAATGAAAAGAAGCCACTTTAGTTGCATCTAAGTTTAATAGTCGCTTTTCATAATCCGCAACTTTGCGCAGTGGTACCGAACGTCTAGCATCCAGTCCATTTCTATTGAAAAAAATGACCTTGTAGCATTTGGTAATTCTGTATGGTCGCCTATTTCGGGTGAAATACAGCTTTCATCTATTGCTTGTGCTCCCATATCAGCCAGCCTAGTGGCCGCCGTCTACTGCTGTACGAATGGGGGACAGTCGCGACATACCATGTGTTCTAGTCTCTGACACATTAGACAGCGCTCACAGTTCGAGATGTACGCGCCACTGAAGAGGTGCGCGTAGTGCCGAGTTAGGCCGGCGACCAGGTGAAACTTGCGCAGTGTACTGGCACCACTGCCGTTTATTCTACCCAGGAGGAAAAACTCGTGTCACTCTATTTGCCGCAGATGCCTGCATAGGTCAGCGCACTCACTCATGAGTGCACTCACTCGCACTCACTCGCACTCATTTCATAGACGTGAGTGCGAGTGCGAGTGAGTGCCAATGAGTGTGAGTGGAAGTGAGTGCGAGTGCGAGTGAGTGCAAGTTAGTGTGAGTGGAGGTGAGTGCAAGTGAGTGTGAGTGGAGGTGAGTGCGAGTGCGAGTGAGTGCCAATGAGTGTGAGTGAAAGTGAGTGCGAGTGAGTGTGAGTGGAGGTGAGTGCGAGTGAGTGCCTTTGAGTGTGAGTGGAAGTGAGTGCGAGTGCGAGTGAGTGCTTGTGAGTGTGAGTGCAAGTGAGTGCGAGTGAGTGCCAGTGAGTGTGAGTGGAGGTGAGTGCGAGTGCGAGTGAGTGCTTGTGAGTGTGAGTGGAAGTGAGTGAGTGCGAGTGAGCGCCAGTGAGTGTGAGTGGAGGTGAGTGCGAGTGCGAGTGAGTTCAAGTGAGTGTGAGTGGAGGTGAGTGCGAGTGAGTGCGGATTCTGGAAAAATTTGGGTGAGTGAGTGTGAGTGAGTGTTCCCCTACACTGCCGACCTATGCCTGTAAGCATTAGCTGTAACATAACGAATATGTTTATTCCACCTAAGATCGTTGGATATCCACAACCCAAGATATTTGTATTCGGACACCTCAGACAACATCACACTGTTGAAATTATATGTAAACATTAAGGGCATTTTCTTTCGAGTTATCCGCATAAAAACTGTCTTCTCGAAGTTTATGCACATCTGCCACCGTTTACACCAAGAAGCAACGCGCTGAAAATCATTGTTCAATAGTGTCTGATCTGATTGGTCCTTAACTTCTGTATAGAGAACACAGTCCTCCGCGTAATTTTATTTTAACAGAGATGTCTTTTACTATGTCATTTATAAATATAAGAAAGAGGAGTGGCCCCAGGACCGATCCATGCGGGACACCCGATTGCACTGGTAGGTAATTAGAGGTGGCCTTTAAATGCAACAAACTGATGGCGGTTGTTCAGGTACGCTGACGTCCAATTAACAAGATGAGCATTTCTAAGCAGCCAATGTAATTTGAATAATAACTTACTGTGTGATACTTTCGCCGAACGCTTTCGAGAAGTCCATAAAAATTGCATCAATTTGTTTAACATTATGGAAAAAACAGCGCCTGCAATCCATCCTATTGTTTAACATTATTTACTGATACGGCAAAGTCATGAATGGTAGCAACTAGCTGTGTAGAAGTCGAGTACCCTTTCCGAAATCCATGCTGGCATTCTGTCAAGATGTTATTAGCATCCAAAAATTCTATGATATGTTTATGTATAATGTGCTCTAATATTTTGCAGCTGGTAGACGTTAACGATATCCGTCGATAATTCTTTATACACTCTTTGGCACCGCTTTTATGAAGTGGTATCACTCGTGCTGTCCTCCAGTCATCCGGGAGTTGGCTTTCTTCTAAAGAACGTAAAAACACAATGTGCAAGTATTTCGAAACCCATTCGGCATACCTTTTTAGGAAAGCGTTGGGTATATCGTCAGGGCCTGAACTTTTCTTTTCATCGAGTTTTAAAAGCATGTGGAAGATTCCCTGTTCGCTTATTAACACATCAGAAATGGGGAGTAAGGAGTTCTCTAAAACAGGTAACACACCATCATCACAAGTAAAAACGGAGTGGAAATGCTCATTAAATGAGTTAGCAATTTTTTCTTCGTCATCCAAGTGAGTACCATCAACTTCAAATACATCGCATTGGTAATGTTTCGGTGACACCTCCCGCCAAAATTTCTCTGGGGACGCTGTGATGAATTTAGGCAACGATTCTCCATAGTAACGTTGTTTATCAGTAGATAGTTGGATGCGAAGCTTAGATGAAAGAGAGAGAAACTTCTGTCGTTCATTTGGTGAAACACTGCTTGTTTTTTTCATTTTATTTTTCAATCTCTTTAGCTGCCTTTTCAATCTCAGCGTCTCCCGAGTAAGCCAGGGATTCTTTTTTCTTTTCTTAACAATAGTTGGTACATATTTTTCAATGCACTCATTAACAATACACTTAAAGCGATCCCACAACTGTTGCACATCTACAACGTTTTCCGAAAAAGAATCTAAGTAAAACGAAAGCGTGTCAATAATGGAAACATCATCAGCTCTGGAGAAGTTGCGGAAACGGACGGAGCTGCAATTGTCTTTCCACTTCATATTATCTATTGTTAATAACACAGCCTCGTGATCCGATATACCGGGAAACACATCACACGCTGATTGACTACTTAAGGTCCCACTTACAAAGAAAAGATCCAGTATCGATTCGGAATCGCCCTGTTTTCTGGTATATGTGTCAACTAATTGCGATAAATTAAAAGAAAAGGCAATGTCAAGCATGGCTTCTCCTAAACTATCGTTGTCATTTTTGACCGACATCGTTGCCCAATCAACGTCTGGCAAGTTAAAATCTCCCGAAAGTATAATACGGTCACTTGGTTTCATATGCTCGTTCATGTATAGCTTTAAAGAATCCAAAACGTCAACACCAGAACTAGGGGTTCTGTACAGAGCAGCTATTATATATCTAACATTTTCATGGTAGACCTTACAAAAAATGCATTCAACATCTACTAAATCAGGCATTTTTACCAGCTTAATGCTCTCCTTGAAGAGGATGGCTACACCGCCACCCCTGCTACCCCTGTCTCTTCTGAATGCGCCATACCCAAGCGGAATCAACTCGCTGTCAAATATGTCGTCACTTAACCATGTTTCTGTCAGTACAACGATATCTGGGTTCTACGACAAAAGAATTCCCTCTAACTCTGTACGTTTGTTTATCACGCTCCTACAATTTACGTTAAGTATTCCTAAAGGGCCGCGCTTGGGTTCAGACCGTCAGTTTCGAGGACCTGATGAATTGATTGATTTGTGGGGTTTAACGTCCCAAAACCAGCTCTGATTATGAGAGACGCCGTAGTGGAGGTCTCCGGAAATTTTGACCACCTGGGGTTCTTTAACGTGCACTGACATCGCACAGCACACGGGCCTCAACATTTCGCCTCCATCGAAATGCAGCCGCCGCAGCCGGGATTCGATCCCGCGACCGACCTGATGAAAAATGCTTGCCATATGACTGGTTTGTATTTTTTTTTTTTGTTTTTGCCTTTTTCGCACATGTCATGGTCTTAACAAGAGCACTTCATTTGAATTTGCAATGCAAAAGGGATCTATGTATTTCATGGTGTATAAAAACAGCTAACATCCTCTGAATGTAAAGTTAGCACTAGATCTGCCTTGTCCCCTCGCTGTCACGGTGTTAGCTCCATATACCCTTCCTCTGCATAGGCTGCTAAATGTCAGTAGTATAACGCCGGCTGCGAGGGCTTATTTCCGCTTCAGCGCACCATAAAGTCTGCGCTAGA
This sequence comes from Hyalomma asiaticum, assembly GCA_013339685.2. NCBI lineage: Eukaryota > Metazoa > Arthropoda > Arachnida > Ixodida > Ixodidae > Hyalomma > Hyalomma asiaticum. The sequence goes on from CM023483.1 coordinate 146,972,633, forward strand.
CCCTTTTTATCCACTGCTGTTGCGCTGTTACCTCCGTATGCCCTTTCCTTCCATAGGTTGCTAAACGTCAGTAGTATAGAGCGCCGCTTCCGACTGTTTATCTTTGTTTGCACATATGAGCGGTGGTTATGCCCACCGATGTAAGCACGAACAATTTCTATGAATTTTAATTTTCTCACATGCGCTGTCAGATAATTTCCCACCATACTTGTCAATCCTTCTGGCTAATGTTAACTGTTGCGCCAGCCTGTTTCGCAAAGTTCCCGCAAAACAGCCTATAGATGTATATATCAATAGTTTATATGCATGTTTTTTGTGTGCCCTGTTTATGAAAAACAAAGCGCGCGAACAGAATGTCATATATGCTGCTCAAAACGCACGTGCGCTATGTTCCGGTATACTGAAACGCGTATACATAAATATATATGAAGCCCAACATCTGATTCTTACGTCGAATCTATCAAGTGAATTTCGGTCATGGTTGTCTCGATCGGATCTCAATTGTTATATACAGCAGGCTTCCAAAGAGGTCCGGCCGATATCAGCCATGAAAGGCTGCGGCGTTATCGACGTTGCCTCCAGGACGGCAGAAATGACTCAATGTTTCCTGGGAAATAATCTCTCTAGGCAAATATCGCGCCAAATTCGCCATTCCTCAGGCGATGCTGATGAGCGGCAAAATCGGCGCCACATTTGCCGGAGAAAGTTATCGGCTCAGCCGGACGGGGGCTCTAAGGTGGCATATTTGGCACAGTGTTGCCAATAAATGGCGTCGGCGAGCTCATATTGTCTGTAGAAAGGCAAAATCGGCGCCATAGTTGCCGTTGAAAGCCATCGCCTCAGCCGATGTCGGCAGTAACGTGGAATATGCGGCCCCATGTTGCCGATTACTGTCGACGGCCTGCCGATATCGGCGGGGCAGCGGCTATAGTAGCCCGACGTTGCCAGTCATTGACGGCGGCGTAGCCGATACTGGCTCGCTGTAGGCAACATTAGGCCGTGGATGGGCTGAACTTTGCCGCCATAAAACCAATATCGGCCCTACGTTGCGTGCTGCCTGGGGGGGTTGGACTCATCATGGTCAGAGAAGGTCATTGGTGACACATGATTGTACTTCGGAAAAAAAGCTCTAGCAGCATGTTGAGCAAACTCACTTGGCGTACTTTGCATCGCTAACCTCACGCTTGCTGCTGGATCATGTTGCTTGTTTCCGCGTTCCATTGATCGTGCGCCAAAGTGCTTTGTTCCCAATTCCGGATCCAAGGTTTTTGCACCATTCGTACCACCGTCTTCGAGTTCCTTTTCGTGTCGACGTGCCTTCGCTGCTATGTGGTTAGCGCGTGCGCTGCCGCCAGGTATGTCAGGATTTCTCGACGCATACACTTCTATATTGTAACGAAGATGCCAAGAGGTCCAACGAGAAAAGGCCAGAACCTTCTTTAATGGCGGCAAACCGTTCCGAAAAACCACGTGCGCCAGAGCGTTCTTCGTCGTCATCTCTCTGGCGATCGGTGCCCATAGTGGGTCGGCAGCTTACTGCGCGTCATTACTCCCCCCGTGAAAAGCGACCGTCCCGGTCGCTCGTTTAGCTGAGAGAGAAAGAAAAAGGAAGAGGGATGAGAAGGTTCTTCACGCGTTCAGTTGCTGCGGGCGTAGTACGGCTTCATCCGTACTGCGTGAACAGTCTCTGGTCATGGGCGCCGTCGGCTCGAGCTCAAGTATACGTTTCTTCGCTGTTGTCAAAGTTCTTCTTGTAAAGAACGCTGTCGCGGAAGCAGTAAGTAGTAAGCCCTCGTGATATAGGGCGCGGCATGACAACGTCGGCACCCTGAAGGTATCTGATAATGGGTAGCAACGTAGTGTCTTCGCGTTGGCGGCCGGCCATTTCGACTGTATCGACTGCGCCTAGAAACCGGAAATCCTGCTCGATGTCATCTGGATTCGAAGCTAGAGGCGCACGTGAGAGGCAGTCAGCATCGCCGTGCTTCTGTCCGGACCGGTATACCACTGTGATGTCGTGTTCCTGAAGGCGGAGACTCCAGCGAGCAAGGCGGCCTGACGGGTCCCTAAGATTCGCAAGCCAACACAGTGAGTGATGGTCACTTACTATGCGGAAAGGTCTGCCGTAAAGGTAAGGCCGGAACTTGGCGATAGCCCATACCACCGCCAAGCACTCCTTTTCCGTCGTGGAGTAGTTGACCTCCGCCTTCGTAAGACTGCGGCTCGCGTAAGCTACTACCCGTTCGGTGTCGTCTTGCCACTGGACGAGGACAGCCCCGAGGCCCACGTTGCTAGCGTCGTGTGGATTTCCGTGTCTGCCTTGTCGTCGAAATGCGCCAGCACAGGGGCTCTTTGTAGGCGGTTTCGGGGGCAACCACTGTTAAAGCTTCCTTCTGCGCCTCGGTCCACCGAAGGGTGTATCTTGCGTGTTAGTCGCGTTTAATGGTTTCAGCGATCCTTGAGAGCCTACGACAAACGACGGTGTATGCGCAGATCACCATGCAAGAACCGCTGACTGCCTCTGCCTTCTTGTCTGTGGGGCGTGGAAACTCCGCGACGGCAGCTAGTTTTTCGGGGTCCGGTCGAACACCGTGCGAGCTAACTACGTGGCCGAGAAACTCCCGAAAGCCAGTGTAGCATTTTAAATGCGAAGCATTTCTTAGCGAAATTCGGCGAGTTTGAGCGTATCTATCTATCTATCTATCTATCTATCTATCTATCTATCTATCTATCTATCTATCTATCTATCTATCTATCTATCTATCTATCTATCTATCTATCTATCTATCTAGCCGCCTACGATTTTGTGCTCTCCTGGCCGTTTCGCTAATCGGATGCTTACGAAAATTCGTGTGCCACATGACTACATGACGAACATAAATGGCAGGCCATAACATGAAAATCATGATATGCATGTCATGAGCAGCATGATTTACATGCCACGGTCTTAGGGCTCTCCTAGCCGTTTCGCTAATGGGATGTATGCGAAAATTGGTATGGCACAACATGACTGCCTGACGAATATAAATGGCAGGTCATAACATGAAAATCATGACATGCGTGTCATGAGCGCCATGATTTACATGTCACAGTCTTGGTGCTCTCCTGGTCGTCTCGTTAATGGGATGTATACAAAAATTCGCATGCCACGATATGACTGCATGGCAAACATAAATGACAGGTCATAGCGTGAAAATCATGACATGCAAGTCATGAATGACATGATTTACATGCCACGCGTTTCGTTAATGGGCCGTATACGCAAATTGGCATGCCACAACATGACTGCATCACAAACATAAATGACAGGTCATAACACATGCACGTCATGACTCATGACATGCACGTCATGAGTCACATGATTTACATGCGACGGTCTTGGTGCTCTCCTGGCCGTTTCGTTAATGGGATGTATGGGCTCCGTCTAGTGACCAGAGGGCGCTACGTAGCTCTCGTCGGACGGCTCAGTCGCGCACAGTGGAAACCGAAGCGACAGCGACGCGCTCGTTTCTTCGCTGCTTTCCGGGCGTGCTGCGAACCACACGAACGCTCGCGGCGTCGCCCTTTGGAACATGTAGCCGCAGGTTTGGAACGCGCGTCTCAAAGGAAATAAAACGAAAGAAGGCGGGACGGGCGGTTGCTGCTGCAGAGTTGGAGAAGCGCATCGCGTTTGCGTATTTCCCTGTCACAGTCTGCCCAATTTTGCTTCTTCTCTCCGCCAATCAGTGCATTCTGGCGCTGATGTCGCACATGGAAAACTCGACTGCACGAAGCCTATACGAGAATTGGTTTGGCACAACATGACTGCATGACGATCATAAATGACAGGTCATAACATGGAAATCGTGACATGCATGTCATTAGCGGCATGATCCACATGCCACTTGTTTCCTTAAAGGGATGTATACCAAAATTGCTATGGGAAAACACGACTGCATGAAGAACGTAAATGACAAGTCATAACGTTGCTCTCTCCGCGGAGAGCTTGCGGAGAAAATACCTCCCACACGGGCCCTAATGCGATGCGCATTACCCGCACTGCGAGGGGGCGTCATCACAGAACCTGGATTCCCCGTTTACCGTGCTCGAAGTGCGTGAAGCGCTTCACAACCTTAACTAGCGCCGTCCGCGGGACCGGACTGGGTCACGAATAACGTACTCAGGAACCTGGACGACGAAGCCGTTAATCTCCTGACTGACGCCATTAACACGCTCTGGGAGGCGGGGACGGTTCCTGACGCATGGAAGAAGGCCTCCGCAGTACTCATCCCCAAGACGGGCAAGCCGCCTGACATTTTTAATTGGCGCGCTCTCTCGCTCACTTCTAGCGTGGGTGACGTCATGGAGCACGTTATTAAGATTCGCTTGTCGAGACATGTCGAGGCGGAAGAAAGCTTTCCGTTTAACATGATTGGATTCAGACCGCGACTAGGTATCCAGCATGCCATGCTGTTGATCAAACGAGAGATCTTTGGAAAACGACAGACGTGCGAGGCATTAGATTTCATTCAAGCATTTGACACGGTTCTGCGCAAGCATATCTTAAAGGAAATGTCCGCTGTGAACATAGGCGCTAGATTTCACCCCTACTCGAGGGCTTTTCTCAGGAACCAGAGCGTCACTATCCGCATAAGACAAGATCAATCCGGGGAGCCTGGAGCCGAGGGGCACCCCTCAGGGGTCGGTCATCTCCCCCATGTTGCTTAACATTGCGATATGCTACCGCTCGCGGAACGTCTTTCAATGTTATAGAACATCAGCTAAACTTTATTTACGCGGGCGACATCACGATCTGTTGTCGCGGCGGATCGGGTGCAGAGCCAGCCCTTCAGGGGGCCCTAGATGCCACAGAGTGCTTCCTTTAGGACACAGGCGTGGTGGCCCTGTCACCTTCCGAACTGCTATCCGCCTCCAAGGATCGGAGGATGTCCACCCCCTGCAGCATGCTGAACCATTTCTCTAACGACCAGAGACGGGCACGCTATTCGCATGGTCTCTCACATACGAATCCTCGGACTGCAGGGTAAACGGCAAAAACAGACTCACCATCGCGCGAATCACGTCGAAGATGGAGAGCATGCTAAGGCTCATCCTCCGCGTTTCTAACCGGAGAGGCGGGCTGAGCGCGGCGAACTTGGTTATCCTCTATCATGCTTTCCTAGTGAGCTACATTGTTTACGTCGCCTCGATTCTGCATCGGAGCAAATCGGATGAAGAACGCTCATGCGAAAAAGCGTCCTGGCAGTTTAGACGGATGTTAGACTGGGAGTGCTAAAGATCCTTTAGTCACCCTCAATCGGGTTACAACTCATTATCATTTGTCGCGGAGGTCTTACCCTAAGCTGTCCAGGCCTTAGCATTTCGTACGTTGCATTCCCCTTCCGCAGCAAATTTGCTCACTTTGCGGGAGGAATTGGTCCGAGATGCCCCTCTTGCGGCCATGGTAGCAGTACACTAGATCACATGCTATGGCAGTGTACTGCGCTTACCGGCGCACAGCTCTCAGACGCAGTGGGAAGAGTCTCTTAAAAGCGGCTATCGTTACACGCAGAAACGGGCATTCCAGGAGGTGTGTGCCCGGGAGGCAGGCCGCGGCTTGCCCGTGCCGCTACTCGCGCGGCCCGCAACGTAGACAGGGGCGCCCCTTCGGGGTTCCCCCTACCGGACATTCTCCAGGACCTCAGTAAAGTTTTAAGCAACAACAACAAAGTGCTCCTGGCGCGCGCGTGGCCGGACGAAGACATCGAGATAGAGGGAAAGAAGAGAGCTAAGAAAGAGTATAAGCCGCGTTCGTAAAGCTTCGAGCATGTCCGCCGATAGTGCGGTGGTAGAGAACCTTTCGTCCTGGATGGCGTTTCCCCGCCGACTACTGTCAACAAGAAAACTGCTGCGTTAATCGCCCAGGCACGGTAACGGCATTTATGGGTCAATGTGGCACTATTAAACATGACGGATGCTTGTGTCTTGTGGCCTTTACTATCGACTGTGCCCTGTTATTCCGTAAACCACTTCAGTTACCTCAAGGGGTTAGTCATGGATGTCATGAAGGCGATGCGTGAGCGTGGTTCAGTAAGGTATAAAGGTGTGGTGATTTTGAATCATACGGTTTGGTGAAGCAGCCGCGAGTGTGTTGCTGTGTGTGCCTTCTTATGTCTTCGTTAAAGCGCTTCACCAAACGGTATGTGGTTGAACGTTGCGGTACCAGCGAAACACCGATACAAATGGGCCTAAGTTCACCTCATGTACAAGAAACATGGAAATGCTTATGTGAAAACACGTTCCACTTTCGTGTTATACCGAGTCCTGTGACACAGGGATCAGCCACATACTTGTTACCTTCGTTGTCGTTTTTTTTTTTTTTTTTTTTGCAATTTCCTACTCTTCGCTCTCCAGTTGAACCTTTGGGGAGCGTCACAAACGGAACATTGTGTATTCGCGCAACCGCTGATCTTGACTGCCGTTTTATCTTTCTCGCAGGGTGATGTTCCTGGAGAACATTCGTCGTCAAACGCCAGCCCTGCACATGTGAGTTTTCTTGTGGCTAAACTTCCACGCTCAATTTCGTAGTTAAGACATTGAGAGTTAATCCGTGTACTTCTCGTTGCAGAAGAAACGCGTGGACCTGTACATCTTCCCTTTATGGTGTACCTTACGCCTTGCTTATTAAGCCATTAGCGCCCGCTTTTTGTGGTGTTTTGCGCTCATCGCGCATATCAAAAAACAAGGCACTTCTGTAGTCGTATTGCTGGAGAGAGCTCGACTCCGCTTTGTTTTGGGGCTGAGCCAGAGCGCGCCCGCCAACAACAACCAAAAGAAAAGAAAATATCGCCTACCTTGTACTTAGCGCCAATGATATTCCGAGGGCTGCTCATAAAAAGGTCGTTGCGAGGTTGTTGTGGTTCTTCGCTCATTGCTGCTGGCTGCAGGGGCGTATCTAGAAGTTTTTTCGGTCCGACCGAAATGAAAACAACGGGGGGTGGGGGCAAGTAACAGCTTTCTTGTACGTTTTAAGTTTTGCAAGGGTGCGACAAAGAACGAGGATACAGGGAGGGAAGACCCCTGACGTCACGTAGCGATAACGTCCAACAAAGGTTGTTTTGACAGCCTTTTCTGGTCTTTTCAGTACGCGTGGTTCTAAATAACTTCCTAGGGTGTTATTTAGTCCACACGTTGGAAAAAAATAAATATATATCAAACGTGGTCCAAACGAGTCAAGTTTTCTGTTACTGATACACCTGAGCGCGTTGCCTCTTGCACAGAAAATACCTTAAAATGTCGTATACTAGCAAGAACGTCCCTGCGAGGCTTCCTACGAGCAACTGCAAAGAAGAGAAAACCTGGTTTGTCCCTCATGTATCCCGCCAAGGTTAACTGGTGTCTTCATAGGAGCAGTAGAGTGTCATTTGCAAACATGGTCATCACAACCTGTTGTCCCACACAAGCGGCTCGTTAAAAATGGCGCGAACCATTGCAAATTGACAACACATGTCGTCTGGTAGTAGAAGAGCGCTGCCGGAACGCGCGCACGAACTTCCTCCCATTGACAACCCACCTTTCACGTACTCCACGCAGAATGCCGGGGGACAGAATGCCCGTTAGATTGAAAACTAGCACCACATGTCGTCTGCTGAGTAGAGAGCTTCAAAAGAGTGGACTGTTGGGCAAGTTGGTGTTTAGACATGGAACTCATCGTGAAAGCGCTTCCACACAACACAAGGGAACACAACACTGTGTTCGTCTCTTCTTCCCTTGTGTTGTGTGGTAGCGCTTTCACGATGAATTCCATGAGTAGAGAGCGTCGACGGAACGGGCGCGCAAGCGACCGCGCTTCTCCTTCAGCATTGAGCTTTTGTCCCTGGTGATCTGATATAAGTATTGTTACGGCCGAGGACACAACATATCTTGTTGCTGAACACCGAGCCCTAGTACGACGACGTTTGGAAGAAAAAAAGCGGCAGATCCCACGTGCAGTGGGAATCAAGGAAATGCGAAGAACGCATCAGGAACGTAAAATGGACTTGCATTGTTCTCTCGCTATATCGAGTTTGGTACATATGAAGTTAACGAAACGGCCGCAAGAGCACTAAGACTGTGGCATGTAAATCATGTCACTCATGACATGCATATCGTGATTTTCATGTTATGACCTGCCATTTATGTTCGTCAGGCAGTCATGTTGTGCCATACCAATTTTCGCATACATCCCATTAGCGAAACGGCCAGGAGAGCCCTAAGACCGTGGCATGTAAATCATGCCGCTCATGACATGCATATCATGATTTTCATGTTATGACCTGTCATTTATGTTCGTCGTGTAGTCATGATGTGGCATACCAATTTTCGTAAACATCCGATTAGCGAAACGGCCAGGAGAGCACGAAATCTTAGGCGGCTGGATAGATAGATAGATAGATAGATAGATAGATAGATAGATAGATAGATAGATAGATAGATAGATAGATAGATACGCCCAAAGTCGTCGAAGTTCGCTAAGAAATGCTTCGCATAAAAATGCCGCCCGCATCTTCCCACGGAGGGAACTCGAGTAAGTGCGTAGCAGGGTGGTGGGGGTATCGCGTGAATTTTGCGTGATTGGGTGTGGTTTGGGAATGTTTAATTGTTATTTCGTCTTTATTATTCTTATTTATTGAATGAAGGAGAAGCGAAGGCAAGGAGTGTAAAGTTAAAGTGTGTCTTTATTGCTTGGTGCCGTCGTTGTATTGGACGGCACCAAGATGGGCGCTTGCGTCCACGAGCAGCGTCTCGTTGACGACGTTTGAACGCCGCTTCTCGCTCACGTACCTGGGGTCTTCAAGCTCGCTGCTCATGTTTCGCCGCTGCTTCTCGTGCACGAAGTTCGGAATCCGCAGGTCGGCGTTGCCGTTTCGCAGAAGCGTCGCGCTGCCCGAGTGATTAATTCCGAACGCGCGCTCTGCCGCTTATATACACACCGCCCGCGTTCGAGGGAGAGGAGCACGGCGGAGAGGTCCGCACCCCCACTGCGCATGCTCTTGCTGAATGCCCGGTGGGCCGGCACGAGACGAGCCGCGCATGCGCAGTGGGGGTGGTGACGGCGCCGCCGACACCGAAGCGCGACATCGTGCGACTAAGAAATGCTTCGCACTTAAAAAAGAAACCGCAGGAAAACGCGATTGGCTTGGTTCTAAAGCTACTGCCAGCCCTGCGACCGGAGCTTCTATCACGCCAAGGACGAGCGTGCTGCCGCGATCGGCGCTCCCGTCGGCGTAGAGTTACAAGTGCACCATCCCCTATGGGTATGGTGCGCTCGTCGTTCCGCGCCGTATATTGAGATGAGTGGAGCGCAGTGCCGGCCTAAGAAGCCAGTGCAACCTTACGCGAGACAACGGTTGCAAAATACGCGGGACCGTGTCGACGACTTCCGTGGATTGAGCCAATAGCGGCCCGTGTTTAGAGCCAGTCATTGGCAACCGTGTGCAGAAATCAGTGGGTCGCACCAAGGCCAAACAATGCGAGAGCGAAGTGTTCCATTTCGCGGCTTCATTATTTCCTCTCGGCTTCTCGCGTGGTGTGCATTTCCTTGCTCGAGTTCGTGTTCTTGTACACACGGGCCAGCCGCTTGAAAGATGGCGGCCAGCGGTGTGCACTCACAAAGCAAAGCAAGAGGGCAAAGAAAAAAAAAAGACCTGACGTAGGAGACGCCCCGCGGCTGTAATCGTCTGCTTCCGCGCACATGCGCATGTATCTGCTGACTGTTTTTCTTTTTCTGCGTTTTCCTCGCTCTCCTGTTATTCGCACTTACCGGGGGGTCAGACGTTCGCCGCGATGTTTATCTGCACCCCGCATACTAAAAGCGCGTTCGGTGTCGTCGGCAATTTCCTGCGAAAGCTCCTTGGTCGCGTAATGTCCCTGCCCTCGTTTCTCTGGCGTCGTGCACTGCACCCTCGACAACCTTTGCTGCAAGCGTTACTCCGTGTGTACATATGTGCTACGCCGTTGCTCGTGTCGTTTGTGATATTGCTGCCAGAATTATCGCTTGCCGGGTTGGCCGCCTATCTCTCTCGCGGTCTTCTTCTTGGCGACCTGGCGCCACGCCCGTTAATTCGGCTGCAACGTGACTATAGCCTCCAACCACTTTCGTACGCGTGAGTGCTGATTGATTTATTTGTAGGGTTTAGTGTCCCAAAACCAGCTCTTATTATGAGAGACGCCGTAGTGGAGGTCTCCGGAAATTTCGACCACCTGGGGTTCTTTAACGTGCACTGACATCGCACAGCACACGGGCCTGAACATTTCGCCTCCATGGAAATGCAGCCGCCGCGGCCGGGATTCGATCCCGCGACCTTCGGATCAGCAGCCGAGTGCCATAACCACTAGACCACCGTGGCGGGGCCGCGTGAGCGCTGAGGAAAAACAGTTTGTGAAATTATGGCGTAACAGTGTTATGGTGTCAACATCATAGCCTGAAGTGTCAGTGTGACGTGTCATACGTGACGTGTCAGTGTTGGCGATCGAGTAAAATCGTAAAGCACTGGCTCGGAAAAGCCTGTGTGATTCTTCTCCGTAATCCACAAACGGCCGTTACACGCTGCTAGTGGTGTTCTTGGCAGCCGCGTAGAGACCTTTATTTGGTGCTATTTGTGCCCCGACCCCTTGTTGTGACACTGCAGCAGTTGTGCACCAGTGGCGTCGCCAGAATCTTCTTTCGATGGTGGGGGGGAGGGGGGGCTCGAAGTTGCAACTTCATCAACACAGATGGCCTACGCTCTCTTTCTCTCTCTCTCTCTCTCTCTCTCTCTCTATATATATATATATATAGAGAGAGAGAGAGATCTCTCTCTCTCTCTCTATATATATATATATATATATAGAGAGAGAGAGAGAGAGAAAGAGAGCGTAGGCCATCTGTGTTGATGAAGTTGCAACTTCATCAACACAGATCATATCAACACAGATCATATCAACACAGATCATATATCAACACAGATCATATCAACACAGATCATATATATATATATATATATATATATATATATATATATATATATATATATATATATATATATATTGCCCACAATATGCCCAAGGATCGTAATGCGGCGGCGGGCGAAACGGCACTTGGACGAGTTCAGTTGAAGTCCGGCGAGACGAAACACCTCAAGGACCGCTGATAGGCGTTCAAGATGGTTGTCAAATGTGGCTGAAAAGACGATGACGTCGTCCAAATAACATAAACATGTAGCACTTGAACCCCTGAAGAAGAGAGTCCATCATTCGCTCGAAAGTGGCTGGGGCGTTACATAAGCCGAAAGGCATGACCTTGAACTGGTAAAGCCCGTCGGGGGTTATGAATGCCGTTTTATCTCGGTTCATGGTATCCACAGCGATTTGCCAATATCCAGAGCGAAGATCGATAGACGAGAAGTGGCGCCATGCAAGCAATCCAGGGCATCATCAATTCGTGGCAGTGGGTAGGAGTCTTCGTGATTGTATTGAGATGGCGATAGCCTACGCAGAAGCGCCACGATCCATCCTTCTTTTTCACTGGCACCACAGGGGATGCCCATGGAGTGGATGATGGCTCAATAATGCCCTTTGCAAGCATTTTGGCTACTTCGTCTTGTATGACACTTCGCTCAGACGCGGATACTCGGTAAGGGCGACGGTGAATGGGACTAGCATCGCCGGTGTGTATGCGATGGGTGACAACTCACGTCTGCCCTAAAGGCTGATCACCGAATTCAAAAACGTCGCGATGGGACCACAGAATGCTGTGGAGGGCGTCAGATTGCTCAGGTAGAAGATCAGTGGCAGTCATGCTGTGGATATCACGGCTTTCACAATTGGTCAACCTGGGTGCGCCTTGTTTGGGTACGACAGCATCGAGAGTGAAAGCTTCTGCCTGAAAATCTTGGAGTGGGTGAAGGAGAGCCACGGACATGCCTTGTGGGAGCACTTGATTGGTGAAACCAAAGTTGAGAAGTGGCAGGTAGGTTCTACTAGCTGTAACGCTGAGGACTGTATAGGGGACAGTAACACAACGCGTAAGGAGCACGTTTGTGAGAGGCGCAGCAAGATATTCGCCATCGGGGACAGCTGGCGAACACGACAGTTCGACGTACGTCACAGTTTTTGACGGCAAATGAACAAAGTCGCTGCAGTGTAAACGGCACGGATGCTGGTCATTGGGTTCACAGTATTGCGGCAGTTCAAGACGGAGGACACCGGTGGAGCAATCAATGAGAGCGGAATTGGCGGCGAGAAAATCAAGTCCAAGGATGATGTCGTGGGGGCATTTGACAAGGACATTAAAAACGACAACTACGTCATGGCCGGCTGTACACATGCCGACAACGGCGACTCGTACGGCACAGGAGGCGTAAGAACCTTCTTCATACGACGACGAAATGTGGTGCTCATAACAGAAACATGTGCCCCCGTATCAATCAAAGCTTTCACAGGGATACCGTCGACATGTATTTCAAGAGTGTTCCGGTGAAGACGTAAGAGCAAAAGAGGATTTTCGGACAAAGTGGACAGTGCAGCTTCACCTCCAGAAGCTGCGCAACCTAGTTTTCCGGGGACAGGCGACGGCTGTAAGAGGGCGATGGAGAGCGGCGGCGGGTCGGTGAATGAGATGAGCGGTTACGAGGTGGCGACGACGGAATGTAGCGGCCGTTGTATTCAGGGGCGTTAAAAGCAGAGAATTCGTTGCGGGTCGGGTAACGGCGAGCAGGTCTACGGAAGGGACTGGAGTACGTGGCGAACTGGCTAGGCGACGTGTACGGCCACTGGCTGCGACAATAAGCAGCGATGTGTCCTGTGCGGCCACAGCGGAAGCAGATGGGCTTATCGTCTGCTGTTCGCCACTCGGACGGATTCCTGGAACGAACAGGAGGGTACTGACGGCGTCGAGGAGCGTCCGATGAAGCGAACGGGGCGTCCGAATTGTTTACGGCGCAGACAGAAGGGAGCAGGCCAAGGTTGGTAAATTCTTGGCGGACAACGGCCTGGATCAATGACACGGTTGGGGCCGTAATTCATATTGACCAGCTTACAGCGCAAACGGAGACGAAGTGCGTCGGAAAACATGTGCTTGTTCGCAGCAGGGCATGCGGCCTCGAGTTCACGCCGGACGATTCGTGTTACATGTTCAGATGTAGACTGCTCATACGGAGCTGTCTCGCAGGAAGACGTTGGAGCCGTGTTCGGTAGGCGCTCGAACTGGTGTGATATGCGCCGGCTTTTCGCTTGCTCTAAGCGGCGACACTCCTTAATTAAAGACGAGCAGATTAAATGCATCATCTGCATGCCCTTCAGTTGGTTGGTTGGTTGGTAACAACCTTATTTACAGTCCTGCAGTGCTTTCGCAGACCGGGCCTTAGGTCTCCCACGTGGGGACGTCGAGGTCTTGCCTCTTCGCCGCCTCGCGGGCCTGCTGGACGGCCCAGAGTTGGTCGCCGAGCCCTTCAGTGTGTGAGAGACTTTTTCAGTCTCGGGCATTCTCTCATCGGCTTTTTGGCACAAGGCCAGTACGTCCTGAATACAGGACAAATATGGCTCCGTTGACGTCTGGGTACGTACCGCCAGTTGTTGCTTGGCAGCGAGCTGCCGCCCAGACGGGTTCGCGAAAAGGTCGCGGAGCTGTTCTTTAAAGGTATCCCAGCTGGTAATATCTTGCTCGTGGGTCTCAAACCGGACGCGGAGTCTTGTCTAGGTAGAATATCACGTTCGCCAGCATAACGGTTGGATCCCAGCCGTAGGTCTTGCTGACGCGCTCATACATCTCAAGCCACTGGTCCACGTCAACGTTGTTTGTGCCGGCAAAGATGCCGGGATCACGGGGTTGTGATAGAGCGGCGTACTGAGTTTTTGATCGCTGGTGGCGACGTAGCTGAAGTGGATGGAGGCGTGTCATTGCCCGGAGCCATGCTTGTAGACTCGAGGTGGCGTCCACTGCGGAGCTCCGTCGTAGAAGACTGAAGGGTACCCAGCACTTCCACCAAAAATGGAACGGAACAGAACAAACGGTGAAATTAATTACAGCGCTTGTCTTTTACACTGATCAAGCCGGGAATCATTTTCTTTCTTTTATTCCTTGCTATTTGGCTCTTGCCCACTGCGGGGGATTGGCCATGAAGCCGGCGGTTAACATAAAAAAAGGGAAAAAAATTGAGCTAAAACAAAGGAAGAGTAAGGAATCGGTAACGTAAGGAAGAATGAAATGTTAGAGAGTGATAGACTGTTTATAATACAAATGAACCATAATGTAATAATTTGAGGTATAATAAACTAGTGGCGGCAATTTCGAGGTACGAAGTTTTGATTGGAAAAATGATTAGCAACTAATTCTTCTTGTGTCACGAAGCAAATTGCACATGGCGAAGCAGACGTTCCTGGTGCTGAAACCTAGTGAGGACGCTCCAAAGGAAAGAATATTCTGCGAATTCAGGGGAATTTTTAAATTCCTGAATGAAATTTCGAAATGCCTTTTCCTCTGACTACTATAACGCTGACAGGTAATTAAAAAGTGATCGATGTTTTCAGGCTCTTGACAATAACAGCATAGCGGAGATGGCACCAGACCAGACCTGTGTAAATAAAAATTCAATGGAGGGATACGACAGCGAAATTTTGTTATTGCCCCTTCCAGTTTACGAGAGGGACACCACTTATTATCCCAAACAAAAGGAAGATGCCCATATTCTTCAATAGGTAACTTCATTTTTAAAGAATCTTGAAGTAAGGAGTACTTACGGAATCTAGACAGAGTAACAAAGGCAGTAGTAGGCACCACGGACATTACCGGCCGATCTAGGGTGCACCGCGCGAGAACATCAGCCATCTCATTTATAAATATGCTACGATGGCCTGGCACCCACACCAATCGTATTTCACGCACGTGGGGAGGAATTAATGAAGTGAATGCGTTTAGAACAGAAGACTTTGAAGGAGAAGCTGAAGCGAGTGATGTGCATGCCGAAAGCGAATCAGTCACTATAACAACTGCCGAATTTTGTGCAGGAAGTTTGCGAATGGCTAAAAGAATGGCTAAGAGCTCTGCTTCGAATATGGGTGTATAATCCGGGAGGCGCAAGGTATATGACCAAGACAAAGTCTCTGAAAAAATGCCCACACCCGCTTTCTCCTCACGCATGGATGCATCCGTCGCAATTATATTATCAATTCCCATTTGACATAAATGATCTTCTAATAAGCCTATTAAATATCTGGAAGGTAGGAGTTTGGCATTAGAAGGGAATATATTATCCAATTCAATTTTAGCATTGGCCAATGGTTTATCTGTTGAGACGATATCGCGAATTTTAACATCTAAAGACTCTAGTTGATTCTGCACAAACAAAACTTGAGGTTTGTATATGCGAGACTAAGGCTCATCAAAAAATGTTAGTGCTTCAGTACAGAACACGAAGTGCGATCGCCTCTGTGAAGACGCATAAATTTGTAAATATGTTTTGACAGTGAGGATACGGAATCTGCAAACTAACGTGGGGATTCGGGCTTCTTGGTACAGAACATGATTTGCAGTAAACTTTGGTACCTTGAGACAACTCCGAAGAGCCTCTCGCTCTAAAAGAGCCAAAGGATTAATCTTGTATGCCGGACCACCAGAGTATAAAATAGAACCAAATTCTAGAATCGGACGAACATACATACGGTATATCATAAGAACAATGTCTCTGCGTAACCCAGAAGGGTGCTGGCCAAGTCTACCAATCATCCCAACAGCCCGTGTAGCCTTACATTTAATGTGCTCGACATGGTCGCGCCAACTCACTTTATGATCGTAAAACACACCTAAATACTTCACGCATTCTGCGTGGGGAATAATTTCCTGGCGATACTGAAGGGAAATGCTTACTGGATCATTCAAAGGAAAAACAATAACAGAACTTTTACTAACATTTAAAGTCATGCTAATTTGATTAAACCATAACTCTAGTCTTCCTAAATAAGCTTGTAAGATTGCATGCAATGAGTGAATATCACCAGCTGAAGCAAAGAACGCAATGTCGTCTGCATAAACATACACTTGAATGTTATTGTGCAACGGTACTGAGCTTAACAGAACGTTAAATAATACAGGAGATAAAACAAATCACACCACGCTCATCAAAGGTACATCATCGTCTTCTTTCGTGGGTGTCTTTCACATCCCTGTAAGCGTACACCCCACTCCAGGTCAGCCTCCTTAATCGCCACGTAACAATATACAGTATATATATATATATATATATATATATGTATATATATATATATATATAGTCATGGTGGTGAATAGGCCGGAGGCGTGAAGACAGAGCGGAGTAGTAGACCCTCGGGATTGGCAACAAAAATGCGGAAAGCGTTTATTCAACGTTTCAGCCGGTCTCCGGCTGAAACGTTGAATAAACGCTTTCCGCATTTTTGTTGCCAATCCCGAGGGTCTACTACTCATCTCTCTCTCATATATATATATATATATATATATATATATATATATATATTGAAGATAAGGAATAACGATGGATGTACTACATATGGGCATCAAACGCGGTAAGGAAGTCGTGTGATAGCAGGCAGCGCACGTACCTGAGGTAGCCAAGCTAAAACAGCCTCGATAACAAACATTTCGTTTGGGAAACTCTTTATGTAGTGATGCTGGTGTTGTCCTGATAAACTGCAACAAAAAAAAAAAAATCCCTCCGAAAATTCGCACTCGGGAATGTACGGGAGTGCGTATATTTCTTATGATCATAATTTCTTTAAAGCAAACTTACTTGCTGGCTACACTACACGGGTGCTTCTTTCGAAGCATTTGCAGAAAGACTCGCCTGCCCCTTCCAAGCAATATCTGTCCTATTACCACCTTTATCGTTTTGAGAAGCCTGTTGGGCTACAGAAAAATGCACTACTTCCAGCAAATCCTCAACACGAGCACTACCGTCGTGATCCTTCCAGAAATAATTACTGGCACACGTAGGAAAATATATTTTGATATTGAAAAGCTTTTTCCATACAGTTTGCCGCCTATACCTTTAAATCGATAAATTTAAAAAGCCTGCAGTGTTGTTGGATACTCGGACCTGTTTAATTCAGTTATTTCGAGTGGTGCGGAATGCAAGTTCCGATCGAGAAATTTGGCCTAGAACTTGCTGAAGCAAACTACAGGGATTGCCATAAGGATCCGTATTGTGCGCAATATTTTTCCGCTGTATCAGTGACATTCGGCATAAGCCTTCCACTTAAATGCAGCACCAGTGTTGGCAGACTACTCAGAATAGAGTCCACGACAGATAATCAACTACTTGCCGCATCTGGTCGTTTATTCCAGAATCGGTTGATCCTAAGCATTGACAGCACAAAGTAAACGATATTTCTTGCTCAAAGAAAAAAAACTGAGCAGGTCATATAATTAACCTAAGATGACCTAAGATTAAGATGATCGCTCGCTACATTGAACTGACAGTCCTGCATGCGTGTGAGTCGATTTGACGCATCAAGATCGGGTGAAAAAGGCGTTTTTTTTTCAATAAAAAACTTTCTTATAGTTCTGATAGGGTTCCCTACGCCTGGCAGTACTTTCTCTGTGACTCAGGTCGGGTTTTGTACTTTTTTTTTCTTTCTGTGCTGTGCACTTTAGTTGACAGCAAACATGGGGGCTGACGTGCACAACTTATTCGCGTCTCTAACTGGGATTACAGGAGCGAGCTCCAAGAATTGTAGATTTCTTTCTGTTGAATGCCCCCGTAATGTCCTGTTCAATGTTTTGGCCTGTTGCACCTTCCCTACACATACTTTGCAATAATTGGTGGCTCTTCCGTGTCCCGAAGGTGCATTTCTGTAACGGCGTACGCCCCCATCTGTTCTCGGTTCAACTGTTCCTCTATTTCTAACCGTTTTGCCTGTTTTCTGCCACCTTGCATACTTATGTAGCTTATTAAACCGCGCTGCAATTTCTTTCTCTCTTTCACCTTTGCCCTTCTCCCTTTGTTACCAATTCGGTGTTCCAAAGGGTTCCTCATAGATGTTTTCTACCGCGGCCACTGGAGGTCTCGTGTGCCCCCTAAAGAAGCTACCGTGCGTCGTGCTAGGCGCCAGCCTTCTCTGTTTATTCGCAGCGCCCCACAGTTTTCGCGGGAAACGTTTGAACCACTCGGCGACCGTTGGAAACTGCCGTGTAGCAGTCGATAGAGTTTCGGGTTTTTTCGAAGGTCGTCCACTGCTATAACCCTGGAACGCGAAGCCCGAAGTCACCGTGGAACAGAGGAAGAGCTCTCGCAGCTCCGCCTGTTACTCCACGGGTAGCAGGAGGTTCGCGAAGGCCATCTAGTCCGTTAGTGAGATGATTTTGTGTATACTGTTTCACGGCCCCTTTGTGTTGCTTGCAGGTCGTTTCGCTTACATTTCTCATTGTCGCCTGCTTTTAGACGGAGTCTCGCGCGTACAGTTTCGCCTCTTGCACTTGAGTCACATGCTCTCCAGGCCGTATTATTTCGTAATCAGCGCCCGGACCGAAATAATACAAATAATATAGGCTGTGAGGGAGGTGCACGCGCTTCAGCTGGCTTGGCCGGCGATATTGGCTCTCCGTGGTGCGCATATTGGCCGCATTGATCTCCGTCGACGACTCTGCGGAAACCTGGCGTCATCCCTTGCCAGGGTATCGATCAGGGACGTGCCACGAAAACTTTGCATATCACACCTTCCGCGGCCCAGCACTGCTGGCGCTGCTTATGTGCGACGCTCGAGTTTGTCCCGCATTCGAGGGCTGCAAAGCTGTTCCGGAGACATTAGCGTTTTTTGTCAGGTGACACTGCGAATTAGCCCTCATCGGAGCAAATGTGTCACAACGAGGTGCCAGGCGGCTAGAAGGCTTTGAAAAAAACTCTTCACTCGAGCGCTGCACTTACTTTGGATGACATGTGGACAGCTGCGTTCCATTATGTACACGAGCCAACGGCACGCATCGCGCACCGTTATATGTGCTAGCAGTAGCAATTTTGTAACCGTATAAATCGCGATTTCAGTGCATACCATGCAGGTGCCACTGACTCTGACAGTGTGCTATATGTGCGCCCTCTCTCTCTCCTTTCAATCTCCCCTTGTGGAGGGTAGCATACCGGTTGTCCATACACTGGTGTTAACCTCCCTGCCTCTCTATTATTTCCTTCCTTATCCGCATTTGGTAATTAACGAAACGAGATCTAATCCATAGACTGACGCCGTCGATAACCCGAACCTAGCACTTTCATTCTGAGCGTGTTCAACCACCTCGAAAATTCCTCAGCGTGCTGTAATACCCTCGCGTACAAATGAATTTGCGTATTTAGCGTTGGCTGCCTGCGATAGCGTTGTGGCTAAAGCGAGGTACAAATAGGCTTCTGTGCTCTTGCTTTGCGTATCTGTGCACACAGTCGCTCTGGGCGGCAACGGGTTTCTTGCGACACGAGTCCCTTCACTCGGAGGGGTGTTTGAAGGGAATGATCAGCGCTGGTGCGCGTGTGTCTTCCTTGTCTCTGTTTATTCTGCGCAGTTCTTCATTGTCATGGATTGCGAACTCGCCCAGCAATCAATCCTTCCTCAGCAAAATGACAGAAGACTTTTCCCACTCGAACTTGGCAGCACGCATCAATGGAGTTTCTCGATACTATAGGAACGCACGAAAGAGCTACTCACTAAAAATGGAGCCGAAATTGAGGCTTGCTTACACATGGGGCTTACTAGAACCAACAGTTTTACCAGGGGAATCAAGTTGGGCTTATGGCAGTAGACTATCACGCCGGTTGTTACAGAATATGTCAGAGCACCTCGGGCGCAGTTGATTGAGGTCATCGCTAGACTACGCTCAAGAATTTAAATTGCAGCAGAATGCTCGGCAGGGTGGTCAGGGCATTAGCACAAAAAATGCGGCCCGCAAGAAAACTACAGAACCGTATCCCATGCTCGCAAACTGTTTGTTCCTGATGCTATTGAGGAGGGACGTTACATGGTGGCGACAAAGCGAGCAACTTTCAGGAAACACATAGCCGATGTGAGATGGTCGACGGAAGCACACAAAAAGAAACAGCCCAGAATACAAAAAAGAGCACGAAAAGCCTTCTTATCTGAGCGGCACTCGGTTGAGTACTCCGAGCGTGGGTATGTCTCGTATATAGTAGAGTGAACGTGCTATTATACACTGCACGTATTTTATTTTATATTTCATTTATTACACCCTAAAGGGTCCCGTATGGAACATTGTGTGGACGGCGCTGTCGATGAAGTTGTTGGCTATAACGCAGCTGCAGGTCTGCTTCCTGGATGGCATTTTTGCAGCTCGCCAAATCGCTGATGACTGCTGCTTCGCTCGGAGGGCCGAACGAAGTGGGTGTTTACGTTCCTGATACAGATTCCGGCCTAGTGCTATTGTGCCACAGAGTAAAACGCACAACTTAAGCGTGTTACCCTAAGCATAGCGACAACGTCTTTCATTTACGTGGTTTCCGTGTACTCGTTCAATTTTTCTTAGGCTGCTTATAGTGCATGCGGTTTCTTCGTGCCTCTGAGACGTGCTAAGGAGTTTGACGGATGCAAATGCAGCCACGTTGATACTTTGGTCGCTCATTGTTTAGCGCACACTTTTGGAGATGTCACTCACAGATGGCTGACAGAAGCAGAAGAGAAGCAGAGAGAGAAAGCTGCGTTATTGTTTTTCGCTGTTCATTGTTGATTTCGGGGACGACGACTGCCGGTGATCACAACAGAAATGTGCTTCGATGAGATACGTTTGAACGCACATATTTGAACGCCAACAAACTGGTCACGAACAGCACGACAAGTCTCGTACTCTCGCCACGAATTGTGTGGAGCCTCGGCGATCTGTGATTCCAGCTCAGATAGACGTCTGACATGACACGAAGGCGGGAAAAGGCCGGGGTTGTGGCGGTAATCACGTTGTCCATTCCATCTCGCGGGTGTGGCTGGGCTTACTCTGGAAGACGAAAGTACCGAAAAGTTTTCTCTCATATTCGTCGATAGCCAAGTAAGGCGCCAAGGGTCTAATCCTACCTAGCGGGCAGAGTAACTGTCGCATCTCCTGCTGTGGTCGTGAATAGAGCCTTATACTCGCTCATTTTATGATGTGTGCGAGCGCCAAGAGGCACGCCTGTTTCTGTCGCTACCGTTTTCCAACTCAGCTCAAAATGCTGCGACTATCAGTGTCTTTTGACGCAACGTTGTAGAGCCTTGCCGTGGCCCGGGTTGTACTACAGCGAAGCTGCTTGCACCGCTGACCGTATTGTGAGCTCAAGCATATACGACGGGCTCTTTTTCATCTCATGCATCATCATCACGTTTTCCACATGGATCCTCATCAGCTGCTTGGCTCGCTCTCCATCTTGGTCGCCATAGATCGAGGCTCGCCTACAATAAAAAGCAGTTGCTCACAATATTGACTTATGGAGAACGAGCTCCTCATATAGGACCCGTGGGAGGACCCCTCTAATCGCCGCCGTCTTGCAACGCTCACGTTGCCAGCTGGTGAGTTGCTGGCTATCCTTGGCGATAGTAACTGGCATTAATCTGGCAACAATGCATATCTAAACACACAGCCTCCGAAATGGCGCGCTGCTCTGGAAGGCCACGCGGACAAAATCGCCCCGATAGATCGCAGCAGCTTCAGTGTTTGCGATCACAGTTGGTTGATTATGGCCTTCGAAGGAAACGTTTTCTTGTTTCCGACGATGGAACCTTAGAAAGTGGAACTGTGGTTGTCAGTGGAGCTGTCAGCCCAACCAGCCACCGAGGGTGGTCTACACGCCTAACTACTAGAACCAGTGCACCCGGCGTGGTCATTACAGCCTTGTCGACTATCGCCGTGCCCGACCGGTCCGTGCGATACTCATTGTACGTACGTGTTAAGCGTGATTCATTCTTTCTGGCGCACGTATATAGCTCTTTCGAGGCACAACCTAGCAGTCAGAGTACCTTTGCTTGTGCGCTGCGGCTGAGGCGGGCGGAGGCATGGTGGAACAGCCCGGCTGTCAAACCCGTTAACACCGCATCCGTCGCCTAACCCCTTCAACCGCTGCGGTCACAAAGAGAGGCGCACGTGATACCAGCAATAACGTAGCAGCACGAATGTGCCATATCCCGTAAATCGATGTGACTGGGCGATCACGCATCTCGTATCCAACCCACAAACTGAAGGAATCGAATACTGCGCATCCGAAAACAGAATTAAAGACATCCTAAACGATGCTTTATTCACCGAATGCGTAAATCACGAAATATATTAATTACGCTCTCAGGAAGCTCTTTCAGTAGCGTTAATATTCACACTTAATCTTCGCAACAGTATTCGTTCTTTAAGGAATCGGCATAAGACAACCTGCACTTGTCTTTGCTTCTTTGAATAATACTAACGCTGGCCCCATTGGCCCTAGCAACAGGGCGGCGCGCAGGCGGGACCCCCCTCCGAGCCTCCCAGCTTTGGCCCTAGAGTTAGTATATTAACTGTGCTCGGTGGCATCGCAAAAGGTCTTTTTTTTTTTTTTTTTCACGTTCGCCGAGATGGCGGCAGCCTCCCATGCTCGCCCAGGGCCCGCACGCGCCTCGCGCCAGACGATGAGTAGAATAATAAAACGGCCCTGAGGCCGATGTAGTTGATATGAAACGGCTTTTATTCTTTCTCTAAACTGGTCCTCCCATAAGTCCATTTGTGTTTAAAGCGAAGCCGACTATAAGGGGATCGGAGTTGGCTGCGCTCTGTGAGCTAGCTTTCACGCATTCCTTGTTGCCGTGAAGCTTAGTCATAATGGAAGAAAGATTGTTGGCAGCTTGCACTGAGGGGGCGCAAGGCTAGGTCACAGCGGAACATTTCACTTGCATTTCTCACCTCCTTATATGGAAAGGGAAGGGGTCAAGGGCTCGCTCTTTATTTGTTAGAAACAACTTAATGAGCAAACAGACAATGAAGCTTAGGAAGCTAAGCTTCATTGTCTGTTTGCTCATTAACTCCTTATATGGGTGTGCTTTACCCACCCCCTCCTCACTTCCTTCCTCGCTCTCACCTCACTTTCCCACACTCTATATGCTACGGCGCTGGTGGCCGTGCCCTCCTGCCCACTCTCACTTCCGCATCTGCGTGCTATGTATACCACACTATGCCAGGGTATATATGCCCTCTTCCTCACGCTCACATCCCTCCTCCTCAGTGTCCTTTCCCACCCCATCGGCATACTTACTGTACCACACTGCGCGTTACTCTGTCTGTCTTTCCCTCCTCCTTCCTGTATAGCATGTGTTACGTGGGTTATCTTTACTAGTCACGTGTGGGGCCTTTTTTTTTTCAAAGGTCTTCCGAAAGCCGGGTGAGTTCATGTTCTAAAAGATTTACTCCGACTTGACAAAATAAAAAAATTACAGCATATCCACGGAGTGAATGATGATGAGTGGGCGAAGCTCGGGAGGTTCATCGTAGATCGTGCCGAGTTCCGGATTAATTTAGTTTACGCGCACGCTACGAATCCTCGTGGTTCAACTATGCACAAGTGAAATCTCCCACAGGCACTTCATTGCAAGTCAAGATCCAGTGCATGTATATATATATATATATATATATATATATATATATATATATATATATATATATATATATATATATATGGGTTGCCGGTGAACGCTTCTCCAACGCGAGCAGTCGGTATTTCTCAATCAAGAAACTCGCTAGGAGACGCTGCCTGCGCCAACTTTGTCTCTCGCTGGTGAGGGCGCGTTCTCCTTCTTTGCGAGCTGGTACAGCGTTCCTCTAAGAAAGAGCGTTTCCATAGCCAACGCGCGCCTTTCGCTCTCTCTCTGTCTCTCTCTCTCTCTCACAAGACAGCAGAGGCACGCGCCGGGAGAGAGGGAGAGAGAGGCACGCGCCGAGGCGAACGCCGAGGGCGAGCGCGTGCCGGGAGGCACGCGGGTTACGCCTGACGACTGACGCCTGACGCGTGACAAGGTTAGACTAAGAGGAGCTTCGCCCCTAATAACAGCCTTACATAGATGTTTCGCCACCTATGCGGGTGGCATCCTCAGTATACACTGACACACATGAACGGAGGCCGCCCAGTCTACTGCTCGTCACGTATGTCCTTGTAACTGCTAGTCACTGCTAGTCGGCTGCTAGTCTACTGCTAGTCACTTATGTCCGGCGTGCAACAACAACCGCGGCCCTCTACCGGACATTTACAAGGACATAAGTGACTAGCTGTAGACTGGGCGGCCTCCATGCATGTGTGTCGGTGTATACTGAGGATGCCACCCGCATAGGTGGCGAAACGTCTGTGTGAGGCTGTTATTTATTTTGTTGAGTTAGGCCTTTTCTTTTTCTGAAGCAGCGTCAGTCGCTGGCGGGGCTCTTTGGTAGAACACGCGACTGCCACGCAGAGGGCCTGCAGTCTAAAACCAGAAACTGCTTCACCAAGTGTGAAAAGCCCAGCTACTCCTGCAGGTCGCGTTCTACTGTGTATCTGAGTGAATGGACTTTTCACTCCTTTAGCGCCAAAAGAGCGAAGGACTGTTTCAGTCAGTGCCTTCAGATAGTAAGAGATCATTTCACTCTGTCCACGTACAATGGCCAGAACTGCGTGCTGCGTCCGTTCAACGGCTGTGAACATTTCACGCAACCGAATGTTATTTTGGGGCAGAATAAGGTGTTGCGCTTATTGTGATTAATCATTTGCGAGTACCGCTATGTTGCGCGATTTATAGAAGGCGCGTACCCGTTTCCGTATTGCCGCCACAGTCAAGGCGTGCGCAAGAACACTGCCGGCGCCCCTGCGCTCGCACGCTGTAGATGCGTTTTGAACGTGCAGCGGCCGCTTCGTTTTTTTATCTGTGGACATCTTTCCGTAAATTCCAGTCATGCAGCGTTGCGGACTAGACGGTACGTGTCAAAGGATTGCACGGTAATATCGAGTTCAATTCACTGTTGTGTGAGTGGTACGAACCACCGATGCTACCGCATGCCCGCGCGCTTGTATTTCGTTCAGCCGTTGGCAGATCGTATAGAGAAACGTTTGGTAAAGGATCGCCCGTCGGTGCTAGCTTGTCGGCTTGTCGAGCAGATACATGGAATTGACGGGCCGCTGCTGGTTGTGATTCGCGTCGTGCTGCTAAAGAAATACCTCGCTGACACGATGTCTTATAAACTAGTTATTGCACACGTGATGCCTATTCGCGATTCCATCTAAATGCTCGCCACCTAGCGGACGCTCCTGGAACGAGCCGATCCAAGGTCGACCTCGAAACGCGGCATGGTGTCGCATTACCGCGGGCTTTAAAACAGCTCTATAGTTCCTTAATCAACGCTGTGCCGCCTCGAGGCAGCCCGAAAAAGAAAGAATCCTCATTAAAGGCTTTTGTTGCGTGCCTCAGTGCGTGTCATCGCGATGCAAGGACAGCAACACCTCGTTTCACCGGTTCCTCAAAGCAGCAGATGACGCTTCGCGCAGGCCAACATGGATTAGGAACTTGCGCATCGGCAAGAAGGTGACGGGAACTATGCTAGTTCTTTCCAGACAGTTCAATTGCGAGGATTTCTTCCTCCCCGGTGAGTACACAGATTGTGTGCGCGCGCGTTTATTATCATGCGCGCTTTTCGAAGAGCCGGATCGAGTGTAGTTTAGGTTAGGCAAGCGCGTGAACAAAATAGTGATATCGTTTATACGTGCACATACGGTAATGTTTTCTGAGGGTGACTTGAACCGCGGTAATATTATTGGTGACGTACTTTTGCCCGCATGCATTGTAGTAAGTAGATATAAAGCGAGCGCTTGCCTTCGTTCGCCGCCTTCGTCCCATGCGCGCGCTGCGCCTCGTATTTTGTTTGGTGGTTATGGAGGTAATGTCTGGTCGTTTAACGTTGCGCGTTTGCAGTTCGAGTTCATCTGGTGACAATTCAGGATTTACTGCGCTCGTTGCAACTTTTCAGCCCTCGACCTGTTCACCGCAGTTTGTCTTCCGGCACCGCGCATAGAACTGCACTCTTTTAACACGTTTATAAGTTACGCATTTGTACTCAATGGAGCAACGCCGTGCACAAGTGCTTGCATCTTTCGGAGAGGCTGCTACGCATTAACACGTACCTAGCTGCCTTCTTCAACTTCAGGCTCGCTGGAAAGGCTCTTTATCCTTAGGAAAATCTGATGCGGGTCTCCGAACAAGTGCGACGTTTGAACGCACAGCGCAATTACTTCCGCTGTTTCGCCGCTCAAATCTTTTACACCGATTAATGTCATGTGTTCGGCAGCAAGAACCATTTCGCATTCGACGACGCATCGTGATTCGAACGCGCAATCAAGAAACTTTAGCACAGCGCTAAGCGGAAGCGTGGCCGTGACCCTGGATATAGAAGCCATCTTTGCTTTTCTCAGCAATGTTGCCAGATGGACAACTTTTTCTGGTGTTGCGAATAGTCACGCACAATTTGTTTATATAACGTGTGTAACAAGCAAAGACTCGCCACAAGTGTTGACTGCTTCCAAGGTTCAACTCGCGCTGTCCTCTGTTGTCGAGCTTACGAAGATTGACCTGGTGAGCTGTGGTTAGCTGCTGCTTCTTAGGACATCGTACTGCGTCGTTTCAAAAGTTGACGTGTTGAGGCGCGGTGGCTGCGCGCTACATGGCGTATAACACCACTCATAGCGGCGCGCAAGTCGCCACCGGTCAGATATATACCGATTGTCATGACAAGGATGACCAATGCAAATTCTTTTTGAGCCTGGATTGAGCGAGCCTTACGCATGGTTCGAGTGAAATATGTTGTACTGAAGATGTACGTACGACATGAGCCCAAATGCCTGGGCGCAGAAGACGATCGGTGGTTGTTGACGCTCTTGCGCTCGCTCGCCTGGACCTTCCTCTCAGCAGTCTGTAAAACAACGTCGCGGCCTGCTTGAAGACCAACACCCACATTTTATGTGGCGGAAGTGCTGCAGGTACTGCTCATCGTTCATCCTGCAACTTCGCAGCCGGACGCTACCATCTCATTTGACCATGACTGATCCAGCTCCATCACAAGCGGATCCCGTACCAACGCGAGAACGCGCTCCGCCTGTATTTACGGCGCCGACGACCAGGACGTCGAGGATTGGATTGCCAAATACGAATGGGTGAGCTGCTGTAACAATTGGGACTGCCGCGCCAAGCTCACAAACGTCCACTTTTACATCAGTGATGTAGCTGGTCTCTGGTGTAAAAACCGTGAGAACGAAATAACGGACTGGTCGACCTTCACGACAGCCGTCACAAAGGTATTCGGTCGTCCCTCAGTGCGTCGACTTCGTGCAGAACAGCGCTTGCGTAGTCGAGTCCAGCGCAGAAAGGAGACGTTTACGAGCTACATCGAAGATGTTTTCTCCCTTTGCAAGCGCGTCGACCCATATTTCGCAGAAGCAGAAAAGATAAAGCACATGATGAAAGGAGTCGACGACGATGCATTTCATATGCTCGTGGCAAGAAACCCACAGACGGTAGCCGACGTGATACACCTCTGTCAGTCGTACGACGAGCTGCGAAAGCAGCGTGCCTCAACGCGCCGATCTGTTCAAGATCAAGCAGAAATTTCCACCCTTTCCAATGACGTCACTGCCGATCACACCGCTCTACTGCCCCCCATCAAGCAGTTCATTCGTGAGGAAGTTGCACGCCAGCTGTCGCTTGTCGACCACACACCTAAGCCGGTGACTTCGCCTTTTGACCTGCCTCTTCGCCATGCCATTGAGACGCACGTCGCCCTCTGCCCCGGCGCCTCTGGCTGTTGCTACACCTCTGACCTACGCTACGGTTGTTGCCAGACAAGCCCCACCCGTCCCTGGTGCCTGCGGGACCACGGGTCCCTTGTACACGTCGCCCACACGCACGGTGCCCTCTTGGCTCCCCAGAACAAACACCTGCCCATATGCTTCACATGTGGCTTCGCAGGACATGTAGCCCGATACTGCAATCGTCGCAACTTCCGTTACAAAAACAGTATGGCTCCTTCAGCTCACCATTCGCAACGAGCTCCTTCTCCAGTCGCCGACTCTCCTTCTACACGCCGCCCTCTTGAATAATACCGCTCGTGTTCTCCGCGTCGTCGATCCCTCTCACCTACGCTTCGTCGCCCGAGCCCCGCTCGAGAGGAAAACTGACAACCACAGTTCCAGAGGTTCCTTTTCGCCTCCTCAGACCAAAAGTGTTCGAAACACTTCTTGGGTAACTTCAACCCGTGTGGACTGGAGATTCGCTATCCATTCTGCCTTTTGTTCGCACCGCAGTTAGGCGCTGATAACAAGGCGGAGATGGAAGCAAAATCAAAACACTATCAGGTAGCTATGAGCGCTCGCTCCACGCACGCGGTTGACAGCCGCTGCCGCCAGAGATACTGTGCACCGCCGCTTGCGATCAGTAGAACGCATGAACGTGGCACTCCACTGGCAAAGCAAGGTATAGAACGCCAAAGGAAACAAAAGCAAAACAATTGGTAACCGGATGCGTGCACCTATCTCAGATTAAATGCTACACCTTGGGACCGTGCAGGGTAAAACGTTATCCCCAGCATGATGTGTGTGCTTGTGCCATTTGCGCCAACTACAAGCTTTGCCTTGCCGCTGTTTGGAACATTACTGGCCACAGAATCGATGCTGCTGAGCTTCACTCAGCGTTCGTTTGCATCCGTCACCATCGGAGTGCCTTTTAGGCCAATGCATTCAGTGTCCAAAAGGCAGGTCCCTGACACTGTAGGAACTTAATATCCCCGAAGACGAAGAAATATTACTAGCAATGCGGGAGGCAGGCGACCTTGCGAAAAACGTTTTGGGTGCTGACACTTTTTTTAATCATCTTCGAGTATTGGTGGTAAGGTGGATCATGCACAACCACTGACACAAAGTAGAGCCATATACGAGGAAAAGCAATGCACGCAGCGTGGGAGCATTGTATTCGACTTTGATTTTGCCGAAAACTGGACTGTCGTGCTTCCTGATGAAGTTCAGGCATACCACTGGCACAAGCAGCAAGTATCCGTCTTTACATACGTGGTCACAACGAGAAAATCTACGAAGAGTTTCGTTGTTGTTAATGACGAATTGAGCCACGATTCCGCTCACGCCTGCTTGGCTCTAGCGAAAGAATGGGTGGAAGACAACCTGCCTGTTTACTCCAACGTGACATGTGAGTGATGGAGCCGCAAGTCATTTCAAAAATAGATATCAGATTTTCGAGTTCCGAAAGAGCTGTTTTCCCAGTGCCCAATGGGTATTCTCAGCAATTGGACACGGGAAAAACGCATGCGATGGAGTCGGAGGTCTCGTCAAGCATCAGGCAATGCTCAACAACCCTGAAAGTGCAATTCGGACAGCCAGAGACTTTGTAACCGTTTTATCAGAGAAACGGAAAGGTGTGCATCTAAAACGCTTTGAAGAAAAAGAAGTTGTTGCCTTCCGCGAGTTACAGAAGGAAGAGCTGATGAGAGTACCCGCGTTCCATGGTCTTGGCATACCTGGCAGCTATCCACTTCAACGGAAGCATCTCCTGGCTTGTACGTGGCACGAATAGCCGGGTCTGCTAGGAAGGAGTTATGTGTGCATGAATGAAGAAGTCTGAACAGTCTAATCAATGAAATAAATGATTTAACTCCAGAGACATGGTTTAATGAAGTGGTTCTTCTTGACCTTCAGAAATTTTCCATTTTGCTTAAGATTATTTGAAAGCGCTCCTGGTTTATTGCATTTTTATCTTTTCTTCTTTTCTATTTCCTTGTTTTTTTTTTTGTTGTTTTTTTTTGGGGGGAGGGGGGGATCTAAGCTACGCATCGAGTTCTTACTGCCTTTTTGCTGATGTAAAGGCGGAAAATATCTGTCTGCGCTCCGATACCGCAGCGCATCAAAGAACTCCACGCGTACAAAACTGACCCCTAATCATTCATTATTGTGTCCTTCACAGCTAATATGAATCGCTCAGACATAAATGACCAGGCACATTATTACGCCAAAATTTAAAAGTCGTACGCGATCACAAATTTCAGAATAATCAGACGAGCATGGTTCGCTGAGCCTTCCGTAAGGGTCTAATTCGACGGCCTGTAACTCCTAGTGGAACAAAATTATGCAGTATGTTTTTGGTCATTCTGAAAGCCAATGTGAAGGAGAATAAGTGTACAAAGTTTAAAAAAATATCAAAAATGGGGTTTTTTTAATTGTCGTCAGAAATTTTCATTGTTCGGTGATTGTTTAAGTTAGCCCGCCCGTATCTCTTTATAATAAAGTCATATAAATATAATCTTTTTCAGTTTGACAAACGAGTACGCTACGAACGTAATGCGGAATTTTCGCCGCTCTGCCACAAACCTTTTTTGAGATATAAGCCCGCAAAGCAGACAGAAAAATGCTTCCTGGGCTTATTTGGAGGATTTTTAGAAAAATATATACGCTCCCCATAAAAACCCAAAATAATTGAACACAAGCAGAAGCATGCATATAATTACGTAAATAAATTTCAGCCACCTAACCTTAGTATAGTTTGTGTAATTAATAACCAAAGTTGGCCAAAACAGAAGAGCAGGTAAGCGCGGCACTCCACCTCTTTGTCATTATTGACTCCCGGCGCTTCGAAAAAATTTTTGCTAGCAAAACCAACTGCTGATCTCTTCTTTCCACTCAACGGGCAGCAATATATAAAATTTTGAAATAAATTTAAGAGGGTGACCAGCCATGCGTTGTTCGATCTTACGTGGCCCTTCCGTCGTCTCAGCCCCAAGTCGCCACCCTTGAAGACATCGTTCGCGAAGCGATACAGCGCTCACTGAGTATTCCCGAACCACCGACACCCCAACCGGAGGCGATGACCTACGCCGCTGCCGCACGCCGAGCTGCCGCGGCTCCTCGCCCAAGCCTGGACCCAACGTCTCCGAAGTATCGTCAGTATCGTCGTCAGCCACCGCTGCCACCTCCGACGCCATCCCGCTCGCCAGTAATCGAGCGCGCGCCGAGGAAAACTGACGTTTGGCGCACCCCGAACTAGAGGTGTGCACGGGCTCCGGGTAGCCCGACCTGGCCCCCGGGCCAGGCTCTGGCGGGCCGACGTATTTTCACCTCGGGCCGGGGTCGGGCTACTTGGAGTTTTATCGGGCCGGGCTCGGCGCAAAGCTCGACTCAAGCCCGAATTATAGAGAATGAGCGGGAATTGTTTTCCGGCACGCATACAGCGCCTTTTCCGCGACCGCGCTTTATCGCTTTTCCTTTCCATTCGCTACTTTAAACAAAAGGGGAGCAGGTAAAGCACTGCCTCTGTTGCACTCCGACAAACAGAGAAGTCACACCACCTGAGCTAGTGACGGCACCACGCGACTGTTCGCGTTAGATTTAAGGCCAAATCCCATATGAGTGAAAATGCATGCGACAGCGACGAGCGACCCGACGTAGATCGCCTTCGTGCAAGGGCGGGCATACCCCATACACGTGACGGCTTTGGCGAGCGAACTCCATTGTTGCTGGCATGAGGCAAAGTGCCGCACTGTCGCAGGTATGCAGTGCAAATAAAAATTTTGTTGCACGTTGGTAGAGGCGCAGGTGACTGCCCAGGTGGTTAGGCTGTCATCGACCCAAGCGGGCAGGCGGATCCTGGACGAAGTTGGCATGGCTCCTAGGATAATGGAGGAACGGAGGATACCACTGACACGGGAAACGAGGGCAACCTACATGGTGGGGCCCTTCCCGCGAAACGTACATCCACAGCATAACGAGGGTAGACGAAAAGCCCTTGCACGAGCCATCTTGAAGAGAGTTATGGATGACATAGACTCCGCGGTCTTCGTTGATGCGGCGCAGTACGGGAACAGTAGAACATTCGCGTTGTCGGTGGTAGACGGGCGGGGAGGGAGTGCTTCGCTCGTCAGCCTCGGTAAGGGCGGCCACTCCTGGTATAGCCGAGCAAATCGCGGCTCGGCTATACCGAGCAAACCCAGAGCGTTTCTACGTTTACACCGATTCGCGAGACGCAATTAGGGCATTCGAAATGGGTAACCTCGCTCGAGATGCGGCCTCCATTCCAGAGAAGAGGGCTTGCCCCGGTTCTCATTATATTACGTGGTTCCCCGCACACATGGGGACGAACGTTCTTGAGGTCTTCCCAGACCTCAATGAGCTGGTTCACGACCGCGCGCGACAACTCACGCGCCGCGGCGGTCTTCTCACATTCAATGAAATTACTAAACATTACCAACTTGACCGGAGTGACCCTCTTCCTCATCTGAAGCTCAGCAAAGGTCAATCAGTTACCCTTCGAATGTTGCAGACGGGTTCTTTCCCGTCCCGGGGCTTCCTCAGTAAGTTATACTCCGACGTGGACCCTGGCTGTCCCGACTGCAGTGAAACTTTTTGTTCTATGGCTCACATGCTCTGGCGATGTCCCGCGTTGCCTAACGACGTTCTCTCCAGCTAAGCTGAATGGGAGGAGGCCATCACAAGCACGGTGCTCCGAAAGCAAGCCCAGGCTATCCAGAGAGCCCACGAAAGGGCGGAGTGTCATGGCGTTCTTTCCTCCACGTGGGTGCGGCCAGCGGTCACAACGGCCTCCCGCTAGGAAAGTCCTTACGTAGCTCCTCAGGATTGTCTCTCTGTCTGTCTGTCTGTCTGTCTGCATGTTGGTACGTAAAACGTTTACCGTTGTCTCGCAGTATTTTTTATATGCACGTGCATAATTATTACGCTATTTGTTGGTGTACAGCTCATGTGCTTAGCGTCGAAAAGCCGGGCCGGGCCCGGGATTGTGTTTCCGTGCGTCGGGCCGGGCGGGCTCGCAGCCCTTTGCCGTCGGGCTCGGGCGGGCCTTCGACAAAGTCATCGGGCCCGGGCCCGGCTCGGAAATACGGCCTGTGCACAGCTCTACCCCGAACCACCGCCCACTATGCTACCACTGTGGCGAAGCCGAGCACACCACCGCTACTGCCAGTACCGCGAGATGGGACTGCGTGGCTTCGACGTGAACGCGCCGCGTCCGCGCCCAGGTGAGCGACATCGCCGACTACATCGCCGGATCGCAGTGGCAACGACGACGACCGTCCCGTTCACCTTCGCCTGGCCGCTACATCTTCCCGGGTCGCCACCAGTACACCGAGCCCACCCGGGGCCGATCTCAAGCCCCTTATACGGAAAACTAAAGGCAGCAACCGATGGAGGTGCGGTTGCTGCATGACGCAATGCCGAAGATCCTCCTCCGCCGCCGACGATGACGACCACGACACAGGAACCCTCCCGACGTAGTCTCAGCACGCCGCCTGACCAGAGTCTTCACGAGAAAGCCTCGCCGCCGGCGCGACATAGCAGCGCCGGAGCAAGCCGACACAGCCGTGAGCCGACGCTCCGACCTATCCGGAACGCAAGACGAACTACCGACCTCGACGTGGTTATCGACGGCCACAGCGTCACCGCCCTAGTCGATACCGGTGCCGACTACTCTGTCATCAGTGGTCTCTTCGCTGCCAAGCTCAAGAAGGTAAAGACTGCCTGGGAAGGACCAGATATCCGAACATCAGGGGGCCACCTTATTACACCGACTGGAACCTGCACGGCAAGAGTCACGATTGACACCCAGACGTATTCGGTGAGTTTTGTGGTCCTGCAGCAATGCTCGCGGGACCTCATTTTAGGCATGGATTTCCTGGACCAGCACGGCGCAGTCATCGACCTGAGATCCAGGTCAATCACGCTGTCCACGGATGATGCAATGCCGTCAGACTGGAACGTCGCTTATCATGCCTTGAATGTGATAGAAGAGCAGGTAACCATCCCGCCACTATAGAGCGTCATCATTTCCGTCAGCACCAAAGCGCCTACCAACTTTCAACGTATCATCGAAGGCGAGCAGCATTTGCTCTTAGACCATCAGATGTGTGTCGCAAGAGGCATAGCCCAGCTTCATAATGGCGAAGCCAAGGTAATGGTGACGAACTTCAGCAACGAATATAGGCACCTGAATAGGGGTACGACGGTAGCGCACCTAACTGAATTTGTGGAAGTAAGCAATGCTTTCGCCCTCGCCGATTCTCACGGACCCGCAACGACTACCGCAGTGTCCGCGCCCGCCTTCGACGACAATCAAAGCCTTTCCAGGCAGCAACAAAAGGAGCTCAAGGGCTTACTCCAGCAATACAAGGACTGCTTCTCGTCGTCATCGAGGCTTCGTCAGACCCCCCTCGCGAAACATCGCATCATAACCGACGAATATGCCCGTCCTCCATCAGAGCCCCTACCGAGTTTCGGCACGGGAACGCGAGGCCATCAAGCAACCAGTCGACGAAATGCTGCGTGACGACATATTTCAGGAGTCTACGAGCCCGTGGGCATCACCCGTGGTGTTAGTGAGGAAGAAGGATGGAACCCTACGTTTTTGCATCGACTATCATCGATGCAAAAACGATCACGAAGAAAGACGTGTATCCTTTCCCACGGATAGACGGTGCTTTGGATAGACTCTACAACGCAAAGTATTTTTCGTCGATGGATCTCAAAACCGGCTACTTGCAAATCGAAGTAGACGAGAGAGACCGGGAGAAGACTGCCTTCATAACACCAGTTAGCCTGTTCGAGTTTAAGGTCATGCCCTTTGGTCTTTGCTCGGCGCCTGCGACGTTCCGACGGGTTATGGACACAGTACTCGTAGGTTTGAAGTGGCAGACTTGCCTCGTCTGCTTGGACGACGTAGTCGTATTTGCTTCCAGCTTCGACGAACACCTCCTACGCCTTGAAGCTGTTCTTCGGGTAATCAAAGCCTCCGGGCTTACCCTGAAGCCAGAAAAGTGCCGCTTCGCCTACGAGGAGCTATTGTTCCTTGGCCACGTTATCATCAAGTCGGGATTGCGCCCTGATCCACAGGAAACAGCTGCGATCGCCGACTTTCCTCCGCCCACCGATCAGAAAGCACTACGCCGATTTCTTGGCCTCTGCGCTTCGTCAAGAACTTTTCGCGCATCGCCGAGCCGCTGACGTACCTCACGAAGGCCTACGTCGACTTCAAATGGGAAATGCCGCAAGTCAAGACATTTCAAGGACTAAAGCGACGCCTGCAAATTCCGCCTGTACTCGCACACTTCGACGAAAAAGCCGGCACCGAAACTCACACGGACGCAAGCAGCACAGGGCTCAGCGCCGTGCTCGTGCAGAGGACCGACGGACTTGAAAGGGTCATCAGTCACGCTAGCAGGTCACTTTCGAAGGCAGAAGCGAATTACTCCACCACGGAAAAGGAATGCCCTGCCATCATCTGGGCTACATCAAAGTTCCGCCGCTAAAGACATGCAGAGACTGTCAGCGACACAAGACCCCGACAACTAGGCCAGCCGGACTTCTGCAACCCATCGAACCACCTCGACTGGCCGCTCCAGCAAATCGGCATGGACTTACTGGGGCCGTTCCCGACGTCGACTTCCGGCAATAAATGGATCGTCGTAGCGACTGACTACCTCACCCGCTATGCCGAAACAAAGGCTTTGCCCAAGGGCACTGCTACCGAGGTTGCCAAGTTCTTCATCGAAAATATCGTCATGCGTCACAGCCCCGGAGGTCCTCATCACCGACAGAGGTACGGCCTTTACGGCTGACCTAACGCAGGCGATCTTGAGGTACAGTGACACGAACCACCGCCGAACGGCCGCCTGCCACCCGCAGACGAATGGCCTCACCGAGCTCTAAATAAGACCATCGCGACATGCTGGCCACGTACGTCGACATTAAACATAAGACGTGGGACGCCGTACTTCCGTATGTGACCTTCGCGTACAACACGGCTGTGCAAGAAACGACGCAGCTTGCTCCATACAGGCTTGTCTACGGACGGAGCCCAACAACGACGCTTGACGCCGTAATACCGGTCGGCACCGACGAAGAAGACCTCGACGTTGCCAGCCACCTGGAGCGCGCCGAACAACCTCGACAGCTAGCCCGCCTGCGTATCAAGAGCCAGCAGACAGTCGATAGGCTGCCACTACAACCTTCGACGACGCCAAACCGAATACCAACCCGGCGACCTTGTCTGGGTCTGGACGCCGACACGACGACGGGGATTGTGTGAGAAGCTCTTACGGCGCTACTTTGGACCCTACAAGGTATTCCGACGTTGTGGTGAACTGGACTATGAGGTCGTGCCCGATGGCTTAAAGGGCCCATGACAGCTATTTTTTTGTTGGATACTTTTATGTTCTAACGAGTAGAACAGTGTCTTGTAATCATGGCATGGAGTGGCAAATTCTCCAGCGTGAAGTCTAATTAGTCAGAGCATCGTTAATTTTGTTCAGTTTTAATGAAGCTTCGAAACGCGCGCCAAAAACTGCAAGAAACTAGCGCCGCGGGGCTAGCGCGGCGGCTGTCGGAAGTGAGCGCATGCACTGATCACTTGAGCTCAAGATTCGGTGACGTTGCGGAGAGCGCGAGCGCCAGACCAGCTCGCCACACTCGCTTTGCATCATAGCGTGTGTACAATGCACGCTTGAGGGACCAACACGGAGAGGAAGCAGAAAAATACGGCTTTTGGCGTGGCCTCCGCGATCGGCTGCGAGAGCCGATCTTGGAGGCCACGCTCGGAGGCCATAGCGCGGCGCGCCCGTGTCTCTGTGTGACGTCACGATATCAACTTACAAAAGTGAAACGTCACAGATGGCCCACAAACTACGTCATACTAGTGACGATGTCGCGAGGTGCCGCAAACCCAGATGAGCATTTCTGGTCACTTTAAATACATATTAAAATATCTTAACGACAACGTTCGCCGTTAATACTTGGCCACAAGTGCCTTCAGATGTTCGACAACCAAACAACACAAACATATCGGGTTTGAAATTTTGGTGTCATGGGCCCTTTAACATCATCCCAGCGCCGCCGTGCACGACCCGAAGTGGTGCGATTGACCTGTGGTGCGACTGAAACCCTATTACGCGCGTTGATTAACTGTGGCGTGTCGTTAATTTATTGCATGTACTCTAACTTGCATGTTCTGTTTTTAGCATCGGGACGATGCTTTTCAGAGGGGGGTAGTGACACGTGCGATTGTTTTCGCAAACGCCGTTGTCACCTTCCTGTGAATCGCGCGCTTGCTTTGATTGTTTACGGCGAGCGCAGTTATTACTTTCTGTTATGCCAATGCAAGCCGCGTTTATCGTGCATGTCACTTCGGGAACCGTGTCGACAATTCCTGAAAGTTTGCATGCTGACGCGCACACTTGAGTAACTTCTGGAATTCGAGAGTAATGCGAGAACGCATTAAGCCATGTGTATAAATACTGACGCACTGCGCCGCTTGTCAGTGTTTCCGTCGACTGGCGACTGTCCACGACGCTATTGCTGTGCATTGTCATTGGCTTTGTTTTGCTGGGAACAAGTTCGCCCAATAAACAGTTCGCCTGACATCCCTTGAATCCTGCGTGCTTCGTCTCGAGTGCTGCGTGTGTCTCGACCACGTGACAGTATGTTCGGTCCTGTTCCACCTGCCAGCGACGAAAGACGCCGCCTCAGCGCGCCGCCGGCCCCTGCCGCGTCGGCGTCGACATCCACGGTCCTTTACCCGCCACAGTAGACGGTAGCCGTTGGATAATCGTTGCCGTCGATCACCTCACACGATATGCCGAAACTGCTGCCTTTCCGTCGTCTACAGACAAAGGACGTTGCGACTCTCATTCTTCGCAATCTCGTCCTTCGTCATGGCGCTCCTCGAAAGTTGTTGAGCGACCGCAGTCGAGTATTCCTCTCCGACGTGATCACAGCGTCGCTTCGTGAGTGTCGCGTTGTCCACCGCACAACCAGTGCATGCCATCCGCAAACAAACGGGATGACAGAACGCTGTAACCGCACTCTGGGAGACATGCTCGCTATGTACGTCTCGTCAGACCACTCAAACTGCGACCGAGTACTGCCTTTTGTTACATTCGCGTATAATACCGCCATTCAAAGGACAACTGGATTTTAGGGGCGAAGCTCCTCTTAGTCTAACCTTGTCACGCGTCAGGCGTCAGGCGTAACCCGCGTGCCTCCCGGCGCGTGCCTCTCTCTCCCTCTCTCCCGGCGCGTGCCTCTGCTGTCTTGTGAGAGAGAGAGAGAGACAGAGAAAGAGCGAAAGGCGCGCGTTGGCTATGGAAACGCTCTTTCTTAGAGGAACGCTGTACCATCTCGCAAAGGAGGAGAACGCGCCCTCACCAGCGAGAGACAACGTTGGCGCAGGCAGCGTCTCCTAGCGAGTTTCTTGATTGAGAAATACCGACTGCTCGCGTTGGAGAAGCGTTCACCGGCAACCCATATATATATATATATATATATATATATATATATATATATATATATATATGCACTGGAACTTGACTTGCAATGAAGTGCCTGTGGGAGATTTCACTTGTGCATAGTTGAACCACGAGGATTCGTAGCGTGCGCGTAAACTAAATTAATCCGGAACTCGGCACGATCTACGATGAACCTCCCGAGCTTCGCCCACTCATCATCATTCACTCCGTGGATATGCTGTAATTTTTTTTCTCCTCTACGGACGAGAACCTTCTTGCACCATGGACACTATCCCTAAATGTCGCCACGATGCCTCGGAGTCCACGACCATATCTCAAGCAACTACATACGCCGAAGAATGCCGACAACTGGCATGTTCACTCTCACAAGACCAGTCACGCCAGAAGCGGAACCACGATGCGTCCGCCACAGTTACGTCGTATGCTCCCGGCTGCAGTTTTTGGTGTACCAGCTGACTTTATTTCGTTATAATATATAGTTTGGCGAAGTAGGTGGCTTCGGCTGCCGCATGAGTATGAGACGTAGCACTTCAATGATATGCCATTTATTGGTCGACGTTTCGGTCGGCCTGACTTTTCTCAAGACAATATTTCTTTTTCTCCTGTTTGTTTATATAGGCATGGAAAGGCGGAAAGTGAGGGTGGAAAGATGGGAGAGAGCAGGGGGGCGCCTTTGAGTGCGCGTACAGTGGCAATTTTGAGAAAGCAGCGACAAAGGACAGGGGGGTTATGGGCATGTGACATGCTTCACGGAAAAGAAAACGAGTGCTCTTATGCGTACTGCATCGGGGCGATGCTGGGAAAGCCATCTCCTGCCTAGTAGCACGTGCACACACACACACACACACACACACACACACACACACACACACACACACACACACACACATATATATATATATATATATATATATATATATATGTGTGTGTTCTTCTTGCTGTGAATGAGAACATTGAGAGCTACGCTGTTGTCTTGGACTCTGGCTTAGAAGCAGCATGGTGTTGCCTCAACGTGGCTTTTAGAAAAGTTGTCATTGGCGTATGTTATCGCCCGCCTTCTGGATCTGCTAACTTCTGTGATGACCTACATGATTGTCTGAATCGCATGAACGTTTTGTTCCCCCGCGCAGCAGTAATTCTACTAGGAGATTTCAATTTCCCTAGCATTGTCTGGTCGAATTCGCATTCATACCCATCGTCTGGGTCAGCTGAAGCGGACCATTTCATTCGCATCTGTACCGACTTCGGTCTGACCCAGCTTGTTAATTTTCCTACACGTGTTAGGAAAACTACATCATCCATTCTTGACCTTATTTTGACGTCAGAGCCAGATGTTGTATCTTCTGTGACCAGTACACCTGGCATCAGCGATCATGATCTTATTCAAGCTACTATTTCACTACCATTCTCACGCATGCGTAAGCAGTTGAAAACAATGCGCGATTACAGAAAAGCCGACTTTGACTCGATCAACAATGCTTTAGGCTCCTTTCTAGACGAGCTTTTACCTGACTACCTTGAAAGGTCGGTGCAGAACAACTGGGACTTATTTAAAGCTAAAGTTACAGAGCTAACCGCTAAACATATCCCCATGAAAAAAGCTTTTTCAAACACAAGTGCTCCATGGTACAATAGATACATAAACCGTCTTTCAAACCGCAAGAAAAGGTTTTATCGTGCCGCTATGACATCCCCGTCTGGTAAGCGTTGGTCAACATACAAATCCGCCGCTGCAACCTACTTATCTGAAATGAAGCGAGCCAAATCATCCTTCTTTAGCGGCACTCTACCGACTATGCTAAAAAATAACCCTAAACAATTTTGGAATTTTGTGGGTGGCAACGAGCCCCGCCCAATAGCCTTAGTGACGGCCGAAGGGCATCCCGTTCCGGACGTAGAGTGCGCGTCTGTGCTAAATGACACGTTTATAAGAGCATTCTCTTGCCCCGTAACCGCCAACATACAGATCACCTTGCCGTTTCTGCATTACTTGCCCATGGATGCTATTTTCATTACCTCGGAAGGTATTCGAACGGTCATCAAAAAACTTAAAAATTCATCATCATGTGGAGTTGATGGTATTAATGCTAAATTCTTGAAAAACACTGTTGCATGCTCGTATATTATCCTGTCATGCATTTTTTCACAGCCTCTGCAGCATTCTAGTCTTCCGGAACACTGGCTGGTGGGGAAGATAGTGCCAGTTCACAAGTCGGGAGTAACACACAATCCATCAAATTTCCGTCCGATTTCACTAACATCTGTCCCGTGCAAAGTACTTGAACATATCATTTTTACTCACCTTGTTAATTTCCTTGAGTCAAACCAGTTTTTCACAACCGCCCAACATGGTTTCCGCAAGAATTTTTCTTGTGAAACGCAGCTTTTAGTCTTTACTAATGACCTACACTTCTTACTTGATTCTGGATTTACCACAGACTGTATTTCTTTAGATTATTCTAAGGCATTTGACAAGGTTAGTCATCAGTTGCTACTTCTTAAGCTGAAACAACTAAATTTAGATCCCAACGTGCTTAACTGGATTCGAGCGTTTCTCTCTAATCGAACTCAGTTTGTTTCTGCTAACAATGTTAACTCGACTGCCCAGCCAGTGCTCTCTGGTGTACCCCAGGGCTCTGTGTTGGGACCCTTACTTAATCTTCATCAACGACTTAACAACTCACGTTTCATCAAATGTATGTCTATTCGCAGATGACTGTGTCATTTATCGGGAAATAGCGAACAAAGACGACGTCACCTCGCTTCAGACTGATTTGGATAACGTATTCACCTGGTGTCATCTGTGGAACATGGAATTAAACATTTCAAAATGTAAAGCAATGCGTGTGTGCCGCACCTCACTTGCATGTCCACACTATCACCTTAACAATATTCATCTTGAGGCTGTTTCATCTTACAAATATCTGGGTGTTCATATTTCCAGTAACCTGTCATGGAACCATCATGTAGAGTACATCATCGCCAAAGCTAATCGTTCACTCGGGTATTTTCCAAGAAACTTTCACATGGCACCCTCATCCCTTAAAAAGCTTCTTTACACTACGTACATTCGACCACCAC
The DNA here is from genome assembly GCA_013339685.2 of Hyalomma asiaticum. Taxonomy (NCBI): domain Eukaryota; kingdom Metazoa; phylum Arthropoda; class Arachnida; order Ixodida; family Ixodidae; genus Hyalomma; species Hyalomma asiaticum. The sequence continues at coordinate 147,013,983 of CM023483.1, forward strand.
TTGAATATGCATCATCCATCTGGGATCCCGGTGGCGCTGGACTAACACACGAACTCGAAGCAGTTCAGAATCGTTCAATCCGCTTCATTTCATCCAATTATAACCGCATGGCCAGTGTTACCCTAATGAAGTACCAGCTTAACATTCCCGAACTTTCCATTCGGCGAAAAATAGCCCGACTCAGCCTGTTCCATAAACTTTATTATCATAACACTAACCTTCGTGAGCAGTTTGTTAAACCACCCTCATTCATATCACACAGAATTGATCACCTACAAAAAGTTCATGTTCCTTGTTGTAGAGAGAGAGAGAAAAAACATTTATTTGAATGAAAAGAACCGTAACCTACTCACATGCATTCTTACCAAGAACCACATCTGAATGGAATCAGTTGCCACAGTCAGCCACCGCTATCATCGACACGTCACGCTTTAAGGTTTTTTTTTTTTGCAAAATATGTTTTGACTTTTGGTCCGGCTTCTTGATTTGTATGCAGTGTCCCTTATTCCATAGTTTTTTTTTCTTTTCCTTGATGTTTTTCTTGTTTTAGTTCTTGAACATGTATCACATGCATAACCCCAATCGATACATTCTTTTTTCTTTCGTTCTTTCTTTCTGTAAGATCTTTGAGACGTTATATATTGGTATATTTCGGTGGATTGTTAAAATTTTGTTATATCGTTTTGTATTAAGTGTTCCATTTCTGATATGTAACATGCCCCTCCCCTCTGTAATGTGCAAACCCCGAGGGAATATATATATATATATATATATATAAATCATCCTTTATTTACCCTTAAGGGCCCCTCATGGGGCATTACGTAAGGGGGGGTGTAACAATAGATAACTCCGGGTCACATGGAGCTGACACATAAATACTGCTTGGAAAAACAAAGCAAAACACAAGAAAAAACAAGAAGAACAAAACATGAAAATTAGAAAACAGGGATGCTATTCGGCCTGCTGACAGTAGTGCTGTAACAATAAATCTTTAAATTTAACATAACTTCTTTCACTAACAATATCGTCAGGAAGTACATTCCAATCTGATATGGCAGTCGGTAGAAATGATTTGTTGAAAGCGTTAGTTGAACCATGAATGCGTTGAACACTGTGACAATTAAACAGACGTCGTGATGATCTCATGGGTGGTACGATTAGGCTCTCGCGTAGTTGAGGAAAGTTATAATAGAGCTTATGGAAAAGGCAGAGACTTGCTATTTTGCGACGGGATGCCAGAGGGGTTAGACCAATCGAAGTTTTGATGTCAGTGACGCTTAGTCTAGAATCATATTTTGAAGTTATAAAACGAGCAGCTCGGTTTTGGATTGCCTCCAACTGCTGAATTAGGTACTCTTGATGGGGGTTCCAGATAGGGGATGCGTATTCAACTTTGGTGCGTATGAAAGTTTCGTATGCCATTAGTCTAACTGTGGGCGAATCAAATGTAAGTGACCATCTGATGAAACCTAGTGATCTAGAAACGCTTGCAGAAAGTGATGTGATGTGTTTAGACCAACTTAAATTATCTGTGATTTCTACGCCGAGATACCCATAAGATACCACCTGTGTTAGCATGGAATTGTTTATCGTGTATGGGAAGTGAAGGTGATGTTGCTTACGGGTCACGTGCATAAACTTACATTTTGAAACGCTTAACTGCATGAGCCAGGTCGAGCACCAGTTTTGGATTAAGCTTAAATCATCCTGCAGTAATGCCTGATCGTTAATAGTAGAGGTACGTCGGTAGAGAACGCAATCATCCGCAAACAAACGGATGGTTGATGAAATTTGAGCAGGAAGGTCATTGACGAAGGTTAGGAACAGAAGCGGGCCAAGAACGGAGCACTGTGGGACTCCGGAGATAACGTTAGTAGTGACAGATGGTTGGCCTTCGATGACGGTGTGCTGGGAGCGATCAGTTAAAAAGCAGTGAATCCATGACAATATCAGGGGATCGATTGAAAGGCAAGAAAGTTTAGTCATGAGACGCTGGTGAGGAACGCGGTCAAACGCCTTAGAAAAATCGAGGTAAATGACATCGGTTGCAAAGGATGAGTCTAGGTTCAGGTGCAAGTCAGTCGTGAATTCAACAAGTTGAGATTCGCACGAATAGCCGGACCGAAATCCGTGTTGGTTCGGGAAGAAAAATGAATTATTGTCCAGGTGCTTTGCCAGGTGAGAGTAGATTATATGTCCGATAAGTTTGCATGCAATACATGTTAGTGAGATAGGATGGTAATTAGATGTATCTGAGCAGCTTCCTGCCTTGTAGACAGGTACGACTCTGCTAATCTTCCACTCAGACGGGATTTCGCCACTGGAAATGGATTGCGTGAAAATGATTTGTAGGACGCGACTAGACATTAATTTTGTGCCTTTAAGAATTTTAGCAGATATGTTGTCAGGTCCAGGGGCACTGGATATCTGTAAGTTATCAATCAGCTTACAGATTCCTTCTGCCGTAATGCTAACTGAAAGCATTTGAGGAAAATTTGGATCATGCGGTACAGGAATATTATATTTATATATATATATCAGGAGGAGACGCGCGTATGAAACGACTTATGGACATTTCGGTTGCTCACCGAACTGGATTCTGATGAAGGTCGGTCCCCGATCGAAACGTCCATAAATCGCTTCATAGCGCGTCTCCTCCTTCTAGTTTGTATATTTGCCCGGACCAAGAACCGCCTTTTTTCCCTATATAAACACCACGACGCCGCCCCGCCACGGTGGTGTAGTGCCTATGTTACTTGGCTGCTGATCCGAGGGTCGCGGGATCGACTCCCGGCTGCGGTGGCTGCATTTCGATGGAGGCGAAATGTTGAGGCCCGTGTGCCGTGCGCTGTCAGTGCACGTTAAAGAACCCCAGGTGGTCCAAATTTCCGGAGCCCTCCACTACGGCGTCTCATAATCAGAGCTGGTTTTGGGACGTTAGACCCCACATAACAACAACAACAACCACGACGCCATCAAATCATGCGCACTACTATCACCTGACGAACATCGTGAAATTGTAGCACAGGTCCATCAAAGTATGCTGCTTTGTGCACTTTGCATAACGTTATACCGGTCAACGTCGCGCAAGACGCGTCAAGCAGCGTATTTTTTATCAGGCGTGTGCTAGAATGTTACTGTTTAGTCAGGTGGTAGTGGTGCGCATGGTCTGATGGTGTTGCGGTATTATATATATGCCACATTCTAGTGAAATAATTGGTAGTTCGCGCCCGTCCTGTCTTCAGTTCATCGCGTTCGTTTGTTCGCGCCTAGTCATTCTTCCAACACGACGACTGACATTAGATCAAACGTTGGGCTGCGTCGGGAGTGACTGTGTGTGGATGTGACTGCCGTAGTCAAACCTCACGAACTTCCTCGCCTGCCCGTATTCCGAGTGAACCCAGATGGCGCCTCTGCTAAATAAATGGCCGTTCGAAACAAGACCTCGGTGGACACGCAGCACAACTTCCGCGCCGGGGAAGAAACTGTGGATCGAGATTTGAGCGACGTCAGAGCTGGGAGAGGCGTGCCTGGGCTGCATTTGCATAGCACGGCGAACTGGGTAATTAGCGGCGGCGCACGCCTGCAGCTGACGCGGGACACTCGGCTGCAGATGCGTGCAGCGCCGCTGGCTTCTCCTGTTGTGACACCGTGCTTGGGGGCGCAAGTCGGTCGAAATTAATTTCACTTTGTGTGGGAACCCCGCAACTGAGCCTGCGTCCCGAGTGCTCCATATTTATACTCTTCCGCCAAAGCCTCCCTTCGGTGGCAAGGCACGCTTTTAAAACACAGAGTTATATATATATATATATATATATATATATATATATATATATATATATATATATATATATATATATATAGTATATATGTGTGTGTGTGTGTGTGTGTGTGTGTGTGTGTGTGTGTGTGTGTGTGTGTGTGTGTTAGAAACAACTTAATGAGCAAACAGACAATGAAGCCTAGGAAAGCATAGGGGAAGGGACTTGTGGTATTGTAATTGTGAAGAAAGTAGAAAGGAATTTAAGTGGACGAAAAGACAAACCTGCCTACGGTGGGAACCGAACCCACGACCTTCGGATCCGAAGGTCGTGGGCTCGGTTCCCACCGAAGGGAAGGTTTGTCTTTGTTCCCACCGAAGGCAGGAGACTACATTTTGCTCAGAGACTCACCAGTGACTTACAATAATCGACTGAAAGGCGTGTCCAAACCGGAACGGGCACAGCTTTCGTGCAGCGTATGCGATGACGTAACAGCCTCCCCGCGATCTGAAATATGGAGCTGGTGCCAGAAGAATGACAGTGGCGAGGTCATCTCACGATGTATTGAGTGTTGCCAGCTTTTCTGACCCTGACAGCGACGCTCTGAGCGCTGAACTATTGCCGCTTTGCTTTTCACGGCCCGCTGGCTAGGGTAGGAAGCGCTGAAGGTGATGACGTAAGAAAGCGCAAGGTTGCCTGCGTGGGAATCCGGTAAAAAATTTTAAAATTCATTTCCAGGAAAACTAACTGGCTTACAACCGCCTGGCTTGGCATATATTATTACAGTACCGAGGAGAATAAGTTGAATATTTCATTGAGATCAGTGGGCACTGAAAAATTACCGGAGTTACCCTTTAACATTTTCTTTAGAAAGCAGTTCCTGGGTGGTTATTTTCTGTCCTTTACGCAGAAGCCGAGTTAGTTGCTTGTTGTTGACCCCGCCAATTCATCCCTTACGAAAATTTTTAATGCGTTTTTTAGAAAGCGTTTTCAACTTGCTGGATAGAATCCTATGGTGTTTATTTTGACGCCCTATAGAATTTTTCTATGGAGTTCGAAAAGTTATTTGGCCACCGCATTCTTATAGAAACATTATAGATATTTTCCTATAGAACACGCCTATCGAGTTCCTTTTAAGATCGTACAGACATATTTCAATAGAGAATTTATACTGAGTTCTTTTTGAGACTGCAAAGAGAAATCTCTATATAGATGTTCCATGGTGTTTCTTTAGGATGGCAATAGAAACAATTTTCCGAAAAAAAAGGACTCCTTCTATGCCACTTGCTCGCCGCGTTGGGGGATGTCCTCTCGAGAGGGTACTGTACTCAACAGAAGGCGAAGTCGGGCGCTCTGCTTTCTTTAAGAAAAACCGATGATCCTGGGTCCGGCAGTGGGATTCGAACTTGGTACCTGTCGCACTGGACGCCGATACTCTGCCACTGCGCCACCGCTGCTTTTTATTTTCTTTATTACATGGAAATGACAACCGAAGCTAAAAATCAAGATTAGAACGCCTCCACACTCAAAAATCAGGCAAACACACATGCGTCTAACAAGTGCATCCATTCAGGCGGCGACTCCTGAGCCGCATACACATTTCTTACGTAGGCTACAGTTTCTCGGTAGAATGATCTTGTGGAACGTGGGTTTTCCGCATGGCGATCCCACAATCTTGATCTCCATAGGCTGTATAAAGCACGCACTATGAACATGTCATAGGGAGGACCGGCAATCGTTTTGAGCGGTAGAAAACGAATTGAGAAAACGAATTGAGGACATGGACATCACGTCCATGTCCTTTTTAAGAGTTCGCTGGAGAATGCGCCACTGCTGCGTTTGCTTTTCCATGCGCCAATTTTAGTGGTATGCTAGTCGAAGTCAAGGTCATGAAATTAACATATGGGAAGAAAATGTAGTACGAAGGCAAGGTAACCAATGGTCATTAAGGGCGACAGATTGGATTCCAACGGAAGGAAAGCGTGGCGGGAGGCGGCAGGACGCTAGCTGGTCGGAGTAGATTAAAATGTTTGTGACGACAACATGGCCGCAATTTCGACGTGACCATGTTAATTGGAGAAAAATATGGAAGGGATTTTTGCCCCGCAGTGGGCTTAAATTGGTCCCTGATGAAAGATTTTTTTCATAAGAATGGTACATGTATTCATACACTGTCTATAGATCCCTTATAGAGGACATATAGAAATGCAGTCTATAGACAGGTAGCGTTAAGAGTTCTATAGGTACTCTATAAAGGTTACTTTATAGAATTTACTAGATACATCCCTTTAGAGCGCGTATGGTGAACTAGTCTATAGAAAGAAAGCGTTGAATGTTTTAAAGACGGTCTATAAAAGTTACTTTATAGAATTCAGTACATATGAGGTCAATGCGCTTTCTATTGCGAGTGAAATGACGTGTTTCTATAGACAGGTATTTTAGACTTTCTATAGTCGTCCCATGGAAAACATTCTGTAGATGGCGAGTTCCTGTTCAGTTCCTTTAGACTCTATAGGAACTCATTAGCAGTTCTAAAGGAACTCTACTTCCATTTTCGTAAGGGATGTGTCTCTGACGTCCTCCTCGAAGGCGGTTCGTGTCATGTGACGATAATAGCGCAGCCATTGCGCGGCGTGCCTCATGCACAGGTCAAAGCGAGCGTCATCCATTAGTGTTTTTGGCTTTGCTAAAAAATTGTTTACTCTGCTGGTGCGCGCAGTTCATACGCACCGCTAATTGTGTCCGTGTTGTGTTCCATTCTGACCATCCTACAAACTTTGTTTCCCCGCCGTACGACTGGGCACATCGCGCGTTGACTCCACGTACTCGTCTTGTTAGCAGTGACCACAGCCGGTACTTCTTCCCATTTTTTTTTTATTTCCAGCTGGCCCAGGCGATTAATGGTCGTTGCGTTCCCTTCACCGCCATTAGTTGCTTCGAGCCTCGAAACTTTCGTTTCTTCTTCCATCGTCCTCTGTTCATTATGTTCTATCGAACTGCAGTCCTCGGCTTTTCCGACCCTGCGAAAAAGCTAACTCTGCCGCATGGTTTCTCACGCGATCACTTCATCGGTTTCTTTTTCCGTAGTGTCGCATTGTAAGCGAGAATATGAAACCGTGGTTACTTAGTCAACATCGTAGTTAACGATACTAACATCGTTCTTAACACATTTGGATCACCTGGTTACGTGCCATTAGTACGCATACTGGCCGCTTTTACGAAACAACTCACTTAATGCCAATGAGGTTTAAAGTAAGTATGTACTGTGAACTATTTCATTCTAAAGTAGCCTACGGGATACAAGTCTGGGGAACGACATAAATTACCATAAAGTTCACTGTGAAAAAGAAAATATTGCGATATTTTCGAATGTACTGTGATTGCTTCACTATTCGTAAAAAAATCTATACTTAGGGCCGATCAGCCGTACTATTATAGGTTACTCCAGATAATCCTACGAAACAAGCTGTATGAACAAAGGCGCACCGAAAAACGTCATTACACTTTACTAGATCGCGAGAAACGTGCGCCTAAATCAAGTAATTATGGAAAACAAACTGCCGAATATCAGATGCTTCATGTTTTTAATATCCTTACAGATAGATTAAATTTCCAAACAACTGTCCTTGCCTTGAAAAAACAAGCCAAGGACTTATTAATGACCACATGTATGTAGCATGGGCATTAGGTGCCGCTTTTTCGGGCCCCAAACGATCGTTTAGTCATTCATGAATTCATACGCTTTTCATGTACAACGAAACTTGAAATACATCGTCGTGTTTCTAATTTCTGCAACTTATTTTTTATCGCTCTGTTATGATTTCCTGCGCGCAGTGTTTTCGTTAATATTATGTTGTATAAACATTGTATGATTTAGTTGTGCGCAAGTTTGCAGTTTGCTAGCTCGATTTCCTCTGAAATGAATTGGTTTTGTTTCTGCGCTCTGTTAGAATACTGTCGACTGTAACAAACTGCGGAGGGACAGGCTTGCTTTGCCTTTAGCCCCTGCATTGAGCTGCGAAACATGCTTACTGTGAACAAATATACTGGCTTATGCCTTGCTTTACTTATACCACACAGCGACCACTGCGCCTTAGCCAAATATCGGCGAAGGAAGTAATCGAATAAACCGAAAAACGAACTGTTCGAAATATATTGTATCATTCTCTAACATTTCATTCTTACTTACATTACCGATTCTTTATTCTTCCTTTGTTATAGCTCAATTTTTTTCCCTCTTTATATTAACCGCCGGCTTCATGGCCAATCCCCCGTAGTGGGCAAGAGCCAAACTTCAAGGAAAAAAGAAAGAAAGAAAGCTGAACGGTGTGCCATCTCCTGCTCTGACTGAGCTACGCGACTGTACCCATTTTCCATTGCGTAAATAAACGCGATCCATCGTCACAGTTGTGGTGGAAGTGCTGGGCAAGCTACCTGCTACCAAGTCATTACGGAGCGACGCCGTCCACTAACGACGGAACACCCCGAGCTTCGCCGCAGCCGTCGTCTAGCAGGCTTGGCACCACTACCTCCAGAAATGATCTCGGCGTCCCTCGAACCGAGACACCGTATCGCGGTCCCCAATGTCACCGAGAGCCGTGAACTTTCACGGGAAAACCTGGTGACGACGTGGATGAATGGCTCAACCATTATCAAAGGGTGAGCCGATCCAATGGCTGGAATGCTGCCACTCAGTTAGCTCACGTGGGGTTGTTCCTGGAGTTTGCCGCGCTGGTATGGTTTGAGAACCACGAGGACTCGTTGACAACGTGGCAAATATTTGTGGAAGAAATTAAGAAGTGCTTTGGGGATCCATCCACGAAAAAGAAACGCGCTGAAGAAATGTTGTCGCAGAGGGCACAGGTCACCGGTGAGACTTGCCGGACGTACATCGAAGAAATTCTGAAGCTGTGCAAGACCGTGGACGCCAACATGTCGGAAGAAGACAAGGTGGGCCACATTCTCAAGGGTATTGCAGAGGATGTATACCACTTCCTCATTGGCAAAGAGAGCCTGGAATGTGTCGCCGACGTAATCGCGCACTGTAGAACCTTTAAGACTTTGAACACTCGTCGCATCAATTCGAAGTTTGGGCGGCTGGCAAACGTCGCAACGGTCGCCGCAGTCGATATTTGCCAAGATTCCACGCCTGCCGACCTTTCCTCCACCATTCGACTCAGTGTACGCGAGGAACTTCGTCGGCATCTTTCGACTCCCCTGCAGGCTGGTGAGTTCCCGTGCGGCAGTACCTCATCGCCAACTATAAATGCCGCAACGTTTGATGAGCGTAGCTGTCCTAACCGCGTACCACGGTCGAGAGCTCCACCACAAGCGGCTACGTACTTCGAACAGCCCTACGTGCCATGCGACAGCTTCAGTTACAACAGCCAATCGCCTTCGTTCGCACCGGAGTGGGAAGAGTATGCTAAATACTCTCACAACAACACGAACTTCGGTATGCCTCGCGAACTTCCTGTGTGCTATCAGTGCGGCGGTCGCGGACACGTCGCTCGGTTTTGTCCTACGCGACGTGGTCCACGCAGGATGTTCTCTGAGCGGCCCGCAACGGGCCCACGGCGAAGCCGACGGCCCGCTCACTCCTACTGGCCTTCGAATACCGACAGCGTGTGTACCAGCAGAGCACGAGTACTGACTCGCCCGCATCTGTACGGAGCTTGACGCCACCTACTACGCGCCAGCAACGGTCGCCATCTCCACGGCCCGACCGCGGCTCTCGTCCCCTCCTCCGGGAAACTAGCTGGCGCGGCCGATGGAGTTGAGGTCGCCAGACGTACCGCTGTGCACACAAGTATGCCTCCGCCAGTTTCAATGTTACAGAACAAAGTTCATGTGTTTATTGACGATGTTCCCACGATGGCCTTAATAGATACCGGTGCAAATGCTTCTGTGACGAGTTTAGTTTTCAAAGAAAGGCTTGGTAGAAAGGTTATGTTTTATTGGGACGAGCCCGCTACCTTTCGCGCAGCGAGCGGGGCATGTCTGTGTCCGCTTGGCGTATGCACCGTGTCTGTTCGTTTTGCTGGCAATGTGTACAAGGCGGAATTCGTAGTGCTTGCCCATTCAACGCATGACGTTATCCTTGGCATCGACTTTTTGCGCAACTGTAGACTGTGGCGCAAGTGAGGTTCTGTTGTCCGCTCTCGCCCAGCAGCCTCACTGTAGGAGACAGCACCTCGTTCTAGCTAAGGACGCGTTACTCCCGGCTCTTTCCATGGCCAGCGTGAAAGTTACTGCTTCCGAAAGTGACTGGAGTTCACGTTCATTCGAGGCATTGATTGAGCCCCTGCTTTTGCCTTGTATGAAGAAAAACGTGTTTGTGCCGCGCTGGCGGGAAGACTCATTTATGGTTGACGAACTGTGCGCCCGAGCCGGTAGTACTCCCGAAGGGCATGCACCTTGCCTTGTTTCAGGAGGAATGTGACATCTGCATTGGAGCCCTGAGCGACTCAACAGTGTCGGACACCGCTGATGACCCTTTGATGGAATCAGATTTCTTAAAAATGGTCAGCAAGTCTCTTTCGTCGCAGAAGCGCCGAGCCTTGGCCGTATTGCTGGCCAGACACGCTAATGTATTTGATTTCACACAAAAGGCACCCATAACTAAGGTACCGAGCACACGCAGTCGTCACAAGATGGACACCGGATCGGCGCATCCTCTCAGACAAAAGCCCTACCGTGTTTCCGCGTCGGAGCGCAAGGTCATCGCACAGCAAATCAGCGACATGCTACAAACCGGTATCATTCAAGAATCTTGGAGTGCCTGGGCAGCGCCTGTTATCCTAGTTAGAAAAAAGGACGGTTCATGGAGGTTCTGTGTTGACTACCGGCGTCTTAACTCCATAACCAAAAAGGACGTCTACCCGCTTCCTCGGATGTCATCGACTGCCTCCATTCAGCGTCTTACTTCTCCTCCGTAGACTTGCGATCTGGATATTGGCAAATTCCTATGGATCCGGCTCACAAAGAAAAGACGGCTTTTGTAACCCCAGACGGTTTGTTTGAATTTAATGTTATGCCGTTCGGCTTGTGCAATGCCCCCGCCACGTTTGAAAGATTTATGGACACGGTATTGCGGGGCCTCAAATGGGAAACCTGCTTATGCTACTTGGATGACGTCATAATCTTTGGCTGGACATTTGAAGAACACAATCACCGCCTCGACCTTGTCCTAACCTGTCTGGAGACAGCCGCACTTAAACTGAACTCCAAGAAATGTCGCTTTGGAGAACGTGAAACTTTGGTATAGGGACACCTCATGGACGCAAATGGCGTCGGGCCGGGTCCGCAGAAAGTCGCCGCCGTCAGCAACTTCAAGCAGCCTCAATCTATCCGGGACCTGCAGAGTTTTCTGGGCCTGTGCTCATACTTTCTTCGCTTCATTCCAAACTTTGCCGATAAGGCGCAGCCACTAACTGACTTGCTGCAAAAGGATGTGCCTTTCCAATGGACAAAGGATTGCGAATCTGCATTTAAGCAGCTTAAGTTCTTGTTAACTTCAGGGCCAGTGCTACGCCACTTTGATCCTTCTGCTCCAACAGAAATTCATACAGATGCTAGTGGTATCGGAGTCGGCGCAGTGCTCATTCAACGTCATGGCAATTCTGAGCACGTGATCGCCTATGCTAGCCGTTCCTTGAACAGGGCAGAGCGCAACTATACACTAACGGAACAGGAGTGCCTGGCAATCGTTTTTGCTGTTCACAAGTTTCGTCCTTACGTCTATGGCCGACATTTCTCAGTCATCACCGACCACCATACACTGTGTTGGATGGGGGGACTACGTGACCCCTCCGGACGACTTGCGCGGTGGGCTCTCCGCTTACAAGAATTTGACTATAATGTATGCTACAAAAGCGTTAACCGCCACGCAGACGCTGACTGCCTATCACGCCTTCCTCTAGCGACGACTGAGTGTGACGCTGACAACTTCGATCAGTACATCGGTGCTGTTGACTGTCAGTTTCCCGATCTGGCAACTTTCCGGACGGCCCAGCATGACGACCGTACTCTGGATCCTCTGTTCGCCTCCGCGAATCAACACGCCAGTACGAGTCCCTTTGTGGTTCATGACGACGTCTTGTACAAAACAAATTACTCCGGCCAAGGGGCACGTCTGCTTCTCGTCGTTCCCCGCACTTTGCGTTCTCATGTCTTCCGCGTCACACATGACGACGCAACCTGCGGCCACATGGGCTTCGCAAGAACCTTTCACCGAATTGAGCAACGATTCTACTGGCCCAAAATGCGACGCGACACGGAAAAATACGTCGCGGGTTGCAAGGAGTGCCAACGACACAAGCGTCCCACAACTACCCCACCAGGACCTCTCCATCCTGTACCGCCTCCTAGCTCTCCCTTCGAGACTGTCGGCGTTGACCTTCTAGTACCATTCCCGCGATCGAACAGTGCCAACCGGTTTGTCGTCGTCTGCGTTGACCACTTGACGCGTTATGCAGAAACTGCTGCAATACCTACTGCAACGGCCTTGCACGTGTCCCAGTTTCTGCTTCGCTCTGTAATTCTACGCCACGGCCCTCCACGTGTCGTCATCAGTGACCGGGGCCGTCAGTTCACCGCCGACGTCGTCGAAGAGACCCCGCGTCTTTCCACTTGCCAATTCCGTCATGCTACACCATATCACCCTCAAACCAATGGTCTCGTAAAGCGAGCGAACAGGACTCTTACGAATATGTTATCAATCTATGTCGGTGCCAAACACAAGAACTGGGACGAAGTGCTGCTACCTTACATCACTTACGCCTACAACACCGCGAAGCACGAGACCACGGGGTACCCTCCATTCTGCCTTCTCTACGCTCGCTCTCCTCGTAGCTATTGGGCGCGAGGGCCACCACTGGAGGGGCTGGCGCTGCGGTCGTTCTGACGTGCAAAGTTGGATCACGTGACCCCACGATCCCACCTCGCGCCGAGCCTCCTCCGAAGCGGACGGTTCACGCATTTCACGCGCGCTTCAACAGCCATTCGCCAGCGTTTTTATCTACAAACATCGTCGATTCGCGTTTATTTCACGTTCGCGGACACATAGCGACCACAAAAGCTGAAAAGTGCGCTCGGAGTTATTGGAAACTTGGTATTTTCTAAAAAACGTCGTCTGCAAAATGAACCCAGCCAGTATCACTTCTTCCCCTTTTACACCCAGGCCATTAACCAGGCTAATATCTCCGGATTCATCAATAAAATATTCTCTCTCTCTCTCTCTCTCTCTCTCTCTCTCTCTCTCTCCTTTTACACTGCAGACGACGACGTGGCCAGCTTCAAACATAGATTCTCCTTCTATCAGCAGCTGCGGGGTGTCATACGGCTTATCGATGAAGGTGTAGATGCTGGACACTGATAGTTTCACTGAATCATTTAGACGACAATAAGTTACACCTTGCAGCGTACTAGTGCAAGGGGACTCCGGAACGTTTTTCGGAGTGTGTGTGTGCGGGGGGGGGCATTTATTGTCGTCTTTGCATGTTGTGTTGATTATTTTTGTTCTCAGTAATTGTCGATTCTAATTTATTTAAAATGCATATTATGTATTATTATTTACTATAATATTAATGAAATCAATTATTGTTTTAATTCATTTTAGCCGTTTAATATTTTACATATTTGCATCATCGCTTATTTCACATTGGTATACATTTCAAAATGTTTGGGACTTTCGGAAGTACTGAAAACCTGCGGCACACCGCGCAACCCACGTGGTTGTGTGATCCAGTGTTTTGGAAAGCACTGCACCACAGAACCACCAGCTTAATTGATCGACTGATTTGTGGCGTTTAACGTACGTCCCAAAACCAGCTTTGATTATGAGAGACGCCGTGTTGGAGGAATCCGGAAATTTCGACCACCTGGGTTTTTTTTAACTACCACCAGATTGAAAATTCTTGTCAAAAATTTTTATTTCCGCGGAAACGGTTGGAAAGTGGGAGGGGGGGCCGAGCCCCCTCTAGAAAAATGGCAGGGGGGCGACCGCCCCCCCCCCCCCCCCTCGTTCCGGAGTCTCTGCTAGTGCATTCAAATGAGTAAAGTAATACGTCCGGTCTTACGCTGTATTTTCGATCGCTATTGGCCCCTTCGTGCAAAATACGGACGGGAGTCATTCGTCGAAAAATGCAGCCATGAACTGGCTCGACCGCGATCGAAAATCGCCGTGTGACGACCGTCTTGAATACGCGGGAAAAATAAGCAACAGAAAGAGAAGCAACGGACAACTGTGCTCCAGGCTAGTGTCCTTGGTGTCATACTGGCGAGAATTTAAATTGTGATCAAGCCACAGCGTCCTAAGGTGAACCCCCTGTTCAAAAATAACAAGGTTTAATGAGGCGCGCATGTGCGTATGTCGTGTGTACACCTTAAATCATGTGAGAAAGGTCGCGATTGAATGTAGCTCTATGCCTGCTGCTTTCCGCAAAATGAAGGAACCACTCGAATCGCGCTGCATAGGGGTATGCGTGTTCAGCATGAATACAAATTTGCTAATTCGATTTCTTCTTGTCAACGGCGGTCCCTTTGTTGATGCAAACATACAATGAATGAATTGCACGAGAAACACGTCGCACGCCTTTCTTGCGGCCAAAAGCTATGTGTATTTACCGCAACCACGCGCTAAAACCATCTGATGCTTACCTTTCATTCATTTTCATTCATCAAAATGCTATCTCACCTAAAGAACCAGCGGACTCCGCACGCGCGGTATCCTCGCCGGTAACCATAGCAGACGACAACTGCAGTCGACGCGATGTCTAAAGCTTTGTAATGAACCTATTCTTTTTCAGGAAGAGTTAATTACCTTGTTGAAGAATCAATAACGTAGCCACAACAGTATTTTACAGATATCGTCTAGCTGAAATAAACGGCAACAACAATAAAAAGGCGACGCGCAAAGCAGCTCCGGGCTGAGCAAGGCAGTGCTGTCGGAGCAATCCAACTTTGCGCGTCACACCGGTTCTCCCGCGTAGCGGCGCCACGGTATGTCCTCGCTCCCAATATCGACACTATTCTTCCATTTACGCTGGACGTTCAAACTTCCGTTGCCGAATCCCTCTGTCGCGCAGAAGAGGCCCGTCGCATCGCGCGCATCCGAACCTTGGCATCTCAAGAACGGTCAAAGACTCGTTACGACGCGAGCCATCAATCCGTCGTATATGCAAGAGGTGACCTTGTATGGCTGTGGACGCCGGTGCGTAAACGTGGTCTCTGCCAGAAGTTCTTGGCGCAATACACCGGCCCATTCGTCATTCTGGATCAGCTCAGCGACGTGACGTACATCATTTCTGCAGTCACAAGTATACAGTGGCCATCGTTCTAGCAAGACACAGCTGACACACGTTGCCCGTCTAAAGCCATACAGGTTCCTGACTAAGTCGCCCAGTGGGCATCGTCTGTGGACAGGGGAGTGTAACGGGCTAACGGAGAACAGACGAGGAGGACGAAGCTGAACGGTGCTCGAGCGGCCATCTCCTGCTCTAACTGAGCTACGCGACTGTACCCATTTTCCATCGTGTAAATAAACGCGATCCATCGTCACAATATGTTGTCCGACAGAGAAGAAAGAGCGCTGACTTCCAATTGATCTTTATTTTGCAGAGTGGCACGATATGCACATAGAAAGAAACAAAAACACAAAGAAGGACTGTTGCACTGTTGCGTACCTGAAGGCACATTCGCTGCTGCCGGCTGACAAAGAGGGTGGCATCGCTGTTCTTTCTCGTTCAATGTTTAACGCGAAGGCTGTTCATGCCGTGCAATCGGTTTTTAAGCAGGATGACGAGACGTGTCTGGTTAAGCTTAAGAATCGTGCGAAAAATCTTGCTGGGGCCTTGGGATTTCAAAAGCTTTCAAAGGCGATAGAGGGTTGCAAGAAGCTCAGTCTCGAGATGTTTTTCTCCGCCAAAACTCACAAAATTGACTGCCCGTTGCGGATTATTGTAACAGAAAGTGGGACCTGGCAAAAGTCAGTAGCGCATTTCTTGCAAGACAAGCTTAAGCATCTAACGATTGACGACCCTGTCTTGGTAAGGAACTCGGACGCTGTCATAGACATTCTCGAGCAATGTAACACGGGACTCCAGGCACTGTCTATCGATATTAACGACTTGTATTATTCATTGCCTCATGACCAGCTACTTCAATATGTAGAAGAAGCCATAGACACCTTCGGGTCATCAGCGTTTCAAACGTGCAGAGGAACCCACAATAGCAGCCTGCTAGAATTGCTCAGTTTTTATTTGAAGGCAACCTTTGTGTCATGGAATGACAACTGCTACATTAAAAAAGTGGTGTATGTATTGGTTCCTGTTTGGCGCCCATTCTCAGTGAGATCTTTCTAGCTCATCATAATCGTGTCTTGTCAAAAAAGCTTGACAAATCTGTAATTGTTAAAGTTTGCCGTTTCGTTGACGATTATTTAGTGCTTGTTAAATGTGGTAGTCAGGATTTGCAGAACATTTTCTCTCATACTTTGGCTATTTTCCGGGAGTGCTTGCAGCCGCTAGTTCTCACCCATGAATTTCCCATTGATAACAGCCTGAAATTTCTCGATTTGATCATTTCAACAGAGTCATCCCATGTTTGCTGGATGTATGAGCCAAGAAGCGGCAAACCGCCTTTGCCATTCAGCTCGGCCCATTCTAAATTGGTTAAACGGAGTATCGCCAACCTTTTCCTTGCCAACGCCCTAAACAAGTCATGCCCCCATACTGTGCATCGCAGTTTTGCTCTACAGGTAGAGCGTCTGGCAAGAGCCGGATATCCTGCACCCCTTCTTGTTTCGGCGGCAGAAAAGCTGCTGGCTGTTATTCAGCGAGGAGACAAGGCTGAAAAGCGCAACACTTTTGAATAGAGCCGGCCATTCATAATACTGTATGTGCACAGCATTTCGCACAGGTTAAAGAAGATTGGCCAGGCTGCCAGCGTCCAGGTGGTTTTTTCTGCTCCTGAAAAATTGCAGAGACTATGCAAACGAGTCAACGCATCTCGTGCAAACTCTGCCCCTTGCTCTGTTGCGCACAGGTCATGCTACATCCCCCTCACTGTAGGCATCGTCTACACGATTCTACTGACGTGTGGAAAGGCCTACGTCGGCCAGACCGGCAGTGCGTTGACGACCGCCTGCACGAGCACCGAAATAACGTGCAGAATGTGGTGCAAGGGCACCTTGGCAGTCATTGCCGGGACTGCGGTTGCAGGCCCATCCTTGATCAGAGTGCGATAGTGGCAAGGCATCGGTCTCAGCTAACCCGTGAGATAATGGAAGCGGAACTCATACATAAATTAGGCGATAACTGCGTAAGCACCCCATCTGTTACGCTATCACGGTTTGAGCGTGATTACTTGGCCGGGCTGTGGGGCAATCGCGAACACGTGTCACATGTGACTTGACTGGCAGTACACTGATTAGGCTTGTTTTTTGTTTCTTTGTCCTTTTCTGTTCTTCTGTATTTTTTTTTTTGTTTCTGTGTATGTATATACCTTGCCACTCTGCAAAATAAAGATCAGTTGGGAGTCAGCGCTCTTTCTTCTCTGTCGCATTTTTCCTATCTTCGCGCGCTGTGATCATGCACGCAAACCAACTAGCCCAAGCTGCTTGTAAGTTATACAGCGAAGCAGGAGTGAAGGGGGCTCGCCGTCAAGCAAACCCGGAGGGAAGCACAAGCGGAGAGGGATCGCAGTCAGTGTTCTACACGTTCCTCCAAAACAGGAACGGAAATTCGTTCCTCGTTCCTTCACAATTTTGTAACGAGTTCCCGTTACAAGTTCCTTTAATCAGAAGGAAACGCGTTCCAGCTACATTTCGTAAATTGGAACGTGTCGTTACAGTAGCGTTACATTTCATTTCTAAAACTGAAAATTAATCCTGAGGCAAAATTAAGTGAACATTCTAAATCTCACATCGACCTAAGTATATTTCACGAATTTGAACGTCACCGGCAGCATAATAGCTGTAGACAAAGAAATATCTAAGGAGACTTCCCAGGCAAATATTTTCAAGCCGCACCGAACATATTACGGACAACTCCACTGCAACTTTGGCGCTAGTCTATTACAAGTGCGACACATATGGCACTTTCCACTTCAGTCTTCATATGCGTAGCCAGGATACTGCACCTCCAGTATGCAAATAGGTAGTTACGCACATGCACGAATGCATGTAACAGCGTTGCATGTGACACCAAAAGCTGGTAAGGGACCTTTTGATTTAGGATACTATATAAAGGTTTGTGCCTGACCCATGCCATTACTGGAACAACATTCCCCAATGTGGTCAGCATTCCCAATCCTAAACGATTTCGCTCAATATTTGTAGCGTTTGCAGCATTTTCATAAAGCAATGGGCAGTTCCGGATGTATTGCTTTTACTTAGTTCTCCTCCCTTTAGATAATGTGTGATGTACTGCACTTTTGTTGTTAATTATGGCTGCTCTGAACGTATGCCGGGGTGAGGGAATTTAATATTGCTTTTTGTGCGTTTACCGCAGAATTAAAGAACGCGGGACTGTTTTCTCCTTTTCTTCGTGTCATTATGAATAAGCATTAATTGCCTGTTAAATTCGTAGTCACACCGACATCCATGCAAGGGCGAAATGTTGTTGTGGTGCAGGAAATAAGCAAGAAAATAAATAGCCTCACATGCATAATTTGACGGAACGCCAACTAAAAAAAAAAAATGGCCCACACCAAGCAAGCATCGGTGACAGGACATTTTTATACAGCAAATGGGGCTGTCCGGTAAAGTGGACGGTATGCGGTGCGTTAAAATGTCTGGTTATTCCTGTGTAGCTAGCCCTTTGGTCGCGTGGCAATGAAACTAGTTTCTATTAGAAACAATTGAAATGGGACTCAACAAACATAACTAATCAGATCCGGGTTAGAACGATGTTAACTTCGCTCAGCATTACAAACACGCACGCACGCACGCACGTAAGCATGTTCAGCACACGTTCGCGTGAGCACGTGTATGAGAAGCCTTTCGTTTCTTTGCCGACGGCATAGGGCTCCTGACGCTAAATTAAGGCGCGGCCCGTTCAGTTCAACTAAAATACGTTGACGAGGTTGACGCACAAAATGTCTTACAAGTATAGACAACCATGCCCACAACCGCGTTCTCGGTTGGCTGACACTTCGCTGACACTTCGCTGACACTTCGCTGCGACGAACTTCCGCAACTAACGATTTTTTTTCGCAATCCGTCAGTTTCGTTAATTTGTAGCGAGATTTGAAGGTTGGAAGCAGCCGTAAAAACGCTTAAATAAGCAAACAGTTTCTTTATGTTGAAAGGAAGTGATCGCTAACTTAATAACATGATCCAAGATCAAAAGAAGAGGCGTGCAGGACACGGACACAAGAAGAGAAGTGAACACCACGAACGCGTGTTCGTGGTGTTCGTGGTGTTCGTGGTGTTCACTTCTCTTCTTGTGTCCGTGTCCTGCACGCCTCTTCTTTTGATTATGGAATGTTACCAACTCGCTCAACTTTCTGTCCTTATGATCCAAGACTCGCCTTCTCTGCTACAAGACTAAATTTCCAATGCTCTTCCGAAGCAGCATATTTACTGCTCTAAAACTGCTACATAAACGGTCATTTTGCTCCTCCCAGCCCTGCATGGGAAGTTCCAAGTACGGACCATTTCCAGCCTCGCTAAGTGCTGACAGTTATATGAGGACATAGGAGGGTCTTCACTACGGACTTGGGCTGTGTATATGAATTTCCCGGAGGCACCTTTTTTTCACCGCTCGTTGGCCCGGCGTCTTCATCTATCGGACCACCTGTGGTCGGGAAGTGTGTTCGGTGCAGTAAGCATTGCGGTATGCATACTCTCGAAAATGAACTGGCAGCTGTCGTACCACGCGGCGAGGGATTGCTTGTGTCGCCGCGTAGATGAGCAGCGTGTCATTGTGTCGTTTGCCCTGTGTGCTTCATTAGCGGGAAGTCGGCGGTGATCTCGACCTCGCAGTCTTTCTCGTGTGAACCTTTCCATCGCTTTATGTGCGCTTTGTAGCAGGACACGTAAAACGCCAATTTCCTTTGCTTGCTCGCTTGCTTTCTTGTCCGCAGCGAATTTCCTCGAGAACCAGCGAGACAGCGCATGCGCTGCTCGCTCCGTCTGCAGAATACTTGCCGTGCGTTTTGTCTTGCCGTCCTTTCCCGCCCGCATTCTCTTTTTTTTATTCAGTGCATAGCGCCTTGACGTCGAGACATCCTGGCTCAGCCACCCGTGTGCCATTTGGTTCACACGTTGGCGTCTCACGGACCGTGCGGCGGGGATTGCTTAATGGCTAATCAATTGTAATTAGCCTCAGCGCCTCGGTGCGCCGCCACATGGAGGGGACGAACGCCCGCCATCTTTTCATTTTGCTTGTCCGTGAAGCGCCAAGGCATCGTTTGCTTCGCATATGTCTTCCTCCTAGGCTGGCCGTCGTTGCTGACCTCCTGCTTTAGTTTCTCTTTTTCGGGGACGATCGAATTCGTGCGACATACATGAAGGCTTTCGATTGTTTGCATCGTCCCGAGGCCAAACGAACCGTGCTACGCAGGCGGCCCTGCACGTGCTGATGATGTCTCGCTTCAACGCGCTTTATTATTGGTATTACTTTCAGCGATAATCTGCTGCCGTGGGCGGTTGGTAGAGCGAACACATCGGCGGCCAGTGAGAGCGCGTCAGGCGCAGCAAATGTCTCCGAGACATTGTTCTGGCTGCCCGAGCAAAAACGCACTCCAACCAGTGCCTCTCGTGTCGTGCGGCGATCGCTCTCAAGGATCGACAGTGGCTGCGCCAATTGTGCCGAACTGCGCCAAGAGAGCAAGCGGTACAAACTGTGCGCCAAACAGCCGCTTATCAGCTGGGTGGTATACGCCATGGCTGTGCCAACACGAGGGCACCGGTGGATCGAACCGGCTGCTCTCCATGCGGAACCGAAACTCCAAGTCGAACCAATTTTTCAAAAGGACAGAAAGTTGAGCGAGTTGGTAACAGTCCATAATCAAAAGAAGAGGTGTGCAGGACACGGACACAAGGAAAGCAGTGAAAACACGAACGCCTCTGACTAACAACTGATGCACAGCACAGAGGCGAAAAAAAAGAAAGAAGACACACAGCTTATCTGCGCATGCTCGGAATGGTAGCGCCACCTGTCAATCGGTTACACGTGCCGGTCTTCGCGATAGACAACTCCTAAGGCTTTCTATCCCCTCTCTGTTTAAGCTAATCGATTGATGATTGATTGATTTGTGGGGTTTTACGTCCCAAAACCAGTTCTGATTATGAGAGACGCCGTAGTGGAGGGCTCCGGAAATTTCGACCACCTGGGGTTCTTTAACGTGCACTGACATCGCACAGCACACGGGCCTCAACATTTCGCCTCCATCGAAATGCAGCCGCCGCAGCCGGGATTCGATCCCGCGACCCTCGGATCAGCAGCCGAGTACCTTAGCCACTCGACCACCGTGGCGGGGCTGTTTAAGCTAATCGACGGCTGACTCACGCATGCACTTCCACTAATACTGATATGCCAGGCCTTAACCAATAAACGCGTATCTTCGTTCTTATGCCTGTACAGGATCTCGGTTTTGTATAACTCGGGCATGCAGCTACAGACCTGGCAGTGCAAGGATAGATTGGACGGCGTCCCACCTGATAACGACCTTCTGTGTTCAATTAATCTTTGATTAATACAACGCGCAGTTTGCCCTACATAAAAACGTCTGCAGCTAAAAGGAATCTTATAAACCACACCCATGCGACAGTCGGTGAAATTGTTCTTGGCTAGGTGCTTACCGGACAGATATCCGTTCGCTTCTTACCTTCCATCTGCTCATTTCTTCTATGCACTGCAGCACAAACCCTTCCTAACTTATTGGGAGCCGAAAACACAACATTAACCCCGTATTTACTTCCCACTTTCTTAAGCCTGTGCGAAACTGCGTGGATATACGGAATACTCATGACCTTTTTCTTGTTAATGTTACTCTCTGCTACAGCTTTTGTTCCGGTCGAAATCGACTTCTTAAGACGCTCAGCTACTGTGGCTATGGCTAGTCTAGGGTAACCTGCATCTAAGAGGCGCTCGACCTGCGCATTAAAGCTAATGGTCAAACGGTGCACGCACGACTTCGATAGGGCTGACTTTAAACAGGACAAGGCTATTCCGTTTTCTACTACTTTCGAATGCTTGGAGTCAAAGTTTAACAACGGCTTAGATTCTCTAGGGGAATACTGCCAACACACGTGATTCTGCTCAAATGACGACGAGATATCTAAAAATTGTATTACGTTTCTCTCCGGTAATTCTTTCGTAAACCTTAGACCATCTCCATTATGTTTAAATTGATCGCTTACATAGGTGACGACGGATTCAAAATCATCCTTACTACAAAATATCAAGTAATCGTCTGCATACCGAAATACCCTAATGATGCGGTCCCCTAAGGCCTCTTTTAAACGGCAGTCAAACTTGCTCAAGTATAGATCACTTAGAATAGGGGCTACCTTTGAACCTATACAAATCCCTGACTTCTGCACAAACACGCCTTCCCTGTATCCAACTAATGTTGAAGTTAAGTACATGGAGAGAACTTCTAGAAAGGTACCTGTGGAAACTCCCCATCTATCTATGAAACCGGACTCCTGCCCTTGTTCTTGAATACATTCTTTCACGCAATTTAGTAAACCTTCATGCGGCAACGAGTAATACAAATCTTCTACATCCATGCTAAACGCTGTGCAGTGGCCAGGATTTGCCTCTGTTAACAACTGAACTAGAGCCTGAGAATTACGTACACGGTAGGGGTAAAAAAAACTTAAGGATGTTAAGCACTTCTGCAAATAGCTAGCTACACAAACTTGCCAAGTCCCTGACTCTGATACAGTCGAGCGAAACGGAATTTCTGGCTTATGGGTTTTCGCCGAGAAAAATAATTCTAAAGTGAGCAGTTTTGCCTTTTTAACACTGGAAGCTACCTTATCTAGATTATGTTTCAACAGGAGATCGATCTCCTGTTGAAACATAATCTAGATAAGGTAGCACTCCCTTGTGATGGATGTGCCAACTCATCCACATCCCATTGGCACATCACCACGTCGCGCTCCATTTGGCCTTGAACGGCCTGAACCGCTAGCGCGTCATGTTTACTCGCTGATGAGTTTTCCTCCTGCATGAACACGCTGCTGCTCGTACGTGCGCTAGCCTTTTCTTCTGCCCTGAACTGCACCGCAGTCGCCACTACTCCGCACCTCTCGTGCGCTACATCTACCGATGCACTACCACTTTGCTGCTTTGCCTCGAACTGGGGATCAGCCAACCTCATTAGCAAGCTCGACCTAACCTGCTCGTCTGATTCCTCCTTTGACAAACAGGCAATTACATCGGCAGCCTCATACGGTAATAAGATCAGCAAGCATCTCGTCCACAATCTCTTGTTAACACCCGCCTTCTCGCATGTTTGCTCGAAGTTTACCAAGTACCGACCTATGTCCTCTCCGGAGCGGTAGGGTTGCATAAGGTCCTCCACATTGAACGGCTTGCTATACTACTCTCTCCATTTCGAGCCTTGAGCAGCTCGAGTTCAAGACGCTGCATTTCGAACTCCATCTCCAAACGCCTACTCGCCAAAGCCCTGAATGTATTAACCCTTTCTTCTCTTTCCCGCTTTGACTTCTCATTTCTTTCTTCCTCAATCAGCTCCAGGCACTCTGAGAGCTCGTCATCGTCTGCCTCAAGGTTCTCGATAGCCTCGATGATCTTTGGCTTTCTCATTTCCTCCCGAACCTCCAAACCCAACCTTTTCGCTAACTCTAGCAAAAGCGGTTTTTTCAGTGCCTTTAAGTTCATGGTTGCTGCAAGTGCTGCTAATTCTTCACTAACACAAAAATACTACGTTCCCGTTCTCAAATTAACGTGGAACAATAGCTACCGAAATTACCACCTTTGCTAACACAAATCAAAACAAAGCCTGGTAAAATCTCAGTGAAGAAAAGCCAAGCACTCACCACCCTACAGCCATGATCCCGGCGGAGTCGATTCCGACGCTTGCACCATCCGTTGCGGACCGCAAGGATCTCCCATGCCGACGTCGGACCTCCGGGTAACGAATCTCACCGCTGTCATCCAGTTGTTGCGACTGGCCTGCCAATGAGCCGACCAGCGGGTAGCGTGTGCGGAGCGGCGGAGACAACTTGGACTTCGGGAGCCGAGAACCGAGGCAGAGGTAGAGGAAAACATATTTACAAGTGCGTTCTCTTCAGAGAGTTCTTTCCTCTCTTCTCTCTCTGGGCTCCTTCTCTGGGTCCCGCGCTTTTTGTTGCCCGGACTTCTCCCCCATAGGCTCCTGGGCGAGGGAGGAGGGAGAGGATGGGAGGTGTTCCGTACTTGACCCGCCCATGGCCGTGATTACCAAAAGTCCGGGAAACGACGCCGGAGACGATCACGTCACGCGGCCACGTGCACGTGCGGAGACACACACCGGCTAATAGTTTGTGTGGCCCGACGCTGATAAGGTGGGCCCCCGCCGGACGAATCACTTCCAGATGTGCCGGACGGGGTCGACTCTTCGGCTCGGAACCGGACGTTCTTCCAGGCTGGCCTTCCTTCTGTGCTAACTAAAAACGTTCGCACACACGAAGCACACGCGCACGTGCGGCACAGAAACTCATGTCCCCTGGCGGCGCCACACCGTCGCAAGCACACCTGCAGCAGCTTTGTAACACGGCCCTATGGGGATGGTGCACAAGGCCAGGCGGCTCCACCGTCGCCCCCTGCGTTCAGCGCCAATGCGGGCGCTCCCGCGTCGCTGGGGTGATAAGGCTCCCTCCCGCACCGCGTGCGCACCTGCTTGTGCGGGGGTGGCGTCGTCTGCTTGTGTTCCGCCGCAGCTTCTTACTAGTTTTAAGACCGTAGAAGGTTTGGAGAATTTCTTCCGTAGGGGTAATATTGCTAAAGGAAAACCTTTATACGAGGCAGGCCATGTGCATCAAGTTAAAGTCTGCGGACGGAAGCATGGTGATCGGCCGATGTGTCTCCCAAACGCGGGAGACAAAATACTCAAAAAAAACCCCCCAAAAGTTCTAAGATTGCCAGGCTGGAAAGCAAAAGTGATTTTTATTTGATCCTTGATAGTTTGTAATTATTTGTTATCGTATGTATACACTATTATCAATATATTAGTCCCATAAAAGGATCCACAATAAAACAGTGAAAGACTGTAGCTGTATCCATCACGTGTGACCATAGTGCTTGTGTGCGCGTGTTGGAAAGAGAAGCTGTGAAGCCACGGACTGCAATACCTGATCTGTTTATTTCCGTTAATCGTGCTTATACTAAGTGAGAAAACGCGGGGCCGGTGTCAGGAATCGTCGACAACGTACGTCCATTTATTTATTTCTAAATAATGAAGGCTGAACTAAGCAATACGGTTCTAACTCGTTTTGAAAGATTCTGTTAGAAACCGAAAAGAAAGAAAGAAAAGAGCAGGACGCCTACCAGTGGCTTTTGTTATCCGGTGCCTCAACTGCTTCGTGCGGCGTCTAGGCCGGCAGGCGCATGCAAGAGGCACACAGTCCGTTTTTAACGAGTTTTTCTTCTTTACTACTTTTTTTTTTGCCAGAGGCGCTTCAGTAGACGGCGATCCTTCTTCTGGCTTCTGGTCGGAGTAAAAACGAAAGACCAAACTATTCAAATGCGTGACGGGGCTCTAGGACAAAAAAAAAGAAAGAAAAAGGAGGGAACGGGCAGCAGCGCGGGCCGCGAACGAAATGTACGGAGCGCGTCAGTCCACACGGCTATGCGTGTCGAAGCCTGGTAGCCCACACAAGCGGCTCGTTAAAGATAGCGCGAACAATTGCAAATTGACAACACATGTCGTCTGCTAGTAGAAGAGCGTTGCCGGAAAGCGCGCACCAACTCCCTCCCTTTGACAACCCACCTTTCATGTACTCCACGCAGAATGCCGGGGGACATAAATTCCCATTACGTTGCAAACTAGCACCACATGTCGTCTGCTGAGTAGAGAGAGTCGACGAAACGCGCGCGCAAGCGACCGCGCTTCTCCTTCAGCATTGAGCTTTCTGGAAGCTATAAATATTTGTCCCTGGTTATCTGATATAAGTATTGTTATAGCCGAAGACACAAATCTTGTTGCCGAACACCGAGCCGTAGTACGATGGCCTTTGGAAGAAAAAAGAACCGCAGGAAAACGCGAATAACTCGGTTCTAAAGCTACCGCCAGCCCTGCGACCGTAGCTTCTATCACCTCAAGGACGAGCGTGCCGCCGCGATGGCGCTCCCGTCGGCGGAGAGTTACAAGTGCACCATCCCCATAGCGTTCTTTCTTTAATTGTTGTTGACCGCATTCGCTGCTGTTGGCACCGTTTACCATCAGTTTGAAAAGCTACAGTGTGAAACTAACGATAAAGTGTCTGGGGAAGAACGGAGGAACGCGCGGCCTACAGAAAGCGAGCGCTTTTGACGCGGGACCGCAGCGTTCGTGACAGTCTCTACGCATGCGCGGGAGAGCGGGCGTCCCGTGGCGCGGTTGATATGTAAATATAGCGTGTCCGATTAAATGCTTGTGCGCGGAGCACATTGCGTGTGCGGATTACTGGATGTATATAGACACATAATGCGTAAACATGGCCCACCACCCAGACGGTATGCCGCCCGTTTCGAATATTAAAGCGAAGCTTTGTACCTCTACCAGCCAAGGGTTCTGTCGTGTCCGTCGTTGTAAGCAAAAAACGATCCCGACGAACGCAAGCACGCGCTCGCGCTCGGCGCGTGCCTCCCGGCGCGCTACCTCTCTCACTCTTCCATCTGCTGTCTTGTGAGAGAGAGAGATTGATTGATTTGTGGGGTTTAACGTCCCAAAACCAGCTCTGATTATGAGGGACGCCGTAGTGGAGGTCTCCGGAAATTTCGACCACCTGGGGTTCTTTAACGTGCACTGACATCGCACAGCACACGGGCCTCAACATTTCGCCTCCATCGAAATGCAGCCGCCGCGGCCGGGATTCGATCCCGCGACCTTCGGATCTGCAGCCGAGTGCCATAACCACTAGACCACCGTGGCGGGGCTGAGAGAGAGAGAGAGAGAGCGAAAGGCGCGCGTCGCCTATGGAAACGCTCTTTCTTCGATGAACGCTCGACCAGCTCGCAAAGAAGGAGAACGCGCCCTTACCCGCGGGAGACGAGCTTGAGGCAGGCAGCGTCTTCTAGCGAGCTTCAAAACAAGCTTCAAAGTGATGAGCCAACATGATGGATGATAAGGGCTGCGGGCAAACAACGCAAACAGGCTAGGCGCGATCCGTAAGATTAGATTGCTGCTGTTGCAAAGCTTATGCAGCTGCTTGAAAGAGGGTTGACGTCATTCGAAACCCTTCCAGCCTAGTAACTGCTTCGGCTCATTTCTAGGCTACCTCACTATGGGTAGACCACGGAAAGTGAAAGGCTCGGCGGAAAGAACAAAATCGTCTCGCTCAACAGCGTCGTAGGCAAAACCCAGCAGCTCTCGCCGTCACCATGAGGGTGGCGCAAAAAGCTTCGCTTTCCAACCACCTTCACAGGGTGGATTGGCGGGCAATTTTTTTTTGTGGTCGTTGTTATACGCTCTGTATCCTCTAAGCTCCTCATAAGGAACTGACGGTTCTGCACGCAAGGAATCGGTGAAGGGTGATACGCGTTTCGAAAACAAATCAAGAAATTGATCTGGCCATAATGCGCCAAAAGGTACTCAAACAATACATATTTATTCTATAAAACATGCAGACAATGTAAATGACAAGGATCCGCTCCTGCACTAGTTCGTATACCTCTTGGAAATACACTGTATGTGCTGCGCAAAGAAAAAAGACAAAAAAAGATTGGCAGATCCCACGTGCAGTGGGAATCAAGGGAATGCGAAGCACGCATAAGGAACTTAAAATGGATTTGCACTGTTGTCTCGCTATACCGAGTTTCGTACATATGAAGTTAACGAAACGGCAGCAAGAGCACCATGTCTGTGGCATGTAAACCACGCCGCTCATGATTCTAACGTTATGACTTGTCATTTACGTTCGTCATGCAGTCGTGTTGTGCCATAGCAATTTTGGTATACATCCCTCTAAGGAAACGAGTGGCATGTAGATCATGCGGTTAATGACATGCATGTCACGATTTTCCTGTTATGACCTGTCATTTATGATCGTCATGCAGTCATGTCGTGCCAAACCAATTTTCGTATACGCTCCGTGTAGTCGATTTTTCATGTGCGACATCAGCGCCAGAATGCACTGCCTGGCGGAGAGAAGAAAAAAAATTGGACAGACTGTACGCGAACGCGATGCGCGTCGCCAACCCTATAGCAGCAGCGACCGCCCGTCCCACCTTCTTTCGTTTTATTTCCTTTGAGACGCGCGCTCCAAACCTGCGGCAAACTGTTCCAAAGGGCGACACCGCGAGCGTTCGTGTGGTTCGCAGCACGCCCGGAAAGCAGCGAAGAAACGCGCGCGTCGCTGTCGCCTCGGTTTCCACCGTGCGCGACTGAGCCGTCCGGATGGATGGATGCTATGAGCGTCCCCTTTGTAACGGGGCGGCGGTGACTTGTGCGCCACCAGGCTAGTAGAACTTTTTTTTTCCTCTCTTTAAATTTTCCTCATGCCTTTTAAATTTACTTCAATCAAATCGATCATACTATAGCAAAAACGGAAATTTATAGCCCAGTTCCCTGCCCCTTATGGCAGAAAGTCCATATTTTTTTATATATAATTATTTTTGTCCGTTCTCTCTAGTTTTCTGCCACCAGTATTCTAACCGTCTCTTACTTACTTAGAGCGGAACGTTCTGAGGCGCCACCTGTTGAACAATGTTGAAGTTACTGTCGATCGAGCAGAGGTTTTACCTGTCGAATAAATTGAAGTTACTGCGAAAAGGATATCGCAAAAGTCATTTTTCATTAGATCACAGGTGTTATGTGGGAACACATCTTCGTTTTTGCTACATGACATGACGACACGCCGTCGCCGCTTGTGTTCGGGGCTGCCATCTTGCAAAACGCTCGTACGCTGGCCCGCTAGAGTGTACTAGAATATTTTGAGTGGCGCGACCGCCGGCCGGAGAGGGCAACGTTTATAGATACTTTTTCAGTTCCGCAACTCCTCGCGCCGCGCCTAGGGAGAAGGCGGCCGGTCGCCGCACCCGCCACCACAGCGCTGCAGTCGCGCCTTGCGCTAGAGAGCGAGAGTCGTCTGCTAGCGCGAAGGGTGTCGCTTGAGCCTTTGTGTGCGCGCGAGTGAGAATTGTGCGAACAGTGTACTTGGTCTTTAATCTCGCTATTTGACAGAGGCCACGCGCTTTAATTCGTGCGCGTTGTATTGCTCACGAACTTGAAAAACCTGTACACACCTCTCAGGCATGCGTTTTGCGCAGTGACAAAGTGCTCGCTTCACCCGGCGCCTTCCTATGTTTACTGCATCAAGACCACATCAATAGTTTATAATTCAGCGTGCTCAAAAAATACGAATCTGAAACTTATAGCACTCGGGGTTACATAACATGAGAACTTTGCTACTAGTAAATTTTGTAGCATGAATGAAACATGGCTATTCGCCGTCTTTTTTTTTTCTTTTTTTTCTTTTGCGTTGGGAAAACGCGTCATGAAGTTATCGAAAACTGACGTACACATATCACTGCAGCAATTTTAGTGCGTTCATTAACCCGAAGAATGATGTAGACATCATTCTTCGGGTTGTCTACATCATTCTACGGAATGATGTAGACATCATGATGTAGACATCATAATATGTGCAACATCGCGGAAGTGACGTTTTCGTAAAGTTTGCACTGCACTAAATGACACTACACATTTAGGCTGTTTCAAGACGCCAAGCAACTTGCATTTTTGTCAGTTTATTCAAACATGGCAACATCCTAAAATATATCACACAGTAAAAGCAAACACAGATCATTGGGGTTCAAAATTAATAGCAAAACTTTATTTACACATATGTACATACGGCACAGAATTGTTGGCAGGTTTACTGAAAACAAGTTCGTTAAACTAGCTTTGCCTTCTTGCGCTCTCTCTGTGCCCTAACGGCACTGCTGTTCTCCAAACATTTGGCTCGTGCGAAGAAGTGCATGCGAGTTGTTAAAAAAAAGTGAATTGTTTGAGCAGTAAACTGATTGGCATGCTCAGAACAGCCAACAATATTTGTGCCTCTCTTTACTAGAGCATCCAGCACATCCCAAAATAAGTCACCAAAACATGCGCCTTTGCTAGCATGCTTTATAGTGTGTTCTACCGTGCTCACACACGCAAGCAGTTTTTCTGAAGGGCATGCGAGGCTGCCACTGACATATTCGCGCTCGATGACCAGTAGGGCCTCCTTCGGCAGGGAATCGCGCCTACCAAGGGCGTCTTCTTTGCAGACCTCACAGCGTGTAGTTTTCTTCAACTTGAAAGCCACGTAGCCTGCCAGGTAATACAAGGCTGTCGCTTCTGGTGATGGTACATTGGAGCCATGATCGTCAGGAACACGTGAGAGGTCATGGAATGGTATGGACATAAGCTGTTGCCAAACTTTATCTTTCATTGCGCTTTTCCGGACGAGGGCCTCACGACGCTTTTCTCCGAGACTTTCAAAAGCGCTAAGCAAAACACGATCACTGCCGCTCTCACAGTTCCCTTTGACAGCCACTTTGACAGGGGTGTAGAGGGAAAGTAGCCTAAACAACTGGCTAAACTTGGTCACTGTAGGATGGTCTTCGTCACCTCCAAATGACCTCACAAGGCCAAAAAATCTCTGCAAAAAAGTATAGATGTAAGCACCTTAGGTTTCCTCAAGGCAGCGGAACTCTTACCTCAAGTGGATCCTGGTTTAATTTGGCTGTTAGGATGTAGCTCACACCCTCGCTGTGTAGGAATTCTATAATGGATAACACTGACATCAACGTGACGCGCAAGGACTCAACAGTTTGATTTGATGCGATGAGTTTGACATCTTTTCTTGCTTCCGTCTGATTCAGCATGTCCAGAAATTCCTCCAGGAACTGAAACAATATGCGTTAATGCATAAAAATAGTCTACGAAACTACTACAAAAGTGATGCAAATGGTTCAAACGAAAGTGGGAATAGTGTATCGAAATATAAGAATTTATTACAAGGTTTGTTTGCTGCTCACATTACGTGAATACACAAACGACTTACCTTAATTTTAGGGGAACCTTTTCTTATGCCAGCCTGGGGGATCTTCGCATTCAGAATGTCAAAAAGATCGTTTAACAGGGATGTAACTTTTTCAGTTCCTGCAGTGTCATCAAAGCCGGGTACATTTAGCTCCCGGTAGACTTTAAAACCAATCGCCACACTGCGGCTGAACAGCTGAAAAAGACGTTCATATTTTAGTTCGATTGCAAGCGCACTTAAGCGAGTTGCATGCCAGATGAACTTGTTGTTTGCCCATGAATCCATGTTTACATTTAGCAATATTAAATGTATGTAGCAGGAGCATTTAGCACATAACAATAAACTAAGAAACAGGTGAAAAGCAAGGTCATATGGAATGTCTTACTTGAGTTGCCAGACGAACATTCATGGCCTGAAGCTTCTGAGGCTTGATGTGATACTCGGTCAGTTTTGGTACCACCTTTATCTCCACCTTCTTCTCGGCATCATAAAGCTGCTCGTAGTGGTTGTAGTTCAATTTATGGTCCCAACAATACACATACATGTATACATACATGAAATAAATACATGGCAAAAGAAATACTGTACAGTTGACAACAAGTCTTGGTTGTAACGTACCTGTCCGTACTTGTGCTTCATCAGGTGATTTCGGACACACTTGATAACATGTGGCACGTCACATATGAAATGGAGATATGCACCACTGGGAAGACACGGGTGCTGCATCTTGCACTGGGCACTGCCAAGCTTTCCATTGATTCCAAGGTGCGCCCACATCGATTTATTATTACCGGCTCCATCGCTGATCACAGCCAAGACTCGTGCGCCATGTTGATGAAGCTGCAGCACAGAATTTAGCACCATTTTTGCCAGCACCCAGCCTGGTGCTGCTCCTTTTGTGGCATAGCTTGCAATTGGCTGGACCCATGTGTCGAACATGGGATTGAACATTATGACCAAGGCGTGGTCGGCTAGTTGTCCGCCATCTACTTTGGCAATATCGCCATAATCGATGAATCCATCAAACTTGCAAGAAGTTCTGTTAAATTCAGTTGTTTCTCGCAACTTCACCTCATCAATTATGATACATCCATATGTTTGGTTTTCTGGCTTACCTGTCATTTGCAGCTGGATGCTTTCGAGAGCGAACTTGTTCAAACCGTACTCGCACGGAAGACCTTTCAGCAGCTGCACGAGACGGCTAGTACTTGGGAGGGGAAGAGCTCTCATACTTGAAAGGGCATTGTAGCCTTTCGGACTTGTTAACCGCAAAAGCAAACAGACCATCAGCCAGTCCGCTGTGTATCTGTGGCCACGAGGTGATTTCGCTGCCTGCTGCATCACTGCTGCACGAACAGCCATCTTTTGTACTTCAGGCAAATCTCTAATTATGTCATCCAGAGTCGCCGTCAATGCATTCTTGAGCTTCTCACTCAGGCGCTTTACGTCTGCTTTCTTTCGCTCTCGTGCTGCAGTGGCACGAATTAGCCGCTTTCTCAGCACACTTGCTGCCACGGGCACCTTTCTCTTTGATCGTGTGGACATCGCCTTTCGCTTCAAACTTTTTTTAAAGTTGGCACATGCAGCACACACTTCTTTATCTGCGTCGGTCAGAACAGCGCAACTGTTGTGATGAAGCCCACCTCCAACTTTTTTTGTCACTCTGCTAGAGTTGGTGACATCGACAAGAGGGCAACCACGGCAAAATTGTTTTGTGTGCACAATTTGTATAACTGCTTCCACATCTTGCGCAGAAACTATGCTAATCTCTGCATCCCATCTGCGCAACAGTCTTCCATTTGCATGGACAACGTACGTGAGGTCCTCGTGAATTGCGACGCTCTTCAGGATCGCGTAAACATCGTCCTTCATTCCCGCGTTGTAAAAGACAACCTGCCGAGGTTTACCAGTGTCCTCTTCAAGGTCCCCCATTCTCCAGTTTTTCGGAAGCTTTAAAGATGAGCCGTTTTCGACAATCTGTGCGAAATCAATGTTGTGCACGGGATCAGGAACCTCTTGCTGGCACTCCACCGATGGCGTAGTAACAAGTACAACTTTGTTGGGTAAGCTGGCCCTTTCCTTAGGCGACCGCCGCCTCTTGATCGTTCTTGACAAGTAGCTTGGAACATTCGGAAATTGACACGGCACGGCATCAGGTTGTAATGCCCAACAGCCGCGGTCTATTTCAACAACCTGACCGTCAATGACATGCCTGTAAGTCTTCGCAATGTCATGTTGCATAAAATGCACGTCACACACCTTGCATGTCTTGGTCAGAAGTTTATCGGCGCGGGGTATAGCTCTCGCCCACCTTTCAAGCAGCTGCGGATCGGACGGCGGTGCAAAAAAGTGCCGCTTTTCTGGATTGCTTTTGTACCCGCTGGTGCAGCCGGGCACGAAGCAAGTTGGCATCGTAAAGCTTGGCAGCTCCGAGACGTCCTGTGGCCGGTAGTGCTAGGTTGTCACAATTCATAGATGATCGAAGTCGTCGAGGATAACCACGTGCACGCACGGACACAACACCGAGAGAACAAGGGCGTGCTGACAGCCGCGCACGCGGCCAAGCAACTACGGTGAGGAGCTACACCGGCAACACAACACGGGCGCCCGCAACAGCGCTATTCGCGACTGTGGCGCCCTCTCACTGCCCGGGTAAAACCGGCGGCCGCCTTCGGCGGCGGAGTTACGGAACTGAAAAAGTATCTAGAAACGTTGGGAGAGGGGCCCTCTCCGCATGGAACGCAGCGGAGGCGCTGCAGTCGTCAGACCTTGGTTGCTCCGGCCGGCCGGCACGGCCGGCCCGCCTCGCGGGCGTCTGCTTGCCGGCGCGCTCACAAAAATGTTCGCAAGAGTGGCGCGAGTTTATATGAAAGGAACGTAAAAACGAACCGTTTCATGACACCTGAACTGCATTACCACCCTGATGGCAATTAATTTGCGCCGGGAGAGCGCCTGGCAGGTGTAGATAGGTTTATTTTGGTTTTATAATGAAGCGCGAATGGATCACTTGAGCAGCGATGCGCCACATGCAGCTTCATCAACTTTTAACTAGGCGATCGATGTCTTTTCATATTGCTTGCCTGCTTACTTCCAAGGTTTCTGGTCAAAACGCAATGTTATTACATATGAACACGGCGAGCGTGCGAGCATTGCAATCATCAAATATAGTTTTAAATCAGCCCGCAGTTCTACTGCACGCTATATATCGGTGCTCATTTTTGGTATGGGCATTTTTACTCAAACACAAAGAAGGTTCTACCTATCGCCTACTTGTGAAAAGTGAGATATTGTTTTGCTGCGTGTCCACATCACCCTTTCGGTGTGACGTACCTGATATAAACATGCTGTACCAAGCATAATCATTCACACTGTCTTACTTTCGTTTCCTATAAATATAGGTAAACTGAAGAAACCATACACTCACTCCTATAGCTCAGAAATCTTAGAATGTTGAGTAATGAAAAGGGTGTAGTGTGACAATGTTACGTTTAGGTACTAACGTTCAAGTGTAGTGAAGAAACTTCAAGGATCAATTAAAGGGGTCGTGAAAAGAATTGGGAGATGCCGATTTGTAATCTTAACTGCTTCAATACGCATTCGACAAGCCGATTCCGAAATATTTCGGCGAAATATCCAGTGCACATTTAACAACGCCCGTTTTAAATCTCAGCTTTCTTGCGCTCCCGAAACGACTATGCGACACTACCGGCCGGCGTGGTACTATTTGGTGACGTTGAGTTAAGATATTTTTAAGTTCAAAGGCACTGTGAACTCGCGTTTGCTCTAAAGGAATCGATTTACTTGAAAGCTAGAAAGGAAGAAAATACTTGGAAACCGTACGGTGCCACCATTCGGAAGAAAAGCGGCAGCACGGTTTGTTTTCCTATGGCCTCCGAGGGCGCGCCAATCTCGGAGGTATGACGGCTACTAAGATGACGTCATCTGCAGAGTTGAGGGGAACGCGCGCAGTGAAACCGAAACCGCGTTTTTTACCGCTCTGAATCAACGCACACGGTGCAAGGGAACAATGCATATTGTTTATTGGAGGGTCAGGATCCCGAATACGCACTTAGTACAAAATCTTCAGAAAACGTTTCACGACCCCTTTAAGGTATTCTATGAAAAATTAGGTCCGTGCTGTGTGAAGTCGTGAGAGATAAACTATTCCATTCAGAGATGATGCGAGGGAAAAATAGATATTCCGAAGAACTTGTTTTGGTATTAAAGGGATTAAAGATTTAGTATGGTGATGTCTCCTCAGCTGCGACCGCAGTGGTAAAGCATACAGCTCAGGGAAAGACATTTTAATTAGTCTGAATTTTCTGGCACACTCAAAATCTTCATACATGGTGCTCTTTAATTAGGTCCGAAAGGTCAGTTCCGCTACTACTTAGAATATAAGTAGCGAACGGCGTTGCGCTTTAAATCTTCTCCGGTCTTTGTACTACCATTTATGCAGGAGTCCCAAACTGCGCATGCATGTCCATGTCCTGGTCTGAAAAACGATATGTATACTGACAAATTAGATTTTGCAAATGTTTCTTTTAGTTATTATCTAATGGAACCAAAATTACGGGCTGGTGACGCTCTGGTGAGAATAGTGTGACCTTTCCAAATGAGAGAGTGTGTAATGCGACGCCTAAGTACTTGCATTCAGATATACCAGGGAGCGATTCCGATTGAAAACCGTAAGTAAAGAAGGTCTTGTATCGTGTTCTTTATTTTTTTGTTCTTATAAACGTACACTGGTTTATCTCCATTCAGCTACATGCCGTAATGAGAGCACCAGGGAGAAATGTGTCCATTCCTCATAGTTGTTGATTTCGTTAAGATGGACGCAATAGTCTGCTAATAATTCGATATCAAATGGTGCCCTAATAAGTTATAACTTCCATCAATATGTCGTTAATATGTATTAAAAATAACAGCGGATTCCGAGCGCTAGTCCAAAGTACTCAGAAGTAACGAGTAGCTCACGAGAACAATCACTGTAATGCTGTCAATGCGAACGCATCTATAGA
Source organism: Hyalomma asiaticum (assembly GCA_013339685.2). NCBI lineage: Eukaryota > Metazoa > Arthropoda > Arachnida > Ixodida > Ixodidae > Hyalomma > Hyalomma asiaticum. The sequence goes on from CM023483.1 coordinate 147,049,952, forward strand.
TACGTAGGAGGTCATCTATTAAGAAGAAAGTAGGTAGACGGGTTGAGACCCTATGAATTAGTATTATACATGTGGAACCAGTTCAGTAGCGCACCCAGGATCTCTGCGGGGGGGGGGGTTCATTTCACGAAGGGCCGGGCGTCCGATTACACAGTTGTTGCGTGTGTAAAAAAAGTAAATAAAATGTCAAAAATAATAACATCAATGATGATGTTGTTGTGTGGGGTTTAACGTCCCAAAACCAGCTCTGATTATGAGAGACGCGTAGTGGAGGGCTCCGGAAATTTTGACCACCTGGGGTTCTTTAACGTGCACTGACATCGCACAGCACACGGGCCTCAACATTTCGCCTCCATCGAAATGCAGCCGCCGCGGCCGGGATTCGATCCCGCGACCTTTGGATCTGTAGCCGAGTGCCATAACCACTAGACCACCGTGGCGGGGCAACATCAATGATGATGATTATTTTATTATTTTTTCGGCGTTTTGCTGAGACATTAGCGCCACATTCTTCTAGGACACAGGTGCAGTTACGGAGTGGGAGGGGGTTAGGTCGGCCTCAGGTGGGTTACAGTTAGCACCATATGGGGGGTTACAACCCCCATAACCCCCCTCCCCCCCCTCCCCGTCGGTGCGCCACTGAACCAGTTAAACTGCTCTCTTAAAATATAAAAAATGACGTCGACTTCGCCTGACAGAACGAGAGCAATTACGACAGCAAAACTATACAAAAGCAGAAATTACAGAGGTATTTAAAGGAGTACTGACACGATTTTGCGGCGGCGCAAAATATACATTTTTCGTTTCCTAGCCATGTATTGTTAACGCCCTCCGCACACGGAAGCCAGGAAACACGTACAAAATATTTTAATTTGGTTTTAAAGTTTTCGTCGCCCACCACAGCAAGACAGCACCATTGCAATGGACACTACGATGACGTATGAACACGGGCTTTTAAAAATCGCCGAAATCGCGGTCAGAGTCACTGGACGACCGTGAAATTGCCGTTGTTTGCGTGCCTCAGGTGTAATTGACCAAAGACGACAGAGTTGCAGCGACGCTATGAAGAATTTCTGTCCCTACGTGGCTCAGACGTCGTCCGACTATGTTGATACGTCACTAGGAAACCGCCCCCTCGAAATCGAAACCGAAAGTCAGCTTTTAAGGGAGCCGTATTAAAAATATATTCATTGCATTGCGGGCCACCATGACGCTGTTTTTGGGGTTCTCCACGCCAGTGCTTTCATTTACAGCAACAATACGAGAATGTCAAAATTTCGTGTCAGTACTCCTTTAAGTTGGGTCATTTTCAAGAAATCTTTACGAAAGATATGGCTGCGATATGAACATAACTATTGGGAACGATCGAACTAGCTAAATAATTGTGAGACGTATTCAATAATTTTGCAAGATGAGAATAAGGATGTTGGTAATACCGGGCAGTAACTTGTAACAGTTCAGTATTTCACTTTAGGCAAACGGGACCCTATACTCAGCATAAAACAGACCTAGAAGGTCTTGCCGTTTTCGACATTGGCCTGCTAGAGCAGATTGAAACTAATGTTGCTCATTTCGAGCTCTCTTCCCGTACTCTCCGCATCTTTATGTATAACATCGGGAATGACGGACATCCGTGCCTCCACTCTTACGACGTTTTCCTTGTTTTTTTTCTTATTATTCTTCTTATTTTGTGCAGGCTGCGTTTTTGCGATGTTATCCCCATCCTAAAATATGTGCCGTCGTCACCTATGCCAGATTTTTGCAATATATCCCACAAAGTAATTCACTGCCTGACGTTTTCCTGCACGCCAATCATGTATAAGGAAGTTCTGATTAAAAACTGCTTTATTTTCAATAAAATTAACGCCTCCATCGCGCCCCGCGAGAGGGGATCGTGCAACGAAGCTGCGAGCGCATCAGATGCTTCCAAGGCGCACCGAACGGATCTTTATTTTATTTTATTAGATGTATCTGTGAAAACGCCGGCAAGCGTGACTGTGCTGCCGTACCTATGTTTATACAATATTTATTGCAATGTGCATGGCACAGCACGCACGCACACGCGAAAAAAAAGAAGAATTAGAATGAGCACCACAGCTCGGGCCACGCTGGCCGTGCCCGCCGCGCGCCGGCTGCCCCAATGGTTAGGCACGCCAGCGCCACCGCTGCTTTCCATGCGAGAGGGGACACCGGTTTGCACGGCGCGTCCGCTCCGGTCGCGCCACTCAAAATATTCTAGTACACTCTAGGCCCGCTGCGTACGCTCCGCTGAAGAGACGAAATGAGCGAGGGAGCGGCTCGCTCCGTAAATGCGCTGGCTTTCCCAGCGTGCCGCGCACGCGCAGGTGGCGTCTCCGCTCGTTCGCTGGGCCCGCTTACGAGAGCTACGTAGCGCCCTCTGGTCAGTAGACGGAGCCCATACATCCCATTAACGAAACGGCAGTATAGCGCCAGGACCGTGGCATGTAAATCATGCCGATCATGACACGCGTGTCATGATTCTAATGTTATGACCTGTCATTTACGTTCGTCATGCTGTCGTGTTGGGCCATAGCAATTTTGGTATACGTCCCATTAACGAAACGCCTGGCATGTAAATCATGCCGCTCATGACATGCATGTCATGATTTTCATGTTATGACCTGTCATTTGCGTTCATGATGCAGTCATCTTGTGGCATGCCTATTTTCGTATACATCTCGTTAACGAAATGCGTGGCATGTAAATCATGTCGCCAATGACATGCATATCATGATTTTCATGTTGTGACCTGTCAGTCATGTTCGCCATGCAGTCATGTCGTGGCATACCAATTTTTGTATACACCCCATTAACGAGACGACCAGGAGAGCACCAAGACTGTGACATGTAAATCATGCCGCTCATGACACGCATGTCATTATTTTCGTGTTATGACCTGGCATTTATGTTCGTCAGGCAGTCATGTTGTGCCATACCAATTTTCGCATACATCCCATTAGTGAAACGGCTAGGAGAGCACTAAGACCGTGGCATGTAAATCATGCCATTCATGACATGCATATCGTGATTTTCATGTTATGACCTGCCATTTATGTTCGTCAGGCAGTCATGTTGTGCCATACCAATTTTCGCATACATCCCATTAGCGAAACGGCCAGGAGAGCCCTAAGACCGTGGCATGTAAATCATGCCGCTCATGACGTGCATATCATGATTTTCATGTTATGACCTGTCATTTATGTTCGTCGTGTAGTCATGATGTGGCATACCAATTTTCGTAAACATCCGATTAGCGAAACGGCCAGGAGAGCACGAAATCGTAGGCGGCTGGATAGATAGATAGATAGGTAGATAGATAGATAGATAGATAGATAGATAGATAGATAGATAGATAGATAGATAGATAGATAGATAGATACGCTCAAACTCTCCGAAGTTCGCTAAGAAATGCTTCGCATTTAAGAAAGAGAGCGAAGAAAGGAACGCATATGCGACATGCTGACTTTTATTAGGATTACACGCAACCTTCTTATATACGTGCGCACTTGTTATCACAACGGGGGATTTTAATCACGTACGTGAGTGCATTGAACAACCACAGAAGCTCAGTTTCCGGAAATCTACTGGTTTAAGCAGCGGATATTTCCTGTAACTTCTAGATTTTCACCTCCAGTCAACTGCCTTCACATTTATTGGTGAACATTTTCTGGTAAGATCGACCATTCGTGTAGGTTCTTCGGTTGCACCAGTGCTGTGTGATGCTTATTTAGTTTCGGTTTGCAATTAACGGTATCAGTGTTAATATCCCTGACTGTGACGTCATCTGTGTCTTTGGATATGTAAACGATTACTTAGTACCTTTGCGCGATACGTCTACGACTGATTTCGTGGAAGTCGTCCGCAAGGTAACTCATATTATTGATGCAGAATCACGTGGACTTGACTTGCGAAAGAGCATCCTAGAACAGCATGCAGTTTCTTTACTTTCGTCTAACCTTCAACGAAGGCCACGTTCGCTTTATGCATAACCCCAAAACAAAGAAGAAGCTTCTGCCTTATGACAGTGCGCACACTAAACTCGTTAAAAGAGGTATACGAATTTCCTGTGTAAAATCTGCTTTAGTGAAAAGTTGTCGCCATTCTGCTTCATATACTATAGCCTGAACAATCAGTTGCAACGCCTAGCCGATGCCGGCTTTCCCTCCACACCGCTGTGTGTCAGTCTATCCTGCAGAAAATAAAGAAAAAGCATCGGGACCAACCCTTGGAAACTGATAAATGAAGGCCACTGGTGTTTCCATATATACGCATATTCTCATACAACCTTAAAGGGACCCTGAAACGGCTTTCACGATTTTGTGAAACATGGGGATCCAGTAGAGCGAATCGTGAGAGGACAGATTTCAGCGCTCTGCGTAAAGTGTGTAATTTACAATAAGGGTTTGAACGCGGATCGCAAAAGGTCGCAGCGGCTCGTCGAAATGCATTTTCAAACGCCCCCGCCTATTGAACGATGGAATGGGAGTCCGCTGATTGGCCCCCTAACAGGTGACGTGCACGTAATTTTCCCAATCTTACTGCGAACAACGCACTCCTACAACGTGCTCCTTCGTTTCAGCCAATGGTATCGTCGCGGCATCTGGCGGCGTACACGCGAGTCGCCGGCGCTCTTACGCATGTCGCCGAGGTCGGCGACCTCAGTAAAGATATCGCGGTGCTATGTCGCTACGCAGGGCTCCGCAGGGCGGCTGACGAGAGAGGCGCAGTCGTCGCTAGCGCACACTCAGCAGCTGATCGAGTTGAGGAGGAACAGCAGTGGTAAGGAGGAAGGCGACAGAAATAAGCTCATATCTGCCTTAGCGCATGGTGCTTCGCTTTATTTATGGCGTGAATAATTTCACAGTTGTGTTGCCTAATGAATGACGCAATGTCCAAAAAAAAAAAAGAAACGTTTCAGGGACCCTTCAAGAAGATTGCAAGGAGATGCGATTTGAGGGTGGTGTTTTCTGACCCATGCAATTAAACACAGATTTTACCCTAACTAAGGAAAGGAAAAAGCCCTGCACAAAGGAGCGTACTGGTCCATGCGCCACTTGTGGAACACGTGTGGTCTATAGCATTCCACTCACATGCGATAAAGTTCACACGGGACTGTGCTACAATATCAGGGCGCGCGAGCATCACTTAAATGTAGAAACCCAAACTAGAAGAGAAGCTCAGGGGAAGGTGGATGCTTGAATCGATGAACAAATCGCAAAGTACGATTTAGAACAGGGAATGTCGCGGGAGCCGACGTTTCGACAAGCGGACTTGTCTTCGTCAGGGCGCTGACGAAGACAAGTCAGCGCCCTGACGAAGATAAGTCCGCTTGTCGAAACGTTGGCTCCCGCGACATTCCCTGTTCTAAATCGTACTTTGCGATTTGTTCATCGATTAAATGTAGAAAACAATTCAGTTGGGCATATGGCAGTTCACCGCAACGAGTGTCGTTGAACACCGCTATTCGAACACGCAAATTTTTGTCAAATGCGCCAGAATAAGAACTGGAAGTGGGTTCGAGTCCGCGCGGGTGCTGTTTTTAGGGGCGAAGCTCCTTATGGCGTCACCCGTTCGTCCCCATTATCGTTTGTTTGTAACCACCGGCGCGTGCCTGCCGGGAGGCACGCACGCGCCGGCGCTCGCCTAGGGCGAGCGCGTGCCTCTCTCTCACTCTTCCATCTGCTGTCTTGTGAGAGAGAGACAGAGAGAGAGAGAGAGAGAGAGAGCGAAAGGCGCGCGTTGATGGAAACGCTCTTTCTTAAATGAACGCTGTACCAGCTCGCAAAGAAGGAGAACGCGCCCTCACCCGCGAGAGACAACGTTGGCGCAGGCAGCGTCTCCTAGCGAGTTTCTTGATTGAGAAATACCGACTGCTTGCGTTGGAGAAGCGTTCACTGGCCACCCATATATACATATATAGGCACTGGAACTTGACTTGCAATGAAGTGCCGGTGGGATATTTCACTTGTGCGTAGTTGAACCATAAGGATTCGTAGCGTGCGCGTTAACTAAATTAATCCGGAACTCGGCACGATCTACGATGAACATCCCGAGCTTCGCCCACTCACCATCATTCCCTCCGTGGATATGCTGTAATTTTTTTCATTGTAAATGTGTGTGTGTGTGTTTCTTTTTCTGCCGTGCACTTCCGTGACGTCAGTGATTTCTTCGTGGATCCTGGCATAAATCTTTCATGTTAAAACTCTTATAAGGGATATTTGTCGATCTGCTTCTCTGCCATCTCGACCAAGTTACTGCTGCTGACTGACTCATTAGCATGGCGATCGGCCGTGCTCACATACCACCGTTTCCTTAGAGGAAGAAAAAAACAAAAAGAAAGCTACGCACTCGTGCATGCCGGCTCCAGTCGGCGTGGTTTTTTCCTCTTTTTGCTGACCGCCGCGACGGCAGAAATGATGGCCTCCTGTGCTGACGAAAATGCACGCATCTCCACGAAGTGAACCATGACGAGTGTGCGAGGCTGGGGATCGTTTTGTGTTACCTTAAATCACCCATGACATTGCCCACTCATGCATGTAAATGAGCGACAGCGCGTCTGTATATTTACACACGCGTTGTCACTTATGCTCCTGGTCTTTATGAGATTCCTGCGCTCCCATGTCGTAGACAGTGCCGAGTTCTGGATTAATTTAGTTGACGCGCACGCTGCGAATCCTTACGGTTCAACTACGCATAAGAGAAACAGCATTTCCATAGTCAACGCGCGCCGTTCGCTCTCACGACAGCAGATGACACTGTCATGGTGCACTGCCTCCGGCATTGGCCCACACATGCACACACACCGTCTGACTGCACTCATGACTGCCGCTGTGGAAGAGAGAGAGAGAGAGAGATGGCGCGCCAAAAAAAAAAAAAACCGCAGCAGCAGCGACTTCACCGATAAGTGCACGTATTCCTTTCGTGAGAAGAATCGTAGCCTTCGAGGATGATCTGGTAACACTACTACTTTTCGGACTAACTTCGTCAAGACAGCCGGAAATGCGTGGCTCCTAAAAACAAATGCATAGAGTACTACGGAGCGCATGACAAAATGCATGTTCAGGCTCCTTGATTTTAGCCAGGTTTGTTTTCTTTTTTTCTTGCACCTTGCATCGGAGCGCTGATATCCGGTTTCTTTTGGCATCTTCGGTCACCAAACGACGCGCCGAGGTTTTTTTTTTTTGCTTTCAGAGCTTACAAATTGCCATAGGACTCGATCGTCATTGTCATTTGCTTCAAGAAAAAAACAACAACAAAAGAAACAAACGATGCGGTCTTGTGGCTTAATATGTAAAACTAATTTACATTGCAAACACCGTCATGTGCATCTGACGCGTATGATCCAGCTGTACTTCTGGACGTTGTGCATTGTTGCTTTCAAATCATGCGGTAGCTGCGAAATGGGGTGTGCACGCGTAACGGAGCACTCTCAACGTGGCGCATCGGACTTGAGCCGTGGCCGAGTATAGGAGAACAGCCTGAGTTTTGGTATGAAAAAAAACAAGCGCCTTACCACAGACGCCTTCGCTGACTGCAATTGATGGACGATTGCGGTCTCTAGTGTGAGCGCCTTATTAGTGCTTACTTTTGCAATTCACGGCGATAACCTGTACATTTGCGCCGCGTTATCAATAAGTATTCTCGATCCTGTCAAAGTGCAAACGAAACGAGGCGAACGCCGCTTCCGGGGAAAGCGGGGGGGGAGGGGGGGGGCGCTGTCCACAAGGCCCTCTTGCCGTGGGAACCGACGTCACGAAATGGCTTGCTTCCCTCGCGCAGGACTGTGGCACGTTGGAATGTTGATTGCAATTTTGTATCAGTAGCAAACTGTAGCTCCTCTTATAGCAGATGGCCCCGCCACGGTGGTCTAGTGGCTATGGTATCTCGGCTGCTGATCCGAGGGTCCCGGGATCGAATGCCGGCCGCGGTGGGTGCACTTGGATGGAGGCGAAATGTCGAGGCCCGTGTGCTGTGCGATGTTAGTGCACGTTAAAGAACCCCAGGTGGTTGAAATTTCCGGAGCCCTCCACTACGGCGCCTCTCATAATCAGAGCTGGTCTTGGGACGTTAAACCCTACATACCAACCTTATAGCAAATGAGTTCTGCGGAAACCCGCAAGGTCGAGTTGTCGATGGATTCGCCCTCGCGTTGCCAATCGCTAGCCTCCTGGTTAGCTCAATTGGCACAGCGAGCGCCCTGGGGAGGCGTTGGTCCCGGGTTCGTACCCCGGACCAGGACGAATTTTTCGGCAACTAGGAAGCTTTCATTTCCGAGAAATCCGTATGGATTTTCCTTGTAGCCCTTGTGCTACATAACGGGTGGATGCTAATTTTCCCTTTCATGTAGCTCCTCTTGTAAAGTGCTCGTCCGCGGGATTCTCGCGATCGCTCTTGCCTCGCTTATTTGCTCAATACAAACTTACAGTTTCAACTCGTGCACACTACTACCGTTTCTTTGCATGCAAGCGCAATCCTCCCCGAACACCCGCCACCGTACTATAGTGGCTATGACGCTCGGCTGCCGATCCTCGTGTCGCGGGATCGAATCCCAGCCGTGGTGGCTACGCTTCGATGGAGGCGAAATGTTGAGGCCCGTGTGCGATGCCCGTGCACGTTAAACAACGTCGAGTGTTGGTAATTTTCGGAGCCCGCCATTACGGCTTCTCTCATAATAAGCAAAGAGTGCTTTTGAGACGTTATAAACCCGCAGAAATAAGCTCCTCCCCGGCCGGCTGTGTCCGAACTCGGCCACAGCATCGCGGAGGTGGTCGCAGTGCGCTCCTTCGGCGGGCCCTTGCGATGACGTCACGGGAGGTGCCCCACAAATGATGGGCGGAAACCCGCACTTTGGAACGGCGGCTGGCATTTGCGAATAACGCATTTTCGTGTCCATTTCTAGTTTGTGTCCATTTTCGTGTTCTTGGACAGCTCGGAAGGACACTTGTAGCTCGGTTTTCTTCGAGTAGGCCGTTTAAAAACAATCCGTGAGCCTGCTTCTCGTTTTTTTCTTGTTCCAAGTCATCAGGATTTGTGGTCTATTCGAGCAGTTTGAAAGGACTCCGCCAGCAACATATCAACTAATTGTTTCCCGCGTTATATAAACTCTTATGTTTATAAGCTCTCCGTATCTCTTGTCAGCATAGCCGGCCTTTTCACGCTGCGCGTCTTAACGTTTTTCCTCGTCCGTGTGCTCATTGCAGGAGCCGTCCAGCGCAGTTCGTGAGCTAACATGGCGGATCCCCGGCGGTCGCCGTGTCGGCTGGCGCTGGTACGTGGCGGTGTGCGCACTCTCTTGGCTGTGCTACGCGAACGCACTCGGCTGCGGATTCGTCTTCGACGATGCCTCGGCTATTCGGGACAACAGGGACCTGCGGCCGTCAACACCAATCGGCCAACTCTTTTCGAATGATTTCTGGGGTACTCCCATCCACAAGGTACGTTTCTTCCGTGTGTTCACAGACGCGTAGACCCCATTTTGATTTGGAATAAAGGTCTCGGTACGTGATAACTATGGGTTCCCCAAGATTACTTCTTCAGTTGGTAGTGTTTACGCGGTTGTCACATCGCTTCGCCGCTCCTACTATATACGCGTCGTATACTTTTGCGCCTTACAACATGCGCGGTGCCATTCCAGTGCTTCGTTCGAGAGAGAAATAGATTTGCAACTATGCGAGCCCATGTACGCAGTGCTGGGCAGTATCGAAGATACATGTATCTTAGATACTATCTTAGATACTCCTTCAGTATCTTGTATCTGTATCGCGATACATCTTGAAAGACGTGTATCAGTATCTGTATTTTCGATACATTGAAGAATGTATCGAGTATCTTAAGATACAAGATACTGATGTCGGAACATCACCGCGCGACACTAGAAATACTGGCAGAAGTCCGCTGCTCTAGCAGGTACTGCCGCCACTAAGCTTATAACGCTTATAACCACCCGCCACGGCGGCCTAGTGGTTAATGCGCTCGACTGCTGGCCTGAAGGTTGCGGGATCGAATCCCGGCCGTAAAGGCCGAAATCCGATAGCGGCGTTATACTTGAGTCCCGTGCAGTACTGTACTTAGATTTAGGAGCATCTTAAAGAACACCAGATGGTCTAAACTTTCAGAGCCCTCCAGTACGGCATCCCTCATAATTATATTGTGGTTTGGAGATGTAAACCTCAACAATTATTACTGTGACCGTCCCCACGAGCTCTTTCATGACATTTTCCACAAGCAGTGAAATTTCCAGTGTGTGATCTTACTTGGTAGGCTGACGACACCTTTTGCTGAGAAACATCGTAACTAATAATGTATATATATATATATATATATATATATATATATATATATATATATATATATATATATATATATATATATATATATATATCCATCTTTTCTGAGTCATTGTTTTTTCGCTGTCACAAATCACAAGGTAATTCGCGCAATCAATGTCAAGAGTATGAGTAGCGGAGGTATCCTGCGACACTTTGTACCGCTACGATATCTGGAATTCTCTCGTAGAGAGAAATTATTACAACAATTGCACATTCGTGAATCCGTCGATGACGAGCGCTTTACGCAAGCACATAACTAGAATTTAGGAAGTCATTGCGGTTTTATGTCCTTTCTGTATAGAAGATCCCTCACAAAATATGTCGCTACGAGCGTTGTTACTCCTGTACACTTGTCCCGTGGTCCGGTACTGCGTAAACAGTATACGCGTACGGACCAGGTTAAACTCAAAGTCGTAATTGCGGCATCGTGCCGAGGTTTTGCATCGCCATTTTTGTTATTAGGTGGGAAACCACTACCTGGTTGGCAAGTAGAGCATCGACTTCCATGAATTACAAAAACCACAAGAAACCATCGACAGCGTAGCTTACACATAGCTGTCATGTTTAGCAGCCAAAAGAGCCCCAATAAGTTGTTTGGGAATGAAAACAATATAATTATAGCCAGAAAACAACAGTTGTTGAGATACTAACACATGTTTCATTCAAGTTAAACTTGGTTGGTCGCAGTTCTGAAATTCTAAAGCAAACACTCCTGTTCATAGGCGTTTTCTGCTGCATTATATATGTCCATAATATGAAATTTATAAATGTATCGAAGTATCTTAAGATACAAATGGCAAGTATCGTATCGGATACAATTATTGAGGTGGTATCTTGTATCTGTATCCGAAATACTTCTTGCCCGAGTATCTTGTATCGTATCGCGATACAATTTCAAAGTATCTTTGCCCACCCCTGCATGTACGGAGGCAGACGCTTTCGCCTAGTGGTAAAAGGCAGATGCTACTGGAAACGTGCGTGTCAATTAAGGATGAACTCTTCCAGCTAATAGTACTTTTTGAGGGCCTAGTTGGTGCGTACTGAAGAAAATTGTTTAGCGCAAGCAAAAACGGAGCGCTTGTACCTTGTGTGTCTGTCTCGTGTGCTCCGTTTTTGCTTGCGCTAAACAATTTTCTTCGAGCTAAACAAATGTCAGTTTCGCCCTAGGTCGATTGAATTTGGCCTTCTGCAGTGTATTATACTGGGACCAATTGTCTTTCTTTTGTACATTATTGATAATGTAAACATTCGTGAAGATCGCAAATGCGTCATAATACGCTGGTGATTGCACGGTTATTGTTGAAGGAAGAGACAGGATACTGTAACACGAAAGGGTAATGTAATCTGTTGTAGTTTGCAGACCTGGTGCAAGTTCAATAGGCTAATTCTACATTACCGAAAACTAAATGTGTGTTGTTCCGCGCTCCACGCATTTTAGAAAAAACCGCTGACTATTTGACTCTCGGTACATTTCAGACTAAAATAGAAAAGGCTATTAAAATTCTCGGTGTGATTTCTTTCAGGAAATACGTCCTGGATTGAACACACGAAAACGTTTTTGCCAAAATTAAGCGAAGCATCCGCCGTCCGGTGTATAAAGCCGGAACCATCATATATTTCCTATTGGCATTAAAAGCCCCGCCACGGTGGTCTAGTGGTTATGGCACTCGGCTGCAGATCCGAAGGTCGCGGGATCGAATCCCGGCCGCGGCGGCTGCATTTCGATGGAGGCGAAATGTTGAAGCCCTTGTGCTATGCGATTTCAGTGCACGTTAAAGAACCCCAGGTGGTCAAAATTTCCGGAGACCTCCACTACGGCGTCTCTCATAATCAGAGCTGGTTTTGGGACGTTAAACCCCACAAATCAATCATTATTGGCATTAAAAGGATGTTATATTTTGCACCCTTCGGCCTCTCACTTATTGTATGCTAGCATGCGAAAACACAACAGCGTCAGACTGACAGCATGTATTTCTCGCCCCGCCACGGTGGTCTAGTGGCACGTGCTAGTGGTTATGGCACTCGGCTGCTGATCCGAAGGTCGTGGGATCGAATCCCGGCCGCGGCGGCTGCATTTCGATGGAGGCGAAATGTTGAGGCCCGTGTGCTGTGCGATGTCAGTGCACGTTAAAGAACCCCAGGTGGTCGAAATTTCCGGAGACCTCCACTACGGCGTCCCTCATAATCAGAGCTGGTTTTGGGACGTTAAACCCCACAAATCAATCAATCAAGTATGTATTTCTCGTCGAGAAAAAACATATCGTTCAATAGAACACTCATTTCTAGAACACACGGAACCGTTCATTATGCAAGGAAAAGGCCTTCAAAACACCGACGTAATGGGAGCGCAGAGCACGAACACCGACTATCAACTGAAACAGAGCACAGAGGCGAAAAAGGAAGAAGGCACGCAACTGCGCATGCTCAGGGATGGTAGCGCCAAACGGGTACGCGAGAGACAACTGTTAAGACATTCTGTCTCTTCTCTGTTTTTTAAGCAAATCGACGGCTGACTCACGTACGCGCTTCCACTCTCGTTGACATGCCAAAACGCGTTTCTTCACTCTTATGTCTGTACAGAATCTCGCATTTATCTCAGCTGGGCGTGCAGTTGTAATTGGGCGGCGGGGCAAGGAAAGAGGCGTTCCACCGAATAGCGACCTTCTATGTTGAGCTCTGATTAATACAACGCCCTGTATGTCCCACGTAGTATCATCATCATCACCAGCTTCCCATCTGTACGCCCACAGCAGTGCCAAAGGGCTCTCCCATCGATCTATTCCGGTCCTTCGCTAACTGTGACCCGCAAGCTTCTCGATCTCATCTGCCCCAATTCATCCGCTGTGCCATCCTATACTGGAATGGTCTTCCCGATGAAATAGTTTCGATAACAAATCGGAAAACGTTTCGTGAACGGTTGAGCACGCTTTTTTCTTAAATTCCCCTCGTTTTGTTTGCTGTCATGCGCGTGATTTCTGTGCTTCTGCCACTGTACCAGTTGTGTTAGGTTTTGCTGTTTCTAGTTTGTTTATTGTTGCTATGCCCCCTTACCCAATGCCCGACAGGGCCTGTAAGGTGTTTCTAAATAAATAAATAACTTTCTGCCGCCCCCCTACCTTCTCCGGGTATCCACTTTGTTACCCTCAATGACCAACGGTTATCTTCGCGTTACATGCCCTACCCACGCCAATTTCTACTTATTTTCTACTGATATATCTTTACGCGTTTGTTCCCTAACCCACTCCGCTCTCTCCTTGTCCGTTAACGTTACATATATCATTTTCCGTTCCATCCCTCGCTGAGCCGTCTTCAATTTAAGCTAAACCCTTTAGCTGGCCTCCAAGTTTCTGCCCCGCAGGTGAGTACCGGTGTTATACACTTTCAGCTGCTATGCACTTTCCTCTTCAGGGACAATGGTAAGCTGTCGTTCATTACCTGATAATGTCTACCGAATGAACTCCACCTCACTGTTATCCTCCTTTATCTCAACCTAATGGTTGGGATAAGGGGTCACTACTTTACCTAAAGAAATATATTCGCTTACCACTTCCGCTGTGTTGCAACTTCGTCTTCACGAACCTAGCAGACGCCATTTTCATAATCGTGATCGCTCGCTCGAAGGCATGAATCCATGTGTTTTTTTTTCCTTTAATGTTACATTAAAGTGTTCGTTTCGGACGTGCCATCTGTTGTCCCACAAGACAGCCTGGTAGCCTGCGGACCTTGAGGTCCAACACACATTGCCTCACCAGCAATCTCAAACCGCTATGCTCTCCCAGGGCTATTGCGCATTACTTTAGGTTTCTGCGTACGGTGTATAGTTCGTATATTTGTTGTACAGCTGTAGCATATGTTGTATAGTTTTCTGCATATGCTCTGTTATTTGTCCAACATATTTTCTCTATATGTTGTACAAATAACATAACGGAATAACCTGCGCCTCATGAATACTTTGTTACGGAAACGGAAGAGCCGGAAGTGGACGTGGAAGAGCCCCCCGAATGGAGGCATAAAAATCAAATAAACTTCATACTATGCGATGACCCTGGCGTCCTGTAGGGTGCGGGAATGCTCGAAAGGGTGAGGTGTAGTGACTACAGGATGATAAGACCTCGAATATTTGAGAAGGCACCATAACAAACTTGTACGGAAGAAGCTGACCAGTGAGTTAACAGCGAGTCGGAAAGTTGAATTTCGGACGCAGAAGCGATATTCGGCTCTACTTAGTGTCCTCCGCATCTAAAAGGAATCTTATAAACCACACCCATTCGACAGACCGGTAAAATGATCGCTGGAAGCGTGCTTTACCTGACAGATGTCTGCTCCCTCTTTTCCTTGCAACCGTTCATTTCCCTATGCCCGGCAGCACAGATCTGGCATAACTTATCGGGAGCTGTAAAAACAATGTTAAAACCATATCTACTGCCGATTTTCTTAAAGGACAACTCCGGCGATTTGTCGGTGTCCACTGATCTCAATGAAATTTTCAATATATATTCTCCTCGGTACTGTAATAATATATGCCAAGTCAGGCGGATGTAGGTAATTTAGTTTTCCTGTAAATGAGTTTTGCAAGTTTTTAGCGGATTCTCACACGGGCCACCCTGTGTTTTTGACGTCATCGCCACGTACCCGAGCAAGCGGACCTTCAAAAGTAAAGCGGCGATACTTCAGCGCCGTCGCTGTCGAGATCACAAAAGTTGGCATATCTCAATGTGTCGTCAGATTACCTCGGCACTGACATCATTTTGGCGCCAGTTCTATATTTCCGGTGACGGGAAAGTTGTTACGTCACCGCACACGCTCCATGGAGCGTTTCGGTTTCAAGAGCGACTTTCGGTTGCTTGTTTAAAATTATTGGTGCGTTTCTGAGCAGACTAAACTATCGTGGTGGTTACAAGACTATCAGTACCATGGGAAAACATTCATTCGTTCATTCATCACAAAACCCCCACAGGCTCCAGCAGGAGTATTGTGTGAGGGGGGGGGATTATACAGTGTATAACTTCACATTAGTAGAAGCATTAAAACGCGATTATACGTTTCATGGTACATAAAACTATAAACTAACGTTATATAATTGTTAGCGAACGCAAACGCGAGATGCAACTAATAAACCTAATACAGCACTACTGAACAATAGTAGATAATACAGCACATAATACAACTAATAAACATAATACAGCACTAATGAACAACAGCACATAATACAGGTAATAAACATAATACCCTTACTCATTTCTAAGGGTACATCAAATAACTAACACATTATACATTAGTTATCGAACAGCGTGTACATCAAATAACTATAACATTTGTACAATAGTTAGCGAAATGTGAGTATGATTCAATGGAAGGTAGAAGTCACTAGTCAAGATAAATGGTGGTTACTTCGTGACGAAACAAAACAGGGTCTTGAATGTTGACAACATTATCGGGAAGACCATTCCATAATCCAATAGCTACTGGAAAAGCTGATGAGTTGAATGCGTTAGTGTGTCCGAAAATGCGTATGAAGGAACGGTTATTGTGCAAACGGCGAGACGGTTCGTGTCGGTTGGGAAAGAGGAAGGGTGGTTACGTGCTTACCGGATGCTATTTTGTGAATCAGGACGATGGTGAAAAAACCGCCGGAGTTGCCTTTTAAGCCTGTGCGACACAAAGTGGATATACGGAACACTCGCGACTATTTTGAGCTTTTATTGCTGTCTACTACCGCACGCTTTCCAGGCGAAAGCGAGTCTTTAGATGTTCAGTACAGTGGCTAGGGTAACCAAGTTATACCAGGTGCTTGGCATGCAGAATAAGGCTTGCGTTCATTTGTTGAAAACATGATTTACTTAGGGATGACTTCAGATAGAACATGACTATTCCGTTGTTTACTATAGTTTAGAACGCTCGGAGTGAAAGTTTAACAACGGCTTACAAGTTCTAGGGCAGTGCTGCCAACAAACGTGATCTTGTTCAAACGTCAGAGAGATCTCTAGAATGAAGCGGCCCATGCAAGTTCTCGACCTTTTACGATCCGAGCGCAGGCTGGACTAGAGGACGGTTCAGAAGCGATTAATCTCCTTCCACCTTTAGCTCCAAAGGAAGGTTGCTAACATGCCACGGCATTTGTGGGCATTACCGCCTTGGTCGACAGACCCTCCCAACTTTACTGCGTCGGTCCTCACGCATGCGCAAGGTTCTTTGGCGCAACCTACAACGGGCAAGGACAGCGCGCTCACACAAGACCAAGAACGAGACGAGACGACAGTCATGGGAAAAGTGCGCGACAGCTGTGCTTTGTGGTATGGCAACGCCGGCAAGGGCGAAGCGATCATGCGGATACGTTAGCCGAAAAAGAAAATGACTACGACGACAAGCTGTCGCACAAGGCCAGAAGTGGGAAAGAAAAAAAAGTGGGAGCGTGGTGCGTGCACGTGAGGCGCGATGTTGAGGAGAAGCAAGGCGGCATTCCACCAGCGCGGACCTGGGAGCTCTCCGCCAGAACCACGGTCGAGGCGCAGTCCCGAGTGCCTGGCGGGCGCCAAGAGTCGGGGTGTATGGCTCCGCTTGACGCCGAGCTCCCGACTGTGTCCACGGAACGCCTGACGTGCCGCCCGTGCCACCAACAGCACCGTCGGGTGTAGGCCCGACTGCTTTACCGCCGGCAGAGAACCTCCCGGCCATGTCCATCGGCTCTGTGGGGCCCCAGCTCCACGGTCTCCTTCGTGGAATTAAGGAAGGCCACCGCTACCCGCAGCACGTTCGGGCGTAGACCCGAGTGCTGCCCTGTTTCTCCGAGCCCCGAACGGCAACGCAACGCTTCTCGTGACTCCGGTGCCCGTCGTCCTCCTCGTCCCCGTCCCTGGCCCGCATCAGTGCTGACCACCATTCGTCGACCAGCTCCCGCGAAGGCTTCCGGCTCGCGGCGACACTTCACCTGCGTGGACTTCTCCCGCACCAGTCGACCAGCCTCGGTGAGACTGTTTCGAACTGTGACTTTACCCGTAGTGTTCTTTTGTGTTTTTCTTTCATTCATTTCCAAAGTGTTGCAATTTTTTGTCATTCGTTAGTTTGTTTCGTCCATGTCGATGTTTGTTGTTTTCTTCATAAAGCTTTCACAGAAATCAGCCTCGCCGTACTATTCAACACGTTGCCAACGACACACATGTGCTGACCAATAATTGAAGTTTTATTGTTCTGGTATCTTAATGTACATCACGTATCAAAACAATGAACAAGGAAACAACGCCCGGAATGTAGTCTAGGCAAGATTGCTCTGCCCCCGATAAAGAACGCGACTCCTTATCCAGCAGGGCAATGGAAGGAGCGCTGGCAAAGCTGTCCTTTAGAAGCGCAATATTTTCAGGTTTTCATTATCTCATTTGCCTTGTCGCTGCATCTACGCAGCACACTTGTTTTACGTAATTCAGGAGTACAATCACAATCTCAGCAATATATGCCTAGATGACCAGAGATCCTACTCGTAATATTATAGTTGTGGTCTAACAGTCTTTTGTTAAAGCATCTGCCGGTTTGTCCTACGTGTATGCGACCACAAGTCAGAGGAATTGAATAAACCACGCCTTCGGCTCAAGGCACGAAATGGTCGCTATCGTTTGTCGAACATTCAACGTAACGTCTGCCCATTTAATTTACGCGTTTGCACAGACTAAATCTATCCGGTGCCGAGAAAACAACGTGGACACCAACTCTATTGCTGTTTTTCTTAAATTGTGCGAGATGCCGCACTGCCTTCACCCGCAATGAACCAACTAGCTCGAAATATGTTTTTTAAACTCGCTCATTTCTCTCACCTGCTTTGCTCCACAAAAGTTACCCGCGAGCATACCCTGGTTCAGCCTTCAAGTTGTGTTCTGTCAACAGAGCGGACCTAAACCCCCTTATGTGGCAGTGCAAAAACCAATCCCCTCCCCCAAACCTCCGTAAACATTTACGCAGTCAGGAGCTGTGGGAGGCTGCCGGGCGCAGCTACGACCCCGCACTTCAGGAAGCTATCCTGAGGTGGGGGAGGAGGCCTACCGCGAGTATGATCCCTCGCCTTTTTCTCACAGCGCCTTTCCCTTAAGATGGGATAAATAGTGTTCTCCCCATCTCTGTAGAAATTGTATTACGTTTCCTTGAGGCAGTGCTTTCGTAAATCTCGAACCATCTTCATGAACTTTAAATTGTTCACTTACAAAGATGACGATGGAATCAACATCATGCTTAATTGAAAAAATTGAGTAATCATCCGCGTAACCAAATACCGTAATGGCGTAGTCGCCTAAGGTCTCCTTTAAGTGGCTATGAAACTTGCTCAAGTAAAGGTTGCCAAGAATTGGCGGCACCTTCGAACCTCTATACATCCCGGATTTCTACAAAAACACATCTTCTCTCTACCCAACCAGCGCTAAGTATGACGGAAAGAATTTGTAAGAACGAGTGAGTTCAAGGTATGCAGGGGCCACGTGGTGTTGGTGGTCGAGCTTGAGAATACTCCAAAACGCAGAACGATTCTCCGTACCACGGTGCACCTTTGCCGAAAACTAGGAACAGATGCCGGCTCCGCGGAAAGGAAGCGCAGAAGCGCCCACGCAGGCCAGCAGGGGCGCTGTCAGAGGACAGTGCAGCCTCCGTGCTGGCAACAAAAGAAAGGAGGTAATAAAGAGTTGAATAGGAAGCGAGCCGTGTAGAGAGAGAGAAGCGACGCACGACGCCCGGCTTCAGTCACAGCGTGACATCAGTACGCGTCCCTTGCTGCCGCCCCGCCAGATGCGACCGAAGGATGCTTTTGTGTGCAACCGAATTCGGGTTACAATTATGGTTCTCGAAGCGTGCACGGTTTCAACAACGAAGGTCTTCAAAATGAAAAGACTGATGACAGGCCGATATGAAAAATGACATGTCGTTAGTGGACAGGGTCGGTAAATATTCTCGCGGCTGTGTGGCGGGTTCTGGAAAGAGACGTGGTGCGCGGGTTCCTAGGATAGCTCGAGCAGAGCCTGCGGCGCCGGCGGTCGCCTGGGCTAAGACACAGGCGACAACGTAGGAGAGAGATGGAAATGACGTGTGTTGCGCACTGAACCTATCCCCTCGGGTGTTGTAGATTGTGACGTATGTTTGACCAATGCCGTGTGTGTTATAAAAGTGTTTGTGCGATTGGTTTGCGTGATGTCAACCCCAAGTATGATTGGCTTGTTGGAGGACTCTTTGTCGAACCGAGGGTTGAAGTGACGACGCCTGGGATGTGATCGAGGAGCGGAGGTTCGGGCTTGGACCCGGGCAGACGCCTAAGTGTGCAATAAAGCTTCTCTTTACCGGGCAACGGCTCTTCCTTCGCGCTACCATCGAGTACTCGAGCCATCGAGGGGCGCCGATTCGAACCTTCAAACACCTTCCCTCCTCAGCTAGTGTTGAAGCTAGTGGAGTCTGGGGAAAGGAAATCAACTGAACGCAACCGTGGAAACTCTCCACCTAGCTCTAAAGACCGACAGTTTCCCTTGTTCCCGTCATGTCTAAAGGAGCCCGAGGCCACATGGCGAAAAGAACCTGTGGTGAGCGGAGGAGGGGAGAAGCGCGAGAAAGCACGCGCCGTGGACAGTGGGCACGAGCCGCGATCGAAGGTGGAGAACGCTGAGCTGGCATCGTCTGCGTGGCACAGCCAGCACCGCAACGGTGACGGGAGCAGCGGACTCCTGCTCTAGAGGCATCGGCATCGATGGCGTGGCCGCAACCAAGCGAAGCCTCGGACTTGTTGCAGCTGCCTCATGACAGCGTGGTAACCTGGAGCGCTAAACAGAATTAAGGCAACGAGAAAAAAGACACACGACAGGCACTCAACTTTCAACAGAGGTTTATTGAAGCAACACGAAAAATTTATGCGGACAACCAGCGTGGGTAATCATGTGAACGATAACCGGAGAACGAAGTGTCAGCACCTCGCCAGAACCGCCACCTCGATCATGGCTACGCACCGGAGCAATCCGGGAAAAACGCACCACGTGCTGCTAACTTGGTTACACCGATGGAGCACATGCGCAAATGCTTCTAAAACACACCTGTGCAAAAGGGAAAAGAATCAACCTGAATGCCTGACACCCGTAAACAACCCAATAACAAAGGAAGTTAGGCAACCAACGAGAAAAGGTTCAAACAACATAAAAACGCCATAAGAATAACGCACTTACAATAACATGACGCTACGTAAAAGGCCCGACACCAACAACAAAGCTTAAACAACAAAGCGCTGCGTCAATAAACAAGAGAGTGATGACAGGTGAAAACCAACAAATGAAAATGGAAGCTACGGCAAAGACGCGTCAAAAACTAAACGCAGCCATCGAGGAATGCCACTTCCGTGTCAGTGAGTGCGATAGAAGGCGTGCTGATGCATTTGTCGACATACTTGAA
Organism: Hyalomma asiaticum; assembly: GCA_013339685.2. Classification (NCBI taxonomy): domain Eukaryota; kingdom Metazoa; phylum Arthropoda; class Arachnida; order Ixodida; family Ixodidae; genus Hyalomma; species Hyalomma asiaticum. Next base: position 147,070,702 of record CM023483.1, read on the forward strand.
ATCAACCATAGCAATTTAAGATGTCCTAGAATTTTCTACTTGGCTACTAAAAAAGAGCCAGGCCTGCGCGGAACAGCAGGACAGTGACAGCGTAAGCTGGAGGGATACAGTGTCAGCTGTGATCTAATAACGTTGGCTGTGGCAGCGTGATATGTGGTTTAATTTTGCTGGAAACTATTTTCTCAAACGTGTGCCAAAAACAAAGGAAGTGCCACTCGAAGAAAAATGATTAAATGGTCGTGGTCGGTCGTCGGAATCGGCCCAGCGGGTTATGTCGGCAGCTCGATGCGACCCAATATTTATTTCAGCTTAGCAGTACGTTTCAGAATGCACATCCCTACATATGCCTCGCATAAGACATGTTTATATGGAGCAGTTATAACGCTCATCAGTAATACTTTTGTGATAGTGAAATCGTAAATGCTCAGGATAAGTAGGACTTCACGCCCGCTTGGTAACAGCTGGCTAGCCGGTGACAAAAATCGCACCGCAAAGAACAAAAACGCGCGCGTTTCAATATGCATAAGGATTCACTTTGTATAAATCTAGCACAGACTGCTACGCAGCATAAAATTTTGTAAGCCGTATACAGTTTTCATTACGCCGGATATACATGGATCTGCGAAGATTCGCCGTGAAGGTAATCTTTTTACTTGTGTTATCTGCGCTCATCGTTTTTCAATGTACCTATTTTGTATTTTAAAGCCTTGCGTCACGTACGACGGGAAACGAGAGATTTGTTCAGCTTATACATTTTGTCCAGAATAGTGTTTTCATTTGATATTTACAAAAAAAAAACGCTTCTGCCGATAGTGAGGGCCATCGAACAGTTTACAACCACTTATGTCTAAATTGGTAAATTGATTGTTTGTTCGAATCACCATTCTTTTTCATTTTTGGAAGCGAAAGTCTTTCGGCCAGCGACGCGGAATGAACGAGCGAGAAAGCGCACGCCTCTGCTGAACCGCGCCGTCTCCTACATTCGAGAGGAGCGGCTTTCCTGCTTAACGCGAATGGACGGGCAATATGGCGGACCTATGCGCAACTCTGCTCCCGTAGGGAGCATATACAGTAACTCTACATAGAGTGGGAAGGTAGCATAGAGAAGGTTTGTAAGGGGCTGAGGCAGGGATGTCCTTTTTCGCCGCTGTTATTCATGCTGTACATGGTTAGAATGGAAAAAGCGCTAGGAGATAGCAGCATTGGTTTTAATCTGTCACACAAACAGGGCGGCGTGATGATTGAGCAGATGCTTCCGGGTTTATTTTATGCCGACGATATTGTCTTATTCGCGGACAGTCGAGATGATATACAACGGCTGATGAATATATGCGTAAAAGAAGGCGAGGCTCTAGGACTAGGATTTAGTGTAACAAAATGTGGATTAATGGTATTCAATGGACCCAACGATCAGGCGATATCCATACAGGGCCAAGAAATACCGAGAGTAAGCGAATCCAAGTACATTGGGGTGTGGGTAAATGAGGGTGACAGATACATGGAAGTACACGAAAAAGCCTTGGCAGCAAAGGGAAAGAGGAACGCTGCAATAATGAAGCACAGAGCGTTATGGGGATACAATAGGTACGAGGTGCTTAGGGGTCTGTGGAAAGGGGTAATGGTACCGGGGCTTACATTTGGGAACTGAGTGGTGTGCGTGAGGCCAGAGATACAATCGGGAATGAATGTGAATCAAAGAACTGTGGGACGCCTCGCGTTGAGTGGTCACGGGAAAACGACAAGCGAGGCTCTAAAGGGCGATATGGGATGGGCGAGTTTTGAGGCAAGGGAAGCCCAGAGCAAAATTAGGTTTGAAGAGAGGCTAAGAAATATGAAAGAGAGTAGGTGGGCAGTGAAGGTTTTCCCCTATTTATATAGAAAGAGCATTGACACGCAGTGGAGAAAAGAACTAGGAGGCTGACCAGTAAATGTATGGCTCTAAGAGAACTGACAACAAAGAGCGTAAAGCGAAAAGTCAGAGAGGCGGAGAAGATATACTGGATGGCAGCGATGGAAAGAAAACCGACTCTGAATAACTACCGAAAGGGCAAGAACAAGATAAAGAGGGAGCCATTTTATGATAATTCAAGAGGAAGCGCTTTACTGTATGAAGCGAGATCGGGCTGCCATAAAACGCGTTGTTATAAAGCGAAATTCAGTAAAGAAGAAAAATGCACATGCTGTGAGGAAGATAGGGAAACGGCGGAGCATGTTCTGATTGAATGCGGAAATATCCACCTAGGTGTACGTTTGGGCACTACCCTACATGAAGCCTTGGGTTTTAGGGGGAACAATGGAAAGCTGACCATACCCGCGATTGAAATAAGTAAGGAACTGTTATAATACTGGTGGCAGAAAGCTAGAGTGAACGGACAAAAATAATTATAGGGATTTCTGCCATAAGGGGCAGAGAACTGGGCTATGAATTTACGTTTTCGCTATAGTATGATCGATTAATTGAAGTAGACTTAAAAGGCTTGAGGACAATTTAAAGAGAGAGGGAGGAGGAGGAGGAATGAACATTTATTTTCAGAAACGGCGATTTTCGCCCGAGGTGGGCGGCTCTCTCAGCCTAGAGAGAGGGAAAAAAAGTTCTTAAATTTTTTTACGAGCCTGGTGGCGCGCATGTCACCGCCACGTTACAAAGGGGACGCTCATAGCATCCATTCATCCATGCGGCCCGTTCTCCTTAGCGGCACTGCCTGCCAGTTGTAGTGCGAGTTCAGTCACGATTTTGCCATTTTGGCGCATTTTCACCCAGAAAAACTGTGGACATGCGGTCAGATTTCTTTTTTTCATCTCCTTGCTGCATCTACGAAGAAATAAAGGCATGTTAAACACTCATGAACCGCTTCTGAATGCAGCTTAGTAGTAGTCTGCTAGCAGATAGAGGCAGCCGAAATTTCGGTCGTACTGTATTTGGCCAGAGTGAGGAATGGACTTTTACAGCGTTAGCTGTTACGAAATACAACAACGGTCGTCGTTGTTGGGGCCGTAGTTGTCCGCCGCCGTCGCCAGTGTCCGTAACCATTACCGCGCTAATATTAGAAAAAAAATAATCAGGACGACGAGGATTCGAACCCACGTCCCACTTCGTGACAGCCCAGCATTCTGCCACTGAGCTACGCCCGTTTTTTTTTCTTTCATACATGGTATTTATTACAGTGCGCTAAGAAATTGCATAAGGCACTGTTGCAGCGACCTAGCGACAATAATTGGCACAAACAATCCAAATGACATTGTCAGCATAAAATACAAATTCACTGACGCTATGCACATAAGTGTTTCAGGGAGAGTTCAAGATGTGTTGCACAGCATGGCTGGTAGGGATGAGCACTTCACCAAGATGGGGTACCATTCAGGCCTGACGTCAAGCTCATCGTAGATGCCCTTTAGATGCATACTGAGCTACGCCCGTGCTTGAAAAATCTTTGCTAAAAGACTTAAACAGGTATAACGTATGCCGAGGAATCGCATTAACAAATGCAAAGGTACGTGGCGCCATAGTAATACGCAACTACACGTCGCGGAAACTGCATTGCATAACGAGTGCAAGGAATCATTTGAAAGAACACAGGAGTGCATACTTTGTAGCTCTGCAACCATTGCTGAGGGATCATCAGTATGATGGCACGGCAAAGCCGATCCTGTAGTACACGGCAATAAAGAACTCGACGCCTACTGGACTGTACTGAGATCGCCTTAATGGCGTCATAGAATCTGAAGAAGAAGAAACAGGTGCGCAGTTGGTCGCCCTTCCGCTTCCCCTTCGTTGGCCGATCCCCTAGAGTGGGTTGCGCCAAGGTACCCAAGGACCAACCAACCAACCAACCCTTCGTCGTTCCTGGGTTCCAACATCTTCCGGAGCCTCACTTGTGGTAGCGCCGATCTCCAGGTAGTGTATCTTCTGTGCGTGTCTTTTCAAAACTTTTCGGCTACCCAGGCGTAACAGGCAGGCGCGAACAATTCCGTCATTGCCGAGGTAAACTTCAACCCTTGCCAGAGGCCACATAAAC